>CM065809.1:59028143-60228143 GCA_033398695.1 Orobanche coerulescens | reverse complement strand
GTGTGAATCAAGGGTAATTTGCTTCTCAGTCCCCACCGAGTGCCAGTCGAGGGAGAGGTCGGGGTCAGACCGCCATAGGGGGAGCTTCTAGTGTCGGCTCCGCCCATCCGCGGGTTTATGAGATGCGGAAGGCCGATGACCCAGCAGCTACCGTGGCGACAGGTACCGTTTATATTCTTTCTCATCCTGTCAGTGTGCTTTTCGATTCCGATGCTACGCATTCGTTCATATCTTTGGATTGTGTGCGCCGTTTGAGTCTCGACGGTTTGATGCCCTGTGAACCCTTCATCGTTAAGCTTCCTAGCGGTGATAGGATCGTTGGTGATCAGGAGGTTCGAGACTGTTCTGTACTTATTTGTGAGAGGACTTGGCCCTCTAATCTTATTGTTGTGGATATTGAGGGTGAGGATTTGATTCTCGGGGATGATTGGCTCGAGCTGCATGGCGCAATCATGAACTACCGCACGAGGATCATCATCGTGTTAGCCGAGGATGGCACCGAGCACTCCTTCGCGGGGCGAAGGAGGGGAAATCAGAAATTCGTCATTAATGCCTTGAAGGCGATGAGTCTCCTGCGAAAGGGGTGTACTAGTTATTGGTGCTATGCCTTGAAGGCGGAGGATGGTGGAATCGAACTATCGTCGATTCCAGTCGTTAATGAGTTTCCTGATGTATTTCCTGATTAGTTACCGGGATTGCCACCGGATCGTGAGGTTGAGTTTGCTATAGAGTCAGAGCCGGGCGCGGCCCCGATTTCGAAGGCGCCGTATCGCATGGCACCTTCAGAGATGGCAGAGTTGAAGAAGAAGTTGAGTGAGCTTCTTGAATCGGGGTATGTTCGACCGAGTGCCTCGCCTTGGGGCGCACCGGTCCTGTTTGTGCGGAAGAAGGATGGCTCACTACGTTTGTGTATCGACTATCGCGAACTAAACAAGGTGACCATCAAGAACAAGTATCCTTTGCCGAGAATTGATGACATATTCGACCAGTTTCAGGGAGCTACGGTATTCTCGAAGATTGATTTGAAATCGGGGTACTATCAGCTCCGGGTGAGAGAATCCGATGTGCCGAAAACAGCTTTTCGGACGAGATACGGACATTATGAGTTCGTAGTTATGCCTTTCGGGTTAACGAATGCGCCGGCGGTGTTCATGCAGTTGATGAACAAAGTCTTTATCGAGTATCTGGATAAGTGTGTCGTCGTCTTCATAGACGATATTCTTATTTACTCGAGGAATGAGGAAGAGCATGCCCATCATTTGCGGGTAGTATTAGACATTTTGAGGACCGAGCAACTCTATGCAAAGTTCTCGAAATGTGAGTTCTGGCTGAAGGAAGTGATGTTTTTAGGTCACGTGATTTCATCCGAGGGGGTTCGTGTGGATCCGCAGAAGATCGAGGCAGTGTTGGATTGGGCACTGCCCAAGAATGTGAAGGAGCTCCGTAGTTTCTTGGGTTTGGCTAGCTACTACCGTAGGTTCGTCGAGGGTTTCTCGGCGGCTCGCCACTTACGCAGCTTGCTCCGAAATCCGAGAAGTTATGCGGAATGACGAGAGGCGATCGAGTTTTGAGGAATCAAGAAGCGTTTGACTTCAGCCCGGGGCGTTGCCATGTGGCAACGAGGGTTTTTCCGCTTATAGCGATGCTTGGTCGGTCTTGGGTGCGTATTGATGCAGCACGGCAAGACCATTGCTTATGCATCGAGACAGTTGAGGCCGTACGAGCTTAACTACCCTACTCATGATTTAGAGTTAGCGGCAGTTGTTTTTGCGCTCAAGATTTGGCGTCACTATCTTTTCGGCTCTGCATGTCAGATTTTTACCGATCATAAAAGTCTGAAATACATATTTACTCAGCGAGAGTTGAATATGAGGCAGAGGAGGTGGTTAGAGCTGATTAAGGATTATGACCTTGAAATCCTTTATCATCCTGGCAAGGCGAACGTCGTGGCTGACGCCTTGAGTCGGAAACCGGTGGCGTTGCGAATGCTTGAGATCCTTACATCTCAGTCTGAGCTTCGGAGGGCTTTGATCGAGTCAGATGTTGAAGTCTTATTGCCTGGAGCCGTCGGACGACTTTGTGCTTTAGAGATTTCGTCATCTTTGATCGATGAAATTAAGCTGAAGCAGTCAGAGGATCCGATGATTATTCAAATCCGAGAGAACGTTCTTAAGGGAAAGTCTCCTGGGTTTGTGATTCACGAGGATGGTATTTTGAGATTCCAGAGTCTGCTTTGTGTGCCGAACGACTCAGAGTTGAGATAGAGTATTTTGCGGGAGGCCCATACTACACCTTACTCCGTTCATCCTGGTTCGAGTAAGATGTACAAGGACCTGAGAAGAAATTTCTGGTGGAATGATATGAAGGAGGAGGTCGCACAGTTTGTAGCGAGATGTTTGACTTGTCAGCAGGTCAAAATCGAGCATCAGCGACCGGCTGGGTTATTTCAGTCACTTCCCGTTCCGGAATGGAAATGGGAAGATATATCGATGGATTTCGTTACGAGTTTGCCGAGATCGAGGTCGGGCATGAATATGGTATGGGTGATTGTTGATCGTCTGACCAAGTCGGAACATTTTCTGGGCATCAAGGACACTTGGGGCCTGGAGAATTTGGCTCGTGTGTTTATCGCGCAGATTGTGAGACTTCACGGTACTCCGAAGTCTATTGTTTCGGATCGTGATGGCCGTTTCATATCGCACTTTTGGCAGGCAGTGCATAAGGCGTTGGGTACCCGTTTGCATTTGAGTACCTCTTTTCATCCCCAGTCAGATGGACAATCGGAACGCACTATACAGGCATTCGAGGATATATTGCGTGCTTGTGCCCTCGATTGGAGTAGCGATTGGGAGGAACATTTGCCATTGATCGAATTCACGTACAACAACAGTTGGCACGCGTCGATTCTGTAATACCCCGATTTTACGGATATATTTTTCATTTATATGTTGGATATCGTTGATGGATATTTGTGGTTGAGAACGTTCTGAACGTTTGATAATGTTATTGAATGCGTATATGTATTCATTGTGCCGTAAGTTTGATTGGTATGTCGAGATATTGGTTGACGATAGCTGAATATGGCTAGGCACAGCAACGTTAGCGCACGCTATAAGTGTTTCATTAGCGCACACTACTGAGTACATGTAGCGCACGCTACGTTATGCGTTTAACGTGCGCTAAGAGGTTCGGTTACGTACGCTAAGGAGGACCCCTAACGTACGTAATGACTTGCTGGGTTAGTTCCGGAAGGTGGCCGACAGGTAGGCCCAGGTTGATTTTTATATTCAGTTAGCGCACGCTAACGCATGTTGGTTAGCGCACGCTAACATCAGATCGCCAATAATGGAATCTTAGCTTTCGGCGGGTGGACCCGGCCATGTTCGACGCGTGTCCAGATAAGGTCAGCGAGTGTTTGTCGTGTACATCTAGCGCACGCTAAAACCGTATGATTAGCGCACGCTAATTCCAGATCAGGCAGAGGGAATCTTGTCCTTGTCAGATGCTGTCGGCATGTGGGGGCACGAGTGGTAGGTGAACACTGTAGCAAGTCAACTTCGGATAGCGCACGCTAATGTCAAGGATTTGCGTACGCTAGGCAGGATGTTTTACGTACGTTAATGCATGGGCATTACATACGTAAGCTAGTTTACGAAGCAAGGCAGTAGCCTCGGATCGCGATAGCGCACGCTAACAAAGTCAGTTAGCGCACGCTAAGGCTGTAGCGCACGCTAAACATGAGATGTTAGCGCACGCTCATAATGTTTATTATAAAAGGAGGACAGACGGGTATTGTGAGGCATTTCGTCCATTCTTCTTCCTTTAGTCGGGAGAGAGAGAGTTGAGAGTTATTTGGGATTCCCAAACACTGTATAATGATAATCTTTAACAACATTAGATTGAGAGCTTGGATTCAAGCCTTGTTCTTCAAGTTGTTCATGATTCTTTGGATGGAGTTCTAGTATTCTTCTTTTTGGTTCGTCTAAACCAGGTAATCTTCATACTCCTTTGTTAATGGTTCATTTTTCTTGGATGATTACATGTGAGGAACATGTTGGATAATCATATAACGATGTTATATGGGATTTTATGGATTTTGATAAGAACTTCGAATATTTCTTCATATTATTAAAGATGATGATTCGTTTAAACCGTTTTGAGATGGATTTCTGGATCATAATACAAGGTCGAATTCCAGATTGTGCATGTTATGATCCTTGTTACCGAGTTGGTCCGATTATTGATCGGATTATTGTTCTAGGTTGATTAATCAATAGGTATAACCGTTGTGCTTCGTTGGAAGACCGTAGATTCCGTCCAGTCGGGGTTGAAGAGCTCGTAGACTAGGGCGATGAGTTCGGTGTTGGTTTTGTCATGTTGGTATCCAGGCAAGTGTTTACTTGTTCGGTTGTAATGTTTTGATGAGTAATTCCATTTACATTTCATAAGTATTTTATGTTGTATTGCATATTGACGAATGTTCAGTGATGTTCTAAAAGGATTAGAATGCACGGTTGATGATTGTTGAGATACTTGGACAATCTTGGGAAGATTGTAGTATTCGGATATTGTTGATGTCATTTTGGATATTCTTGGTCTGTGTATGCATTCCTAAGGAAGTCCGGTAGAGGTATGTTTTATGGTAATCGTACATAGAGGATATGTACGAGAAAGTATTCGGTATTGAGGTATTATACGGTATTGTTGTGATAGTGGGATTTTTATGGTATTATCGTGATATTGGGATTTTGACGAGAATCGTTAGATTACCGGAAGTGGTAAGGTTATCGATGAGGTTATTATTCTCATGATGCATGGCATGTGAATATTTATGTTTATGTACTTGCGGTTATTTGTCGGGCATTATTGCTGACCCCGTTGTGGGACTTGTTTTTCAGGTATTGAGGACTTTGATGGTAGCGGTCGTGAGGCGAGGATTCCGGACGATACTGGCTATGGCATATTGTTGGGGAATCGTATATTTTGTTTGTGTATATCATTATTGATGTATATGTATCTTGGACTGTGTTTTTATCCGCTGCGTGAGTTCTTTCAAATGGCTTTCGGCTTTTTGCCAACTGAGTTTGATTTCGAAAACCGATTCCCTTAACCGAGTTTTTGGCCTTGTTTGTCTTGACGGTAGTTGGTGTTTTCAAATGATTTTGTGAGTTTTGGAAAATACTACCAACACCGGCCTTTTTGGGCGTTTTTGTAAATGGTTTTTAGCCTGGTGGGTTCCAGCGTGGGGCCCACGGCGTGTAATATTCTCGGTTGGATCTGGGGGTGTTACAAATATGGTATCGGAGACCATGGTTTTGTGATAACCGGGCATGTGTGTTATGTGGCTCTACCAGTGTGGTAGTTGCGTGATTTTTGTGTAGCTGGATTTATGGCTATTTTGAACTGTGTGGTTTTGGTTATGTGTGATTTTTTTTGAGTACTGTCGTGGTGATGTGTGGGTTTGGGGATTGTTGGCGCTCCCGAGACTGACGAGGCAGGGAGTGAACGCCGGTGCCGTGGTCATGTGCAAGGTGCGGCTCCAATCGGGAAGTGAACGCCGGTGCGAGGCACGTGCAATGTGCGGCTTTCGATGTGGAGTGGAACGCCGGTGATACGTGCATGTGACAAGGAGCGGCTCATGCGCTTTAGGTAAGGAGACACAAAGATCACGCATCCCACAAAACTCGACAAAGGTGCTCTAAACTTGTTGTGGTCTTGGCGGAGACCAATCGCTTTCAAATTGTGATTATTCCTGTTTTGGCATTCTTGTTGTGTCGAGATTTTGAAATGGTGTCATATGCTAGTATCACGGAGATCTTCGCCTTCACCGAATTGTAAGTATGTTGTTCGAATTATTCGATAATTCTTGGTTATCTTGGTGATTTTGGATTTTCTTGAATTGTTGTTTGTGCGAGTGATCGCAAGTTTCGAGGACGAAACTTATTTTTAAGGAGGGTAGAGTGTAATACCCCGATTTTTCTGATATATTTTTCGCTTATATGTTGGATATCGTTGATGGATATTTTTGCTTGAGAACGCTCAACGCTTGATAATGTTATTGAATGCGTATATGTATTCATTGTGCCGTAAGTTTGATTGGTATGTCGAGATATTGGTTGACGATAGTCGAATATGGCTAGGCACAAGAACGTTAGCGCACGCTATAAGTGTTTCATTAGCGCACGCCATCGAGTACATGTAGCGCACGCCACGGTATTGATAGCGTACGCTAAGAGGTTCGATTACGTACGCTAAGGAGGACCCCTAACGCACGTAACGACTTGGCCGGGTTAGTTCCTAAGGTGGCCGAAGTAGGCCTGTGTTGATTTTTATATTCGCTAGCGCACGCTAACGCATGTTGGTTAGCGCACGCTAACATCAGATCGCCAATAATGGAATCTTAGCTTTGGCGGTGGACCCGGCCATGTTCGACGCGTGTCTAGATAAGGTCACGAGTGTTTGTCGTGGTAGATCTAGCGCACGCTAAAACCGTATGATTAGCGCACGCTAATTCCGCATCGTGCAGATGGAATCTTGTCCTTGTCGATGTCATGGCATGTGGGGGCACGAGTGGTAGGTGAACACTGTAGCAAGTCAACTTCGGATAGCGCACGCTCATGTCAAGGATTTGCGGACGCTAGGCAGGATGTTTTACGTACGTTAATGCATGGGCATTACGTACGTAAGCTAGTTTACGAAGCAAGGCGAGCCTCGGACTACGATAGTGCACGCTAACAAAGCCGCTTAGCGCACGCTAAGGTCAGAGCGCACGCAAAACATGAGATGTTAGCGCATGCTAATAATGTTTATTATAAAAGGAGGACAGACGGGTATTGTGAGGCATTTCGTCCATTCTTCTTCCTTTAGTCGGGAGAGAGAGAGTTGAGAGTTATTTGGGATTCCCAAACACTGTATAATGATAATCTTTAACAACATTAGATTGAGAGCTTGGATTCAAGCCTTGTTCTTCAAGTTGTTCATGATTCTTTGGATGGAGTTCTAGTATTCTTCTTTTGGTCTGCCTAAACCAGGTAATCTTCATACTTCTTTGTTAATGGTTCATTTTTCTTGGATGATTACATGTGAGGAACATGTTGGATAATCATATAACGATGTTATATGGGATTTTATGGATTTTGATAAGAACTTCGAATATTTCTTCATATTATTAAAGATGATGATTCGTTTAAACCGTTTTGAGATGGATTTCTGGATCATAATACAAGGTCGAATTCCAGATTGTGCATGTTATGATCCTTGTTACCGAGTTGGTCCGATTATTGATCGGATTATTGTTCTAGGTTGATTAATCAATAGGTATAACCGTTGTGCTTCGTTGGAAGACCGTAGATTCCGTCCATGGGGTTGAAGAGCTCGTAGACTAGGCGATGAGTTCGGTGTTGGTTTTGTCATGTTGGGATCCAGGCAAGTGTTTACTTGTTCGGTTGTAATGTTTTGATGAGTAATTCCATTTACATTTCATAAGTATTTTATGTTGTATTGCATATTGACGAATGTTCAGTGATGTTCTAAAAGGATTAGAATGCACGGTTGATGATTGTTGAGATACTTGGACAATCTTGGGAAGATTGTAGTATTCGGATATTGTTGATGTCATTTTGGATATTCTTGGTCTCAGGTATGCATTCCTAAGGAAGTCCGGTAGAGGTATGTTTTATGGTAATCGTACATAGAGGATATGTACGAGAAAGTATTCGGTATTGAGGTATTATACGGTATTGTTGTGATAGTGGGATTTTTATGGTATTATCGTGATATTGGGATTTTGACGAGAATCGTTAGATTACCGGAAGTGGTAAGGTTATCGATGAGGTTATTATTCTCATGATGCATGGCATGTGAATATTTATGTTTATGTACTTGCGGTTATTTGTCGGGCATTATTGCTGACCCCGTTGTGGGACTTGTTTTTCAGGTATTGAGGACTTTGATGGTAGCGGTCGTGAGGCGAGGATTCCGGACGATACTGGCTATGGCATATTGTTGGGGAATCGTATATTTTGTTTGTGTATATCATTATTGATGTATATGTATCTTGGACTGTGTTTTTATCCGCTGCGTGAGTTCTTTCAAATGGCTTTCGGCTTTTTGCCAACTGAGTTTGATTTCGAAAACCGATTCCCTTAACCGAGTTTTTGGCCTTGTTTGTCTTGACGGTAGTTGGTGTTTTCAAATGATTTTGTGAGTTTTGGAAAATACTACCAACACCGGCCTTTTTGGGCGTTTTTGTAAATGGTTTTTAGCCTGGTGGGTTCCAGCGTGGGGCCCACGGCGTGTAATATTCTCGGTTGGATCTGGGGGTGTTACAAATATGGTATCGGAGACCATGGTTTTGTGATAACCGGGCATGTGTGTTATGTGGCTCTACCAGTGTGGTAGTTGCGTGATTTTTGTGTAGCTGGATTTATGGCTATTTTGAACTGTGTGGTTTTGGTTATGTGTGATTTTTTTTGAGTACTGTCGTGGTGATGTGTGGGTTTGGGGATTGTTGGCGCTCCCGAGACTGACGAGGCAGGGAGTGAACGCCGGTGCCGTGGTCATGTGCAAGGTGCGGCTCCAATCGGGAAGTGAACGCCGGTGCGAGGCACGTGCAATGTGCGGCTTTCGATGTGGAGTGGAACGCCGGTGATACGTGCATGTGACAAGGAGCGGCTCATGCGCTTTAGGTAAGGAGACACAAAGATCACATCCCACAAAACTCGACAAAGTGCTCTAAACTTGTTGTGGTCTTGGCGGAGACCAATCGTTTTCAAATTGTGATTATTCCTGTTTTGGCATTCTTGTTGTGTCGAGATTTTGAAATGGTGTCATATGCTAGTATCACGGAGATCTTCGTCTTCACCGACTGTAAGTATGTTGTTCGAATTATTCGATAATTCTTGGTTATCTTGGTGATTTTGGATTTTCTGAATTGTTGTTTGTGCGAGTGACTGCAAGTTTCGAGGACGAAACTTATTTGTAAGGGGGGTAGAGTGTAATACCCCGATTTTTCGGATATATATTTCGATTATATGTTGGATATCGATGATGGATATTTTTGCTTGAGAACGCTCAACGCTTGATAATGTTATTGAATGCGTATATGTATTCATTGTGCCGTAAGTTTGATTGGTATGTCGAGATATTGGTTGACGATAGCCGAATATGGCTAGGCACAAGAACGTTAGCGCACGCTATAAGTGTTTCATTAGCGCACGCCATCGAGTACATGTAGCGCACGCTACGAAGTATTGATAGCGTACGCTAAGAGGTTCGGTTACGTACGCTAAGGAGGACCCCTAACGACGTAACGACTTGCCGGGTTAGTTCCTAAGGTGGCCGAAGGTAGGCCTGTGTTGATTTTTATATTCAGTTAGCGCACGCTAACGCATGTTGGTTAGCGCACGCTAACATCAGATCGCCAATAATGGAATCTTAGCTTTCGGCGGGTGGACCCGGCCATGTTCGACGCGTGTCTAGATAAGGTCAGCGAGTGTTTGTCGTGTAGATCTAGCGCACGCTAAAACCGTATGATTAGCGCACGCTAATTCCAGATCAGGCAGATGGAATCTTGTCCTTGTCAGATGCTGTCGGCATGTGGGGGCACGAGTGGTAGGTGAACACTGTAGCAAGTCAACTTCGGATAGCGCACGCTAATGTCAAGGATTTGCGTACGCTAGGCAGGATGTTTTACGTACGTTAATGCATGGGCATTACGTACGTAAGCTAGTTTACGAAGCAAGGCAGTAGCCTCTGGACTACGATAGTGCACGCTAACAAAGTCAGTTAGCGCACGCTAAGGCTGTAGCGCACGCAAAACATGAGATGTTAGCGCATGCTAATAATGTTTATTATAAAAGGAGGACAGACGGGTATTGTGAGGCATTTCGTCCATTCTTCTTCCTTTAGTCGGGAGAGAGAGAGTTGAGAGTTATTTGGGATTCCCAAACACTGTATAATGATAATCTTTAACAACATTAGATTGAGAGCTTGGATTCAAGCCTTGTTCTTCAAGTTGTTCATGATTCTTTGGATGGAGTTCTAGTATTCTTCTTTTTGGTTCGTCTAAACCAGGTAATCTTCATACTTCTTTGTTAATGGTTCATTTTTCTTGGATGATTACATGTGAGGAACATGTTGGATAATCATATAACGATGTTATATGGGATTTTATGGATTTTGATAAGAACTTCGAATGTTTCTTCATATTATTAAAGATGATGATTCGTTTAAACCGTTTTGAGATGGATTTCTGGATCATAATACAAGGTCGAATTCCATATTGTGAATGTTATGATCCTTGTTACCGAGTTGGTCCGATTATTGATCTGATTATTGTTCTAGGTTGATTAATCAATAGGTGTAACCGTTGTGCTTCGTTGGAAGACTGTAGATTTCGTCTAGTTGGGGTTGAAGAGCTCGTAGACTAGGGCGATGAGTTCGGTGTTGGTTTTGTCATGTTGGTATCCAGGCAAGTGTTTACTTGTTCGGTTGTAATGTTTTGATGAGTAATTCCATTTACATTTCATAAGTATTTTATGTTGTATTGCATATTGACGAATGTTCAGTGATGTTCTAAAAGGATTAGAATGCACGGTTGATGATTGTTGAGATACTTGGACAATCTTGGGAAGATTGTAGTATTCGGATATTGTTGATGTCATTTTGTATATTCTTGGTCTGTGTATGCATTCCGGAAGGAAGTCTGGGTAGAGGTATGTTTTATGGTAATCGTACATAGAGGATATGTACGAGAAAGTATTCGGTATTGAGGTATTATACGGTATTGTTGTGATAGTGGGATTTTTATGGTATTATCGTGATATTGGGATTTTGACGAGAATCGTTGGATTACCGGAAGTGGTAAGGTTATCGATGAGGTTATTATTCTCATGATGCATGGCATGTGAATATTTATATTTATGTACTTGCGGTTATTTGTCGGGCATTATTGCTGACCCCGTTGTGGGACTTGTTTTTCAGGTATTGAGGACTTTGATGGTAGCGGTCGTGAGGCGAGGATTCCGGATGATACTGGGTATGGCATATTGTTGGGGAATCGTGTATTTTGTTTGTGTATATCATTATTGATGTATATGTATCTTGGACTGTGTTTGATCCGCTGCGTGAGTTATTTCAAATGGCTTTCGGCTTTTTGCCAACTGAGTTTGATTTCGAAAACCGATTCCCTTAACCGAGTTTTTGGCCTTGTTTGTCTTGACGGTAGTTGGTGTTTTCAAATGATTTTGTGAGTTTTGGAAAATACTACCGTCACTGGCCTTTTTGGGCGTTTTTGTAAATGGTTTTTAGCCTGGTGGGTTCCAGTGTGGGGCCCACGGCGTGTAATATTCCCGGTTGGATCTGGGGGTGTTACAGATTCGGATGGCACCGTATGAGGCACTTTATGGTCGGCGATGTCGATCAGCAATTTGTTGGAATGAGACGTCCGATTTAGTCGGGACCGAGCCGGACGTCGTTTTAGAGACGAGGCGGAAGATAGAAGTAATTCGAGAACGGATGTTGACTGCCCAGAGTCGACAGAAGTTGTATGCCGACGTCCGTCGCCGACCTTTGGAATTCGAGGTGGGAGACCACGTTTTGCTAAAGGTGTCACCGAAGAAGGGAGTTTTTCGTTTCGGGAAGAAGGGGAAGTTGAGTCCGAGATTTATTGGACCCTTCGAGATTCTCGAGCGAGTCGGTGAGTTGGCATACCGTTTAGCGTTACCTCCAGCCTTGAGTCATGTTCATAGCGTTTTTCATGTTTCCCAGCTGAGGAAATATGTCCCGGACCCTAGTCACATCATCGATTATGGTGAGATTGATGTCGCCGAGGATGCTACTTTTGAAGAGCGTCC
This sequence comes from Orobanche coerulescens, assembly GCA_033398695.1. Taxonomy (NCBI): domain Eukaryota; kingdom Viridiplantae; phylum Streptophyta; class Magnoliopsida; order Lamiales; family Orobanchaceae; genus Orobanche; species Orobanche coerulescens. Next base: position 60,216,288 of record CM065809.1, on the reverse strand, counting down.
TTTGAAGATTTTGGAGCATCGTGAGAAACGATTGAGGCATAAGACCATACCTTTGGTCAAGGTGCAGTGGTCGAGACACGGTGTCGAGGAGCCAACTTGGGAAACCGAGGATAGCATGCGTGCTAGGTACCCCGAGTTGTTTGTTTCTTAAGTTTCGGGACGAAACTTATTTTTAGAGGGGTAGAATGTAATATCCGCATTTTTCTTTCCCTTGTATTTTTATTTTCAGTGTATTTCTCGGTTGTGGTGACCCTCGTGTATCCTTCAGTGTAACTTTTCCGTCATCTTTTGACCTGATTCTCGTAATTGATGTGCGGAACCGCCGTTTCAGGGTTGCCGTGGATCCATTCTATGCTACGATGCGTTTTGAGGTGTTCTATTTGATGTTTCGTTCGTATTCTGGTGTAGTGGACCGTTTATGTTCTGTACCTAGCGCACGCTAATTTGTCTGCATAGGGCGCGCTAGAAGTCCCTTTGTAGCGCACGCTACGTTTACTTCGTAGCGCGCGCTAGCGAGTGAGCCCTGGGGGTGGCAGTTCAACTCCCAGGCCTCTGGACTATCGGATTAGCGCACGCTATCTTGTCTAGCGCACGCTAATGTCGGGAGACTAGCGCACGTTAAGTTGTTAAGTAGCGCGCGCTAGCGTGACTGTCCAGTACTGGACAGTTTACTACTGAACTCGATCAGGTGCTAGTTAGCGCACGCTACGCTTGTATGGTAGCGCACGCTAACGGATCAGGTGGGTTCTGGACAGTTTGTCACTGGACTCGACTGATGTCCAGGTAGCGCACGCTATTGGTCGATAGCGCACGCTACCGAGAAGTTATTAGCGCACGCAACGTTTCGAGTAGCGCACGCTAACGGCCAATTACCTAGCTACTGGACTGGGACGCTAACGGTAGGGTTTGGAATCTTATCCCGTTAGCGCACGCTAACCTTGAGGTTTTAGCGTGCGCTAACACTCCCTGGCTATATAAACGAGGGAGTTGACCGAGATAAACATAAATTCTCATTTCTTCCTCTCTCCGCGGCGAAGGCGATCCCAAAGCGATTTTCTTGGCGATTTCTTCCTCCAATCATCTCATCCAACATCCTTCTTGAGTTCTTGGAGTATTATATCATCATCAACACGAATCTTTCGTCCTAATCCACGGTAAATCTCTTAGAACCCTATTTTTGGATAATTTGGGGGTTTTGGGATTTTCTTCCGATTCGTTCTGTTTTGTTGGTGGATTCATGATGATTATGATTAATCTTGTTGATATCATTAGTTTTCCTACGGATTCATGGTATATTTCCATAGCTTTGTGAAATCGAGAGGGTTTGGTTGTGGTCCGCCCTCGTTGTTATTTTTATTCGAATATACATGAATCGTAGGCGGGTTTCCGGGTGTATTCCATTTCCATAATCGTTTAGAAGTGGTTGTGATTGTGCTATTCGAATCGTTAGGTTCATTTTCGTCGGTTCTTCGCGGTCGCGCTTGACTTTTCCGTTCCGTTCGTGTCACCGTCTATTAATCGAGGCAAGTATCCTTATGAACTTACAATCTTAACGTAGTAGTATTGCATGAGACTTGTGTGTGTGTATATGCTCACTACGGGTTAGATCCGACGGGGTCTCGGTAGGGGTCCACGGAGGGGTGGATCCGCGAGCTTGCTTTTAACCACTACGGGTTAGATCCGACGGGGTCTCGGTAGGGGTCCACGGAGGGGTGGATCCATGGTTAATTGTGGTGCATTTTTACAAAGTGATTTGATTATGGCATTTCCGGAAATGAGTGTTTTGGAACTATGTTTTCTTGATTGCATGTATTTACTATATGTGTAAGATGTAAGTCGTTCATTTGGTTACTTGTACTAGCGTAATTGCTAACCCCTCTGGGGACCCGTTTTGGGGAAATTCGTTTTATGAATTTCAGGTCAGGTTCATCGAGACGAGCGGGCGCTGGACCAGTACATGGATGATGGTCGTGCGTGATGATTGTGCACGAGTGACGTCTTAGTGTCTTTTATCTTTTCATCTTTTGTGGTCTTTGAACTAATGGTAGTACTCGAGTACTTAAGAGTTCTTGTTCGCCCGGATTGTATTATTGCTTATTATGTTTATGTTGGTTGATGATGTTATGTTTGACCGGTTGAACCGGGTGGATTATTCTGTTTTGCGTCTTTATGACGTGGTGTTATTTTGTCGTTTCTGTGAGTCGATGAGTATGATGCTGTTCAGCCTGGTGGGTCCCATATAGGGATTCACGGCACTGTAATGTACCTCGAATATCTTGAGGGTGTTACACGTTGGTCCGACGGGATCATCATGGGAATCTATAGCTGTGTGCGCTGGATCGCTGGACAGGTAATGCCACCATGCGTTGGTCCGACGGGATCATCATGGGAATCTATAGCTGTGTGCGCTGGATCGTTGGATTACCATATGTATTGTTGTTGTGCATATGTATATTATGGGTTTGACATATACATTGTCGTTATTGTTGTGATCATATTGACGTTGTCATATGAGTATGCATTTGTAGGTCTTGCGTTAGGACCATGTCCGTATGTTGTGTTGATCTGATCTCGGATTAGACTGACGTGATTGTAACGGTATTTCGTATCTTGACGTATGTTCCGTATTTCCTTGGTACTTGTCTTTGATTGACAATCGATTATCGTATTGGAATTGTCGATGTTATCCGATGGATTGAATTGGCCAGAGTTGGTATAATTTCCGTATCGCGAATTATGATAATGTTTTGAGAAACTTGAGTATTGTTGAGATACCGTACAGATATTTCGGTATTATCTTATTATGTTGTTAAGGATACGAATCGTGGATTTTCGTAAAGTTACGACGGTAAGATTACATTGGTCGTATTCTTACTTAGTATTTCCATTGATATGTAATTATTGACGCGATGTGATGGTTATCATTGTTGGATATTATGGCTGACCCCGTCGTGGGCTTTCTTTTTAAGTTCTTGGATTATCAAGTTTGTAGCGGTCGTGGAGAGATGAACTTCTCGGAGGATACTGGCAAGGGCATGTATTTGTGTTTTGAGTTTCTGATCAGTTGTTGTATTCCGCTGCTAGAGTATTTTAATTGTTTGTCTTTATCCGCTGCGTGAGTATTTTTAAATGGCCTTTTTGGTATCCGGTAACTTAGGTTACTTTGGCAATCATTTTCTAAATCTATTCCGTCGGTACGTGTAAGCGATAGCTTAACGTATGTTTTTAAATTGTTGAGTTTTGGCATTTTCGGCCTTGTGTTTTCAAATGAGTTTTTACGACGGTTTGATAAACGAGCTTTATAAATCTTCGAATGTTTTTAATAGATAATACCGTCGTTAGCCTCTTGGGCGTTTGTAAATATTTGCGAAAATTTCCTTCAGCCTTGTGGGTTCCATCTCAGGGCCCACGGCGCTGTAATATTCTCGGTCGGATCTGGGGGTATTACATGACTGCTCGAAGCTCCACTAACACAGCGCCTCATTGTAATGTTCATTTAAGGAATATCAAAACAAATAAAATACAACATATAAAAAATATTCTTTAACAACTTTAATATGAACACAATATATATTTACACACCTCAAAATAAAATCCTTAACCTCTTGAATATCAGGATCGATAAAGAACCTGCTTGCGTGCTTTATTATAGATGCCTAAATTAACAGCAAGAATCTAAAATCTACCTAACTCAAAACAAATAAAGATTCAAACATAAAATTAAAATGTAGGAATCTAAATTAAAGTTGTTTTGCAGTACAATTTAAATCAACAGCAAGAATCTAAAATCTACCTAACTCAAAACAAATAAAGATTCAAACATAAAGTTAAAATGTAGAATTTTAAAATAAAGTTTGATTTGCAGTAAAATTTAAATTAACAGCAAGAATCTAAAATCTACCTAACTAAAAACAAATAAAGATTCAAACATTAAATAAAAAAGTAAGCATCTACGTAACTCAAAACACAAAATAGGAACCTCTAAAATAGGAATCTAAAATAAAGTTTGATTTGCAATAAAATTTAAATTAACAGGAAGAATCTAAAATCTACCTAACTCAAAATAAATAAAGATTCAAACATAAAATTAAAATGTAAGAATCTAAAAGCACGTAACCCAAAACACAAAAGGCTCAAACATAAAAATAAAAATGTGAACCTCAAAATTTTAATAACACTGCAAATCGCAAATCCATAAAATGAATACTCAAACGTAAGAATGAAATTCAAACCTCTATAATTTGATATCATTGCAAATTGTAAAGCCACAATAATTGGTTCCGTATCACTGCTTGACATGTTGTCCATGAATAGCTTGAGTTGATTAGCAAATGACTCCCACAACATGCAAGTCAACCGTGTGCCACTATTACAAATAATGAATATATTTTCATTTAAAATATTGTCAAATAATTAAGAAAAATTCAAATAAAAATATCAAACTAAAACCCCGAATTATCATACCGCGACAATGTTACAAATTATATGCAATAGATAAAAGCAAATAGAAAATCTAATAGTTGAATCATACTCTGTGTCAACTAATGTTATGTTAAAAAACACTAATAATTGAATCATACTCTGCATCAACTAATGTTATGTCACACTTTGCAGCCTTGCTGTTTCTCATTTCCACCGACTCTATGCTAATATTTCTAGACTTTACCTCGCCAAGAACATCTGCAACATATATGTATTTTAAATGTCAATCCATCATAGGGTATGAGAAAGTTGCAAGATAAATTTAGAATTTAATTGACATAAGTAAATATACTAATCCAAGACTAAAGATATATCATGTTTGCAGATATCCCTAAAAGAAATAAAATTAAATCTATTTTCAGCAATCAGTAAGCATTCCACAGATTGAAGCACCTTAGTTGCAAGGCCAAAGCCAATCCTCTTCTCAATAAGAATTATATGGCCCTCTTTCAGCAAAGGAAGGAACTTCCTTTTCAATTCAACTGAGATTGAAGCCTGAATTTTGTCGCCCCGCACAAAAATAGAAAAACTTATAAAATGCATAATTTCTTAGTATATAAAATGAAGTAATGCAATAACCATAAAATTGGAGGTTGTTACCCATTCATCAATAATAATCATTTCCAATCCTTCCTTGTCAGATAAATCTTTCTCAACCCACAAAAGAAGGATTCTCACTGCAGCAGTTTTGCTCCGTGTTTTTTCGTCGATTGTATTTAAATGGATGATTCCATTAGTCTTCAATATTTATTTTATTTTTGGATAAACTAAAAAAAATAAAAAAAATTATGAGAATAGCCATAATATTTCACCCAAAACCAAAATTACGAAATATGACTTTTGTTGCTGTAATAATAATATGCTGTCATGAGAATAGTTTGATATTTCATACATCTTCCATATTAAGAATCAATCAGAGTACATACCATGAAGACTAATGGATTCAGCTAGCAATGAGCACCTTTAAGATGCAAAAAATGAAAATAAAACACATATTCCCTCTACAGTACTGGAAAATCTATTAAAAGATTTCAAACCTACTGAATATTTTATTTTGGAAAATGTTAAAGATGGGGATACATTTTTACTTATGTTGGAATATTCTATTCCACTTAATTATAAAACGGTTTTGATGACGAGTTGATGATGAGTGTCGATCAAAGAAAACAATAATAGAATGAAGCAAAAACAACAATAAATCAAGAAGGAGTCAAAGTCGCACAAGCTGGGCAGAATAGCAGATAACGCACAGGAAACAAACCAGCACACGCTAAATGAAGGACCTAATGTACGATATGAATATCATTTAACGGTCTTATGACTTTAAGATGTTAATTTACGCTACATATCCAGATTAACGTACGCAACACAATGTACTTAACGTACGTAATGGAGAAAGCTAACATACGTAAAGGTTGGACAAAAGCTACTGGACTTAATCAACAAGCAGATAATGTACGCTATATAGAAGGATTAACGTACGCTAAAGGCTTAACGTACGCTATGCATGAAGCATAACGCATGCTAAAGAGAGGCAATAGATAAAGACGAGTTGAGGCCTTATCCCTATAAATACCAAGTCATTTGGTATCATTCTACACAACAACTCTAAGCAAAGCATATATACTTCAGATATTGTTATACTCATCTTTGTTGTTGTAATCGAGCTATATTATTAAGAGTTTGAGTGTTCATACACTAAACCATACACGAGAGGAAATAAAGGATTGTATATTGATTCAGTGTTATTAGGATCGTTGATCCAACATTATTAGTGTAACACCCCCAATCCGTTAAGGGATATTACACGCCGTAGAACCTTTCCTCAAGGATCTACCAGGCTGGTAGCAACATCGAACATCTCAACAATGCCTTTAAAGCTAAAATGACTCAGTAGACCTATTTGGTCTTTCAACAAATACGTACAACTCAATCCCAATACATGCCCACACAGGGGTCAAATACAAAATACTCCCGTACAACGGGGCAAATACTGCAGCAGAAATAAAGTACAACTGAACCCATACAACAATGAATGGGTCCTCATGTGATTAGTATCAATCATTTTTCATCATCCTTCATGCCGACCCTGTGCTATGCTCCCCAAAACGTGAATGCAATACAGACATCCACCCCCCGATTCCTCGGGGGTTAGCAAAATTCCACTATTTTGCTAGTGCAAGTATAAAGTGCAAAATACGAGTCATACAATTCACATTCCAAGAATAACAATAATCAGGAATCCCCAAAGATCCAAACATAACAAAGAGTACTTCCCGAGGCAAGAGTTTGAGTAAAACTTTCCAAATTCGAAAGATCACAAATCATGAGAACAATTTGTAAAACAGTTTAAAATGCCCTCGTGAGTTTTAACGGAAAATAATTAAGGATTATCGAATCCTTCTCCTTCCAAAATCAACAGGGGTCACAGCCCAAAGATTTGTTTTCTCGGATAAAAACTAACAACGATTCACAGGATTCAAAACCCACGTCATGTATCCTCGGCGGACATAAAAATCAGCAAAACATAACCACTCAAGATAGGAAATCTCGGTCACACCCAAGGTACTCGACCTGGTCAATACATCCAAAACATATACATAACACCGTAAACACATGCCACATCATCTCATGGTTGGATCAATCACTTGTTGTCTCCTGACCACATGATCGCATGTCATGTGTCACCATAGGTTCCATATACCACCGTGATCACTTGCCACGTCATCTCACGGTTGGATCAATCAATTGTTGTCTTCTGACCACATGATCGCATGTCATGTGTCACCGTAGGTATCTCGAGGCTCTCACGGTTGGATCAATCACTTGTTGCATCCTGACCACATGATCACATGCATGTGTCACCGTAGACCCCGCCCATATACACAGATTCACACACATAACACAGCACGCCAAGGATATCCAAACAATTCACCCAAAGGCAACAAACACATAGCACGACACGAGTGTCAAATCACAACACACCGAAATGGGATAATATATGTATCTATATTATCAAAGCACAACAACAAAACCAAGCGTATTCACAGGGTTCCCTTAACCATTCACGAAACACACCGTTCACAAAACACACGCGTTTTGAAAGTGAGCCCTTAATGAGGCTAAGCCGAATCTTTGAAAGTTCATCTCAAACAACCAAACGAACACATTTAGACGATCACCGATCATCATATCCACAAAACAAGAGATGTATGGACAAGGTACTTGCCTCGAATAACCACAAACACAGAGAATCGACCGAAATAGGTTGGCACGAACCGACTACGAACCCACCGACTCCGCCGAATGCCAACTGGCGACAATAAACTACGAATGACAATAACAACGATGAAAATGAATTCCATAGTATGACTCAAAGACGCTGAGTTGAAGGAACAAACGACAAAAGTTCAAGGGTTTCCCTCAAAATGGCCAAGAACACGAATCGACTGACCAAAACATGAAAACAAAATTCCAAACCGGAATATGGATATTCAATCCATATGATATGTTTGACAACATCATTTAACAACAACCGATTCATCAAAATCGGATGGAAAACGAGATCAAGAACAAAACTCCCCAAAAAGTCAACTCTAGGGATTCAAGAAAAATACCTTGATTCGGCGAAGAACAATGGATTATATGATGTTATAATCACCTAGGATGCTCCAAAACACCTTTGGATTGAGCAAAATCGGCAAAGATCGCGATCCCGAGTCGCCATGGCTCAACCCCGCGGAAAGGAGGAGAAATGAGGCGGAAATGATGTATCACGACTGTTGTCTAGTTTATATACACTGGACAGCTTAGCGTGCGCTAATCTTTAAGATTAGCGTGCGCTATCGAGGCACCGAAGTAAAACTCCCTGACCAAAAATACACTGTTAGCGTGCGCTAACCACAAGTGTTAGCATACGCTAACGGGACCTTCAGACCCAGTCCAGTAGCTCCTGGACTGCCCTGAACTACCAGGTAGCGCGCGCTATCCTCACCCTAGCGTGCGCTACTAATGCACTCTAGCACGCGCTATGATACTAAATAGCATACGCTGATCAACGTCTGATCCCAGTCCAGTAGCCTCTGGACTGTTTCTGCTCCACCAGTTAGCGTGCGCTACCACACCCATAGCGTGCGCTAACAACCGCACCATAGCGTGCGCTAACTTATAAGTGCAGCATGCGACAACGACTCAGAAGGACAACAACAATACTCTCAGAAATGGGTACGATGACAGATACCCATAACTTTGGAAAATTACAAAACGGTCCCAAATGTCCGAAAAATCACGATACGACAACGAATAATCAATCAGAAGCTCACAACATGTATAACAACATTAAATGAACTTACGGGGAACATGAAACAATAGTCTCGATCGAGATTCGCAAGAATCGAACTCAAATGCGGAAGAGTCGCCTAAGAACACGGAACTCAACAAAACGACACCGAAACGAACTCGGACGTCAAAAAGTGCAGAATTAAGTATTCTCAGAATAACGAAACGTTTACAAGCGAGCCGTTAAAACGGACTCCTACCAGAAAAAAAGAAATCTACAGAAAATTGAAAATCGCGGATATTACAATTAGAATTATATCTAAATCCAAGTGAGGTTTGTCTAGTACCAATCGAAAGCTAGATAAGTTGATTCCTTGTGCGATAGAAAAGGAAAATGGTTTAGCTTGGACTGACAAAATGACAAGACCATAACGATTTATCTTAGACCGATTAAAGACAAGATTGTAACGGTATCCCTCGGACCGATAGGAGACGAGGTGTAGAGGTTTATCTTAAGCCCAAGGAAAAATATACGAAGAGAGGACGTAGGCATATTTGGCCGAACCTCTATAAATCTTGTGTCGTTTATCTTTCGTATTTTATTATGCTTCCGCAAACGCAAAAGAGTTTGAAAACTCTACTCCACCATATTATCCACCATTCTAAGTAGGGTACCAATTCCCAACAATTGGAATCAGAGCGGGTATCCGTAAAATCCGACTTAAAATCCGAGCAGAAAAAGATCCAATGGCGTTTAAATTTGCCCCGTTCTAAGGTCTTGCCTTAAACCGACCTCCATTTTTTTATGAATCGAACTCTATGACGTGGAAAAATAAGATGTATATTTTCATCCGAGCCTATGATATTGAGCTCTGGAAAGTTATTTTCCTAGGTCCGAAAATTTCTACAAATCTGGATGGCTCCCTCAAAAGCTTCGAAGAGTACGATGATGCGGATTGGAAGAACGATCATCACAATTGCATAGCAACGCAATTGCTATATTCTGCTTTAAATCTGGAAGAACACAACTGAATATCTATAACACCCCCAATCCACTCGGGAATATTACACCGCCGCAAACCCTCTCCCTTGTAAAACCCAGATTTTTGAACATGTTAAAATACCCTTTAATCTCGAATCTATAAAAGACATTTAATTATTTAAAATATTGCATTACGATTATAACCTAAGTATTTAAATCATTAATATTTGAACAAATTAATGAAATACGAATATAAGACTTATACTTAAATAATTTGAACACATTTAAAATTGTCACACGTTTTCTATTTTTGTCCCTAGCCGAATGATATGTTGTACACAAACATATGGAATCGTGAATCATGTCAAGGTTCGTGATGGATTTTAAATTTGGAAAAGTCTTCCATAAAATCCCCATAATTTAGGCATTTTCCTTTTTAAAATTCCTCCCCACTCGCCTATATATATCACACACACATACTTCACAAAACTAAAAACCCTAAAACCTAAAACTAAAAACAGCGGCTACCTAGTTCTCTACCATTCCCGTTCGATCGAGGCGTGCACAAAGGAAGACTTGGTGGTAGATTGAAGGTCTTAGGTGCGTTGGTATGATTCAACACGTTATATGATGGCTTAAATGAATTTTGGAATTAAGACAGCTTGTATACTTGAATTTGTGAACAATATAGGTCATGATATATAATGATTCAATTCAGTTTCTTTTGATGAAAACCTATTTTTATGTCTTAGTTAAGTTCTCCAATTGGTTTGGAGTGATTTCGAGTTGTTTTGGTCGTGTTTTTTATTTTTGTGTGATTAAGTGTTGAATCTGAAATTCGGGAGTCTGAAATCAGTCCACTTTGTCGATTTTTGATTCAAAAACTATAATGAGTTGGGCCATAAATTTTTGGGAATATTTTCTGGATGTTTTGGTAGGTCGTTGAGGCGGATACTTTTTGGGTACAACTGCAGGTCGGTTTTCCGAAAAGTTTGAGTTTGAGTATTTTTCGTGTGGGGTTAAACTAACTAACAAATTCTGGGAAAATTCGTGTGGGTTCTAAAGACATTGAAGTACCTGCGTAAATTTTTGTGAATTTTACTTTTGAGTTCTAATGTGGTTCAAAAATTCGTCAAGTTGTAACCTGTTCATAGATAAAAGCTGATAAAAAGGTTAAAAGGCTAATAAAGGTTAGGGTTGTATTGAATTTATCTCCAGGTATGCTGTCAGGTTTTTGGGTCATATTGAAAGGGGTCCATTTTAATGATACCAACGTGGTTTTAGGTGATTCTTGAATCTAAAATCAATTTCTGGAAACGTACTTTCTGAATATATAAGTCTTGTAATTTTTAGAAGTCGGGAGAATGTCTTTTCTGATTTTAAAAGTTCAAGTGTCAAACTTGTCAATTAGTAATCCGAATTTCAACCTTGGTTTATGATTTTTGTTTTGAAATCAGTAAGGAATCATTAACTCAAACTAGACAGGGCTTAAATATAAGATGTGTTTGGCCTCTGTGATTTTTGGTGGAATTTTTATAGTAGCACATCATGGTCTCTTAATTGCTTACTTTTTGAGTCTCAGATCTGTCACCGAATCTGGACTAGTTTTGATAAGGAATTTTTGTTCTATATCTATACTACCTGGAAATTCTACAAAAATTACACAAAATAGAAAACATATGTACCTACCTGAGGTAATTTTTCTAAGGCTCCAGGAGGTGCACAATTATACTTTAAAAATCCGGAAACATGATACATGTTTTGATATTAAAAGTTGAGTTTTCTTAAAAAGGTGGTTACACACTCAAAGTCTATTATATTACTAAAATGAGTAACCAAATTCATTTGGACTTAAAGTAATACTTGGTTATTGATCTGTATAGGTTCCGTGAAGCGGGAGTGATCTTGTATCTTGTGATCCATCTATCTTTGTTTACTTTTGCTGTTGAATAAGGTACAGATATTCCGTACTCTTTCAGCAAGAGTACAACTACTTTCTCTCCAATGACCTTTCTCTCTCTTCTATATTGTTTGCCTATCTTATTTTGGACTGTTGATATTCGAACTCTTTGTTTGAACCTTGACATTGCATCTTTGATTTGATACATGTGAAATGAACCTTTGATATTAGCCCTTTGATTATTCGAACCTTTGATATTGAACTTTGACTATATGAATGAGACCTACACTTTGATTTGGACTTGTACTTTTGACCCTTCAGTATTTACCCAGGTATTATCTGTTCCCAGTTATGGGGGGTCCATGACCGTAGCATTGATGCACCAATGTTATGACTCTAGTGTGGTTGGAGAGATGTACCACACCGTCCCTTATCTGCTATGTGCTATGTCCATTATTATGATTATGAATTGTTTGCAGGGGCGTATGGATGCATCCTAGATTTGTTTGTTATTTGTTTGGGATACTATGATGATATAGATATATATTGTATTCGTTTGGTGATTGGGCATGCGTGCATGCAGTCATTTCACATTTGGGAGTTGATCACTCCATTGGGCTACTATTTATTTGGATATTTGTTTGGGCCTGGGGTAAAATACTGAATCCACATTCATACACTTTATACTTAAACTTCGATATCCTTTTGATTATCCATTGACACCATATGTATTCTATCTTCGCATTCCTTTGATTATCTTATCTCATTTGATCTGTTTTGTTATTTACTTTATATATGTTCACTGAGCTTTTTTTATGCTCAGCCGCTTTTCTTCTCCATGCGGCAGGTACATAAGCTAGGAGCGGGGTTATTAGCTTGGGGATGAGAGAGAGTGGATTCCCTATAGCTTTATTTATATAATGAACTTTATTTCCTTATCATTATTCTGGATTTCAGACATTTGTATCGTACTTTCTTTTGTTTGGTTTCGGGGACACTTGGTGTTATTTTAGTCCCCTTTTGATACTCTTTTGATATTTTTTTATTTATTTAAGACTTCCGCTGTTTGATTTGAATTTGTTGTATCTGATATGTCACCATAAAGTGACGCTTCTACGCTGTTATGTTGTATCTAGTATCTACTAGGCTAGATACCAACACAAGACATCACATAAATGCTAACATGGCTGAATAAAAAATCCATAAACCGATTTGGTCTTACATCAATAACATACAACATCAACTTCATATACATTTCCTTTACAAAACTCATACCCGCACAGGGGTCAAAATACAACAACACTCCCATAAGACGGGAGAACACTACAGCGAAAAGAATAATACAATTCGACCAACAAATCTCAATACTGGCCCTCATGTGATTAGTATCATTTGTCTTCCATCATCCTTCGTACCGATCCCGTGGTTCGCTCCCCAAAAACCTGCACATACCTGAATGCAATAACAGGCATCCACCCCCCGATTACTCGAGGGTTAGCAAACTGGAATTTTGCTAGTGGAAGTACATAACCATACGAAAAGTAACAAGCAAATAGTACCACGAATCAGATACGATAATCAGTTGCCAAAACATTCCCGAGAGGTTTTATTAATTAGAAAGGAAATGATGAAGTATTTGAAAATAAACTCATCATCTTAGGGATTTTAAAAGTAGAAACCTTTTTGGACCTCGAGTCCCAAGTTACAAAACATTTTCCAAAATCGATAGGGCCTTAGCCTGATTCTTGTTTCAAAACACAATAGCTAGGATATCATTACTGGTCCGTGACTCAACGTCAAAACATTATCCAGTCAATCATTGTCCGTACTTGTCAAGTAACGAACCCCAGAGGTCACGATGGACCATACCCGGTTCCACACATTCACTGTTCGTACACATCATGCAACGAACCCCAGAGGTCACGGCAGAGCGTACCCGGTTCCACATATTCACTATTTGTACACATCATGTAACGAACCCCAGAGGTCACGACGGACCATACCCGGTTCGACGCAGTCTCACTTCACCACACATATCGATCATCTCAACACATTACCATAAACAAACACACATTATTACAAATATGTCTGACCATTCGACAATACACCATAATACATGTCCAAGTGTATAATCAATCTGACACAATTATCATAATCATCACGACACCTCAATCATGAATAATCAAGCACAACACAAACACACGATTAACATAACCAACATGATACCACAACGTTAAATAAGCAAGGATATCATTAATACCATCAAACGTTCGAAATAATCAATTCATAATCAATTCACACGAATCATATCCCCGAAGGTAAACCAAATCATCGTAGACTCAACACGTAATCTCTATTCACAAGACACAAATCGTATGAGTAAGATACTTGCCTCAACAATCGATACCGAAACTCCGACGAACACAGCACAATCGGGATAACCTCAAACACCTACACTCGTCTGTGAAAAACAATGAAAATACAATTACTACGAGTATAGCGACTGAGAACAACGAGAAACACACCCAAGAATCAAAGAAAAAATCCGTTGAGTCATTTAATCGGACATTAAATGCTCAAGGCTCCCTTAGAACATAAAAATCATGGTTGTACTCAAACGAACTCGAGATACGGATAAACAATCCATAGAACACGATTAATAATACCCAATAACGCCAACTAACCCACTAAAATCGAATGACATCGAAATCAAAAGAAAATCCCAAAGGTCAACCCTAAGAAATTTAAAGGAGTTACCTTCGATCCGGATGAACTTGAGTGGAAGATGATGATAAACACGGATAGGGCTCCCCAAAATTATGATCAACGGTACCTCCGATCACTACACTCGAATTCTTGCCAAAATCGCGAAGGAAGAACGGAAAGGGGAAGAAATGGCAACTGACCTATCGCCCTGCCATTAAATAGCTGAACACATTACGACCATAACATACAAGGCTTTACGACCGTAACTCTCCTCTCTTACAGCCGTAACATACAAGGTTTTACAACCGTAACCAGCTCTCGGGGTGTCTGCCCAAAATGCATAGGTTCATTACGGCCGTAACAACAACCATTTTGCGGCCGTAACAACATCCATTTTACGGCTGTAACATCACCTGCCTTACGGACGTAATGAAGAAGTCTTACGGCCATAACTACCACTGATGAACACAGTAGTAATTCCCAACGACACCGACAGTCCAGTTAGACGTTCGTCAATGTTGTGGTGACTCAGATGCACTATCTATGATTCAAAACAATATCGAACACATTACGAAACATAATGTACCATACCGCAACACACATTCAATCGAATAGGCGCACGCGACAACAAGTCGCACTCGACGAACACTACAACACGGTACATCATACCGTTCACAACAGAGAGAACATTCCAAGTAATCATCCACGGAACAAAATAACCGGCACAAAGTATCTATAAATTCAAAATAACCAGAAACAAAAATCTCGGATATTACATTCTACCCCACTAAAAATAAGTTTCGTCCCGAAACATAAAATGAATAACAACTCAAAAATAAATCAAAAGCAAGAAAAACAGTCATCAATGTTCTTTATGAGTCGATCTCGACACTGGCATTGAATCTTGAGTATCGAATGCACCAGACACTCTCTCCCAATACTGGACTCGGTGCCCCTTGTGTCCACAGTTCTAACAAGTCACCGGCGGTGCCTTACAATTCGCACGCTCGTGTCCTAGAACATTACAGTTGAAACATCTTGGAACACTACCAGAACTCAAATACACCGACTTGGGTCTTATAGATTCTACAGCTGACCTAGAAGGTCCCATACACAACTGATATGAGGGTTGAGGTTTAGGAACCCCAATTACCTTGCTTCCCGATGTGTCATCAGAAATCTCCTGTTTCTTTGCTACAGATACAGACTCTGTAGACAAAACAGCCATTTCAAATGCTAAGGCTCGATCTTGATAGTCCTTCAACGTGGTACACATAAAAGGAGCCATACACTGCCAAACATGAGGTTTCATATGCATATCGAAATAACGAACCTTATCTGCTTCACTTGTAACTTGATCCCGAACATAACACAACTGCTGATTATAGTCGACTATAGCCTGGGATATCGACACATCCCAGGGCATAACCGAGAAAAACTCAATAGTACTGCGCTCTCGAACATGTAATGGACAATACTCAGCTTCTATGGCAGACTTGAACTCGGCCAAGTAGTTGCATGATCATAAGGCACTACGACCTCCCACCAGTCTGCAACTTCCTTGTCGAGGAGATACTGAGCAATGAGTACCCTCCTTTTATCTGGACAGGCCACAACATCAAACGTTCTTTCCAACTGGAAGTGCCAATTCTCCCGTTCTATCAAATCAGAGGAACCTGCAAAGCGAGTTGGATGCATCTTCATCACGTCTCGTAGCCACTTACTAGCTCTGTTATCCCCATTTGGAGACTCATTCCGCTGCGCACTCTGATTCATCTGTGACAATTGTGCTGCCACCTACTGAAGGATTGTGGTGGCATCAACATCAGCATTACCCCTAACAGGTTGTCCCTGATCACGCGACTGATCATTCCGACCATCTATACTAAGCCGGTCGGTGTTCGACAATAAGCGAGTCACCTCTTCCCTTGCCTGACCATGTCCTCGGTCTCGAACCCTTGGAATACTGAACATACGACCGTACAGAACAACAAAACAAAACATCACATAATCAACATAGGACAACAAACAGCAACACAATAAAATATCCACTTCGAGTCATTACACGAATACACGAACTATCACTGCAACAATAGAACTTAAATTCATAAGTAATTCATATGTCCACATCAACAGAAACTTACGACCTTTACCAAAAAAAATGCGGTCAAAACCACATACATATCATTGTGGTCAAACATTGGTAACATCCTTTTAAAAATTCTCTGAGGTATTCGTTCAAATGATAATATTTTAAGATCCTTGAGTCTGTATGATTTTTCCGAAACAAAGTTTGAAAACACTTTTAATGCCTCGGCCGTTTACTCAAAACCATGAACCAATTATCATAACCGTTTCGTTTTGAAATCATTTGCAAAATAATATTTTGAAATATCAAATCAACTCGATAAGCGATATCATAAAAATGACCTTATCAATATGTATCGTCATCACCATTAATCAACATACAGGGTAACCATATGTTACCACACAACACTATCATGAATAACAACGCACATGATAATTCGCAGCCATGCCCCTTGGCATCAACCCCCACAGGTTTCACCGAACCATCCCCGGGTGGAAAACCACTCGTGCTCGCACTAATCATTACCACAGATCTTTTAGGAATACTTGTTATATTTTGATCGTGTCATCAGTATAAATTCAAATGTTTATTACTTGGAAAAAATGTAAGGAAGAACCAAATGAGTATCTTCCATAGGCCAAATAATGTTAAGTATAAAACTTGGCAAAATGTAAAGAAGAACCAAATGAGTATCTTCTATAGGCCAAAAATAAGTTAGGCTAAAAATCGGCTAAGTACTAAAGTACAGCTAAGTCCATCAGAGAGGATCAGCCGAGTCAAGTCAGAGTAGTTCTGGTCAACAAAAATTATCATGGATGTTTGACCAGACTGCAGCCAAGGTACCTCAGACAAGTCACCTGATCAGACAAGTTTCAGACTAAGAACATCATAGAGGTCCAGACTGCAGAGAAGTTAACTGCATTTCAGCCTAGTCGAGATCAGCCAAGTACTCCAAGTCCACGTCAGCATGCGTTGAAAAGTCAAGTATTACGGAAAGTCACATGCAACGTGAAGAAACAAATTGGAGAGATTCCCGCAAGAGATATGATTTAAATAAATCATCCAGACCCACCTTGAAGACTTTAATCATTTTATATTCAAAAGATTCGGCGCATCACATGCAGAGTCTTCACAACGGTTGAAAGATAGATTAAAATATGGGAATCCAGCCTTGCAACGTTCAGAAAGAAAACAATGAAGTCTACCTCTCCAACAGACGGATTTGTTGAAAAGATTTGCAACGGCTATAAGGAAAAGCTCAGAGATCGTGACCTATATATATCCGAAGATTTGAAGCTGAGAAAATACCTTAGGATAACAACTACCGGTGCGAACATACTTTCAAAGCATTCAAGATATCAAAAAGCGAAATACAGCATCATGAAAAGAGCGGTTCTAAAAAGTTCATACTTAAAGAAGCTCTTAGTTGGAGAAGACAAAAACTCTTGTCTATAATCCTGAGTTCGGGGTACTTCACTGGTTGAAGTTAAGAGACTGTAAAGGCATCCAAGGATCGAGGATTAAGAGGTGCAAGGCAGTTAAGTGTGGTACAATGGCACGGATTTCCACTGGTTGGAAGCTGTTGTAGTTTTGTTTGAATCACTGAAATATTTATCACTGGTTGAGAATTATAGTGAATTCATCTCCAACTGGTTTGGAGAAAAGCGGATTAGTAGAGGATTACCCCACCTCTGAGACCACTATAATTGCCTGCGTTCTTTACTATTTTATTGCATCATACTTTAACTGCTGCATTCATTGTTAAGTGTTTCAGTAGTTGCTTTATATTCGTCATCGGCTGACTTCCGCATATATTAAAGAACAAACGACTCCAAGTTATTTGTTTACCTATCAGCTGAAGAAACTCACTCTTCGTGAAAAAGTGTTTAAGAGTTTCAACAAGTCTATTCACCCCCCCTCTAGACTTGTTGCTGGACGACTTGTGACCTACAAGTGGTATCAGAGAGGTTGGTTCATTTATTTCACGAACCAGATCTATATCAGAGATATATCTTTACTCTCATTTTATAATGGAACACATGCATTCTAGACTCTCTGTGTTTTCAGTTGACGAGTATGATCTTTGGAAGCTAAGGATGCAGGCTCACTTATCTTCTATCCATGATGACATGTGGTGCATCATCGAGGACGGTCCATTCATCTTCGAGAAGGACAACACTGCAGAGGAGATCGCAGCAGGGAAGCCAGAGAAGATTCCAAAGAAGAGGACAGAGCTGACTCCCGAAGAAAGAAAGCTGGCCAATCTTGATAACTGGTCCAGAGATGTGTTATATCAAACTCTTGACAAATCCACCATGGTCAAGATAAAGAACTGCAAGAATGCCAAGGAAATCTGGGACACATTAGCTTTAATGTGTGAGGGAACGGAGCTAATCAAAGAAAATAAATTGTCAATCGCTATTCAAAAGTTTGACAATTTCAAAATGAAGAACGGTGAATCCATAGATCAAGTGGACACAAGGTTCACTGAGATTATCAATGAAATCAACTCCCTCGGCAAAACCTATGGCAACAGGGAAATGGCACTGAAGGTTCTCAGATCTCTCAATCCTGAATGGAGCATGAAGGCCATGGCCATGAGAGAGTCCAAGGACCTGAATAAAATAAAAATTCAAGAGTTGTTCCCTGATCTGAAGGCTTATGAGTTCGAGCTTTCAAGTTCATCCTCAACTGAGCTCGCAGATAAGGGAATAGCATTTGCAGCCGAGTCCCCTGCCAAGAGCCTATCTGATGTAAAGCCTCCAAATCCATTAGATTTTAAGGAAGAAATGGCGTTTATAATGCAAAGGTTCAGCAACTTTAGAAAGAACTACTCCAAATACAAGAAAAATTATAAGGAGAATCCAAGAAGGAACCAGAAAGCTGGAAGCTGGAAGGTAGAGTGCTACAATTGTCAGAAGACAAGACACATCCAAATGGACTATCCTGATCTCAAGAAGGACGAGAGCAATAAGGAGGTGGGCAGAAAAGAAGATAGAAGAAAGGCCCTCATCGGAGAAGACAAGGAGCATGTAGAATCAAGCAACGGATTCTTTTCTGATGATGATGAAGAGTATGACTGCCTGATGGCCAACCTAGCTGATGAAGAGGTAACATATAAACCCTCTGGTTCAAATAATAGTTCAGCCATGTCACAAGATATGGATCTGCACGAATCGGTAAATAAGTTATTTAAAGATTTTAAAACACTCAAATTTGCACACCAAACTGTATCAGTAGAGAAGACTCAGCTGCAAGATGAGAATAGGCAACTGAAAAACGATTTTGAAAAACTCAGCCTAGAACAGAATAAGGTTGAAATAACTGCAGCTGAATTTAAAAACCAGGCTGATGTTAATACAGCTGAGATAAATCGACTAACTATTTTACTTAAAGAAAAATCAGCTGCACTTGCTCATGCCAAAGCCGAGTTTACTAAGCTGACTCAGATAAATAAGACTCAGGCATAGGAAATAACCTCCCTGAAGGCGTCTTCAACTCTGGAAGAATTGTGTACCAATAAAAGGTCACTATATTCGAAATCAGGCCTTGGATATGATCCTCACACTCCCTCTAGTTCTAAAAGAAAGTTTATCAAGGGAGAAACAATTGTCTCGACTGCTGAGCCTACATATAAACCGACATTTAAAAACAGGCAACAACCAAGTCACATGCCTAGGCTGCAGCCAGGATACACAAGGCAGCCACCTAGAGAAGTGACTACGCAATGGCCCAGGCAGAAGCAGCAGCCCAGATAACATGCCCACTATTACCAACAACTCCCTAAAAACAGATTTCAAAATGGGAGGGGCAGATGGAAACCTCAAGGTTATCCCAATTTCCAAAATGAACAAGTGTGGAGACCTCAAAGATTTAATAAATGGTCTCAGCCAAGATTTAGAAATGGCCCACACTATCAAAATTTTTAGGAATATCCATTATACAATCCCAATAGGAGATTCAGACCTCGACCTTACACACCTTATGAGGGTTATAATAATAATAACAACTTCCACAATCCAAGGAGAAATCAATTCTCCAGGAAACCAGCTAACCCTAAAGGACCCACACAGATTTGGGTACCTAAATCTCTGCTTGTCCGATTGCAGAAAAGATGGAAGGACTACAACCACATCTCCACAAGCTCAAATTTTGGAGGTGAAGAATGGTTTGTAGATTCTGGATGCTCGAGGCACATGACCGGGAACAAGAAGATGTTGTCCAAATACACCAAAGAAAGAGGTCCCGATGTAACCTTTGGAGATATCTCTAGAGGACAAACAAAGGGCTTTGGAGAGCTGCACCGAGGAAATATTGTGATATCCAAAGTTCACTATGTCAAAGGACTAAAATACAATCTTCTGAGCATAAGCCAGTTTTGCGACGAGAAGAATCTAGTAGTCTTCACCATTTGGAAATGTATGGTGATAGATATCTTATCTGGAGAAGTGAAGCTACAAGGTTTCAGAAGGAGAGATGTCTACATGATAGATTGGAACACAGGAACACCTAACTCCTGTTTTCTATCCAAGACAATTGCTGAGAACGGATGGCTGTGGCACAAAAGACTATGTCACCTGAACTTCAAAGCCATCAACAAGATTAGTTCTCAGAAGCTGGTCAGAGGTCTTCCAGATGAAGCATTCAAGAAGGAAGCGCTTTGTGATGCATGTCAGAAAGGAAAGCAGACCAGAGCATCATTCAAGCCAGTCCAGCCTACAACTCTCACAACAAGGATCTTAGATCTACTCCACATGGATCTATTTGGTCCTATCAAGCCAAGGACTCTGAGCGGCCGAAAGCATGCACTTGTTGTAGTAGATGATTATTCAAGGTACACTTGGATTATCTTCTTGTATAAGAAAAGTGAAACCTTGACCAAGCTACCTGAGCTGCTGAGAAGGATCCAGAATGAAAAATCCCTATCCATCATAAAGATCAGATCAGATAGAGGAGGAGAGTTTCTCAACAAGGCGATCACCGACATAGCGATCGAATGGGATCCAAAGATGAGCTCTTCAGCACGAGACCCCCAAAGATAATGGTGTTGCTGAAAGGAGAAACAGAACCCTGAAGGAAGCAGCAAGTTCCATGATTGCAGAAGTGGACTTGCCTAAGAGGTTCTGGGCTGAAGCTGTCAACACAGCTTGCCATACACAGAACAGGAGTATGATAGTAGGGAGACATGGAAAAACTCCCTATGAGGTTTGGAATAATAGAACTCCTACTGTTGCTTACTTTCACGTTTTTGGTTGTAAGTGTTTCATCCACAACAACGGTAAAACAAAACTAAATGCCTTTGATGCTAAAACTGATGACGGTCTCTTCATGGGATACTCACAAAGAAACAAGGCATATAGAGTATTTAACAAAAGAACCTTAGTTGTGGAGGAAACACCCCATGTTGTTTTTGATGAATCTACTGTTGAGTATAGGAAGCAAGTTGAGCTAATTGAGAACAAGCTCAAATCAGCGACCCTTGAAGAAGTCATTGTACATGACACTGGAATGGTGGACTCACCTGCAGACCAACCTGATGATCCAACTGCAGCCGCTGAAGACCCAACTGCAGATCAGACAGGATCACCAAACCTATCTGATCCAGTTGCTGCTGATGAAGACCCAGCTGTAGCTGACAAAGACTCATCTGCAGATCAGAACCAACCTGCAGATGACAAGACGGTAGCTGATCCAGTTGCAGACCGGAACCCAGCTGATGCAGAAATCCACCAGAGAAATCCAATAGGGGGAACAGACCTAGAAGAAGACGATATCCCCAAGTGGCTCAAAGACCATCCAATCCAGCAAATTGTCGGGAAGCTGACTGATGGAGTTAAGACAAGACAGTCAACCCTACAAGCAGGAATGGCTATGTTCTCATGCTTTATGTCACAGATAGAACCTAAAACGACAGAACAAGCCTTAGAAGATTACTCTTGGATAAATGCCATGCAAGAAGAACTGGAGCATATGGAAAGAAACAAAGTTTGGGAACTAATGCATGCACTGCATCACAAGAAGGTTATTGGCACCAAATGGGTGTACAAAAACAAGAGTGATGAAGACGGATCTGTTGTTAGGAATAAAGCCAGGCTAGTTGCAAAAGGGTATGCACAGTGTGAAGGAATAGATTTTTATGAAACCTATGCACCTGTTGCAAGAATAGAGGCCATCAGACTATTCCTTGCATATGCAGCATTCAAAGATTTTGAAGTATATCAGATCGATATAAAGAGTGCTTTTCTAAATGGAATCCTAGAAGAAGAAGTCTATGTAGAGCAACCCCCAGGTTTTGTCAAAGGAGACAAAGTCTATAAGCTGTTGAAGGCTCTCTATAGACTTAAGCAAGCACCTAGAGCGTGGTATGAAACATTGTCTGTGTTTCTTCAGAAAAATGGTTTTTGCAAAGGGAAGGTGGATAAGACCCTATTCAGAGTGGAGCATGAAGGCCACATATTAATAGTCCAGATATATGTGGATGACATCATATTCGGCTCAACCAATCCAGAGTTATGCGAGAAATTCTCCAATCTAATGCATGGAGAATTTGAGATGAGTATGATGGGAAAGCTTAACTTCTTTCTCGGACTACAAGTTAAGCAGATGGAAAAAGGAATTTTCATCAACCAAGCTAAGTATACCAAAGATCTGATCAAGAGATATGGAATGGAATCAGCCAAGCCAGCAAGAATCCCTATGAGCACAAGTACTCACCTGGATGCGCATTTGAGGCATATCGATGGACTCAACCCACTACATAGGACTTATCGATCACTGCACTCACCGCAAGGTGCCGACATATCCTATGCCGTTGGAGTTTGTGCGCGATTCCAATCCAAGCCGAAGCAATCACGCCTAGATGCAGCCAAAAGGATAATAAAGTACCTTACGTCTATAGTCAATGTTGGACTATGGTACCCCAAGGATGATAACTTCGAGCTGTCAGGATATTCAGATGCAGATTTTGCAGGATGCAAAATCAACAGGAAGAGCACTAGTGGAACGTGCCAATTCCTAGGAACCAGACTGATATCCTGGTTTAGCAAGAAGTAAATTTCTAACTCTATCTCCACCACAGAGTCAGAATACCTAGCTACAGGTAGCTGTTGTGCACAAATCGTATGGATCAGACAGCAGCTAAGGGATTATAATATCATTACCAATGAAGTTCCTATCTGGTGTGACAACAATAGTGCTATTGCAATAACCAACAATCTAGTTTTGCATTCAAGGACGAAGCACATTGATGTTAAGCACCACTTCATCAGAGACCATGTGCTTAACAAAAGAGTTAGAGTTGAAAGAGTCAGCACAGACTACCAGATAGCTGACATCTTTACCAAACCTTTGCCAGAGGAAAGATTTTTGGAGCTGAGCAGAGATCTTGGATTACTAGATTGGGAATCTAGTACTGAAGCAAGCTGAAGCAACTCAGAGGAAGGACGGATCCAGCTGATTAAAGAAATCAGATCCTAGCTGATGCATACAAGAGGACGAAGGATGGACAAAGGAACCTAGCTGATCAGAATCTCAGGCGAGAAGTCCATGAGTCAACTCACCTGATGCTGAGCGGTCAACAGTCAACAGTCAAACCAGCTAAGTTTTCTAAACATAAACGACCTCTGAATATTTAATTATTATCTACCCTATGCATAATGATATTATATTAATTTTGGTTCACAAATGGTTCACAAGTGGCAATTTAAATACACGTGGCAATCGCTTGTTAAATCGACCTCCACGGTGGCCAATCAAAACCAACTGTCAAATTTTAAAATAGACCACCGATTCAAATTTGAAATTCAAAAGAATCTCAAAAGGCGTACCACCATTTCAAATATATAATAATTTAATCCATACGTCTTTTCATCTTCTTTATAAGGAAAGAAAATCCTCACTTTACCTTTTACGCTTACCAGAAACCCTAGATTTACAGAGAAAATTCTTGAACTCCAAATACAGGAATGGAATCGTACTTCGAAGGCGTCAACATGAAATCGGTCAAGGACCAGATTATTTTCTCGTTGGTCATTGATTTCGAAGGATTATTGGAAGCAAATCTGGAGGATTACGACGTGCTTAACCTAATCCGCTCGATGAAGCTCAATGGGATCTACCCATTCCTGGACATCAACCCTCAACATTTGTACAAGGAGGATGTTATCGCGTTCTATCACGAAGCATGTTTGATTCAAGATGGAATTCGGAGCATAGTTGGTGGAAGACAAGTCGACATATTGCGAGAGTCGATTCGTACAGTTTTCGGTATGAAGCACCGCGGCATAGCCGTCGAGACACTCAAACAGTCAGCAGCCGAAACCTGGAAGAAGATCAAGACGGAGATTCAGCCGGAAAAGCTGAAACTCACCGCTAAAAGGATCGAGATTAAAAAGGTTTATCATTTTGCGTTGGATATAACCAACAAAATCATCATGGGAATGGCCGACAGTTATGATCAACTGTCATCGGCAAAGTTCATGGTGCTAGGAGCACTAATTCAAGATGAGGAAATTGATTGGGTGGATTACATTTTTAGGCAACTTGTTCGCAAGGTCAACAAAGCCGAATGGATTGTTGATGAGAAGATATTTAAAACAAAGCTGGCGTTTGGAACGCAACTGAGTTGGATGCTGGAAAAGACAGATATGGTGAAGGGAAGCACTGAGTCCTTCCACCCCAACAAAAGACTTGGTCATCTGGACCAAGAGACGTTGAGAAAATTGGGAGGCACAAGGAGAGCAGCCCAGATGTTGAAGGAGCTACCCGAGATATTGTTCGTCAGGCGAGTCGGACCGACCTACAGCCGACAACCCAACTACAGTCCAGTCAGACTCCGAGTCCGACAACACCCCCATAGCTGTCCGATTCAAGAGAAGGGGACCAGCCCCTGGAGATCCTTCTATCATGCAGTCATCACCAGAACCCTCTCCCAAGAGGCCCAGGCGATTGCAGTTTAGTGAGGAAGAGCAATGATCATCACTATGCTGGGCCCACGCCTGTGTCACCAACTCACTGAAGACCACCGCCTCAGCCTGGAGACTCAGATTGTGGCTGTCCTCACTCCAGCTTACATTCCAGAGGAAGAAGAAGCAGGTCTGATCATCTCAATTCCTGAAGCCAATTATACATTTAACCTGCTAGAAAACAATATTTTCAACCTATCCATTGAACAATTACAGCTTGTTAAGCCACAAGCATTAAAACACTCTTTTGTCAATATTTTTGAAGAGTGGAAGTTTTTCAAATCTCTGACATTTACAAATCTTCAGTCTTACATTGAAACCAGTGGTTGGGAATATCCCCAAGCCACAGAGGAGGTACTGATTCATTTTTGTGAAGAATCAGACTTAGTGTTAATCCTCCAGGATAATTAGTTCATGACTCATTTTAAAACCAACATGGACCAATTCATCCATTCCATTATGCTTAGTATTTTTGATGGTTCCTTTGGAGAAGAGGAGGAGGAGGAAGAAGAGAAAGAAATTAGGATTGAAGAGGTAGATGGAGAAGAAAATAAGGAAGTCGTTGTCATAATTGACGAAGAAGAGGAAGAGAAAGAGAGAAATGAAGAAGAAAAGATTTTAGTTGAAAAACAATCTGAAGAAATTGAGAAAACAGAAGAGTTGATTGAAGAAGAAGAAGAAGAAGAAGGAGAAGAAGTAGAACAGGAAGATGAGGAAGGAGACAAAGATGATGAGGATGAAGGAGAAAAAGATGAGAAAAAGGATGATGACAATAATGATGATGATGATGATGATGATGATGACGGAGGAGATAAAGGAGCTGAAAAAGAAAAAGAAAAAGAAAATATTGAAGAAGAAAAGGAGGAAGAGCAGGAAAAAGAGCAAGAGAAGGAAGAAGGAGAAAGGGAGCCGGAGCCAGAGCCAATACAAGAGGCTGCAGATAGATCGGGCACCCGCCTTGACACCAGCCTAGACGCGGAGTTAGCTGAGGACTCCAGATCAGGGACCCCAGAGAAGACCCCATCTGGAGTACCAGCTGCAGATAAAAGCTTGCAGGCCAATGCTTCAATTGTAGAAGGCTCAGGCGAGCACTCTCCACCAGCCCAGATCTCACCTGCCATGACTGAGCTGATCAGGCAAATAGTGAAGGATACCATTGGAGAGCTGCTGGCATCTCAGGTCACTCCTAACCTCCAATCCATCAATGCAAAGATTGACACTTTGCTGCAGAGGGAAGTACCTCAGCTTCCTCCCCCTACGAACAACAGAATGCCATTTGGCATGTCTGACTGGATGAGCAGGATAGAGCAGCAGTTGGCTACCTTAGTTGATGATGGAAAAAAGGGGGAAGATAGAATACAGGGGGAAGGCAGTAATCAAGGAGAGATAAGGGAGGAGCTTAGAACAAAGAAGAAGCAGGATGTCCAGATGATCACTGCTGGGACATCCTCAGCCAAGAGGAAGGGAGGAGCAGATCCAGAAGAACAGGCTGACCAGCCTGAAGGCAAGAAGATAAGGACTAGATGAGGATTTGAGCCTACTCTAGAGTGGGAAGGCAAGGAGTTGTGGTATGTTGAGGATTTTGTACCATATGAAGCTTTGCCCATGTGGGGATCTGCAAGCAAGAAATTCATCAGAGACTACTACATCTGGGAAATACTCCAGGATGATAATCTCTCCCCACAACAGATCTTCATAAATTTCATGGAAGAAGCTCATCCACAACTCTGGGCTATTCTGAAGAAACATGCTAAGGAACTAAATGCTTATCCCATGATCCCTCCATTCAGTGCCAAGGATCCTCCTACTTTGGAGAGAGGAGGTGCGTTGGATAACTTGCGCTGCAGAGAAAAATCAAGAAGTTATGTCTTGAGAATAAATTTTCATCCCAACAAGAACAAGACTTTGCAGCTCTTGTTGTGAAGAGGAAGTATGGTCTTGCCCCTATCAAGACAAGACCCATCGGAGCTAAACCCTTCAGATCTGCCAAACAGCCTATTCGAAGAGGAAGAGGAAGAGGCAAATGACTTTCACTTACTTTGTACTTGTAATGATTTATGTACTTGAAAATTTTCTTGTAAAATTCAGACCTGTATGTGTAATCGATTCCGAAAATTTTATAACAGTCTTTTTGAATGACAATTCCCAGTTGTCTCAAAACAAGACTGATTTTGAGTTTGTGCCATGCACCTAAGTGCAGACTTGTACATTTGATTACTTGTTTAAAGTTTTGCCATCATCAAAATAGGGGAATTTGTTAGGAATACTTGTTATATTTTGATGATGTCATCAGTATAAATTCAAATGTTTATTACTTGGCAAAAATGTAAGGAAGAACCAAATGAGTATCTTCCATAGGCTAAATAATGTTAAGTATAAAACTTGGCAAAATGTAAAGAAGAACCAAATGAGTATCTTCTATAGGCCAAAAATAAGTTAGGCTAAAAATCGGCTAAGTACTAAAGTACAGCTAAGTCCATCAGATAGGATCAGCCGAGTCAAGTCAGAGTAGTTCTGGTCAACAAAAATTATCATGGATGTTTGACCAGACTGCAGCCAAGGTACCTCAGACAAGTCACCTGATCAGACAAGTTTCAGACTAAGAACATCAAAGAGGTCCAGACTGCAGAGAAGTTAACTGCATTTCAGCCTAGTCGAGATCAGCCAAGTACTCCAAGTCCACGTCAGCATGCGTTGAAAAGTCAAGTATTACGGAAAGTCACATGCAACGTGAAGAGACAAATTGGAGAGATTCCCGCAAGAGATATGATTTAAATAAATCACCCAGACCCACCTTGAAGACTTTAATCGTTTTATATTCAAAAGATTCGGCGCATCACATGCAGAGTCTTCACAACGGTCGAAAGATAGATTAAAATATGGGAATCCAGCCTTGCAACGTTCAGAAAGAAAACAATGAAGTCTACCTCTCCAACGGACGGATTTGTTGAAAAGATTTGCAACGGCTATAAGGAAAAGCTCAGAGATCGTGACCTATATATATCCGAAGATTTGAAGCTGAGAAATTACCTTATGATAACAACTACCGGTGCGAACATACTTTCAAAGCTTTCAAGCTATCAAAAAGCGAAATACAACATCGTGAAAAGAGCGGTTCTTAAAAGTTCATACTTAAAGAAGCTCTTAGTTAGAGAAGACAAAAACTCTTGTCTATAATCCTGAGTTCAGGGTACTTCACTGGTTGAAGTTAAGAGACTGTAAAGGCATCCAAGGATCGAGGATCAAGAGGTGCAAGGCAGTTAAGTGTGGTACAACGGCACGGATTTCCACTGGTTGGAAGTTGTTGTAGTTTTGTTTGAATCACTGTAATATTTATCACTGGTTGAGAATTATAGTGAATTCATCTCCAACTGGTTTGGAGAAAAGTGGATTAGTAGAGGATTACCCCACCTCTGAGACCACTATAATTGCCTGCGTTCTTTACTGTTTTATTGCATCATACTTTAACTGCTGCATTCATTGTTAAGTGTTTCATTAGTTGCTTTATATTCGTCATCAGCTGACTTCCGCATATATTAAAGAACAAACGACTCCAAGTCATTTGTTTACCTATCAGCTGAAGAAACTCACTCTTCGTGAAAAAGAGTTTAAGAGTTTCAACAAGTCTATTCATCCCCCCTCTAGACTTGTTCCTGGACGACTTGTGACCTACAAGATCAACTGTCACGTCAGGATAACATCATAGAATAATACAATTAAATCAGACCATGTAGTCACAACATCAAGGTGTACAACCAAAATTCGCCAACAAGAATGGTAACGAGTAATGACACGACAATAATATCCATACAGGATAAGCAACCTGGTGCAACATTACTGATACAATAGTAAAAGTTCACAGTTGTCACTGGCCGACCACACGACTATATCAACAGAAATCAAACGATTGATACAGAGCACTGATACGGCTGTAACAATAAGATTACGGCTGTGACAGCCATAAGCTTATGGCCATAATAACATATAGTTTACGGCCGTAACAACTAGGAGCTTACGGCCATATCACTAAATTCTTACGCCCGTAATATCTAACAACTTATGGCCGTAATGGAAAACATCTTACTGCCATAACCACTAGCTGCCGGACAGCGGAATTAACTCAGCAGCCTCGAAACAGCTCCGAAGGTTAAGGATCGACTCCTAACAATGTATCCCGACACTTAGAAACACTGCAAAATTCTCCGACGAGCATAACAACATAATAATCTTGTTGCAACGACTTAGTCCCAAGACAAAAACAGATAATGTTCTTAATTCTTAAAATCAAAGTCGTTTTGCAAATTAAAATTTTTCCAAAATCCTTTCAACATATCCAAAATGACGGTAAGATTTTACAATGTCCGAAGTACTTTAAAACACATCTTTCAAATACCGTCTAAAGGTGCCATTTGAAAATACATGACCAACTCGTCAAAGTTCAATCGATTTCAAAATCCATACAAAATCATTGTTCAACCGCACCATCAAAATATTTTTGAAAATCAATTTTTCCACAAACATAATCAAGCCCATGAAATCTTTCAGAAAACCGTTTTCAAACCTACACGCAGCACATATAATTACACTATAAAAAATAAACGAATTTAAAACCACATGCCCAATTGGAAAACAAGATCACCAACTCAATCAAATACAACTCGTGAGTACTAAGTTTAAATATACGTCAAAACCATCCATCTGAGTTCCTCACAAACTCTACCGTCGATACATTTTATGGAACACATCAAGGTTCACAGCTTTCACATCATATTGCACCATTCGGTGTACAAACCATCAATACATTCAGCTCAATACACAAGCGGTGGTAAAGTATCAAAAACAGATTCCATTTCACAACACCATGCAAACAAAATT
Organism: Orobanche coerulescens; assembly: GCA_033398695.1. Lineage (NCBI taxonomy): Eukaryota > Viridiplantae > Streptophyta > Magnoliopsida > Lamiales > Orobanchaceae > Orobanche > Orobanche coerulescens. The sequence goes on along the minus strand of CM065809.1, from coordinate 60,186,013 downwards.
ATGCATCACAATTATCGCACATAAATGAAATCATGAAACACAAATACCTCGCATAGAAGAGGAGACGTACATCCACAGGTCGCACGAATATGATGGCTGCACCACGATACTAATCACGACTGACACCTCATATGACGCGTCGCGACACGACTCAGTCAGATACAATCCGACAAGACAAGACTAGACAATATAAGACTTGACCCGACAGCCCAGGTTTCTACAACCTAAGCTCTAATACCATATTCTGTAATACCCCCAATCCGCTCGGGAATATTACAGCGCCGCAGACCCTCTCCCTGAGGATCTACTGTTAGGGTTGTATACTGCAAAGCATACTTTATGCTTGTATACCTTATTTCCCTGTAACTACCTATGAGAATATTAATTACATTTAATCACATGTTTTGCATATTTATTCACGTTATGGTTATGCAAATAAAATGTCTAATTATTTTATATTGTAGATAATGTGGTGTGTTGGTGTCACACGGTAGATCACATTATCGGTGCCTTATAAAATAATATAATAGTTCACAACCTATATAATTATTAGACAAATTATATGAAAGGTTGTATTGTATGTTCGAGATTAGTTGGTCTTGACTATTAGTATACATTAGCCTATTTGCATACATTGAACTGGATCGAGGTGAGATAATGTCTTCTGTACTGATTGTAAGAATAGCGTAAATCTCGGATAATTATTATTTCTTAATTCTAAGTATATAATATTTAATTCTGTATTTATAATTCTTATTGCTTTGATTTACCATGGGTGAGAGTCAAAATGATCGACTCAATAAGCTTCGTATCTTGGGCAATAATGTTACTTATATGACAGTTATTACTATTACTAGAAATCGTGTCCCGACTCGTGCGGGTTGATGATGTCCCCTTGAGGAGCTCGATAATGATTATTATATTAAACCCTACAGGTGGATTTAATTCCGATATAATAATAAGGTTCGAGTGGTACTACTCTTGGATAAGATATTAATTAATTAAAGCTGTCAGTAGCTTATAATTAAATAATGGACATTTGATATCTTAAACATGGGAAATAATATATTTAAATAAGGTGCCCGATTTCGTAAATTGGGATTTGGGTTGGAAGTGCAATATTAATTCTTTAGTGGATTTAATTGATATTAATAGACTCAATATATTAGGAAATGTCCTAATAAGGGAATTTGAGGTCTATTAGGAGTCCTTCTCTAATCCTCCTTAAGATCCCTAGTAGTAGTCCAAGAAGCCTATAAATAGGACTATATGGCTCGGCCGTGACACACTTTTTGCAAGGGTTGTGAGATCAATTTTTCTTCTTGTGTTTAATTGTAGATCTAGACTTGTGTCTTTGATTCTACAATTTAGATAACACATCAAATTTTCTAAGAGTGTTCATGCAATACTAGAAAATAAAGAAAAATCGAGTGACCACATACAAAAAAAGGGTTCGGCCGATCCATAGAATTCCAAGCAAGGTCCGGTAGTTCGTTGCCCACACAACGTCCGTGTTAAGGCGGATCATATTCTAGAAGGTCTAAAGGTATAAATACAAGGTGATCAAGACGAAAGCAACCACTTCACTTCAAAGGTAATATCCTATGATCTTTTAGATCTAGATTAGGATATCTCAACTCCAACATATTTAATTAATAAATTTAAATAATATTTAAATTGCTTTACTCTTAGTAATTAATTAATTAGCATGCATAAATAGATCTTATACTCGTGGATGCGTAAAAGGCGTTTATAAAACTTTTCCAAACTTTGCTTCCGCTGCGTTTTATATTCCAACAATTGGTACAGAGCCGAAATTTTAGATTTTTGCTATTTTAATTAATTTTGATGATTAATTGATAACAATTTAAATATTCATATAATTTGATGTTGGTGTATTTTGCTAGATGTGTTCTTGCAGGGAATATGATCTAATTATCATGGTTTATGTGAATGGTTTATTTATTTATTTTTATTATTTATGCAATTGTTGGTTTTGGCCCGGTTTGAGGCATGCAATGGTTTTTCCCGTGAGAAAATCCGCGTGTAGATCTAGGTGCTTTATTTTTCGTGTAATCTTGCTGTAATTTCGATGTATTTTATTTTGTGTAAAATTGTAATCGAATTCGGAAAAGACAGGATCACGAAGAAATAGAGCGTAACCGGATCGCCGGATCGCTAGCGATCGACAAGAATGAAAGCAAAGCGCTGTCGAGCAGCACACGGATGCCTGCCGAGCAGCGCCGAGCCTGCTGCCGAGGTCCACGGGCAGCCTGGTCCAGGCCGGTTCGCCGGTTCAGTTCGGTTCGGGTCGTCCAGTTTTGGTCCAGTCCGTTTCGCCGTCGTTCGTTGCGTCCGTTGGAGAGTCGGGATTTAGAATTTTTTTATGTAATTAATTTGCATAAAAGTGAAATTTTAATTTTGGAAATCCACGACCTGGCCGGGGAGGAGTGACGAGATGCTTGATTCAGTGGGAGAGATCGAGTCGAAGACTTTCTCGGATTCAACTCAAGGAAGAAGACCATGATAATTGGATAATTTAATTATCCATACTTTATTTTGGTTTTTATTGTTTTGATGTATGGCATGTATGAATGTATGGGTGATATGTTTTTTGCATGCTAGGACGAGAAAATTAAAACCTTTAGGCTAAAATAACAAAGTGATTAAATTGATTTAATTTTATCAAATTGGCCTCTATAATTAATTTAAATTGTGAAGTAATTAGCATGCGCGTTGACATTAGGGTCTTCCTCCATATCGGATGTGCTAATTATAGGTTCACTAGTTTTAAATTTCAAATGATAACATAAGGTAAATATTATTTTTTATGATAGACCTCTCCATCTGTAGGACTATTATTTAAAAGATAATATTTTAAAGATGTTAAATTATGGTATTCACTTAGGTGTATTAACTAATAAGCTCCCCATTGGAATCTATGTTAATTAATACATGGCCAAGAGGAACCAACTATTAATTTTACTTGTCATAACGTAAGTTGACTAGATAGTAAAATTAAAGACGTAAAACTCTACTTGAAAAATGTGTGTGTAAACGTCTACACAATCGTGGCTTGCATATGCGGGTTTTTCGAGGGGTTGGTTGCTAGATATATTGTGTTTTGAGGTTTTTCGATATATTTTACTATGCATTATGTGATGTATATTTTTAATTTTTATGTCAGATGTCCTTCAATCCACTTGCTGTTATTCTCAAAGAAAATAAACTTGATGGCACTAACTTTGCCGACTGGAAAAGAAATCTTGACATTGTCCTAACTGCCGAAGGGCATAAATTTATGTTAACTGAGGAGAGCACTCTGGATCCAGAATCGGATGCCACTCCTGGAGAGTTGGATGAATTCCAAAAATAGAAGAAGTCTGATGAGATGGCTCGTTGTTACATTTTGGCTTCACTGAAAATGTATTGCAGCATCAGCATCAGACGATGGGCTCAGCCGCAGAGATGATGAAAAATCTCACCGAGATATTTGGTCATCAGAACCGTACGGCTAGGCAAAATGCAATGAGGGTATTGAGGGAAAAATGTTTTTTTAGGCCCGTAACTTTGCGCTAGTTGGGTTATAAGGACATTATCTTTTTGGGCCTGGAGAAGGACATTAATTTTAAAAAGTGGGAAAACAAGGACAATTAAACCCGAAGGAGGTCCGATTGGGCTTAATTGTCCTTGTTTTCCCACTTTTTAAAATTAATGTCCTTCTCCAGGCCCGAAAAGCTAATGTCCTTATAATGCAACTAGGCCAAAGTTACCGGCCTAAAAAAATATTTCAGCTATTAAATATATTCTTAAATAATGTAGTATTAAGAATTACATGTTTTAAGTTTTAATCGAACTGTATTTATGTAATATCCGCAATTTTTGATTTTCGGTAAATTTTTCTTTTTTTCGGCCGGAGTCCGTTTTGATGACTCTCTCACGACCGTTTCGTCATTCCGAGAATGATTAATTCTGCACTTTTTGTCATCCGAGTTCGTTTCGGTGTCGTTTTGTTGAGTTCCGTGTCCTTAATTGACTTTTTCACGTGGGAGTTCGACTTTGTAAAGTCACCATTATTACTTGGAAACTCCAAAAATTATGAATCTCTGCAATATTATAGATCATCAAGTTAGCTTTCCAATGGTTCAAACGGTGAGTCAATCGGAGTTCAGACGAAGGAGTTATGGTCGAAATAGCCAAGACTGCACGATGTGCCTTTTTGGTGTTGGAGTGGACTGTACCGTGTGCCGCGGCACACTTCGGCTGCGCCGCAGCACTAAGCTGATTTCTGGGCGTTTTTCTTGGCCCTGGGCCGTGACACACTTGTCCTGTGCCGCGGCACACGGGCTTTTTCTGCACTTTTTAGCAGATTTTCGAGGAGAAACATTCATTTTCTCCTCTCTTCTTCCTCCTACCATTCTAGGCGATTCTAAGGGCGATTTTGGGCGATTTGAGTGCTCCCAAACTTGTAGAGATCATCCACCTCAAGTCTTGTTGTAGATTTTCAACCTCTACTTGAATCCTTCATCCAAATCAAGGTATTTTGGCTTGAACCCTTGTTTTTGTAGATTTGGGGATTTTCCTTTTTGATTTCGATTCCAATCCGTTTTTGATCAATTAATTGTTGTATAAACGTTGTTTTGAACTTGTTCTACGGATTGGATACTCGTATCTTTGGTTCGCTCGACCCGAGGGGTGATTTCTTTGTTCTTGAAGCGTCTTGAACATTTAATGTTCGATTAAATGTTCGAATGAGTTCCCTTTGATAGTTTGTTGGGATTTCCGTTGTTTTCGGCCTTGATTCTCGTCATAATCATGTTTTATTATTCCTTACGGAGGATTATAGGTGCTCGATGATTCCGATGTTGAATTCCGTTGGTGATTGATGATTCATGTGGTGTTTTCCCGTAATAATTTCGGTGCTATCGCGTTCTAGATAGTTTTCGGGAATTTGAGGGCTACCCGGCCGTATCCGTTCATTTTTCCATTGCTCGTGATATCGAGGAAAGTACCTTGTCCATACTATTCTTGTTTTGTGGATATGATGATTGGTGATCGTCTTGGTGTGTTTGTTTGTTTGTTTGAAATGAGTTTTCAAAAGATTTGGTTAGCCTTGTTAAAGGCCCTCTTTCAAAACCGCGTGTGTTTTGTGATTGGTGTGTTTCATGAACGAGTATGTGACTCCTGTGGATATGTTTGGTGTTGATGATGCACTTGGTGTTGCGTGTGGATGTATATTGTTTCATTTCGGTGCATTGTGGTTTGACGTGGTGTTTTGCTAAGTGTTTGATGCCTCTGGGTGAATTGTTTTGGATATTCTTGGTGTGATATGTTATTTGTGCATGATTGATTCGCTAGCCAGCTCGGGTGGGTCCGACGGGATCACGAAGTGGGATTCGTGGATTCGTCCCGGTCCTAGGCGACGTGTGGTGCTTGAGTATTTCGCTAGCCAGCTCGGGTGGGTCCGACGGGATCACGGAGTGGGATTTGTGGCTTCGACCTGGTCCTAGGCGATATGAGTACTGTGTTTTGTGAATGTGTTTGCTCACCTCGCGAGGGTTCGACGGGGCCACGGAGGGAATTCCAATGGCTTCGACCTGGGTTCACGAGTGAAACTTCACCAGTTGGTATTGATTTTATGTCCGTCGAGGACACGTGATGTTGGGCTCTGGCCCTGTGAATTGTTGTCGGTTTTCTATGTGTGAAAACAAAACCTTTGGGCTGTGACCCTGTTGATTTTGGAAAGAGAAGGATTTGATAATCCTAAATTGTTTTCTATTAAAACTCCCGAGGGTATTTTAAACCATTTTACAAATCATTCTCGTTATTTGTGATCTTTCGGATTTGGAAAGTTTTACTCAAACGCTTGCCTCGGGAAGTACTTTTCGTTACGTTTGAACCTTTGAGGATTTCCTGGTTATTGTTATTCGTGGGACTTGAATTGTATGGCTCGTATTTTTGCACTTGTACTTGCACTAGCAAAGCAGTGGAGTTTTGCTAACCCCCGAGTATTCGGGGGGTGGATGTCTGTTTTTGCATTCAGGTTTGGGAGCATAACACATGATCGGCACGAAGGATGATGAAAGATGAACGATACTAATCACACGAGGATCCGTTGATGTCGTATTGGTCTAGTTGTATTTTCTTTTCCGCTGCAGTATCTTTTCCCCATTGTATGGGAGTTTATTGTATTTTGACCCTTGCGTGGGTATGTGTTGTAATTGAGTTGTATATTTTTATTGAAAGACCAAATCGGTCTACTGAGTCATTTTAGCCTTGAAGGCATTGTCGAGATGTTAAATGTTGTTACCAGCCTGGTAGATCTTCGAGGAGAGGGTCTACGGCGTGTAATATCCCTGAGTGGATTGGGGGTGTTACAATTTAGGGCTAGTTCATAGCATAGTTTAACAAAATTAGCTAGTGAGTCCGCTAAATATTAATACAGACATAATTTTAATATCTTATATTTATCATTAATTTATCCCTTATAATAAAATAAAATTAAATTTACTCATTTTTTGTTGGGCATCACGATCTTTTTTAAATATATTTTTTCTAGTGTATGTAGTATTTAATTAAATTTTAAAAAATTTATTTCTAGTTAATTTTTTTTAAAAATAACTATTACTTAAAAATAACTATTACTTAAAATAAAATATGAATTTTAAAAATAACTATTACTTAAAATAAAAAAGTAATTTATAAACTTTAGAAATAAAAAGTAATTTAGAAACTTTAGAAATAAATGGTAGTGTCAAAAGGACATTAGCGTTTCGGGCCTGGAGAAGAAGGACATTAATTTTAAAAAGTGGGAAAACAAGGACAATTAAGCCCAATCGGACCTCCTTCGGGCTTAATTGTCCTTGTTTTCCTACTTTTTAAAATTAATGTCCTTCTTCTCCAGGCCCGAAAAAATAATGTCCTTATAACCCAACTAGGCCAAAGTTACGGGCCTAAATAATATTTTTCATAGGGTATTGATGACAACCCAAATGTCTGAAGGGACCCCAGTAAGGGATCATGTTCTGAAAATGATGTCTCGTTTGAACGAACTGAGCATACTGGGGGCTACTATCGATGCAGAGTCGCAGGTCGATATTATCTTGGGCAGCTTACCAAGAAGCTTTGAGTAATTCCGCCTTAACTACAATATGAACCGTAGGACATATACTTTGGCGGAACTTCTGACAGAGCTTCAATCTGCTGAAGGTCTCTTCAAACAAGGTTATCATTAGATTCTTGCGGCAACCGGTGCTACTTCTTCCAAACCCAAATGGGGGAAGAATAAAAAGCAGGTTGGCCAGAATCAAGTGGCAACTCTTAAAGTGAAAAGCAAGGCTCCTCACCCCGAGGCGAACAATTAGCCAAATGGAGAGTGCTACAAGTGCGGTCAGAAAGGACATTTTAAAGCGGACTGCCCTGCTCTTAGGAAAGGTATGTCGAAAACATGTTTGGAAGCTTGTTCTTCCATTTCGTGGATAGTTGATTCAGGCTCCACTGATCATGTTTGTTTTGACTCGCATGGTTTTCAAGTAACCAAGCAGCTTAGTGCGGGCGAGGTTACCATCAACTGGGGTGATTATTCCAGGCTTATGGCTGTTGCAGTGGGAGTCGTGTAGTTGAAGATTAATGATAAATTGTTAGTCCTCAATAATGTATTATTAGTACCGACTTTTAGAATGAATTTAATTTTGGTTTCTAAATTAAAATGCGATGGTTATTCAGTTCCTTTTGATGATGATGCTATTATTAGGAAAAGAAACGGTGAATATATTTGTAAAGGTATTTTTAATGATGGACTGTATGTCGTTAATACTTCACAAATTCCCATGCATAAATCACTTAACTCTTTGTCCAAAACTAAAAAGAGAAAAGAACCTTCAAGCATAAACCAAACATATCAGTGGCATTTACGGTTAGGGCATGTAAACCTTGGGAGAATTCAAATATTGGTTGATGATGGCCCATTGGATGATCTCCAAGTTGAGTCATTTCCAATTTGCGAATCCTGTCTGGAAGGTAAGATGACCAAAAGGGTTTTTAAAACCAAGGGAAACCGTGCTCATAATGTGTTAGAATTGGTTCATATGGATGTATGTGGTCCAATTAATATCCAGTCTAGGGGTGGTTTCGAATACTTCATCATGTTTATAGATGATTATTCGAGATATGGATACATCTATTTGATGCGACGTAATTCTGAAGCCTTTGACAAGTTCCCTAGATCCTCTTCTCAAGAAATAAATTAATCCTTTCTACTCGAGCTTCATCGTAGACTATTTATAACCCAACAAAAATGGAAGGTTAAGATGTAACAGACCAAACAATGTCGAGCCAAGAGCACCCTCATTTTTCGATAAATTGAAAAAATGGTGGATTTTTAATCCACAACAGATCGTGTCCTTCAAGTCGCGCGTTGCTTTCTACCACATCATTTCAAACGAAGTTTTACCATAGTATTTCTCTAATTTGGAACGGGTATAGAATTGAATCAATTCAATCATAGAATCATGAATAGTCATTAGTTCAACTGCCCCCAGACATCATAATATAGGCCTTTTCTTTAGGCTTTTTCTTATATATTATTATGATGTATGTAACGATTTTTTTTTGTAAAAAGTCTTAGCAAGGGAACATATTTAACATACATAAATTATAATCAATTATATATATAAATAAATTATATATAAATAAGTAATAGAAATATATATTTAGAATAAATAATAAATATATATGTAGACTAGATTAAATAATTTCCTACTTTTTAAAATATTCCGCTTAGAACAATTCATTAGATCAAAAAAGGAAAATAAGAAAGAAATAAATTCTTTCATGCAATATATACAAAAATTAAACTGTGAATCTTTATTCTTTTCATCTAAATTACGAAATAAAAAGAATAAATAAATTTTTCATATCTATCAGATATACTGAAAGGATTATAGATATTTTTCACAAAAACCAAAAAATTGATTAATTATTTATATTTATTGTCATTGAAGTAAAACGATACATATCATATAAGTTAAACATTTCCTTGATTAGATAATTGATATGTATTTTGTTTAACTTATAGGGTTGGATAATATTTCAAAAATTATAAAGTAAATAAAATAAAAAGGATAGAATAAATACTCCCTGCCTCAATCATTACATAGATTCCAAAATTTTAATTATAGCCAAACACAAAATACCTAAATAAAAATAAAATGAGATTCAAAGAAAAAACATCGGTTATAGCACATATTTCAATATGATATAGAAATTATAGAAAACTTGATAATTTGTTAATGAGATTATAACAGACACAAATTTAGAATTAAAAATATAGGGGAATGATAGGAGTTACCCTATATTTTTTATGGAAATATAAGGAATATAAAAAGTAGATGTGCTGGGACGAAAGGATTCGAACCTTCGACTAGCGAGACCAAAACTCGGTGCCTTACCACTCGGCCAAGCCCCATTTTAATTTATAATTTACGCCAAGAAACAATAATATTGCTATTAGTTCTTTGTCAATTCTAATCCAAATCTATATAGATTGGTACTATCATTGATTTTGATACATATGCATATAGATTATAAAATTCAACTTAATTTATTCTTTTTTTTACTTAGATTCTATCAAAAATTTAATTAAAATTTAATTATCTCCAAGAACAAAGTGTTTGTTATGCTTAATACTATTAATTTAATCTGTATTAATTCTGTCTTTTATTTGAGTAGTTTTTCTTCGACAAATTGCCAGAAGCCTATTATTTTTAAAAATACAATCATGTTTGAGGAGAAAGTAAAAGACAGCAACTCAATTGTATTCATAACACTGATAGAGGGGTTTTTATATAGGCATTACAATGAGAGTCCTTCCATACATAGGATTCCTAGATAAGGTAAGACATCTAATAGGATCCTACTACCTCTAGAAGGATCTAGAACCTTCCATCTATGTATCTACAATTAGTATTAGGTAAGACACATCACCTGAATAATAATTCCCGGAACACTCCCCCTGTGTCGAGCACTAATACAACAATGGTGCAGAAGATGTTGCCTTCGTAAAAAACCTATTCCAAGCCAAAACAAAACCCCATGGGAAAAATAAAGGCTTGATGAGGAAAAGATTGCAACGCACCAAGATAACATGTCATGTATACTCCCCCTGATGTATACATAACGACTCCCCCTGATGAGTACCTCAAATCATAGGAGTCGGATGCCAAGTTGCCCTCACAACTATACCAAGGAAAAACCCAGTGGGAAAAATACCTCTTGGTCTAAGTTGAACAAAAGTATAACGCATCATTGTATGGATGTTCTCATAGGTCGCCTCGTTAAAAACCTTACCAAGTGAAAACCCAATGGGAAAAAACAAACCTTGGTCTAAGGACAAAAAGAGCGCGACACATCCAAAGTGCAGAGTCGCTAAAGACTTATCAAGTTTTCCAAAGTCTTGACCTCCACGCACTAAATCAGTCATTACTTCTTCGATTCAATAGGTATCAACGAAACTGTAAGAACTTATGAAAACTAGACACCCATAGCTTTTCATTCACATACAGTACGTAACCTAGATCGACCTGAGCAGATCACAAAACTCTATCGAAGTTGACTTAGCAGATTACCGGACATATCCTGTCCTACTTTGCAACAATAGTCATATGTCACTCAACATGATGGATGTGATCAAATGGTTGTTTTCCTTGGAAAGTAGACACAAACCTTTCCAATGGTACCAATTTCACCATTTTCCATCAAGTGAGCTGCCCTTTGGGTCATATGGAAGATAGACCAACACATTCTGGGCTGATTCGGGTATCAGTTTTCAAGTGTCCTTTTTATCGAGATAGAGCGAGCTTCAAGCTTCTTGTCAATCACAGACATTGCATGAGCGCATCCTAGGCCATCATCACAGTGGCTTTACCGGATTATTACGAATGAGTACATCGAGTCAAACATGAGTACATAATACCGTACTTTTCTCTTAAGACTGCATCATCACTTAAGTGAGCCAAGTCTTATGATGACTTCGACTAATCATTGGGAATCATATAGGCATTATTTTATCGTCTCTTAGGGAAACCATCCCTTGGATTGCCTTAAACCGATTGATGAATACGCATCATCAAGTGTCCCCAAGATTCTTCCATTCTTAACTTTGGATTTGGCGGAATCTCTTAGTCTCACAAGAGTACATCACTATAAACCCTTAGTTTTACACGCAAAAGCTTCATATCTCTTCCAAATCAAGTATATACTTAGTATGCGTCCCCGACAATCACTTGTCGTCGCACTCCATGGTCAGGAGCCACTTGATTTGAGTCTGATCCACCACGAGATCTTTTTTATCACTTAACTTAGTTCCCCACTAAGATAAGATTTAACCACAAGCTGCACGTCAGTTTTTGGGAAACTATGTAACTGAGAAGATAGTGGATGCTATAACATCCATTATGATAACACAACTAAGTTTCGTGTCATCGTAGTCGATTCCAGTGCGTTCATGAGAAACCTCGCGCCCTGAGGTGAGTTTAACTCCTTCTCTCACTCGCTTTGACAAAGTTTACGGATAGATCTTATCTTTGGAGTGTCGGTACCACTTCAACAAAGGGCTATCACTTTGTTTATACTAGAGTCGCATATGTTTCCATTTTAGGCCAAGGCTACAACGTTGTAGATTTTCAATGAAGTATGGTTCGATTAAACTCACATTCCACGTCCTCATGTACCGGCTTTATTCATAGAGTACTCTTTATAGATTGGCATTCATTGAGGCGTCCCCCAATAATGACTATAATCCAGAATCACATGAGACGGATGAGTTCATTTGATCATATGATCAAGTTTCATGTACCAAGCTCGCATACATTCTTAGCGAGAGTATTTATCGAACCAAGTGGCATCCCAATACTCTATGAGATCCACGGACTAGTAACATCATCTACCACAATTTGTGTTGTTACCATATCACCATTTATAGGTGACGAACGTCCATGACCGGACACAATCCTTGCAGACATATTTGCAGCATGTATTTAATCTCGTCACTTTATGGAACTTGGTGAGGCACAGTACGGACAAACTACGACAATTCCAAGTCGTTCTACTCGAACATGATCGTTCGCATCTCCCCTAACGACGGGAAGACTGGCTCATCAAAGTGACATACGAGATCGTCTTCCAAGGTATATTTTAAGCGGACTATGAGTGAAAGCGCATGTCATATTCATCATTTATAACCTGTCATAATGCATTGTGGTGACGCACTTTTGGCACATGAACATGTGGATGATAAAGGTTTTCAGTGTTAACACAATCCAGTTAACAAAATGCATATTGTTACATTGGTAACTAAGCATTTGAATGACGATAGGTATAGGTGAATATGACATGTTAACCTATGCTACATATCCGTAGCTACTGGTCTTGAGAATTCAACAAAACCGCCACCATGCACCACCGGGATCGAACATAAAGAAACGATTGAACCGATGATAGGCCGTTGGTTTTACCGAACCTCTAGTGCTTTCTTGAAGAGTTCACTTCCTTCACCAGCCTAAACACCTCAAAATTTCATGAGCATGTATAAACGGGTGTTTGGGATTCCAAAACCATAAACCTTGTGGTCAAAAACCGATCGAAATGATATCGAACTGGTTGTTGGGACGGCTGGTGGTATGTGAAAACTTCATTTAAGTGGTTCACCTCCTTGAAAGTCTCCAAATGGCACCAAAATTTTTGAGAAGGTAGCCTTGGATGTTAGGAAGTACTCGTTAAAATTTTACTTTAAGACTTGGTCTAAAAAGTGGGTGAACCGACCTTTACAATGACTGGTCCGCAAGTTGGACAACCATAAACTCAGGTTTCATCAACTTATCAATCATTGTCAAAGGAACCACATAACATATAAATGTTATTACTTGAGTACGACCATTTGTGAACACCATCATAGCATCATAAGCCACCCAGGCTAATACTTATGATCATGTATGTATAAGGACTCGGTGAAAAGGGAGGACTCAGCACCATGCTTATGCGAGTTGCTACATTATTCTCTTTAGCATAGGAGGGTGTCATCTCCTAATCGTGCCAAAGAATAGGCTTTAATAAATGAACATGGCTAAGAAGGATCATCGTGTAACACCCCCAATCCACTCAGGGATATTACACGCCGTAGACCCTCTCCTCGAGGATCTACCAGGCTGGTAATCAACATTTAACATCTCGACAATGCCTTCAAGGCTACACTGACTCAGTAGACCGATTTGGTCTTTCCACAAATACATACAACTCAAATACAACTCATGCCCACGCAGGGGACCAAAACACAACTACACCCGTACAACGGGAACAATGCAGCAGCGGAGAATAAAGTACAATCGAACCAACACACGATATACGATTCCTCATGTGATTAGTATCGATCATCTTTCATCATCCTTCGTGCCGACCCTGTGTTATGCTCCAAAACCTGAATGCAAAAACAGACATCCACCCCCCGAATACTCGGGGGTTAGCAAAACTCCACTGTTTTGCTAGTGCAAATACAAAGTGCAAATACGAGCCATACAATTCACATTCCACGAATAACAATAACCGAGGATCCTCAAAGATCCAAACGAAATGAAAAGTACTTCCCGAGGCAAGGGTTTGAGGAAACATTACAAAAACGAAATATCATAAATCAACGGAAATAATTTATAAAACGGTTTAGAATGCCATCGAGAGTTTTAATAGAAAACAATTTAGGATTATCAAATCCTACTTTTCAAAAATCCAAAAGACAAAGGGGTCGCCACCCCAAAAGTTTACTTTCGAAAATGACATTAACCAAAACGTTGGGATTTTAGCCCCAAATCCGTAAAACGACTTTTACAAAACCATTGGGATTTTAGCCCCAAATCTCATCAACTCACAGTACACAAGAACGACCACGAGGTTCGTCTCCCAACATCAAAATCCACAAATAAAGGATTTAAAACATAAACCACAAAATACTCTAGAGCCATCCTAGCCAAGTAGGCCAAACGAACAATTTACCTCTTACACACTTAGTCAATGCATGCAATCATGAAAACCGTTCAAAAGCACTCATTTCCGGAAATGCCAATATCGAATCACATTGTAAAAATGCACCACAATTAACCGCGGACCCACAGCTTCGTGGATCCCTGCCGAGACCCCGTCGGATCTAACCCACAGTGGTTAAAAGCAAGCTCGCGGTCCACAGCTTCGTGGAGCCCTACCGAGACCCCGTCGGATCTAACCCGTAGTGAGCATACACACACACACACACGTTACTCATGCAATACTAACATGCTAAGAATGTAAGTTCATTAAGAATACTCACTAGAGATGGCCATTAACTCGACACCATTACCAAACTCTTCAAAAATACAATAACAAGCTTAAATACGGAATACACGATTCCATAACTTTAAACAAGAGAGTATCCTCATAAAATCCTTCAACGTTCAAAATAATCAAATCATAATCAATTCTCAAAACACCGTTCACAAAACACATGCGTTTTGAAAGAAAGCCTTTAACGAGGCCAAACCAAAATCCTTTTGAAACTTCATTTCAAATAACCAAACAAACACATCAAGACGACCACCGATCATCATATACATAAAACGAGAAAAGTATGGGCAAGGTACTTGCCTCGAAATCGGCACGCAAGTATTCCGACGAACACGGCTCAACCGGAAAGCTTCGAAACGCCCGATGCTAACGAAAAGGAAGACGACAACGAATGGAAGGGTTCAACACGGTTTCTTCACAAGAAACTCGACCCTAACAACAATATAATCAATAAATCATTGATCATACGATGAGGAATAATCGTAGAACGCCCGAAAACCCCTCTAAGACATTTTACCGGACACCTTCAAGGCGTCGGTCAAGAACTCGACTCAAACAACGAATCGATACGATCCAACCATGGAATAATAAAGGAAATGATATAATACATCTAAATAATCATCAATACATCAAAATCCTAAGTTAAATCGGATTAATCGGACGAAAACAACAAAAACCCCAAATTCCCAAAACTAGATTTCTAGGAAATCGACTGATTCGCTCGATCAAAGGATGCTATAGACGGATGATTGATGATATGAACCTCAAAACTTCTTGTATATGTTGTTAAACAACATGGCTACAATCTTGGAACACGCCAATGCCAAGAGAAGTGGAAGAAAGAGAAAAATGGCGAAAAACGATCACTGGGCTTTAAATAGCTCGACAGACTCGACCGTGTCCGCCCGACACGGTCGTGGCGCGCAGCTGACCGGCAGGACTCGACCGTGTCCTGCTAGACACGGTCGCGGCGCGGAGGGGCCTTCCGACGCTGACCCGTCCGACAAATGACTTCAAGACGACTCGACCGTGTCCTGGAACACGGCCGGCGTGTCGGCGATCGTCTCGTGCCAATCCGAAGAGTTCGCACGGCCGTGTCGGACGACACGGTCGCCCCGAGACGAAACTTCCGCTTATCCGGACGAGCACGGCACGGCCGTGTCGGACGACACGGCCGAGTTCGGCCGGCGGTGATCGCCAATAACGAGCGGGTGAGCTAAAACGACCATAACTCTCTCGTCCGACTCCGATTGACTCACCGCTTGAACCATTGGAAAGCTAACTCGATGTTCTATAATATTGCAAAGATTTATAATTTTTGGAGTTACCAAAAATTAATGGTGATCTAACAAAGACGAACTCATACTTAGAAAAGTCGTTTAGTAATCCCGAATTCAACAAAACGACACCGAAACCCGAACTCAATACGAACCGAAGATACGGTTACGAAGTACTCACAAAGACGAATCTAAGAGCTAGTAGGACACACAATTCCGACCACCCGAAGGCTCGAAATTCGACAACGGAAGGTAATTACCCCAAACTTTGGGAAATTACGAAAATGGCCCAAATGCCCGAAAATCACCATACGTCAACGAATAATCAAATCGAAGCTCACAACACGTATAACAACGTTAAATGAACTTACGAAAAACCCCAAACAGCGGTTTGAACGAGATTCGCAGAACCGAACTCAAGCGCGGAAAAGTCGCTAAAAAGCACGGAACTCAACAAAGCAGCACCGAAACGAACTCGGATGATAAAAAGTGCAGAATTAAATATTCTCCGAATGACGAAATGGTCAAGATAGAGTTGTCAAAACGAACTTTGGTCGAAAAAAGAAATTCACCAAAAATCGAAAATTGCGGATATTACATTCTACCCTCCTTAAAAGAAGTTTCGTCCCGAAACTTAAAATAAGTAGGGAGAAGCAATATCCCTTGCCAGGAAAACTCGACGAGATACACAAAACCGAAAACTCGCGCCCGACGGCGAAAAACAGCAAGGAACGCAAAGAGACAAACGGCGACAAAATACGCTCTAGGCCGACTAACGCAACGACACCGGTAGAGACATAATAAAATCAACGAGAGACAAGCGTCATCAAAAAGACAATTCTATCGAGTCGATGATCCGAACAATCACAAAACTCTGCGTACGAATATCAATATGATTGACCTACCCAACGGTTCGCCAATCAAATGCGAGTCAAACGCTGAATAAATACGGAATTCCACCGCCCAAGGGTTGGAAGATCGAAAACGAGACTAATTTCCCAAACTTAAGGGAATTAGGAAGGAGCCTGAACGCTCAACAATCACGAAACGAGAACAAAAACCGAACAAACAAACGATTGAGACAACAAAAATCGAACAATCATGTCCGAAACACGTAGGATAATAAAATTCAAACAACAACTCCAAGGTTCACATCTCGACTCGAGACAATATATGATCCGGTGAAAACAACAGGATGTGCATTCACATAAGAACCACAGGAAAGGGAATAGCAATTGAAAAGTCACAACGACGAACGAGTTATTCCGAAACGATACCACACTCGTTCGATAAACAAAAACAAGGGGCGGAAAATCTCAGAAATGTCAACAAACATAAATGAGTCGACAGAGTCGAAAACATAAGAGTTCCAAATCCGATCCACTTCGAATAAAAGAACTAGTAGAACCAAATGATGTTACTTCCGAACAAGGTTCACAAGAATCGAACCGAACTCGAAAAAGTAACATCGATAACCAGATCGACCCACAACAAGGTCGTAGCTCGTTCGGACGATGAAACCGAATTACAGATCAAGTTCGTAAAGTGCCAACGAACATGAGCGAATCGATAGACTGGAGAAAGAGAAAATACAGAAGTCAAAATAGTACGGGCATTACCTCCGACCTCGTCCACAAAATTCACAAAAAACGGGAGCAAGGTAACAAGACATTAAACAGCGGACACATAACGGAACCATCACCGATGCACACGGTCATACCAAACCAAGCTCTAACAGCTCGCACATGTGCGACAACGCCGGAATCACTACGAGGCGATAATATTCAACACCAACATCCCGCCTCTCACAGGGGCTAACACAACAAATGTGTGGAAAACGACTCAACACTCACACCGCCAATTCGGTCATACTCGGGAGCAAACATCAAAATGACAACGCGAACATCATACATATATACCCAGCCCTCAAACGGGAATGGATAGGTTTTAAAAACGAAAACCTCATTTTGAAAATAATTTGAAGAATACCGATTGATCTTGAGTATCACCTTACAAAAAGTAGTACAAACACCATTATCGAGACTTTGAAAGTCATCTTGCGTTTGAACAAAAATGAGGACACCTTTCCTTTAGTGAAAAACTTTCAAAATTATTCGACCCTTGGGTCTATGCAACTGGTTTTGAATATATCTATAAAATATTTTTGGTCCTCATCCGGAAAATTTTTGATATCTATTGCGGCATTAGAATACACCTTGTAATCACAGCAAGATTATATTTAGTTTTAAAAGTTTGTCTCGAATTTTATTTTTCTAAGATACTCAAGGTTTTCAAAATTCAATAGGCCGTAATGCCCAAAACTCACACATATCGATGTTCACTAAAACAACTCCTAGCACACGCACCAAAACGTTTAAAATGAAGACAATATATGTCTTTAAACGAAAATAAACGATAAAATACCACATTCGTAACAAAACCTCGATAAAATACTCTCCCGCATCCGCTAGTGAACAAGTCGAACGCGTATAAGCACAAAGCTTCCACAATAGAACTTGTAAAACGTGCAAATCGATTCGAAAATCATCAACAACGGAGAAAAACAACAATAAAAAGACATCACAAGCGATTTACACTCCTCGTATAAATCAAATACGAAAGTCGACTAAATACATATCGTGAAATCAAAATTCACATAAGGATTCCACCACTTAACAAATAATCATAAAAATAGCTCGTGTCACACGAGGCACAACACAAAGAAGGGAGACTTACTTCCACGGGTCGCACGAAGATGATGATCGCCCCACGATACTAATCACGACCAACAAACTCAAACGACGCGTCGCGACACGACTTAGTCATACAAAATCCGACGAGACAAAAACTCAATAGACACCACTAACCCGACAGCCTAGGTTTCCTCAACCTAAAGCTCCGATACCATTTATGTAACACCCCCAATCCACTCAGGGATATTACACGCCGTAGACCCTCTCCTCGAGGATCTACCAGGCTGGTAATCAACATTTAACATCTCGACAATGCCTTCAAGGCTACACTGACTCAGTAGACCGATTTGGTCTTTCCACAAATACATACAACTCAAATACAACTCATGCCCACGCAGGGACCAAAACACAACTACACCCGCATAACGGAACAATGCAAAGAATGAGAATAAAGTACAACCGAACCAACACACGATATACGATTCCTCATGTGATTAGTATCGATCATCTTTCATCATCCTTCGTGCCGACTGTGTTATGCTCCAAAACCCGAATGCAAAACAGACATCCACCCCCGAATACTGGGTTAGCAAACTCCACCGTTTTGCTAGTGCAAATACAAAGTGCAAATACGAGCCATACAATTCACATTCCACGAATAACAATAACCGAGGATCCTCAAAGATCCAAACGAAACGAAAAGTACTTCCCGAGGCAAGGGTTTGAGGAAACATTACAAAAACGAAATATCATAAATCAACGGAAATAATTTATAAAACGGTTTAGAATGCCATCGAGAGTTTTAATAGAAAACAATTTAGGATTATCAAATCCTACTTTTCAAAAATCCAAAAGACAAAGGGGTCGCCACCCCAAAAGTTTACTTTCTGGAAAATGACATTAACCAAAACGTTGGGATTTTAGCCCCAAATCCGTAAAACGACTTTTACAAAACCATTGGGATTTTAGCCCCAAATCTCATCAACTCACAGTACACAAGAACGACCACGAGGTTCGTCTCCCAACATCAAAATCCACAAATAAAGGATTTAAAACATAAACCACAAAATACTCTAGAGCCATCCTAGCCAAGTAGGCCAAACGAACAATTTACCTCTTACACACTTAGTCAATGCATGCAATCATGAAAACCGTTCAAAAGCACTCATTTCCGGAAATGCCAATATCGAATCACATTGTAAAAATGCACCACAATTAACCGCGGACCCACAGCTTCGTGGATCCCTGCCGAGACCCCGTCGGATCTAACCCAGCTGGTTAAAAGCAAGCTCGCGGTCCACGGCCGTGGAGCCCTACCGAGACCCCGTCGGATCTAACCCGTAGTGAGCATACACACACACACGTTACTCATGCAATACTAACATGCTAAGAATGTAAGTTCATTAAGAATACTCACTAGAGATGGCCATTAACTCGACACCATTACCAAACTCTTCAAAAATACAATAACAAGCTTAAATACGGAATACACGATTCCATAACTTTAAACAAGAGAGTATCCTCATAAAATCCTTCAACGTTCAAAATAATCAAATCATAATCAATTCTCAAAACACCGTTCACAAAACACACGCGTTTTGAAAGAAAGCCTTTAACGAGGCCAAACTAAAATCCTTTTGAAACTTCATTTCAAATAACCAAACAAACACATCAAGACGACCACCGATCATCATATACATAAACGAGAAAAGTATGGGCAAGGTACTTGCCTCAAATCGCACGCAAGTATTCCGACAAACACGGCTCAACCGAAAGCTTCAAACGCCCGATGCTAACGAAAAGGAAGACGACAACGAGCGGAAGGGTTCAACACGGTTTCTTCACAAGAAACTCGACCTAACAACAATATAATCAATAAATCATCGATCATACGATGAGGAATAATCGTAGAACGCCCGAAAACCCCTCTAAGACATTTTAGGACACCTTCAAGGCGTCGGTCAAGAACTCGACTCAAACAACGAATCGATACGATCCAACCATGGAATAATAAAGGAAATGATATAATACATCTAAATAATCATCAATACATCAAAATCCTAAGTTAAATCGGATTAATCGGACGAAAACAACAAAAACCCCAAATTCCCCAAAACTAGATTTCTAGGAAATCGACTGATTCGCTCGATCAAAGGATGCTATAGGACGGATGATTGATGATATGAACCTCCAAACTTCATGTATATGTTGTTAAACAACATGGCTACAATCTTGGAACACGCCCAATGCCAAGAGAAGTGGAAGAAGGAGAAAAATGGCGAAAAACGATCATTGGGCTTTAAATAGCTGTGAGACTCGACCGTGTCCGCCGACACGGCCGTGGCGCGCAGCTGACCGGGTAGGACTCGACCGTGTCCTGCTAGACACGGTCGCGGCGCGAGGGGCCTTCCGACAGTGACCCGTCCGACGGCCGACTCGGCACGCGACTCGACCGTGTCCGGAACACGGTCGGGCGTGTCAGCGATCGTCTCGTGCCAATCCGGAAGAGTTCGGCACGAGCCGTGTCGACGACGGTCGGGCCCCGAGACGAAACTTCCGGCTTATCCGGACGAGCACGGCACGGGCCGTGTCGGACGACACGGCCGAGTTCGGCGATGATCGCCAATAACGAGCGGGTGAGCTAAAGCGACCATAACTCTCTCGTCGGACTCGATTGACTCACCGTTTGAACCATTGGAAAGCTAACTCGATGTTCTATAATATTGCAAAGATTTATAATTTTTGGAGTTACCAAAAATTAATGGTGATCTAACAAAGACGAACTCATACTTAGAAAAGTCGTTTAGTAATCCCAATTCAACAAAACGACACCGAAACCCGAACTCGAATACGAACCGAAGATACGGTTACGAAGTACTCACAAAGACGAATCTAAGAGCTAGTAGGACACACAATTCCGACCACCCGAAGGCTCGAAATTCGACAACGGAAGGTAATTACCCCAAACTTTGGGAAATTACGAAAATGGCCCAAATGCCCGAAAATCACCATACGTCAACGAATAATCAAATCAAGCTCACAACACGTATAACAACGTTAAATGAACTTACGAAAAACCCCAAACGACGTTTAACGAGATTCGCAGAACCGAACTCAAGCGCGGAAAAGTCGCTAAAAGCACGGAACTCAACAAAGCGACCAAACGAACTCGGATGATAAAAAGTGCAGAATTAAATATTCTCCGAATGACGAAATGGTCATGATAGAGTTGTCAAAACGAACTTTGGTCGAAAAAAGAAATTCACCAAAAATCGAAAATTGCGGATATTACACATCGGGGGGTCTTTGGCGTCATACATGCTTATGAAAGCAAGACGCGGATGACATAAATATCATCATCGGTCATGAGCCCTGCTCACGACTCCACCAATGTACTTTGGTGTCTTTGATCCAACTAGTTTCTTTGTTCCAAGAAAATGATGTCCATGACAATACCGTGGTATATGGATCATCAAACTGTCCAAACTCCGGACTATTAAAAGCCTAAATGTGTCAATGTCCCAATACATCTTCCGGTTACCAAAACCGATGCAAGTCGGACCATATTGACTCATGAATATTTTTCTTTTCACATATCCAATACAAGTGATGCATAAGATTTTATTCTCACAAATCACAATGAGATGCTATGAGTGATACACGTTGGCATATATATCATCGAGTCATAACATGGTTCAATTGTTACGGAACATATGTGACTAGAAAACGCCATTCGGCATTCAACAACTTGAGCATCATACTGCTCATTGATTGTGATGACCTAGTCATCATAGTCACAATGTATTTATAAACCGAAATCCAAAAATATCATGTTCCTTGAAAGTAGCTTAATACGCACTCAATTTCGCTTGAAAAATTTTACAAACATGAGCATAGCGAACACTCTAACAACATAGAGATTTTATACTTGATATGATCAAAATGATCTATCATATTGAGTGCATAACATGGCAAGGTTATATGCCTAAGGGGCAAAATTACGACACAAACATGGTGTAACACTACCATGCACACGCTCGACCTTATAAGGGTGCGTATTTTGGGATTCCCCAAGGAAACTGTTTTTCAACATTTGAAAGATGATAGTTTAGCATACAACACATACCAAAAACTGCATCATCTATGGCAAATTCGGCCAAACAAGAGGTTGAAAAATATGTGTCATAAAACCACTTGCAAATTCAAGATGGGAACCAAGTTGGTTGGGACAAAAGTTAGCACAATCGCTGGAAATAAAATTCCGCGCAGCTTGACCTTTGTTCACTAAAACAGCGATAACTCCCTTGTTAGGAAGGATATGGACGAACGGTCAGATGTTATGGAAACTAGACTTCCGTATCTTTCTATCGATATATTTTTCACCACACGGATCATTAAACTCAGATCAAAGTGCATGTTTTAATTGGATGCTTTAGTATTTCCCAAGTTTAGTGAGAAAACAAGGTTGAGACCATATCCAATGGCATAAGTGTTGATGCAAAAACCATGGCAATAACAGCCATAGGTGCGTTTAAACGCAGCAGGTGTTCGATTTCTTATCTCGACTAATGATCCTTTCGGTAACTCCAACTTGGTAGACTTGCAGAGAAAGTAAGAATGTCGGTACAGCTAAGGCTGTTTAAAAACCACTAATTCCGTTTGAACTTTCAAAGCATAAACAAATACCAAGGAGGATGCGCCTAGTCATGATAAAAGTGTAGACAAAATCCACCAAAGTGCATCAAATCAACCAAGTATTTTAATTCTCAATTTGCAAGTATACGTCATAATAGCCATGTTATATACACTAGTGCATAATTGACCTAAGGTAACATATGTATGGTAACACTTTACGAAATTCAAGTTTATCGAATATTTAAGTAACACCTTGGTAACACTTAATCAATAGGTAACACTTAATGTATCACTTTTTTTATTAGTAACATTTTGAAGTAACACTTTTTTAATTGAGTAACACTTTGAAGTAACACTTTAAAATAGGTTGCATTTGTAGTAACACTTTAGGTATCAGTTAATGTTTTTTTAATTATAAGAAGTGAATTCTCATATAATTAATAAATATTTTGAACGAAAAAAAAAACTCTGAAAATTTCTCCCGCAGCTTTTGACAGACTCTTCCCAAAATTCCCTCGCACACAAGGACCGATTCCACGACTCAAGCCTGTTCTTCACGATTTGAGAGATTCCACGGGCAGGCTCTGTTTCTTCAAGACTCAAGAACCGATTCCACGCCTCAAGGAGAGATTGCACGGGTAAGTCATTCCGGCGAAAATTTTCTGGTAGCAGAGGAATATGTTTCTGGTAGCGAAATTTTTTTCCTGTTTAGGTTTTTTTTTCAATTTCCTGAATTTGGGTTTTTTTTCCTGTTTGGGGATTTAATTGAGCACTGTTAATTTCCTGAATTTGGTTTTTTGAAATCATCCCAGACGAATTTTTGAAACCATATAAGGATCAAATAGTGAAAGATACAGTTGGAGAAGTCATGAAGATGTTCAAGCAACAACTACCTCCTGAAACTTTTACTAATTTGGCTCAATCGCTCGGAAACGTGTCATCTGATTTAGAAATCACGAAGCATCCTTCTAAAGATCCGAATGCTGAAGAGCTTCAGGAGGTATTTTTTAATTTTTGCTGTTTATTTTTTTTGTTGTTGTTATGGTTTGGTGTTTCTTTTTTGGTTGCTCTATTTTGCTGTTTCTTTTTTTTTTTGGTTCTGGTTTGCTGTTTCTTTTTTTTTTGGTTCTGGTTTGATGCATGCATGCATGCTGTTTCTTGTTCTGGTCCTGGTTTGCTGTTTCCAAATTAGACCTAATATGATTGTTGTTTCTTTTTTCTTCTTGTTCTGGATTGCAAGCAATTAGGACACTGCACTGCTGCTATTTTGCTATTTTGCACATTAATACTGGAAGACTTTTTACAATTACTGTCACTGCACTGTGATACATTTGTTGTGATGCTGTAGATTGTAATGTTATTGTTATGATACTATTGTTGTGTATTGTGATGCTATTGTTGTTACTGTGATGCTATTGTTGTTGAACAATTGGTGTTGGTGATTTGAAGTTTGGAACTTCAAAATGTATATAGTATATACTATAATGTCATTTGTTGGAAATAACCGAAGAACCGAAAAAAATGTACGTTGACTGAGTTGTATCTGATGCTTGTATCCTAATTGGTCTGCGTATGGGTATCCAGTGGTTTACGTTGGATCTGTTAATCTTGAAGAACAATATTTACTGGTTCCATCTGCAACAGACTGTAACTTGCTTATTGCATCAGTTTTGATCCTTTTAGATATACTTCTGCATCATTCCTGTTTTTTGAGGGTGCAGAAATGTCTTATGGTTAGAAAGAGAACTAATACCTGATGTGTGTTTCATTTTGTATTCGTCGATCCTCTTAGTAGGCCTGGCAATACGTTAGACCAAAATTACATTTTCTGATTTATTTGAACATTGCAATATTTGTTTGCAATATTTGTCAGCCTGCTTG
Organism: Orobanche coerulescens; assembly: GCA_033398695.1. NCBI lineage: Eukaryota > Viridiplantae > Streptophyta > Magnoliopsida > Lamiales > Orobanchaceae > Orobanche > Orobanche coerulescens. Next base: position 60,161,163 of record CM065809.1, on the reverse strand, counting down.
TTGACAGTTAGGGATGTGATTTAATAATCTCTGCTTAATTCGGTTCAGATAATGGGTACGAATATTTTTACACAATAACCGAAAGTCCCAGCCCTATGACACATGCCATTGTTAGTAAGATTAATTTAGCTCCAGTAATTGCAATAAATAAATTTGTAGGATCAGCTTTGGTCTTGTACAAAAAGGGGGAGAGATAGGAGAATGGAGAAATAAGTCGAAAATGTGATTAACCGTGAAATGGGGAGAAAAATCGAAGAAAATCGATAGCATATAAAAAGAATTGGAAAAACGAAGGAGTTAAACAAAAATAAGGAGAAGTCGAAAATGAAGGAAAAGAAAAATGAGGAGACGTCGAAAAGATGATGAAAAATTAAAAATGAGAAAAGAAAGAAGGAGTTGAAAAATAAATGGGAGAAGAAACTAACGAAACGGACAAAGTCGAAAACTTTGGTCTGTAAAGATATACATATATTTGTATTTTTGCAGGTAAATCTCAATGGCGTATTGTTGTTTTGTAATCATCAAAAAGGGGGAGATTGTTGGAATATTTAGTTCCATACATAAATTAATAATGTTTTGATGATTAAAGTTGCTAAAAAAAACAAAACAACAAAGAGACAAAGCAAGCATCGAAGGAAAACGAAGTGCAAAATGCTGAAGAAAAGCAAAGCTAACGTACGTAACAGGAACATGTTAACGTACCTAATATGATGAAGCTAACGTACATAATGCAAGAGAGATAACGTACGTAACTCTGTTCAAACAAGTGAACGTTGGAGGAGTCAAAGTCATAAAAGCATAGAACGGATATATGACATCATCAGTGATGTAATGTTAACGTACGTAACGGAGTCTATGCTAACGTACGTAACTCAAAATGACAAAACTCCGTGGACTGAATTTGTAAAGAGGCTAACGTACGTAACCATTCAAGGTTAACGTACATAAAGAGGCTTGCGTACGTAATAAAGAGGCGATAACGTACGTAATGAGCAGTCTAGCAGGTAACGGCTAGTTTGATGATGGAGCCTATAAATACCATTCCTATGGTATTGTTTGAGTACAACAACCTTGAGCAAATTGTCTATACTTGTGATATTATTATACACATTCTTGTTGTTGATATTGAGCTTAAGTTTTTACGCTTTTACTTATCAATTGAGGGGGAATGCTGTAAGACCCAAGAATATAGTATCCACTTTAATTAACTGTACACTCAGAACAAGTCAAATAGTACTGTAGGACATCGGAGGCATGAAATCTTCCTACAGTTGACGTGTGCATTAAGTAAGGGGGAATACAGTATGACCCTTGAATACAGTAGTAATCCAAGTATTGGTGTAAGAATTGAATCCTGTATGTACCTTTTAAGGGGGAACGCTGTAGTTATTCGCGGATACAGCACATATACTGTAGGATGTCAATTAATATTATATTACAACTCTATTTGTACTAAAAACATTTTAAGTCCATGTGCCTTGTTTATACTTGAAACTGTTGGGATTCGGTGCCTAAAACGAAGGCCCAGCGGAAGCGGTAAAACGAAAATTAATTCGATCCGAATCCCTACGAGGATCGATCGAGCTACGTATATACGAATATATAAACGAAAAGCAAGAGTCATAAGAAACTAACCCTCGAAGTCCGTTGATTAAATGGAAACCTTCTCTTGAGCTATTCCCCAAGCTCTTGAACGATCCAACGCCGAAAGTACCGCGTCTATACTTGCCACGCGCCGTAGAAACGACCGGAACGACGATCACCTTGCTATCCTCCGAGGATACGGCTAGAGCTAAGTGATGAAACTTCCAATATGAGATTATCACACTCTAAGTGTATAACTCACAACTCTCATTTATTTCTTGATTTTTCTCCAAGAATCACCAAGAACAAGTTGAAGAAGAAGATGAAGATAAGTGTTTGAACTCAAAGTCTCACTTTCTCTCTCTCTCAATGTATCTCACGGTTGGCACAATGATCATTTTAGAGAGTGACAAGTCTTCTCTTCTTATTCAATTCCTTTCCACATGAGAACAACTCATGTTTAACCCCACCTTGAAAAAGATATCAAATATCTATTCATTAAACACCTAATCAAGATTCCAATTGATTTAAAAATCAAAGTCTTGTCAAGGTGTGGGGAAGGGGGGTGGCTATGATGAAGAAATACGACGAGTTCGGTTCGTTTTGGACTCCCGTGAGTCCAAACAGATAAACTCCGATTCCGTTCCGATGTATTTATATCGATCAATTAATCCAATTAATTAATCATATCAAATACATAATAACATAATTAATTTCTCCAAGAAATAATTATATCCATGAATTAAATTAATCACCCAGTGATATATTTAATTCATTAAGCCGTAAATCAATTTATCCGATAAATCGATTTAAATATCCAATGTCCCAAATTAGATATCCAATATCTAATATTCATAATGAGAGAATTAGCTTAATTCATTCCTGTCGTCAATCCTAATGCGCGACTCGGTAGGTCCGTCTCAGTCAGCAATGGGAGGAACCAAAGAGTAGTAGCACGACCTAGCCAGCCTGGTGGCCTACATTGTACCCCAACTGAGAACGAATGATTGGAATCATTCAAGAACCATTCTGTAGTGAATACCAGTATACGTATAAACCCTTCTTTCAAATGTCCCGATCAAGTTATAGGGTCACGGTCAGTCAAACCCTATCTGTACTTGACGCTATGCATGCGTTAATGCAAATCGAGATCATCGAGCTGTCGTGTATCTAATACAACTAGCTCCAATGCTTTGGCCAAAGACTTATGATCTCATCTGCCAATAACCGCATAGGACATATAACCCGCTCACTAACGGGAGAAAGAATTCTATCTTGGTATTCGAGACTGCTACTTGCCCGTCAAGATGCACGTCGAGGTTGACCCCGCCTTCCGGTTTACAGGTCGAACTACTCTAATGAAAATCTTGACGTCACAAGCACATCCCTACTAAATCCTCAAGTCTAAGGTTCACGAATACCTATCACAACCTTTCGATTCCGTCATTGATCCGAGTGAAATTCATGTGACGAATCGAGGGTGAGTTTCGAGTATACTAATCCAATTAGCATACCTATAACGTGTGCTCCCACTAACCATTAGTGTTCGAGGCACTCTCCATGTCAAAGAACACGTCATACAAGTCTTCACATAAACTTAATGCCCACCAAGTTTCATCGACTTGCGAGCGATTAAGTATTTGAGCTATAACCTTTCCAAAGGCCGACTCCTTATCCAATAAGGAGTGGAACGTTTTCTCTCAAATACACGGACTAGTTTCTATATGTTTATTTACGAGTTAGGAATGCCAAGAACTACCAAGTAAATAAAGAAACATTCATTTGCCTTATATAATTAGTTTACATAATTACAAGTACAATGCCCTCACTCAACAACCTCCGAGTGGCATTCGAGGGCATACTCTAACAATCTCCCACTTGCACTCAATGCCACACACTATGGTATCTAATACCCATGTTCTCTAGATGACGCTCCAAGCTAGTCCGAGAAAGTGGCTTGTCAGTGGATCGGCGACGTTGTCGGCCGAGTCTACTCGTGCAAGACAATGTATCCCTTGCGAACAAATTCTCTTACGAGATGATACTTCCTCTCAATATGTTTGGTCTTTGTTGTGAAACCTCGGCTCCTTGGCTCGCGCTACACTCCGTCGTTGTCGCAGATAGCGGAACAGCAAATTTCAAGACATGGTATCATTTGAAGTTCTCCCGAAACTTCTTAATCCGTAACCCTTCCTTGAAGCCTCCGAGGTCGCTTGATACTCACCGACAGTGGAATCAGCGGTCGCGCTTTGCTTGGCACTACGCCAAGATATCGCTCCTCCATTAAGAGTAAATATATAGCCGTAAGTGGACATCGAGTCGTCCTTCGCCCTTGGAAGTCCGAATCGGTGAATCCCACCACATCTAAATCTCCACCGCCATACATAAGAACCATATCTCTCGTTCTTCTCAAGTACTTGAGAACGTTCTTACAAAGACCCAATGTTCCCTACAGGTTTGCTCGAAACCTACTCACCACGCTTACGGCATGCGCGATGTCAGTCTTGTACACAACATAGCATACATAAGGCTACCCACGGCCGAAGCATATGGTATATTACTCATTTCCTTGCATTGTTCCTCACTTTGAGGACACATCTTCAAGGTGAGTTTTATTCCATGTTGCATCGGTAGGAACCCTCTTTTAGAATCATCCATCTTAAATTGCTTTAAGATCTTATCTATATAGAGGGCTTGGGAAAGGCCTATTGTTCTCTTCGATCTATCCCGGTAGAGCCGAATACCAAGAATATAGGTTGCTTCTCCCAAGTCTTTCATGGAGAAATTACTCGAAAGCCAAGCTTTCACAGAACTGAGCATTCCCACATCATTTACTATTAGTAGAATGTCATCTACATATAGTACTAAGAATGCGATCTTGCTCCCACTAACCTTCTTGTATACACAAGGTTCCTCTTCATTTTGCACGAAGTCAAACTCTTTGACCGCCTCGTCAAAACGAAGGTTCCAACTACGCGACGCTTGCTTGATCCATAAATGGAACGCTGAAGCTTGCACACTTTCTGAATATCGACTTCGGACACAAAGCCTTTAGGCTGCTTCATATAGATTTCCTCCTCGAGGAATCCATTAAGGAAAGCCGTCTTTACGTCCATTTGCCATATCTCATAATCGTGGTAGGCAGCTATAGCAAGCATCATGCGAATAGACTTGATCATGGCTACGGGCGAGAAGGTATCGTGGTAATCGATCCCTTCCTTTTGGGTATAACCCTTTGCCACAAGCCTGGCCTTATAGGCGTCAACCTTGCCATCACCATCAGTCTTTCTCTTGTAGATCCACTTATTCCAAATGGGCACTATGCCCTTGGGGCGGTCTACTAGAGTCCAGACCTGATTTACATGCATCGAGTCTATCTCAGCTTCCATAGCTTCACGCCATTTCGCGGAATCTACATCCACCATCGCTTGGTCATAGGTCGTCGGGTCGGTCTCTTGGCTATCACTTGGAACCTCATGGAGACCCAGCTCCTCTAAGTGCACAAGCCCATACCTCTCAGGTAAATGAGACACCCTACTAGACCTACGAGGTGGTTGTACTTGTGTTTCAGAAAGTTCGGTTCCAGTTTCTTGCACAGGTGTCTCTCGAGGAGTTTCATTGTATTCTTCTAAAGAAATACTTCTACCTGCTCCGCCTTCCTGAATGAACTCATCTTCCAGGAAGTGTGCTTGTAAAGCAACAATGATCCTTCGATCTTCGGGCATGTAGAATAGATATCCCATCGTCCTGCAGAATCCAATGAAACGTCCCTTCGCAGACCTAGCTTCCAACTTTTCCACCTTAGTCTTCTTGACATAAGCGGGACATCCCCAAATCCTAATATGATTAAGACTTGGTTTCCTTCCTTCCCACATCTCATGTGGAGTTTTAGGAACGGATTTGGAAGGACATCTGCTCAAGATATATGCGGCGATCAGTGCATACCCCACGTAAATCGGCAAGTCAAGATAGTTTGGCATGGAACGGACCATGTTCAACAGGTCCGGTTCCTTCTTTCCGACACACCATTTAACCGAGGAGTACCTGGAGGTGTTAGTTGTGAAACTATTCCATGTTCCTTAAGGAACTCACAAACTCCGTACTCATATACTCGCCACCTCGATCCGACCAAGTGCTTTGATATGATTACCGCTTGTTTCGACTAGGGCCTTGAATTCTGGAATTTCTCAAAGGCCTCAGATTTATGTTTCATTAGGTATACATAACCATACCTAGTATGATCATCCTGTAAACGTAATGAAATATTGATATCCGTCACGTGTTGCTTCCAAAGCACCACAAACGTCGCATGGATTAATCCTAGTTTATCGCTCTTTCAAAAGTCCGTGAAGGGGACTTAGTCATTTTGCCTTTAAGGCAAGATTCACAAGTAGGAAAGGGATCCGATCCCAATGGACCCATAAGTCCATCTTTTTCCATCTTGTAAACCTTGGTCTGACCAACATGACCAAGTCTAAGATGCCATTTCAAAACTTGGTTGGTTTCATCCCTACCACGTTTTCTAGTCATAGTATTCACAACTACTTTGTTGCCGAGATTTAGATGATACAATCCATTCAACAATGTAGCAAGACCCACTAGTTTATTTCTAAAATAAATTTTGCAGAACCATCACCAATGAAAATGAAAAGCCTTTTCGGTCCATGACCGAATGGATACAATGTTTTTGTGCCCCTTGGGCAAAACAAGTACATCTTCTAAAGTCAAAACAAAACCGGATTCTAAACCCAAAAGAAGTGATCCTATATCGGTCGCCTCGACACTATGCCCGCTTCCGACTGTGATCATAACTTCTCCAGATCCAAGCTTCCTACTTTGTTCCGCATCCCGATTCACGGTACAAATATGAGAACTAGCACCGTAATCCAAGATTCAGAAGTAGAAAATACAAGAGGTAACAATTTGTTTCCAAAACTAAAAGTTACAGACCAAGTGCCATGAAGAATCGGACGGTCTCTAGCCCGGTGGCCCGGCTCACCGCACTTGAGACAAGCATCCTTCTTCTTCTTGTTCTTTGGAACCATCGGGGCCTTGCCCTTTCCTTAAGGTCCTTAGCTTGTGGTCCACCCGCTTCTTGGTCTTTTTCTTCTTATTCTTAGACTTCAAGTCCGTAAGAAATCACAAGTGCAGACTCCTTCATCCGCGAGTCTTCATCCGAGACGAGCGGTCACTAGTTTGTTCATTAGCCCAGCTAAGTTACATGCAATTTCGTTGCAGTTGAAGTTCATAACAAACTGTGAGAAGGAATCAGGGAGAGACTATAGGATAAGGTCAGTTTGGAGAGAAGCATCCATTTTAAAATCAAGAGCCTCCAATCTCTCGATCATGGATATCATTTTGAGGACGTGTTCCCCAACCTTCTCACCTTCTTTCATCCTAGCACCGAACAGTTGCTTGGATATCTCATATCTAGCAGTTCTGCTGTGCTCACCATAAAGCTCGGTTAAGTGAGATAGAATCTGCCTAGCAGAAGTCATTTTCTCATGAGCTCTGTGAAGCTCATTAGACATGGAAGCCATCATATAAGCACGGACTTTCACGTCATCCTTAACCCACTTTTCGTGGTTTTCAATCTCTTCCTGATTGGCTCGGGTCCGCACAGGAGGCGCCGGAATGTCCGTCTCCAAGACATATCCCAGTGCCTCTATACTGAGGACAATCATCAGATTGCGGAGCCAATCCACAAAGTTAGGTCCCATTAAGGTGTTCTTTTCGAGTAGAATTGCGAGTGGATTCATTGTCATATTGAGATTTGTCTGCATTAAGTATAACAGATTAATTAGTGACTCATTCAATTATGTTCTGAGTATAGAATTTAAGGTCTTTTCTATTCTTGTTACCCAGCTCCCACTATTTTTATCGGAATAACAAACCCCCATGTGATATCCGGAAGTATCGTCGCTCTACTTCATAGTGGTGATCGAGTTCTTTATAAATCTTAATAGAGGGCAACCGAACAGGTTTCTAGTCTATTAATTTTCATAAAGTGGTGTCCAACACCAACCCATCTAATGGATGATTCGATCTTCTTTTTCCCCTTGTTCACTCCCCTCAACCTATACGATTTCTATGGTTCGTGAACAAGTTAAGTTTATACCATCGACGCAAATCGCCACAATCAATCTTATCCGGCAACCTATCAGGTTTCTAGGGATAAAATTTGCTCCAACCAAAGGCATCCAATGCGCTCTCGGTAATTTATCCGTCCTCCCGAACGACTACCCCGATAACTCGGAAGCATAGCACATCCGGTTTGGATTTCAATTTCGAAAACTCGATGGAGGGAAGGAAAACCTTGAAACCTTATAAACTTAATTATTTATAGTGGGAGAATTTTCGCGATTAACGTTACACTTTGCACATTAATCATATTAGCGCGTTTGAGGCATTCATACAATATGAAACAACCATTCACAACCTAGTTGCTACCAACATGTGGTTCATGGACCGTTCCTAGAAAACAAAAACTTCGTAATCTAATTACAAGTCTTCGTCTTGAATCTTCGTCTTCTCGAAATGGATCTTCCTCCGGTCTTCGTCATTACATATAAATTTTACATCGAAAATTGCATCATAGATACAAACATTTCTAGTAAAATAAATAGGCTCAAAACGGCCTTTACAACCCAATCGAATAAAACGAACGATTCAAATCTAAGTCCACGAACCACATCCCCATTCAAAAAGCATTCATCCAATAAATACTATATAAATGGGAAGCGTAGAGATACATTGATCCAATCAACAATACGAACCGATCCAATCGATTCACACAATCGGTAATTTGATAACGTTCAAAATAATTCGGTCGACCATAAATATTCCAATTAATGATTTTTCCGTTATAAAATGAAATACCATAAATCATTTTAATATTATTAATTCCATTTTAACATGAGGGTTATTAATTTTCATGAATACACGAAAAATCGAGCCGGGTGAAAACGGCCAGATGACCGAGTCACCTCGGCACTTACCGGCGATCACGCTGGCTTGGCCGAGTCACGCTCGGAAGAATCTGCCAGACACGACCGAGTCCTAGGACACGGCCGGGTCGCTGGCAGCGATGACAGATCGCTGGACACGACCGTGTCATCCAGACACGGCCGAGTCACTTTCGGCGGACACGCCCGTGTCTCGACACGGTCGGGTCTCCGTGCAGCTTCAGCCACATCATGCCGGACACGACCGTGTCACCCAGACACGGCCGAGTCATTCTCGCCAAAATACCCTTTTTGTCCAAAAAGTCGTTCGACGACGATTCGGGCTAGATTTTCGACCGGATATCCAATATCAATATTTTACGACTTTCATATCTTCAATATAAATCATATTTCCCGAAATTTAAGATTTATATTTAGACATAAACTTACGAAAAATACAATTATTACGAACGAAAAACATATACCACGATTATGACTAAAATGATTCCAAATCATTCACCATCTAATCGAGCATTCCAAATGCCAATATCGTATATACGATCGCAAGACCTACGCTCCGATACCACTGTTGGGATTCGGTGCCTAAAACGAAGGCCCGGGAAGCGGTAAACGAAAATTAATTCGATCCGAATCCCTACGAGGATCGATCGAGCTACGTATATACGAATATATAAACGAAAAGCAAGAGTCATAAGAAACTAACCCTCGAAGTCCGTTGATTAAATGGAAACCTTCTCTTGAGCTATTCCCCAAGCTCTTGAACGATCCAACGCCGAAAGTACCGCGTCTCTACTTGCCACGCGCCGAGAAACGACGAACGACGATCACCTTGCTATCCTCCGAGGATACGGCTAGAGCTAAGTGATGAAGCTTCCAATATGAGATTATCACACTCTAAGTGTATAACTCACAACTCTCATTTATTTCTTGATTTTTCTCCAAGAATCACCAAGAACAAGTTGAAGAAGAAGATGAAGATAAGTGTTTGAACTCAAAGTCTCACTTTCTCTCTCTCTCAATGTATCTCACGGTTGGCACAATGATCATTTTAGAGAGTGACAAGTCTTCTCTTCTTATTCAATTCCTTTCCACATGAGAACAACTCATGTTTAACCCCACCTTGAAAAGATATCAAATATCTATTCATTAAACACCTAATCAAGATTCCAATTGATTTAAAAATCAAAGTCTTGTCAAGGTGTGGGGAAGGGGGGCGGCTATGATGAAGAAATACGACGAGTTCGGTTCGTTTCGGACTCCCGTGAGTCCAAACAGATAAACTCCGATTCCGTTCCGATGTATTTATATCGATCAATTAATCCAATTAATTAATCATATCAAATACATAATAACATAATTAATTTCTCCAAGAAATAATTATATCCATGAATTAAATTAATCACCCAGTGATATATTTAATTCATTAAGCCGTAAATCAATTTATCCGATAAATCGATTTAAATATCCAATGTCCCAAATTAGATATCCAATATCTAATATTCATAATGAGAGAATTAGCTTAATTCATTCCTGTCGTCAATCCTAATGCGCGACTCGGTAGGTCCGTCTCATTCAGCAATGGGAGGAACCAAAGAGTAGTAGCACCACCTAGCCAGCCTGGTGGCCTACATTGTACCCCAACTAAGAACGAATGATTGGAATCATTCAAGAACCATTCTGTAGTGAATACCAGTATACGTATAAACCCTTCTTTCAAATGTCCCGATCAAGTTATAGGGTCACGGTCAGTCAAACCCTATCTGTACTTGACGCTATGCATGCGTTAATGCAAATCGAGATCATCGAGCTGTCGTGTATCTAATACAACTAGCTCCAATGCTTTGGCCAAAGACTTATGATCTCATCTGCCAATAACCGCATAAAACATATAACCCGCTCACTAACGGGAGAAAGAATTCTATCTTGGTATTCAGTAGGACCTGCTACTTGCCCGTCAAGATGCACGTCGAGGTTGACCCCCGCCTTCCGGTTTACAGGGTCGAACTACTCTAATGAAAATCTTGACGTCACAAGCACATCCCTACTAAATCCTCAAGTCTAAGGTTCACGAATACCTATCACAACCTTTCGATTCCGTCATTGTGATCCGGAGTGAAATCCATGTGACGAATCGAGGGTGAGTCGGTTCGAGTATACTAATCCAATTAGCATACCTATAACGTGTGCTCCCACTAACCATTAGTGTTCGACAGGCACTTTCCATGTCAAAGAACACGTCATACAAGTCTTCACATAAACTTAACGCCCAGTCAAGTTTCATCGACTTGCGAACGATTAAGTATTTGAGCTATAACCTTTCCAGTGCCGACTCCCTTATCCAATAAGGAGTGGAACGTTTTGCTCTCAAATACACGGACTAGTTTCTATATGTTTATTTACGAGTTAGGAATGCCAGTAACTACCAGTAAATAAAGAAACATTCATTTGCCTTATATAATTGGTTTACATAATTACAAGTACAATGCCCTCACTCAACAACCTCTGAGTGGCATTCGAGGGCATACTCCTAACAGAAACGTCTTATCCTTTAAATGTTTTAAAGACACTTGGACTTCAATACCTCAAATACCATGGTTTTTAATTAATTCAAAACTGTCGTTTCGTGCAAAAGGGAAGCCGAAGTGTCAGAAGTGGAACCGGTTATCATTCAAAAACAGATGGATAAGACGTACAAGTTACTCTGAACCCATCCTGGACGCTCTTTAATAAAATGGTTCCCATCCCTTAAATCTGACCGTTCACTGTATGAAACCCTAATATTCCCTGCACCCTATAAAAGGATTGTATTTTGCTCCTTTAGAATCTTTACACTTTATGCAAATTTAAACGAATCTCAAGCAAAACAGCCTACATAAGTTCCAATTTTCTGTGATATTTTCCCCGTTTCTTCAACCTTTTTATGCAAGAATGTCGACTTCCCATACCTCTTCCCTTTCCACGAAGAAAAGAGAATATATCATCGATGGACGTATCTTCTCCAGGTCGGTGGTGATGGAGAGAATACATCTCGAAGGAGAAGACTTCGTAGGAATGGAGGTGGTTGTTTCACGTGTGAAACAGTAAGGGCTGTACTGCCTTGCGAGCCACCATGCCGAGTTGTACGATGAACACATAGTAGAGGAATTTTATTTGAACGCCTCATTCAAATACTCGTCTCAGAGTAAATAAGGAGAAACTTCTGAGATATCTGCAACTGTTCAAGGGATTCAGGTCTCTGTGAACAAATATTTGTTGGAAAAACTATACAGGATGTCGTTGGATGGCCTGAAAATGGAAGAGCTTGAGACCTTCGGGTCTGAGAGCTTCTATCTGCCTACTGGAAGCTATTCACTGGCGATGAGGATGCGAAAACTGTGCACCTTCATGCCACAATAAGAATTTTTGTCTGCCCTACGTGTACCTTCACGATTTCTACTGCCGGATAGTTGAAAACCGGACAGGATCTTCCGAGATGTGCACCAATCTACGCTTCAGAGTGATGGTCGCCATCATGTCCGGTGAAAAGGTCAACTAGTGTCAAATTCTGCTGAAAAAGATATAATACTCTCTGCGGAGTCAAACAATCTACCGATGCCAGAAAGATTGGCCCTATAAAATTCATTGGTGGAATGAAAGCCACCGTATACAAAAAATCGCCCTTGATTGCTAAACATCCGCAACCTCACAGCATGCCGATCTCAAGTGACCCGACGGACGTCACTATGAGAATCTCAACCGAGGAAAAGAAAAAGAACATGAGTGTCTCTGACAGCCGGTCACCTCATGCTAAAGAGAAGAAGAAGAAGAAGAAGAAGAAGAAAAATAAGAAGAAGAAGAAGAAGAAGGCAAGAAAGTCTTCTAAGACCTAGGCTACAGGGACTACACCTAAGGAAGAAACAGTCGCTGCAAAAACAGCTGATCCCGAGACTGTGGCGGCTATGATAGAGGGTTTCGGCGAGTCGGCTACCCCTTCAGAGCCAAAATCCACTACTCCGAATAGGGTACCCACCCCTGTACGGAATATAACACGAAATAAGCAATGATATCTTCATCAATAAGACGACTTTGCTACTTGCCAGCAATATAATCCGTCTCAACTTTTAGAGCGAACCAAATACGCATGTAGAATATCTAAGGGCAAGGTCCGGAAACCAAACGCATCCATGAAAAAAATCCATCTCAACATAAGTAGAAATGCATCAACAAGTAGTAATAGTATTTGGGGACTTTTCCTAAACATAAGATAAGCGCACGAGCTACAGCCAAAATCAAACATAGTAGAAATATCCAAAAAAAATACTTATTCATCTTCTTTGATGACAAGTGCCTAATCCCTTCAACCCTCCCTTCAACAGTGCCGGATCCCTTCAACAGTATCGTCAGATTTAGCTGCTGTGGTGGATCAACATATATCTCGTATAGTAAAATAACTTTGAGCAAGAACACCTATACTCATAGAATACCTAAACCAATCAATACCATAAAACCAATCCAGAAAATCGAGCAATTATTTCTAAGAAGAGTGATGCAAAAAAGGAGAATAAAATAGAAAAATACACCTTGTATATATGTCGGCGCTGGTGGTAGTTAAATCGCCGCTGCATATGTAAAGTGAGAATAAGCCTCTTCTAACTTTATTATGAGCTTGGAAACATGGATTTGACGCTTGGATATGAAGATATTGATGATTCTTGAGGATATTGATTGTGTTATTCATGTTCTTGAGGTATGTTGACCAACTCTACACCTTGAATTCGGATTTTTGATGTTGTTATTGAGGAATAATTCATATGAAGATGATTATGGTGTTGTTGTGATTCTTGAGGTTATGTGAATTGTATGTTGAAGAATACGATGATATATGTCCTCGATTATGTTATTTGTTATAATCATGATTATGGAATCATGGTATTCTTGGTATATATATATATATCACATCAAAGACGAATATGTGATAGGATACATAATGTTTTTTAAGTATAATCATGGATTTGATGATTGAAACCAATGTTATGTTGATGGTAGTGGTAGAATTCGTATGTTCTTGACGAAATATGAATCATGATAACAAGTTTGAATCCAGAAAGATTATGGTTAGTCTTAGAACAAGATTATCAATGGTACTGAACTATTTGGATAGTTCGGATTATCTATTATGCCGATAATATTGTTTTAATATGGAATTTACAAGTATGCACAAGAAGGAATCTTGTTGATTCGTGTTTAAAGTTGAAATTGGAATCGAGTATGTTATGAAATCCTTAATATCGAGATGAACTGATCATTGATATGATTATCGGTATATGGAAACGTATTGTGGTTATGGATTCGTGATTGATTGATTTAGGATGTTTGGATTTGTGTTTAATCGAGATATTGTGGAACCGTTGGGTTTATTGATCGGTTATATTAATTATTGATTATGATTATCGAGTTGTGGCTTGTATTGTGGATATGAGTTCGTATATGTTGAGTTGGATTATTTGGTTTTGTGTATATTATCGAGGTATCGTTTAACCATTGAGTTTGATTGGTTGGTTATATCGGTTGTTGAATATCATCCTTCGATGTGTTGTCATTTGATTATTGAATTAGGTTGCGATAATTAAGCGTTGATTATAACCGTTGTGCCGTGACGAAGATTGGAGAATTCATGGGTCGTTTCGATCGGGGCTGAGGAGCTCATGTACGTAGGCGAAGGGATTGTAATGGCTTTGTCATATCGGTATCGAGGAAAGTTTACACTTGCTCAGTTCATAATGTTAATGAATGGTTTCGATTTCATTTCATTTATAATTCATATAGCAATGATATTATAAATGTAAATTGTCGGGATAATGATTTGTATATTATGTTCTGGTTTGGATTAAATCATGATGTATGTGATTTAATTGTATTTGATGAAGACGAAGATGTGGGATATCTTTGGTTTGTGTTATGGAATGTCGGATATCGAGGATAGTTTATCATACTGACTTCGATATCGGGATGATGGTTTAATGATATTCATGGATTATACCTCATTCGAGATTATTCGAATAACTGTGAATTCATTCAGGGATGTTTGTTCGTGGAAAGAAAATTGTCTTCGGCTTTGAGGTAAATTAAGTATTGTTCAATTATGAGGATAATTATTCTACTGAATTGTTGTATATGTTGTATGTTGAGGTTTCGTATAATGAGATTCATATTGGCTGTTCGTTGAGGGATCTTGATCCCAGGACCATTGTTTGGTATTGATGGTTGGGTTGATTGTTTTGTTGATGGATGTTGATTCTAGGACTATTGTGTTGAGATTGTTGATCATTCTTTGGGGATGGTGATCCCAGGATGGTTATTTTGGATATTGATTGGTCGTGTCGATCTTTCATTGTCAGTACGTCGTTGTTCACTTTGGTGAGTCTTTTGATCCTTATTGGATATGTGATTCCTTGAGTTTTGTTGTCATGTTGCATCGTGACATATCTGGAGTCATATCTACGTGCCGATTAGTTATGTGTAGGATTTTCAGGGCGGGCACATATAGTCATGTGATGGGTTCATGTCCTCACACTGAGCTGTGCACACGAGATGTACTTTGTGAGATTGATTAGGTACAAGACCACACATGTATTTGATTGATACCCGGGGTGGCTTGTGCACGGACACATTTTCGGATCGGGCGTACTATGACATCCATCTTTGAGCCATATTGATTGGTCGTTCATCCTCCATTTATGGTTGGGTATGTTTGACGGTTTTGCGACTGGTTTTCATACGCCCGAGGGGTATGTTCGACAGTCGGGGTTATTTCTTTGAGATTCATTATTGTTTATCTTGTTGGAGTTTATCATGTCGATGGTATTCTCAGTTATTGTTGATCCTTCGTTGATCGTTTCGGAGTTTATCATGTCGGTGGTATTATCGGTTGATTTATCGATTGATCTGGTTATTAATTATATGAGCATTCGGACTGTACGTCGATGTTTCGGGACTTGTTATCATTGTTTTGTGGTAGTTGATCTACATATGTATTGTGTATGTTTGGTTCTTATCAGGATTGGTATTTGATTGTGCGATCCGACAGACATGATTTAGCACGGATGGATTATTCCACACTTATGAGTTATGAAGATGATTTTGAGGATTTTGGGTATTGTTTGATATGATACAGATGGTTGTATTCGGTTGCATCTCATCATTCGAGAATGCGAGATATGAATTATGGTAAGGATTGATTTGATATGGATTGCGATGGATTAATGAGGTTATGACAGTAAGATTACGTTGGTAGTATTCTTACTATATTATTACATTGGAATGTAAATATTTATGATGATGTGATCGATATCATTGTTGAGTACTGTGGCTGACCCCGTCGTGGGCTTTATTTTTAGGTAATCGGAGATTGAGCTAGTAGCAGTCGTGAAGGGATGAGCTTCCTGGGTGATACTGGTTGTGGCATGTATTTGGAGAATAGAGTATTCTTTTCTGGTTGTTTTATTTTCGCTGCAATTGTATATTTTGAACTGTGTTTTTATCCGCAGCGTGTGTATTTCAAACTGGCTTTCCGGTATTTTTACCAACCCGTGTATAACGCCTTTTTGGGTATCTCGTGAACTTGGGTTATTTCGTTAAACCCTTTTCCCCTAAACTATTTTATCAGTACGTATAAGGGGTGGCCTAACGTACATTTTGGAACTATTGAGTTTTGGCGTCTTCGCCTTGTACTTTCAACTGGTATTTAATGATGGTATTTGCAAAATATATTTTTGGAGATTATTTGAGTATTTAAAATATTACCGTCTTTGCCTCTTTGGCGTGTTTGAAACATTTGCGAAATTGAGTTTTAGCCTGGTGGGTTCCGGCGTGGGGCCCATGGTACTGTAATATTCCCGGATGGTTTTCGGGTGTTACAGACCATCCGGGCCAAGGGCACAATACGACTACCCAAACTGCTCCAAGTGTGAAAAAAAGAATCAGGGAGTTTGCATGTAAGGACAATTTTGATGTTTTCGTTGCCATGAAGAAGGACACATGGTCTCCCAGTGCCCATAGAAAAATAATGGCCCAGATAGGAGTGTCCAGATTCAAGGTTCCAGGGGAAAGTCTCGTATATACAGTCTATCTAAGATTGATAAGGAGAAGCTCGGACGATGTCAGGTATGTTATCTATTGCTGGAATTCCTGTTTTGGTGTTATTTGATACTGGCGTATCCCATTCATTTATCTCTAAGAAATTGTTTATTATGACTAGATTAAGAAGTATAAAAAACTTCAAAAATCCTTGAAGTTAGTATACCAGCAGGAGAAATAATTTCTGTTGACAATATAGCTAACAGTATAACTGTAGAGATAATTAAACACTTATATATAGCCGATCTATGCATATTAGAGATAAATAACTTTGATGTAGTCTTGGGTATGGATTGGTTGTGATGTAACCGAGCTGATCGGTCACCAAGAACCGGGTTAATCTTAGGAGTTTAGCTAAGAAAACCCAAAATGTATGAAGTATTGTCTTTTTCTCTCTCTAAAGTGTGTTGTAATCTCAGAATATGAATCTTGAATGAAAACCCCCCCTCTCCCTTTTATAGAAGGGAGGTGCCTTATTCTCTAAGATCTTCCCTGATTTTTAGAGAAGATCCCGGATATCCAGGGATTCAGGCTGCGATTTCCCATCCCTGGATTTCCGAGATTGCAAGGTATGGGCTCTCAATCCCTGGATCTCAGGGATTCTGTCAGGTGAGTCAGGATCTCCTTTCCCGAGAGTTCGACCTTCATGAGCTCGGAGGCCTTAGGTCGGCTCATATTATAAAAGATCACTTAGGTCGGGACATTCCTATTCAAATCCGTAGGTCGGGAGACCTTTGAGGTCGGCAACCTTTTAACAGATGTCACAGGTCAGCGGGGCCTCCGAGGTCGGCGCCCTTTTATCTGAGGTTTATAGATCGGAGGACTTTGAGGTCGGCATCCTCTTGTTTGAGAACCTAGGTCGGACTTTATTACTCTAAGAAAACCTTTCTTTAATAAGAGGTCGGTACTCCGGCTTATATTTTCCATATTTTAAACCGGGTTTTCAGGAAGCGTACATTCGGCGTCCTATCAACCAGTCCCCCCTACTCTAGTCGAGCTATAAGACCAAGTAGAGTAATATTTGTTTACAATCTGACTACCTTGACACAATAGTCCTTGGGATTCCCGTTCCCAGATAACGAGGTTCCTCGGACTTCGTGCGCTTTAATATCCACGTCTTTTCCTTTCCTCGCCTCCCAAACATCGCGTCTATGGTCAAGTCCAGGTGTCGACCTGCTATAGGTCGGATGAGGCGGTGCCAGATCCAAGCCGTTCTTTTACAGGAGGCATCGGACGCTCCAGATCGCCCGTTATCTTCTTGATTTTCGCCCTCCTTCTCTATATGTAGGAATCCTCTACCCCCTTCAGCCATTTCCGCTCTTCTTCCTGCGACATACTAGTGTGAGGGTATTCCGGCGACACTTGCGACCTTGGTTTCTTGCCTTCGGTGGTGCTTCCACTACCTTTCTCCGGCGATCTTCCACCCAATCCCATGGGTATTTTCATCTAAACACCTCTTTAGTTTTTCTTTTGGTTTGTTACCAATATTTTTCTCTTCTTCTTCCTCCCTTTTCTTCCTTTTATTATGTCGTCTGCTTCGGATTCTCAGAATCTTTCCGGTGAATCGGCCGTGGACTCCTTTTTAGAAGGTCTTTCCTCTTCTGATGGGGACTCGGGGGGTAGGTCGGGGCGAGCTACTGGTTCCTCCTTCTATCTTAGAGATGAGCCCCTAGGTGATGTAGATTGGTTCGAGCTAGGTGACATCCCTTCTAGCCTTCCCTCTGGCATCCCCCTAATCATTGTAGATCCCCCTTCCCCTCCTCCTATGGACGATGTAACTGTGACCGGCCTCTTAGCCGATCTATATCAGACGATCGTAGGAGCGACTCGAGTTCTCCCTCATCCTCTATCTAGGACTAGCCCAGCCGCGCTGGCTAGTTTTATAAAATTTCTTAGACTTCCCCCGAGGTGGGAATTTGTCACGCCTCAGGCTAGTGACACCCCTGATCATCCTCCCCCGGGGCATATTACCTGGTTCGTAGATCAGGTGAGCAGTGGTCTTCGCTTTCCACTCCATCCCTTCCTTGTCTCTCTCTCAGTTAAATACAATCTTCCCCTCAACCAGTTTTCTCCGAACTCTTTTCGTTATATGGTTGGTTTTCTCGTGCTGTGTCATTACAAACACGAGGAACGCGACCTGGGTTTTTTCTATTTCTGTTTTGGGCTAAAGACTTTTAAAGGCTCCTTTTACATGACTTCCCGAAACAACGCCCATTTCTTTACCCACCTCCCTTCCAATGTGAAGGACTGGAGGTCCCGTTTCTTTTTCCTCCGGCTCCCTACAGCTGATTCTTGGGGTTTTCCCACGGAATGGACGCAGGCTACTCCGAGCCAGGATCCTATTCCTAGGCGCAGTTCCATCCGGGCTGCGTGGGTCGAGAAAGTTCGGGAATGGAATGCCATTCCCTACAATGCTTTCCAGCTGACGCAATTCCATGATCTTCTGTTCCATTGTGGGCTGAGCTCGAATCCTTACCCAGCTATCCCTGATATTGGTAGGCTTTATCGGTTCTTTCCATAGTATGATCTTTGTTATTTTGTTTTTTAGCTATTTCCCTGACCGTTTGTATTGTTTTTTATAGATCGGTTCATGCGGACCTGCCAGTCGGATGCCTCCAAACCGGCTGAACCAACGAAAGAGAAGGTTCCCAAGTCGACGAATCCCCCCAAGGAGAGGGCAGAGGGCTCATCAAAAATTAAACGGAAGCTCCCTTCTCGCCCCAAGTCTGGGGTGACTCTCCCCTCCGACCTGGCTCCTACCTTGACCACCGGACGAAGCCCTACCAGCTCGTCTCGGCAGCTTCAGGTCACTCAGAGGGCCCCTTCTCCTAGCTCCCCTGCTTCCAAACGACCGAAGACCGCGGGTCCCCCAGGTCCGGCTATGGAGACTCTTCTCCGTTGCAAGGAGTTTGAGAAATTTCTTCCATATTTCAGCTCAATGGTCCCGGCTAGGGATAAGCTGGGATTACGCGATGCCGTGGAGGACCCTCGCTTCGATGCTATGATGATGTGTTTTGGGAAGGTATTCCCCCTTTTCGCCTTCCTCCCATTTTTGACTATTTTCATATTTAT
Organism: Orobanche coerulescens; assembly: GCA_033398695.1. NCBI lineage: Eukaryota > Viridiplantae > Streptophyta > Magnoliopsida > Lamiales > Orobanchaceae > Orobanche > Orobanche coerulescens. The sequence continues at coordinate 60,141,427 of CM065809.1, read as the reverse complement.
TATTACCCTTTGCCGTCCTGATGTGACTTTCTTTCTTGTGCAGTTCTTTGCCACCTTTGTGACCTTCGCAGAAGATCATAAGATCGGCGCTTCGTCTTCCTCCCAGCTCACCCAGATGTAATATCCGACGGAAATTCTTACTTACTGTTGTATTATTCATATAATTCAATACTGTTGTAGTCTTGTTGCATTTGTGTAATGTTTATTGATGTTGGAATATATCATAAATAGACATAATAATAACGATCACTCGCACTATGATTGAATTCTCAACGTTGCATAGATAAGTACATTTTTGAGCTATTAAACCTGAGCCTAACGTACGCTAATCCTTAGGCATAACGTACGTTATTTTAAGGCCTTTACGTACGTAAAGAGGCACCTGTTACGTACGTAACTAGTGTAATCGTATCCGATCTCAACTTTCGGCGTGTGGGGCCGGACGGGATTCGAATATCTGATCTTTTGGAGGCAACCTAGTTGACCTACATTATGTACGTAATGCTTAAAGCGGTAACGTACGTAATGATGTTCGTATTTCAGTCCAGCAGCCTCTGGACTTAACTTACATACGTAACACTTTTTGCGTAGCGTACGTAAAGCTGTTAACGTACGTTATCCTCTTGTGATAACGTACGTAACGAACTGTGCTGTTATAAAAAGACAGCTTGTGCCTTTCATTTTGCACGTCCAACCTCTAATTTTTTACCCATATAATCATCCCCCTTCATCCCTAGATCAAAATTACCTTCTTCCAACTTGTGTTTGAGCTTTACATTTTGATTTTGGAGCTTGTTGATTGGGAGTTGGAGTTATTCTTGAAGCTTAGATTGTGTTCCTGTGGTTTTGGTGTATTGTTCTTCAATTCTGAAGGTATGTTATACGATTTAACCCGATAATCTCGTAATTATAATGATAGTGATTAAGTATACTCCACCTAGTGATGAATTAATCAAGCTAAACATGTTTATAGTTAAGCTTCCAACAAACTTAATGATGAATATGATGATTATGGGATTTGTAATGATAAGTTCTTGGTGTTTTGAATAATGATGATCATGTTTAGTGAATCCACACTCTCCTTGCTAGACTAATAACACCATTGGAATAATAATAGTCCTTGTTTCATTGTAATGTAAATAACTTGTTGGAATAATTACTATAAAATGTTTTAAAAAACCCTTGTTGATCATTAAAAGAATGAAATGACCTTCTTGAACCTAAGCTAAGTGAATTCAGAGAAATAATATTCGAATCTCCAAGTTAATTAAAAGATTATAAGGATGGTGTTAAACTTGAGGTAGTCTTCATGATCATAATATGGATTTGTAACTAGTTAACTCAACATAAGTAATTGTTTGAAGTGCGGATTTTACTTTCAGATGTTCTTGATAAGTTTAAAGGATAAGAGATTATTGTTTAACACATTATGGAACGATTCTTAATCCAACAAACATTTGGTAATATCTTGTAATCAATCGTAAGAAGAGAATGGTATTGAATAAGGTTCTTGGAGTAACACTTCAATATCTTAAAGTTGAACTACTCAAATGGGAATAATGTTGTCTCGTTAAAATTTGGTATAGATGATCATATGAACGTATCATTGAGTAAAATATACTTCATTCAAGGTTGATTGTTCGAGTAACCGATTATGAATCGAGGGCCGTTCGTTCGTTTGAGAAGGAAGGACTATTCTCACCTCCGTATTGAGGCAAGTTATCTTGCTTGGTTATAATGATGTGTGGATTCTTATGATGATTATGCATTTCGTGTATATGAAACACTTATAAACTTGTATCTTGTGATTTGAGGTTGTTCTTAACGATGTCCCGTTTTCATCGTGGTATTGTATTCCCAAGTTCGTCACTTTCGAACCCTTGATATCATTGATCTTATTGTCATTTCGGTGAGTCCTCGATCTTTAATCGGATTTGTGAATTATTGAATTCGTTGTCATGTTGCATCGTGACATATCCGGAGTCATATCTACGTTCCGATTGGATATTGTGTAGGATTTTTAGCCGGGAACATATATAGTCATGCGTGAATATTTTCCGTGAAAGGTTGTGCACACGAGACGTAGTTCGTTGAGGGTAATTAGATACATTGTCCCACGTATATCCTGGATTCCGTATACGGGGTCGACATGTGCACTGACACATATTCGGATCGGGCGTACTGTGATGTCCATCTTGAGTCGTACTATCTTAGTCGTTCATAGTCCATTCTTATATTTGGATGTGTTCGATGTTTTGTGACTAAGCGTTCATACGCCCGAGGGGTATGTTCGTTAGTCGGGTTGTTATCCTTGAAATCTTATATATGTGAATTGTATAATATCTTGAGAATCATTTATCATGTATATCTGACCCTGTGTTGGGCAAAATACTTGTGTTGTATTTTAGGTCGAGGAAAGGGCAAGGCACGGGAAGATCAGGGTGATGACAAATGGTTCGAAGGATACTAGTTCGAGGGGGCCCAAGTCTTTTGAGTCCGGTCATGTTCGTACCGTGTAATGTTATCTTTCCGCTTTATTTAAACATGAACAAATGTATTGTTATTTAAGGTATATTCCATCTCCATATGGATTATACTTATGTTGTGGATCCTGTGTATAATAAGGCCGTAGGCCATACTGTTGTAAACTCCAAATCGGAGTAAGTACTATGTTTTGTGGTTCGGTATCACATGTATTTTGTATTTAATCTGTACTTTGGATATCGCCTGGTGGGTCCCAGTGTGGGGTCCACGGCACTGTAATAGCCGCCTTATTGGGGTGTTACAGAAGATGGTACCGGAGAGCAAACTGTCATTTTTTTTTAGTCTTTGTGTATTGAACTAGTATCAAGAGACCTTCGTGTCACGTGTGACCCGTGCGAGCGCCTGATCCTACGAGCCAAATGCGGTACGTACTTTATGAACCATGATTAAATTACTGATATGATATTGATATCTGAATGGATCTCTTTGTTGATCGTGGCATTTTAAGGGTTTGTGGCAGGAATTATCTGATTGATGATACAAAAAAAAAATCTGGATTGATTACATGATTGAAATCATTCGACTCAAACGTCGATATGATGTTCTGTGTGACCCTCATAGTGACGATAACTCATTACGAACTATTTTCTTGAATATGTAATTTCTTACTGCCATTAACTTAGCATGAATTCTGATTGGTATCATGAACTGTACTTATGGTTATCTTTACGAATTGATTCTTTCAGTATGGAAAGAAATTTGAGAGGCCATGGCAGAGGGGGACGAGGCCGCGGAAGGGGCCGAATCCCGATACCACGAGCCAACAGGAGAGCGAATGCAGAGCATAGTTCCGCGGGCAGTGATTCGCCTTCTAGGGATCAATCGCACCACACTGGACGCGAGGATGCTCATGTCGATCCTTACACTATGATGCAGGGCATGATGGCTCAGATGACCCAAATGGGTCAGTTAATGGAAACTATGCAGAGAGCTGCTACTGACCAGCATCAGGGGCCACCCCCTGTACATGGCGAACCGGTGAGTCGGATCATCAGCGATATCTCTCGCCAGCGACCCCCGATTTTTGAAGGTTCCTCCGAGCCGGCTGATATCGTGCATTGGATCGTACATTTCGAGAAATTGTTCGATATGGTAAACTGTCCAGTAGAGAATCGCGTCTCCGTAGCAGCTTACTACTTGGGTAAGGGCGCCCACACTTGGTGGCTTTCGGAGAGGCCAGCTGATTGCGTATGTACTTGGGAGGAATTTAAAAATCTCATGCTAGACCGTTACTATCCGGGTCCTCTCCGCGAGGCCAAACTATCAGAATTGCTGAACCCGGACCCATCCGAAGATGATGACGTACTATCTATCGCCGAGAAATTCCAGGCACTTCTTCCTTCTGCCGCGACGATTGTCCAAACGGAGGCAGATAAGATCAAATACTTTCTCAAAAGGCTTAAACCCCGAATAAGAATGCAACTGTTGAACCATCATTGTGTGACCCTACCGGTGTTCATTGAGAAGGCTCTGGAGTACGAATTGACTGTGAATGAAATTTCCAAGAAGCAACCGCAGTCTAACAACAAGAAATTCAGGAACCAGAACTAGTCAGACAGCAATCGGGGAACATTCAAGAGACCCCAACCAGTGCCAAATCCTTCTGAACGGAAACCTACGGCATCGAAGCCAACTGGGTCGCAACCTCGAGCGGTCAGCCTATCTGTTGTGTGCTATAACTGTGGAGACCAGGGGCACATCAATTCGAAATGCCCAAGGCCAGCCGTGTCATGCCATACTTGTGGGAAAAATGGACATCGTGCTCGTTATTGCGGAGTGGACCAGACGTACTCCCACAAGACCTCATGCTCGATCTGTCTTGATTCAGGACCGTGTACCTCCATCCGCTTCTTATCAGACTACCGGGGCAAACAAAGGGATGGGGCGTGGAAATCAAGCTGGTACCTCTGGCGCCGGGGCTGCAAAACCCAGAGTCTACGAGATGAAGAAGGCTGAAGATCCCAAAGCCAGCATGATTGCAGGTACTCTCGAGATCCAATCTCAGCCTGTCTGTGTTCTTTTTGATACCAGTGCTTCACACTCCTTTTTATCTGTTTCCTGTTTGAGTTGTTTACAATTAGAGCATGTTATCAATTGTGAACCTTATATAATTGGACTACCTGATGGTAGAAGAATTGTTGGGAATCGTGAAGTTCAGGACTGCTCGATTCGTATGAACGACCGTGAGTGGTTGTCAAATTTAATTGTGGTCGATTTACCTAAAGATGATGTGATCTTGGGTATCGATTGGATGGACCGTCATGATGCTATAATTAGTGTCCGCAAGCAAACAGTGACCGTCACATCTGACGATGGTGTTGAGTGTACCTTCCAGGGTGACAATCCCAGCCGTTCCGGGAAAATCATCAGCGCTATGAAAACAGTGAAACTGCTTAATCAAGGATGTATTGGCTATTGGTGTTACATGACCAAGACAACGGATTGACCAGTTGAATTGATCAATATTCCGGTAGTCCGAGACTACCCAGACGTATTTCCAGATGAGTTGCCAGGCTTACCTCCACATCGTGATGTAGAATTCAATATTGAACTAGAGCCTGGTACGTCCCCGCTTTCAAAATCACCGTATCGTATAGCTCCGACTGAGATGCAGGAGCTGAAGAGCCAACTTGAGGATTTGACCGAGAAGGGCTACATTAGACCTAGCGCGTCCCCTTGGGGAGCACCAGTACTATTTGTACGGAAGAAGGACGGATCCCTACGTCTGTGTATTGATTATCGTGAGCTGAACAGGGTAACCATTAAGAACAAATATCCATTGCCGCGTATTGACGATTTATTGGATCAGCTTCAGGGGGCTGCTATGTTTTCTAAGATCGACTTGAGGTCTGGTTACCATCAATTGAGGATTTGTGAGTCTGATATTTCGAAGACCGCTTTTCGTACTCGCTATGGACATTATGAGTTCGTAGTGATGCCTTTTGGACTGACGAATGCACCGGCAGTACTCATGGAACTGATGAATCGGGTCTTTATTAATTATCTAGATCACTTTGTAGTCGTTTTTATTGACGACATTCTGATCTATTCTCGTAACCATGAAGAGCACGAGCATCATCTCCATCTGGTTCTCGAGGCGTTAAGGCTGGAGCAGCTTTATGGAAAGTTTTCTAAATGTGAGTTCCGGATAAATGAAGTTATCTTTCTCGGACATGTGATATCAGCTGATGGGGTGCGAGTAGACCCACAGAAGACAAAAGCTATCCGAGACTAGTTGCCACCAAAGAACATTAAGGAAGTACGCAGTTTCTTGGGACTAGCAGGTTATTACCGATGGTTCGTGGAAGGTTTTTCCAAAATTGCCCAACCAATGACTAATTTGTTGAGGAAGGATAAGAAGTATTTATGGTCAGAGGCATGTCAGAGGAGTTTTGATGAACTTAAGAGTCGTTTGATTTCGGCACCTATTTTAGTCCTACCGAAAGGAACGGAAGGGTTTGTAGTGTATAGTGACGCATCTAAACAGGGCCTTGGGTGTGTACTAATGCAGAACGGAAAGGTGATCTCCTATGCATCGAGACAGCTACGACCTTACGAGGTCAACTACCCCACCCACGATTTAGAGCTTGCAGCTGTGATGTTTGCTTTAAAAATCTGGCGTCATTATCTGTATGGAGTTACCTGTCAGATTTTTACTGATCACAAGAGCCTGAAGTACATTTTTACTCAGAAGGAGTAAAACATGAGGCAGAGAAGGTGGCTAGAACTCATCAAAGACTATGATATCGAGATCCTTTATCATCCGGGCAAAGCAAATGTAGTTGCTGACGCTTTGAGTCGTAAAACAGTACAGGAGCAGATGCTTGCCCGCCTAACAACTCAGAGGGAATTGAAGTTAGAATTGGTGAGGCCGGAAATTGAAGTCTGGTTACAGCGTATTCAAGGACAACTCTGTACACTTGAGATTTCATCATCCCTTGAGGATATAATTAGATCGAAGCAAGTTACAGACCCATTCTTATCTCGATTTCGTGATGAAATAACTCAAGTGAAAGCTCCTGGCTTTGTGATACACGAGGATGGATTGATATGCTTCAGGAACCGAGTTTGTGTACCCGCAGACGACGAATTAAGGAATTCTATCCTGAGAGAAGCTCATGCTACCCCGTACTCTATCCACCCGGGGTCTAGCAAAATGTATAAGGATTTGAAACAATATTATTGGTGTGGAAGTATGAAACGTGAAGTTGCGGAGTTCGTTTCGAGGTGTCTAACCTGTCAACAAGTTAAGATTGAGCACCAGCGACCCGCAGGGATGCTGAAACCGCTTCCGATTCCCGAGTGGAAATGGGAGGACATATCAATGGATTTTATCACCAGCTTGCCAACGAGCCGTCGAAGGATAAATACGATTTGGGTGATTGTGGATCGTCTGACCAAATCAACCCACTTTCTGGAGATTAATGACACTTGGGGACCCGAGAGATTGGCCAAACTATTTATCAAAGAAATTGTAAGGTTACATGGTACCCCTAAGAGTATTGTATCAGATCGTGATGGGCGATTCGTGTCACATTTTTGGAAAGAAGTTCATCGTGCGATGGGTACACAATTGAACTTCAGCACAGCATTCCACCCGCAGACGGATGGTCAGACTGAGAGGACTATCTAAACTTTAGAGGATATGCTGAGGGCGTGCGTTCTCGATTGGAAGGATGATTGGGAGGCCCAACTACCTTTGGTGGAATTCACTTATAATAATAGCTGGCACACTTCGATTCAGATGGCACCTTATGAAGCGTTGTATGGCCGTCGTTGTAGATCCCCTCTGTGTTGGGACGATCCATCTGAAACCTTGGGTACGGAACCCGATATGTTGTTAGCAGCCCGTGAGAAGATCGCTCTGATTAGGATTCGTTTGTTGACGGCTCAAAGCCGACAGAAGTCCTACGCAGACAACCGCCGGCGACCGCTTGAGTTCGAGGTCGGCAACCATGTACTAATGAAGGTGTCCCCTACTCGAGGAGTTTTTTGTTTTGAGAAGAGAGGCAAGCTGAGTCCGAGGTATATCGGGCCGTTTGAGGTTTTGGAACGAGTAGGCAATTTAGCCTATCGCCTGGCTTTACCACCAGCCCTGAGCCGGATTCATAACGTGTTCCATGTCTCCCATTTAAGGAAATACGTTGCTGATCCGAGTCATATACTTCAGTTCGATGAGATCGATTTAGCGTTGGATCATTCGTATGAGGAGCGCCCCGTACGGATACTTGAAAGGAGGATCAAACAATTGCTGAATAAGACAATTCCCCTACTGAAGGTTCAGTGGTCACGACACGGGGTCGAGGAGGCCACGTGGGAGACGGAGAGAAGCATTCAAGAGAGGTATCCTGAATTGTTTACCCCTTAGTTTCGAGGACGAAACCCCTTTTAAGGGGGGGAGTATGTAATATCCGACGGAAATTCTTACTTACTGTTGTATTATTCGGGTAATTCAATACTGTTGTAGTCTTGTTGCATTTGTGTAATGTTTATTGATGTTGGAATATATCATAAATAGACATAATAATAACGATCACTCGCACTATGATTGAATTCTCAACGTTGTATAGATAAGTACATTTTTGAGCTATTAAACCTGAGCCTAACGTACGCTAATCCTTAGGCATAACGTATGTTATTTTAAGGCCTTTACGTACGTAAAGAGGCACCTGTTACGTACGTAACCAGTGTAATCGTATCCGATCTCAACCTTCGGCGTGTGGGGCCGGACGGGATTCGAATATCTGATCTTTTGGAGGCAACCTAGTTGACCTACATTACGTACGTAATGCTTAAAGCGGTAACGTATGTAATGATGTTCGTATTTCAGTCCAGCAGCCTCTGGACTTAGCTTACGTACGTAACACTTTTTGCGTAGCGTACATAAAGCTGTTAATGTACGTTATCCTCTGGTGATAACGTACGTAACGAACTGTGCTGTTATAAAAAGACAGCTTGTGCCTTTCATTTTGCACGTCCAACCTCTAATTTTTCACCCATATAATCATCCCCCTTCATCCCTAGATCAAAATTACCTTCTTCCAACTAGTGTTTGAGCTTTACATTTTGATTTTGGAGCTTGTTGATTGGGAGTTGGAGTTATTCTTGAAGCTTAGATTGTGTTCCTGTGGTTTTGGTGTATTGTTCTTCAATTATGAAGGTATGTTATACGATTTAACCCTATAATCTCGTAATTATAATGATAGTGATTAAGTATACTCCACCTAATGATGAATTAATCAAGCTGAACATGTTTATAGTTAAGCTTCCAACAAACTTAATGATGAATATGATGATTATGGGATTTGTAATGATAAGTTCTTGGTGTTTTGAATAATGATGATCATGTTTAGTGAATCCACACTCTCCTTGCTAGACTAATAACACCATTGGAATAATAATAGTCCTTGTTTCAGTGTAATGTAAATAACTTGTTGGAATAATTACCATAAAATGTTTATGAAACCCTTGTTGATCATTAAAAGAATGAAATGACCTTCTTGAACCTAAGCTAAGTGAATTCAGAGGAATAATATTCGAATCTCCAAGTTAATTAAAAGATTATAAGGATGGTGTTAAACTTGAGGTAGTCTTCATGATCATAATATGGTTTTGTAACTAGTTAACTCAACATAAGTAATTGTTTGAAGTGCAGATTTTACTTTCAGATGTTCTTGATAAGTTTAAAGGATAGGAGATTATTGTTTAACACATTATGGAACGATTCTTAATCCAACAAACATTTGGTAATATCTTGTAATCAATCGTAAGAAGAGAATGGTATTGAATAAGGTTCTTGGAGTAACACTTCAATATCTTAAAGTTGAACTACTCAAATGGGAATTAGGATGCTGTCTCGTTAAAATTTGGTATAGATGATCATATGAACGTATCATTGAGTAAAATATACTTCATTCAAGGTTGATTGTTCGAGTAACCGATTTTGAATCGAGGGCCGTTCGTTCGTTTGAGAAGGAAGGACTAGTCTCGCCTCCGTATTGAGGCAAGTTATCTTGCTTGGTTATAATGATGTGTGGATTCTTATGATGATTATGCATTTCATGTATATGAAACACTTATAAACTTGTATCTTGTGATTTGACGTTGTTCTTAACGATGTCCCGTTTTCATCGTGGTATTTTATTCCCAAGTTCGTCACTTTCGAACCCTTGATATCGTTGATCTTATTGTCATTTCGATGAGTCCTCGATCTTTAATCGGATTTGTGAATTATTGAATTCGTTGTCATGTTGCATCGTGACATATCCGGAATCATATCTACATTCCGATTGGATATTGTGTAGGATTTTTAGCCGGGCACATATATAGTCATGCGTGAATATTTTCCGTGAAAGGCTGTGCACACGAGACGTAGTTCGTTGAGGTTAATTAGGTACATTGTCCCACGTATATCCTGGATTCCGTATACGGGGTGGACATGTGCACTAACACATATTCGGATCGGGCGTACTGTGATGTCCATCTTGAGCCGTACTATCTTAGTCGTTCATAGTCCATTCTTATATTTGGATGTGTTCGATGTTTTGTGACTAAGCGTTCATACGCCCGAGGGGTATGTTCGTTAGTCGGGTTGTTATCCTTGAAATCTTATATATGTGAATTGTATAATATCTTGAGAATCATTTATCATGTATATCTGACCCTGTGTTGGGCAAAATACTTGTGTTGTATTTTAGGTCGAGGAAAGGGCAAGGCACAGGAAGATCAGGGTGATAATGAATGGTTCGAAGGATACTAGTTCGGAGGCCCCAAGTCTTTTGAGTCCGGTCATGTTCGTACCGTGTAATGTTATCTTTCCGCTTTATTTAAATATGAACAAATGTATTGTTATTTAAGGTATATTCCATCTCCATATGGATTATACTTATGTTGTGGATCCTGTGTATAATAAGGCCCTAGGCCATACTGTTGTAAAATCCAAATCGAAGTAAGTACGATGTTTTGTGGTTCGGTATCACATGTATTTTGTATTTAATCTGTACTTTGGATATCGCCTGGTGGGTCCCAGTGTGGGGTCCACGGCACTGTAGTAGACGCCTTATTGGGGTGTTACACCAGATGTCAGCCGATCTGGCGGCTGCCCTGTCGGCTAATTCCGATCTCTCGGTTCAGCTTCAGGAGAGGGAATATCGCTTAGATGTTCCCCTTAAGAAAATCTCTAAGCGGGAGGCGGTTTTGGAACGAGCTCAGATGGCCAACATTCAGCTGAACCAAGAGATGAAATTCTGGAAGACCCTGTCTCAAGCTGAATCGGAGAAGGTGGGCCAGCTCGAGGCTCAGTTGTCGAAAGCTAGGGCCGAATCCGAGAGGATTACCCATTTTGAGGCCCGGGCTAAGGCTGAATTAGAGAAGGTCGTCCAAATCGAAGCTCAGGCTAGAGCAGAATCAGAAAGGGTTGCCCAGCTGGAAGCTCAACTAGCCGAGGCTAGATCCGAGGGATCATCTTATGAGCGCGGGGTGACGGATGACCTTAGGGTTGGTCCGGGGACGTGGAAGAATCTCCGGAGGTAGCCTGGTGGGAGGACGCCCTTGAGGAGTCTATAAAGAAATCTGGCCTAGATTTGGAGCTGCCTTCTACTCCTCCTAACTCACCTGTTAAGGCCGGCACTCCTAATCCTGAGGTGATCGGGACCGACCCTGATGCTTCTCCTTCGTTGCCTCCTCCATCTTCCGAGCCTGTAGTTTAGTCTTTTTAAGTTTTGTGTAGACATGTATATATTTTTTTGTCTTCTTCATTGTACTGGCACAGCTGTTTTTAATGAAAAGTTTTTGAGTTGAATACACTTTGGATTTGTACGATAGTCATGTGCTTTGTATCATGGCTTATCTCTGCCATTTCTAAGTTAATGTAGTTCGGCGTCGATTGTAACCTCGATGTATCTGAGCCTGTTTGAATTGATACGATCACTTCCCAATATAACCCGGCCTTTTCCTAGTATAGCCCCGACTATTTTAAATTTCGCAATATCTTAAATGAAAGCCGACCACTTCGACCTTTACGAGTTGTAATGGTTTCGTGTTTTTTAGGTTAATTTAACCTAACCTTTTCACCGATCTTTAGTATAGGTTGGGTATTTTCCTTAGTCATACCTTCACAGGGCGGTTCACCCTTATTTAGATACGAAGGCATTTCACCTGATCAGATGTCATAGGGCGGTTCACCCTTACTCGGATCTGAAGGCGTTTCACCTTATCAGATGTCACAGGGCGGTTCACCCTTACTCGGATCTGAAGGCGTTTCGCCTGATCAGATGTCACAGGGCGGTTCACCCTTACTAGGATCTGAAGGCGTTTCGCCTGATCAAATGTCACAGGGCGGTTCACCCTTACTCGGATCTGAAGGCGTTTCACCTGATCAGATGTCACAGGGCGGTTCACCCTTACTCGGATCTGAAGGCGTTTCACCTGATCAGATGTCACAGGGCGGTTCACCCTTACTCGGATCTGAAGGCGTTTCACCTGATCAGATGTCACAGGGCGGTTCACCCTTACTCGGATCTGAAGGTGTTTCGCCTGATCAGATGTCACAGGGCGGTTCACCCTTACTCGGATCTGAAGCGTTTCACCTGATCAGATGTCATTTCTAGTTTTACTTGATCAACACATTCAGAGAGATTTTTTTTAATAGACTTTTATTAAAACAACACAAGCTTTTTTCCACACCTCTTCAAACAAAATACTTTTTTAAGTGACATATGTTCCAAGGTCTTTTGATGGGGTGCCCTTCCATATCCTCGAGCTCATAAGCTCTCCCTGCATAAATTCGGATTACCTTGTAAGTGCCCTCCCATTTCGGCTCCAGCTTTCCTGTTTTTCTGAGGGCATCAGCTCATTTAAGCACCAAATCACCGACCTGAAACTGTCTCTTCCTGACTTTTTTTTCGTGAGCTACTTTTGTCAGGCTTTTGTATCTTTCAGTTCGTGTTGCGGCCGCTTCCCTTCTTTCTTCTATAGTATCTAATGCCTCCTTCATTATTTCCTCATTTTCCACCTTGCTGAACCATCGAACCCGATGAGACATTTCTCCGACTTCTGCTGGGATGACGGCTTCGGACCCGTATACCATACTGAAGGGTGTTTCCCATGTTGACGATCTAGGTGTGGTCCTGTATGACCATAGTACCGAGCTGAGCTCATCCACCCATCCTCCTCCAACTTTGTCTAAGCGGGTTTTGATCCCTTGCAAGATTGTTCTGTTAGTTACCTCCACTTGCCCATTAGCCTGCGGGTGAGCAACCGCAGCGAACCTTTGCCTGATATGCATACCCTCGCACCAGGACTGGGTTCTTTTCCCATTGAATTGAGTTCCATTATCTGAGATAAGTATCTGGGGCGCTCCGTACCTGCAACAAATGTTGTTAAACAGAAAACTTATGATTCTTTACTCGGTTATGGTGGCCACGGGCTCGGCTTCTACCCACTTGCTGAAGTAGTCTATGGCTACTACTAAGAACTTTCTTCCTCCCGATCCAGGTGTAAACTGCCCCATGATATCAATTCCCCATTTAGCGAAGGGACAGGGTGCTCCCATGCTAATCATATCTTCAGCTGGGATGTGAATTAAGGGTGCGTACACTTGACATTTTTGGCATCACTTAACCATCTCTACTGCTTTCTTGCTCATGGTCGGCCAGAAAAAACCAACCCTTGGTGTTTTGCTAATTAGCGCTCTTCCTTTGGTATGATCTCCGCAGCACCCTTCATGGATTTCTTCCAATATACCCCGCCCTTCTTCTTCGGAAACACACCGTAGGTATGGACCGAGGTAGGATCTCTTGTATAGTTCATCGTTAATGCAACAGAACCTCGCTGCTCTTTGCACAATATTCATTCTTTCTTGCCTTTCCTTGGGTAGTTCTGCCCTTCTTAGGTATGCCAACAAAGGAGTTCGCCAATCTGCCATCTCGTTCACCTCCATCACCTGTTTCATGATGCTACTCCGGGCTGCTCCCAAAATCATTACTGTTCGCGAGCGGCAATCCACTAAGGAGCTTCCCATTTTTGCTAGGTAATCAACTTTTGCATTTTCCGCCCTAGGGATATGGATTAACTTCCATTCCCCTAGTTTTTTGGCAGCCTCTCTCACTTCATCAACATACTTCTTCATCCGATCCTCATTTATCTCAAATTTTCCTTCTACCTATTGTGTGACCAGTTGGGAATCAGAGTAAGCAATGAGTCGTCGTGCGCCCAAGTCTATCCCCAGCTGCATTCCCTTAACCAGGGCTTCATATTCGGCCTCGTTGTTAGATGCTCTGAAATCGAATTTTATGGCATGCTCTAATTGTTCACCCTCCGGGGTAGTAAGGACTATCCCTGCCCCAGAACCACTGGTTGTTGCTGATCCATCCACATGTAATAGCCACTGTCCCTATGGTGGTGATGGTATGGCCCCCTCTTGGATGAAGTCCGCTAGGGCCTGAGCTTTAATTGCCGTTCTCGGCTCATACTCCATGTCGTATTCCCCCATTTCTACCGCCCACTTCACCAGGCGACCTGACGCGTTAGGTCGCCCTAATATTTCTCTTAAGGGCAAGTTGGTTCGCAGTCTTATCCGGTGGGCTAGGAAATAGGGCCTCAATCGCCTGGCTCTAACTACTAACGCCAGTGCCCCTTTTTCTAGCTCGGAGTAATTCCGTTCTGCGCCTTGCAAAATTCGGCTTGTATAATAAATGGGTTTTTGCTTACTCATTTCTTCTCTTAGCAAGACCGATCTAACCGCCCCCTCTCCCATGGATAAGTAGAGTACGAGATCCTCTCCTGGTATTGGTTTGGTGAGCAGATGCAGCTCGACCAAATATTCTTTTAATTTTCCGAATGTTGTTTGCGCTTCTGGGGTCCATTCGAACTTGTTCCCTTTTCTTAAGAGTTTAAAAAATGGGAATCCCTTCTCAGCCGAGCGTGATATGAACTGGCTCAGCCCTGCTATTCTTCCTGTTAGTATCTGGATATCCTTGATATTTTTTGGAGGATTCATTTGCATCACTGCCTTGACCTTCTCCGAGTTGACCTCGATTCCTTGTTCTGTGACTACATATCCCAGGAATTTTCCCGATTTGACTCCAAAAGAACATTTTGATGGGTTGAGCTTCATTCCGTATGTGCGTAGGTTTTCGAACGTCTCTTCTAGGTCTCTGATATGCTCTCCTGCCTTTACGCTTTTTACTAGCATGTCATCCACGTACACTTCCATATTTCTGCCGATTTGGGATCTAAAGATTCTGTCAACCATCCTTTGATATGTAGCTCCTGCATTTTTTAACCCAAAAGGCATGCGTACATAACAAAAAGTTCCTTTTGATACCACAAAACTAACCCTCTTTCTGTCCTCGGGTGCGAGAGGAATCTGATGATATCCCTGAGAAGCATCCATCATACTGAGCAACTCGCACCCCGAGGTTGAATCCACTAGCTGATCTATGTGGGGTAACGGGTAGTGATCCTTTGGACATGCTTTATTTAGGTCCTGGAAGTCCATGCATATCCTCCACTTCCCCTGGCCTTTCACCACCATCACAGCGTTGGATAGCCACTCCGGAAACTGGATCTCCATTATGTGTCCATCTCGGAGGAGCTTGTCAACTTCTTCCCCAATGACCCCATCCATCTCCGGCCCAAAATGCCTCCTCTTCTGCTTCACTGGTCTTATGGTTGGGTCTATGTTCAACCTATGCTCGGCAACTGTTGGGCTGATTCCCACCAGATCCTCAGCTGCGAACGCGAAAATGTCCACAAATCTCCTTAGCAGGCTGATAAGGCTTTCCTTTATTCCATCGTCTAACCGACTTCCCATGCAAGTTTTTGTTTCCGGCTTTCCTGGAACCAATTCTATTTCTAGCAACTCCTCATTGGGCTTGACGCCTTCTTCCTCAGCTTCCTCGGGCGTCTTCGATTGTTTATTCTTCTTAGACTCTGGATCCAGACCTCCTACATTGGATGTCCTCTTTCCGCGCTGCACTCCCTGCTTTACCATTGTCTGGTAACAAGATCGAGCTACAAACTGATCCCCGGCTACTTCCCCTACCTCACCTCCTACGGGGAATTTTACTTTCATGTGTGCGGTAGAGGCCACTGCTTCGAACTTGTTGAGTCCCGGTCGTCCTAGAATGGCGTTATAGGCCGATTTGGTGTCCACCACTAAAACCTGAGCATCTTGACCTTTCGATGGGGCATCCGACCTAGTGCCGGAAGCACCACTTCTCCAACTGGTTGCACTTCGGTCATGCAGAACCCATAGAGCGCGGTATCTACCTTCTTCAATTCCACCTCCAGGTTCATCTGTTTGAAACAGTCATAGAATAAGATGTCTACCGAGCTTCCCGTATCGATAAATACCCTTTGCACATCATAACTGGAGATCTCCGCGGTGATGACCTGTGCGTCATTATGGGGCGCATGTATCCCGTTATACTCTGTGGGGCTGAACTGAATGATAGGCCCGCTGCCTACAGAGGCGACCTCCTTGAGTTGATGACACCTAACCTTTCGTGCGTGGGCTTTCCTAGCCTGATTAGAACTTCCGTCGGTTGGTCCTCCTGATATCATGTGGATTACTCTTTTCTTAGCTGGGGGAGTAGCGGGTCCCCGAGGAGCTTTTCTTTTCACCCCCACCCCTCCTTGGGGCATGGGTGGTTGCCTCCGACCTCCATTGCTCTGCTGATATGTGAACTCCATTAGATGTCCCGCTCGGACCAGCCTTTCGATCTCATCTTTAAGGTGCTTGCACTCATCTGTTTTATGGCGATAATCATTGTGGAATTGACAATAAAGCTCTGATTTCGGCTGGGTGGGCCTATTAGGACGAGATGCAGGCCACTCGATAACCATGTTCATCTTATCTTCAACTGCTTCCAAAACCTGAGATCTCCTCATTGTTAGTGGGCTGTATTGGTCAAATCTTGGTCGTATTAGAACGGTATCGCTCTTCTTTCGGTCTATTTTTCCCCGCGGCATTTCTTCCCGAGGTAAATTTCCTTGAAAGGTGTACTCCTCGCGCCGTATCAATCTGCTAGACCCCCTTTCCCCATCTTCGAGCTTTTCTTGAAACTCCTCCATATCCTTCTCGATTTCCTCAACATTAATGTATTTCGAACATCGGGCTAGGACCTCATCATATGTTCTGGCTGGTTTTTTTAGCTAATGAGGTGCGTAGCAACCCAGGCCTCAGTCCCTGCGTCAAGGCACTGGTTTTTACTTCTTTTGACGACGAGGGTACCTCCAGACATGCCTTTGTAAATCGGGTCACATAAACTCTCAGCGCTTCTCCGGAGTACTGCTTGATACTGAACAAGGACATGAAGGTCTTTTAGTGCGCCCTGGCGCTGGCAAAGTGAGTCAAGAATGCGGAGTTGAAAGTTTTGAAGCTGGTGATTGACCCATGGGGTATCTGGTGGAACCAATCCTGAGCTGACTCTGTCAGTGTAGCCAGGAATGCTCTGCAACTCACGACATCCGAATATCGATGTAGTACCGCCATGTTCTCGAATCGGTATAAATGTCGGGTAGGATCTGAGAGTCCATTGTAGGTGAAGGTGACAGCCCTAAACCCATATGGGATCTCGGCCTGCAGTATGCCTTCTGAGAAGGGATAGCCTAGATGACTCTCCATGTCCTGCCCCGCAACCCTCTGTCGCAACTCCTACAGCTCATCTTGCATACTGGATATCAAGGGATCCTGTGTTTTTCTCCTATCTAGATCGCTCCCATATTCTTGGATAACTCTCCCCATGCTCTTCCTGCTGATCAATTTCCTCCGGCCCATCCGAAAGGATGGGTATTACTTTTCGTGGTATTCTTTGTTTTTCGACCTCCCGACTCTTCTAGATCGCATTGGCGATTATGTCGGCTAAGGCTTCCTTCGTTATTGTGATTGTGCTTGGTGCGACTTCTTCTGTGGGGGTGGCGGGTGTTTTTTCCAGAGTCGATTCTCCACCCGCAGCTGCTAGTTCCTCTTCTAAATTTCGGGGTATCAACTCCCCTATTTTCTTCTGGTTCATTTCTTTCGCCATTACTAACCTCACGTCTCAGCTCAAAGTGACTCGATGTCACAAGTTCCCACATACGGCGCCACTTGATGTAACCGAGCTGATCGGTCACCAAGAACCGGGTTAATCTAGGAGTTTAGCTAAGAAAACCCAAAATGTATGAAGTATTGTCTTTTTCTCTCTCTAAAGTGTGCTGTAATCTCAGAATATGAATCTTGAATGAAAACCCCGCCTCTCCCTTTTATAGAAGGGAGGTGCCTTATTCTCTAAGATCTTCCCTGATTTTTAGAGAAGATCCCGGATATCCAGGGATTCAGGCTGCGATTTCCCATCCCTGGATTTCCGGGATTGCAAGGTATGGGCTCTCAATCCCTGGATCTCAGGGATTCTATCAGGTGAGTCAGGATCTCCTTTCCCGAGAGTTCGACCTTCATGAGCTCGGAGGCCTTAGGTCGGCTCATATTATAAAAGATCACTTAGGTCGGGACATTCCTATTCAAATCCGTAGGTCGGGAGACCTTTGAGGTCGGCAACCTTTTAACAGATGTCACAGGTCAGCGGGGCCTCTGAGGTCGGCGCCCTTTTATCTGAGGTTTATAGATCGGAGGACTTTGAGGTCGGCATCCTCTTGTCTGAGAACCTAGGTCGGACTTTATTACTCTAAGAAAACCTTTCTTTACTAAGAGGTCGGTACTTCGGCTTATATTGTTCCATATTTTAAACCGGGTTTTCAGGGAGCGGACATTCGGCGTCCTATCAGGTTGGATAAGTATGATGCCATTTTGCATTGCGCAAGGAGGAACGTGGTCTTGCATCCAGCAGTCGGAGTAGAAGATGTTGTCCAAGGGGTCAAGCGTAGCGAAACCTCTCCAGTGATATCATCCATGAAAGCAACAAAGATATTGCGCAAGGGATTTATCAAGGATATCTGGCGAATATCATGGGGGAGTTGAAGTCGGAGGAAATGATCGAAGACGTCCATATTGTTAAGGATTATTCAGTTGTTTTTTCCGGAGAACTTGCCAGGTGTTCCACCTGATAGACAAGTGGAGTTTATAATTGACTTGGTGCCTGGAGCAGCCCCTGTATCAAAGGCCGTATGAGTTTAACTACCCAACACATGATTTAGAACTAGCTGCGGTAGTTCACACCTTGAAGATATAAGGACATTACCTTTACGGAGGTAAATGTGAGATCTATACCGACCACAAAAGCCTAAAGTATTTGTTCACTCAAAAGGAATTGAATATGAGACAAATAAGATGGTTGGAATTAGTGAAGGACTATGATTGCACAATTCACTATCATCCAGGGAAACGAACGTGGTCGCATATGCTCTAAGTCGTAAGGTCAGAGGAGAATTGAACTGTATATTGACTAAGGAGAACAAATTAGTTAGGGAATTTTCAAAGATGAACCTAGAGATGTGTTGGGATAACAATCCTGTGTCATGTTTTGATAATGGCCATCATACAGCAAAAGATTCGAACGAGCTGAAATCCCACTAAGTATGGAAGATGTCTGGAATCTCCTTACAGTCCCTTCCATACAGTATTAAAGATCTCACAGTCTAGCCTACAGCTCAGCGAAAGACTTACGTCGGATACAGCCGCCAGGCTATAAGATATTTTATTTAGGAAAAGTAAAACACATCCGCCAGGACCGAATAAAGAATGTTCTATAACCATTATGAAATACACTTTGTTTATTCATAAAGTATTCATGGTTAAAGCAGCATTTATTACTGATTGGACAGCATTTATTGCAGCCGAAATGAGAGAAGTCTGAATGCGCTAAAGAGCATTTAATGCGAAGTCAAAAAGAATGTCTGAAGCATTAAATGCGATCTGTTTTAATTTAAATATTCAGCAAGCCGCTAATCAGATACTACAACATCTCACCTACCTGCAACGGCTACAATTATAACTTCCACAGGTTATAAATAGCCCCAAGCTGAGGACACTTATACATACGAAGAATTCACTTATCGCAAAAGCTCTGACAAGTTAGTCTGACATTCTAGCGATTACATTACAGTATATTTCATGAGCATACAACAAGTATTCAAAATGAAGAAATATACTAAGTCCTCAACGAAAAGCACAGCATACAGCAACGTATATCAAAGATCAAGCTACTGTTCAGGGAATTCTACCTTTATCATTGAGAAAACCATCAGCCATGTGTGGACTGAAGATCCTTGCATATTCCGACCTGTGTGGGAAGAAATAGCATTGTATACGAAGCTTCAATTTGTGTGTGAAGAAGCACGTCAAGAAAGAGCTCAAGCCAATCTTTGTGAACGGACCAAAGCTTCAGTCCCTATAACAATCTGTGTGAACATTACAGAGACAAGGTTTATTTATAGTCACGTAGTTGTGAACGTAGTGATTATAATAAACATCTTAATCATGTGTGGAGGACCAGTGGACGTAGAGGGGTTTACCTCGAACCATTTTAAACTCTGTGTTATTTACCTTCTGCCTTTATTGTTTTCTTTACTATGATTTATACAAGTATACATTGCAAAACCATGTACACACTAAGCAAACAGGAGAAAACCTAGTTGCTCTATTTACAGCAACTCACTTAAACAAACTTCCGCTACGCACTCACATTCGAAAACCATACAGCTTGTTGTATTATTACTTTCCAAGCTGTATATTATATACTTAGTGGCCAACAAGTGGTATCGGAGTAGTTAATTCTAAAAAGAATCAATCGTATTTTTAATCGAACCAGATCCAAAAACCACTTATTTATTAAAATAGTTTTATTTTTCCTACTTTCTCTATGGATACCTCAATGATAAACAAGGTTCCTATGTTTTCGATTAACGAGTTTGATGACTGTAGAATCAGGATGGAAGCTCATCTTGCTGCCATGCACGAGGAGATGATATTTTTCATCCAAGATGGCCCCATAAAGATAATAAAGGTTAATCCTATCACAAGTATAGAAGGACAACCTCATGCTGAAATGCTCTAGAAGGAGCGTGAGCAATGGACGGCCGACGATCGCAACCGTGCGAACCTTGACAATGTTGCTAAGAATGCACTGTTTGTCACTCTTGACAAAGGCACATTCTCGAAGGTAAAAATCTGTAAGACAGACAAGAAAATCTGGGACAAACTCAAGTTGATTTGTGAGGGAACTGAGCTCTCAAAAGAAAATAAGATTTCAAAACTCACTCCGCAGTTTGAATCATTTGAAATGAAATTGTCTGAAACTCTTGAGGAGCTTGACCTCAGATTCACTGGCATTGTCAGAGAACTTGAAGCATTGTGTAAAGTGCATACCCAAAAGGAGAAAAACTTGAAAATCTTTAGATCACTCCCTTCCTGATGGGATATTAAGACTACAGCTATGCGTGTGTCATGTAATCTTAGTGATATTTCTACTTTGACATATTCTCTGACCTCGACGCTTTTGAGTATGATATTGACAGGGGAGAGAAGGCCGAAGAGTCACCTACTAAGAATACATTACTAGCCGTTGTATCTGACAGGAGACATAGTATACTCAGCACATCCAAGTCTGGCCACAAGACTGCTGACAGTGATGATGATATCCTGTCACAAGATGAAATGGCCCTTCTCATGTACAAATTCAAAAAGTTCATCAAAGAGTCTGGAAAGAATCCCTACAAGCCCAAACCTTTTCACAAGGTAAGTCCCGAATCTCCTTATGGTGATTATAACCTATGTTACAACTATAATATCCGGATTAATTATTGAATATTTCATCTATAATTGAACCCTGTATTATTCGTAATTGTGATATCGATTATCGAAGTATGATATTTCTCGTATTTGTATCCTTGGACATGAGTATGACAACATGTAAATTTTCTCATGAAAACACGTGATAACGCACACTAAAAATGTAGCTTAACGTACGTTATCGGCTAAATGTTAGCGTACGCTACGAATGAAGCGTAGCGTACGTTAAGCAATCAATAATTGAGCTGGGCGGCTAGCACATGCGCCAGCCGGACATGGGTTTAGATAAGATTCCCGCGGATGAACCTGGACACTTTTGAAGTTAATGAGTATTAACGTATGCTAAGGTGTATTTCTAGCATACGCTAGTTGGTGTGAATTACGTACGTAACCTGATGGTGTAATGTATGTAATCGAGTTCAGATTGAGGACAGTTAACTATCAGTGACGATAGCGTATGCTAAGGACAACTGGGTAGCGTACGCTAAGAGACTTACGTACGTTATGCATGAAGGCTAACGTGCGTTAAGGTCAGAAAATTATAAATAAGACATCACCTCATTTCATTTCAGCTCATTTGTTTCACTTGGCCTTCATATTACTTCATGCCCAGAGAGATCCCAGCCTCCTTAAGCACATAAAACCATCTCTACTTGATCATCGAAGATTGGAGATTACTTACACTTGATCATTGAAGTGGAGAATCATTTTGGATTGGCACACAAGCAACTGGAGTTGGATTCTACCTATTGTCTCGGTGTTTCCTTCATCTTAAGGTATGTTAATACTATCTCCAACCTTGGATTCATGTTCTTAAGGATATGATGATCATGCTCTCAAGATATTAAGTTCCATTGATGAATTATTCAACTAAACATCATGTCTAGAAGTTGGGATGATTATGCTTAAGATATCATTGTTGAAAACATCATAGTTGGAATCCTTTTACGTCAAATGATGAGAGTAATATTCTGAGATTGATTATCCATATTGAATAACGTTGCCATTTTGATCGTAGACTTGGAGTTGATATCACTTTTGTTTAACGGACTTAAGAAAGAATCATCGAAGGTTGTATCATTTCTTATAAGTTGGATTTGTTAGTTCATCTTTAAGACGAAGTCTGAATGCAATGATGATATTGGAATCTAGCGCATCAACCTTAGATCACCGAACTTCACATAAGAATTGTAATCGAGATTGAATATGGTGTTGTGATGATATACGTATCCTTGAATTTCTAAGATGTTTGAATCCGTAAGATCATTCATAATTGTATGAGCATGATATATAGAAGGGTAACGTACGTTAATCACTGAGGATTTCGTACGCTTCATCATCCGTTAGAACAGTCGACTGATCAGTGAAATACTGTCGGATGCTTGTTTAGTGTATGCTAGTCTCTGCAGATTACGTACGCTAATGGGCAAGATTAACATACGCTACACTTGGTACGTAACGTACGTTATATCATCAGACGAGTCAAGTCGACTCATCAGAGAGGAACTGTCGATATATGCTTAGCATATGCTAGACTTTGTAGTTTACGTACGCTAATGAGTAGGTTTAACGTACGCTACAAAGGATATGTAACGCACGTTATGAAGGTCAGACAGATTATGTTTTATGAACTTTCGACCATAATTTGGATTGTAAGATGTTCGTTAGACGTGAGATGAATTCTATATTATTTGTTTTGTTAAGGTTTGAGCTTAGCAACGTGATTGATCGAAGGGGGTGACCTTCGAGCATTTTGATATTCGTGGAAGTTTTATTCTTATCATCGAATCGAGGCAAGTACTTTAATTAGAAATGTTCGTATTATGTCGGTTATCTTATGATTGTATTGTGTACATGTGTTGTGATTAATTGTCCACCATGCGTTGATCCGACGGGAATCATCATGGGAAATCTATAGGTGTGTGTGTTGGATCTTTGGACAGGTAGTTCCACCATGCCTTAGTCCGACGGGATCATCATGGGAATCTATAGCTGTGTGCGCTAGATCGTTGGAATACCATGAGTATGTTGAGACTGTTATGATGTGATATGTGTTGTTATTATTTCTCGTTGGAGAAACTTGCCATGGTTATTGTTGATTAAATCATTGTTGTATGATTATTATACTTGTACTAGCATCATTGTGCTAACCCCTCGGGGGTGAACATTTGTTTATGTTCAGGATCCAGGAGAGCAGGGAAACAACCACTGGAGCTGCATGACGACGAGGGTGCAGAGTGATGTTTCGGCCGGGTTTAATTGTCTGTTGTTTGTGTTGTTGTTAATAAGTACTCGAGTACGTTGTTGTTGTGATGATTGATTTTGGTGATGTATTAATATTCTTCCTTCGGATATTTGTATTCTTGGTATTGGTCCAGAACTGTTGTATTTTAATTCAGTTACTTTTATATGTTGGTGTCTGTTATTGTCTTTTCATTCCTTCAGTCTTGTAAATTCTCATGTAAAGGATTTACGGTGCTGTAATATTCCTGAATATATCGGGGGTGTTACAACAACTCTAGGAAACCCAGACATTATGCAAATAAATGCCCGCACCCAAAAGTCTAAAAGTTGCCAGAAGCCGAGCAACAAGAATGTAACACCCCAATTCGCAAATGGGACATTACACGCCGTAGAACCCTCGTGAGGTCTACCAGGCTAACACATGACACATAACCCACAATGTAATTCCAAACAATGCACTCAAAAGTAAATAGGGCCGTGGCCTCGGCCAAAACAATTTTAACGGAGTACCTGAACATAAAATAAATACCAATCCGTTGCCCACGCAGGGGACTTAAACCAAGTTTAAAAGTAGACAGTTTAATTCCAGTACTCGACAAATGCAATGACAAAACATAAAATTACAGACTCGAGCCACATCATCAAGCCAGCCCATCCTTTACGTGCGTGTCCCGTGCCTGCTCCTCAGCTCTCCCGGTACCTGAAATGCATAAGACGCATTTCCCCCATTTAAGGGGTTAGCATTCGAATAGCTAGTGCAAGTACACAATTACACAACATTATATACAAAATACGGTTTTTAGCACAATCATCTCAATCAGAAATCATTTGCCATATATATATATATATTCCGGAATACTACATTGGCAATCAAATCAGTTCCAATCATCACGATATCACAAAATCACAACTGGTATCCCGTGGCCGTACCCCTTAGTATCGACCCCCAGACATCCCGTCGAACACTCCGGGTGGGATACCACTTCCGCGGCCGTACCCCTTAGTATCGACCCCCAGACATCCCGTCGGACACTCCGGGTGGAAGGAACACAACTCACGCACCCGAAAATCACAATTCATCATTTATTTCGAAAATCACAACATACATAACGAAATGTAATACATGTACTTGCCTTGAAAGAAACGAAACGAAGGAAACGACGAAGGAATAGGTTTCGGTCCGAACAATCTTCCCAAATCCGTTCCTAACACAATAACGGTATACACAAGTCTCAATAATGCGGAAAGGTAAGAATTAATCCTAATTCTACCCCTTGGAACGATTTGTCGGAAAATACGAAGTCCACGATGGCTATAATCTAACAATGAAGAAATTACTAGGTTAAATCCATTAAACTATCTTTGGAAGCAAGGGATTTACGACTACACAATCGTAATCTAACAAGTCGTCGAAGCCAAAACGGATTAAAAGGAAGAATTATGCCAAAAATCCCGAAATCCCCAAAAAAACTAGGGTTCATCGATGTATACCTCGATTCGGACGGATGGAGGATGATTATGATGATGATAAACCTTGCTTGGGACGCAAAAATCGATCTTTAGAAGGTTCCTACGGATTGCACCGGATGAATCGTTTGAAATCGCCCAAAGGAAACTCACGTCGCGAGAAAGAAAGAAAAGGAGTGAAATAAGTCGACCGGAAATAAGTCAGGAATTAAAAGACCTGACGGCGAGTTACGTACGTTAACGCCTATTGTTAACGTACGTTATGAAGGTTACGTACGTAACCCCTCTCAGGTTAACGTACGTAACGAACAATCTGGACACTTACTGCGAAACCATAACGTACGTTACTAATGGGGTATAACGTACGTTATGATACCTATATAACGTACGTAAAGGAGCATGCATAACGTACATTATGCATGCACCAGTTCAGCACTGCTAAACACTTAGCTCAGCACAGTCGATACAACGACGAAACGCAACACAAGGATAGAATCAAAAGTATAAACATGGGGTATCCAAAACAACGAAGCTGAGTTTTGAAAGAAAATATAATCCCGATCACTAGAGAGTCTCAAATGAAGCAAATGAAGCGAAATTCCCCAAACTTATGAAAATTACAAAAACGGCCCAAGAGCCCGAAAAATCACGATGCAACGTCGGATTAACAAACCGAAAATTTTAACACGACCAATTCAACCATACAAACTTATACAAATCAAGAAACAACGGAAACGAACAAGTTTCACGAGAATCGAACGTACATACGACAAGATATAAATTAAGATGAAATTATGCAAAAACATCCTCGAAACTCATCCAGACGGAAAAACTCCAAGAACAAAATAGATTCAGAATTCCAAAATTGCTAAGCGAGTTGTCCAAACGAACATACACCAAAAATAGAAATTACCAAAATAGAAAACACGGATATTACATTATCTCCCTAAAAATAAGTTTCGTCCCGAAACTCACAACGCGAACAACTCGGGTATCTCGACCGCATACTCTCTTAGTCTCCCATGTGGCTTCCTCGGATCCATGTCTTGACCATTGAACTTTAACCAGAGGAATGGTTTTATGACGAAGTTGCTTCACCCGACGCTCTAAAATCAATCGGCCTCTCCTCAATGGTAATGTCGGGTCCCATTCGATCTCTCCAAAATCAAGAATATGGCTAGGGTCCGATACGTACTTCCTAAGTAGGAAACATGAAATACGTTATGAACGTGACTCAAGGACGGCAAACCCAACCGATAGGCAAGCTCTCCCACTCTCTCTAAAATTTCAAACGGCCCAATATATCTCGGACTAAGTTTACCCTTCCTAGACGGTAAACTCCCCGTGTCGGCGACACCTTAAGCAAAACATGATCTCCCACCTCAAACTCCAACGGCCGGCGACGCGTGTCGGCATAAGACTTTTGCCGACTCTGGGCCGTCAACAATCTATCACGAATCAGAGTAATCTTCTCCCTCGTCTCAACTACCATATCGGGCTCGGTACCAATCAGCTCGGACGCATCGTCCCAACACAACAGTGATCTGCACCTCCTCCCATACAATGCCTCAAATGGTGCCATTTTGATCGAGGCGTGCCAACTATTGTTGTACGTAAACTCGATCAACGGCAAGTGCGACTCCCAATCATCCTTCCAATCTAGGGCACAGGCTCTCAGCATATCCTCCAACGTATGGATCGTCCGCTCTGACTGCCCGTCAGTCTGAGGGTGGTAAGACGTAGTGAGTCTCAACTCGGTCCCCAAAGCTCGATGAACAGCCTGCCAAAAATGTGATACAAACCGGCCATCACGATCCGAAACAATACTCTTAGGAGTCCCATGTAATCTCACGATCTCTGCAATAAACACTCGTGCCAGTCTCTCTGGACCCCAAGTGTCCTTAATACCCAGGAAATGAGCTGATTTGGTCAGTCGATCGACAATAACCCAAATCATGTTCATTCCAGTCCGAGTCCTAGGCATACTGGTAATGAAATCCATAGAAATATCCTCTCATTTCCACTCCGGGATGGGAAGTGGTCGCAAAAACCCCGCGGGTCGCTGATGCTCGATCTTAACCTGCTGACAGGTCAAACATCTCGACACGAACTCGCTAACGTCTGTCTTCAAATTACTCCACCAGTAGTTACTCCTGACGTCCTTGTACATTTTACTCGTACCAGGATGTATGGAGTAAGGCGTGGTATGAGCTTCGCTCAAGATCTTCTGTCTCAGCTCAATAACATTCGGTACACATAATGCGCGAAATCTCGTAACGCCATCATCTGAATCACAAATCCAGGGGCTTTCCCCTTCCTCACATCCTCCCTCAAGCTGGACCAAACACGGATCATCATCTTGTTTCGCCTTAATATCATCGATCGAGGACGAAGTGATCTCTAACGCACAAAGCCGGCCTGAACTCTCGAACCCAAACCTCAATATTCGGCTGGATGAAATCTCGCTGGATCCGACTCTGTGGTGTAAGTACCTCTAACATCTGTAAAGCCATCGGTTTTCGGCTCAACGCATCAGCCACTACGTTGGCCTTACCCGGATGGTAAAGTATCTCGAGGTCGTAATCTTTAATTAACTCTAACCACCTACGCTGCCTCATATTCAACTCTTTCTGGCTGAAGAGGTACTTCAGACTCTTGTGGTCCGTAAAAATCTTACACGACGACCCATAGAGATAATGCCTCCATATCTTTAAGGCGAAAACGACCGCAGCTAACTCTAAATCGTGCGTGGGATAATTTACATCATAAGGTTTCAATTGGCGGGACGCATAAGCAATCACTCTGTCTCTCTGCATCAAAACACATCCAAGCCCAAGGCCCGAAGCATCACTATACACTACGAAATCCTCGTTCCCCTGAGGCAATGCTAAAACGGGTGCGGTAGTCAAACGTCTCTTTAACTCGTCAAAACCGCCCCGCTCTCACCCACGAACTTCTGAGTTTTCTGGAGCAACTGAGTGAGTGGTCTAGCGATCTTAGAAAATCCCTCAACGAATCTACGGTAATACCCGGAAAGACCCAGAAAACTCCTCACCTCCTTCACGTTCTTAGGCGGCTCCCAAGCCATCACTGCCTCTATCTTCTGCGGATCTACCCGAACTCCCTCTGCTGAAATCACATGCCCGAGGAACGTCACTTCCTCGAGCCAAAACTCACACTTAGAGAACTTCGCGTACAACTGCTCGGCCCTCAAAGTGTCTAATACAATCCGGAGATGTAAGGCGTGCTCCTCCCGACTCCGTGAATAGATAAGAATATCGTCGATAAAACGACTACGAATTTGTCCAGATACTCAATAAAAACTTTGTTCATTAACTGCATGAACACTGCTGGGGCATTGGTTAGCCCGAAAGGCATAACCACAAACTCGTAATGGCCATATCTCGTCCGAAAGGCAGCTTTCGGAATATCGACGTCCGGAATCCTCAACTGGTAGTAGCCCGATCGCAAATCAATCTTCGAAAAGACTGTCGCCCCCTGTAGCTGGTCAAACAAGTCGTCAATCCGGGGCAAAGGGTATTTATTTTTGATGGTCAACTTGTTTAATTCTCGATAATCGATACATAAACGAAGCGATCCATCCTTCTTCTTAACAAAAAGTACAGGCGCACCCCAAGGCGATGCGCTCGGTCGAATATACCCTTTATCTAACAATTCTCCCAACTGATTCTTCAACTCTAGCATCTCCGACGGTGCCATACGGTACGGTGCTCGAGAAATAGGGGCCGCATTCGGCTCAAGATCAATAGGAAACTCCACCTCTCGATGTGGTGGTAATCCCGGCAAGTCATCCGGAAATACATCAGGATACTCGCTAACAACTGGAATCGACGATATGTCAACCTCACCATCTTCCGCCTGCAGAGCGAAACACCGTGAGCCGACACAACCACAGTTCGGAAGTTTCATCGCCTTCAAGGCGCTAATCACACTCCCGATCTACCGGCCACTACGGTACGAGAGTATGCTCGGTGCCGTCCTCGGCAACTATCGAGATGGTACGAGTCCGATAGTTCATGATAGCACCGTGACGATCCAACCAATCGTCTCCGAGGATTAAATCCTCACCCTTAAGGTCTATAACAATGAGAGTCGAGGGCCAATCCCGACTCCCGATCCTCACTGGGCAATCCCTAACTTCCCGGTCCCCAACCATACGATCCCCACTGGGTGTACCCACTACAAATGGCTCACACTCAAATAAGCAGTCAAAACCAATACGACTCACACAATCCGAAGCAATAAAGGAATGGGTAGCACCCGAATCAAAAGCACCGACCTTTGGATGAGTAAGGATCTGAGTAGTACCTGACGCCACTGGAACATCTGTCTCCTCTGTACGCCTCATCTGATACAATCGGGGGTGAACTGAACCCGAACTCGAGGCTGCACGGCGATCCGACTGACCCCGTCCCCTACCACGACTCGAACTCTGCGGAACATAAGTAGCTGGAATGTTGTGATCCCTCTGATCGGTAGTGGTAGTCGGAACTCTAACAGCCCTGGTGGCCCTCTCACAATGAGTCGCCCGATGCCCGGTCTGCCCACAAGTGAAGCAAGTAACTGGAGGAAAAGGGCAATCCTTCATCAAATGCTCATCTTGGTTGCGATTAAAACAAACCTGCCACCGGAAACTGATCGAATCGAGCAGTTACCCCGAGATCCCCACTGATGAAATGGCCTCTTCCCGGTGTAGAAGGCATGCTCTCGAAAATCGGCCACTCTTGCCGGCCGAGAAGTTGCCAATCGTTTCTGTTTCTTGGCCTCGGCACCTAACTCGATTCAGTGCGGCCATCTCGATCGCTAGAGCGCGATCCTGATACTCCTTCAAAGTGGCACACATGAGCGGTGCCATACTCTGCCTGATATGCGGTTTCATACGCATATTAAAGTAACGGATTTTATCAGCTTCCGTCCTCACCTGATCTCTCACGAAACCCAACTGCTGATTGTAAGTAATGATGGCCTGAGAAATAGGCACATCCTGAGGTGTAGCGGTGAAGAACTCCACAATTCTGTGCTCTTTAACTGGCGGTGGACAATATTCTGCTTCCATAGCAGCCCTGAACTCATCCCAAGTGGCCCGACGGTCTCTGGGCGCAACGGCCTCCCACCATTCCGCAGCTTCCTTATCCAGGAGGTATTGGGCAATATGTACCCTCCTGTCTTCAGGACAAGCTACGGCATCAAAGGTCCTGGACAACTGAAAGAGCCAATTCTCCCAACCGAGGGAGTCAGAAGATCCGGAGAAACGAGGAGGGTGCATCTTAGTCACCGTCAAGCCACTTACTAGCTTCCTCTTCAGTGTCGGGGTGGATTCGCATCCACCCCGAGCTATCGAGTAATTTGGGCTACTAAGCTGAAGTGCAGCGGTAGCCAATCGGCATTATTACCCAACGGCACGAGTGAGAGGTGAGTCTGCGGAGGGACCGAGAAAGTGAGCCCTCTTCATTATCGCACCCGACCACGGCCTCGTCCGCGCCCCCTAGCTGGTCTACCACGACCTCTCAACATACTGAAGAAAATACGAAAAGAACAAGATCAGAAAGATTCACAATTCACAAAGTTGGTAACACAAGTCACAATTCCGAACTACGCAAGAAAACGAATTATAGAAATATAAGAGTTCGAGGAGACTTACAGCCACGGGTCGCACGAAAAGACGGTAGCGTGATGATATTAGGCTCAACGACTGACTCTAACGACATAACTGACAGACCCAAAATTCACCGACAGCCTAGGTATTCAAAACCTAAGCTCTGATACCATAAATGTAACACCCCAATTCGCAAATGGGACATTACACGCCGTAGAACCCTCGTGAGGTCTACCAGGCTAACACATGACACATAACCCACAATGTAATTCCAAACAATGCACTCAAAAGTAAATAGGGTCGTGGCCTCGGCCAAAACAATTTTAACGGAGTACCTGAACATAAAATAAATACCAATCCGTTGCCCACGCAGGGGACTTAAACCAAGTTTAAAAGTAGACAGTTTAATTCCAGTACTCGACAAATGCAATGACAAAACATAAAATTACAGACTCGAGCCACATCATCAAGCCAGCCCATCCTTTACGTGCGTGTCCCGTGCCTGCTCCTCAGCTCTCCCGGTACCTGAAATGCATAAGACGCATTTCCCCCATTTAAGGGGTTAGCATTCGAATAGCTAGTGCAAGTACACAATTACACAACATTATATACAAAATACGGTTTTTAGCACAATCATCTCAATCAGAAATCATTTGCCATATATATATTCCGGAATACTACATTGGCAATCAAATCAGTTCCAATCATCACGATATCACAAAATCACAACTGGTATCCCGTGGCCGTACCCCTTAGTATCGACCCCCAGACATCCCGTCGAACACTCCGGGTGGGATACCACTTCCGCGGCCGTACCCCTTAGTATCGACCCCCAGACATCCCGTCGGACACTCCGGGTGGAAGTTCAATCACACACGCACCCAAGTTCCCTTCCGCGGCCATACCCCTTAGTATCGACCCCCAGACATCCCGTCGGACACTCCGGGTGGAAGGAACACAACTCACGCACCCGAAAATCACAATTCATCATTCATTTCGAAAATCACAACATACATAACGAAATGTAATACATGTACTTGCCTTGAAAGAAACGAAACGAAGGAAACGACGAAGGAATAGGTTTCGGTCCGAACAATCTTCCCAAATCCGTTCCTAACACAATAACGGTATACACAAGTCTCAATAATGCGGAAAGGTAAGAATTAATCCTAATTCTACCCCTTGGAATGATTTGTCGGAAAATACGAAGTCCACGATGGCTATAATCTAACAAT
Organism: Orobanche coerulescens; assembly: GCA_033398695.1. Lineage (NCBI taxonomy): Eukaryota > Viridiplantae > Streptophyta > Magnoliopsida > Lamiales > Orobanchaceae > Orobanche > Orobanche coerulescens. Next base: position 60,109,593 of record CM065809.1, on the reverse strand, counting down.
GAAGAAATTACTAGGTTAAATCCATTGAACTATACTGGAAGCAAGGGATTTACGACTACACAATCGTAATCTAACAAGTCGTCGAAGCCAAAACGGATTAAAAGGAAGAATTATGCCAAAAATCCCGAAATCCCAAAAAAAACTAGGGTTCATCGATGTATACCTCGATTCGGACGGATGGATGATGATTATGATGATGATAAACCTTGCTTGGGACGCAAAAATCGATCTTTAGAAGGTTCCTACGGATTGCACCGGATGAATCGTTTGAAATCGCCCAAAGAAAACTCACGTCGCGAGAAAGAAAGAAAAGGAGTGAAATAAGTCGACCGGAAATAAGTCAGGAATTAAAAGACCTGACGGCGAGTTACGTACGTTAACGCCTATTGTTAACGTACGTTATGAAGGTTACGTCGTAACCCCTCTCGAGTTAGCGTCGTAGCGAACAATGCGGACACTTACTGCGAAACCATAACGTCGTTACCAATGGGGTATAACGTGCGTTATGATACCTATAACGTCGTAAAGGAGCATGCATAACGTCGTTATGCATCTGGCGATTGACTACTAAACACTTAGCTCAGCACAGTCGATACAACGACGAAATGCAACACAAGGATAGAATCAAAAGTATAAACATGGGGTATCCAAAACAACGAAGCTGAGTTTTGAAAGAAAATATAATCCCGATCACTAGAGAGTCTCAAATGAAGCAAATGAATCGAAATTCCCCAAACTTATGAAAATTACAAAAACGGCCCAAGAGCCCGAAAAATCACGATGCAACGTCGGATTAACAAACCGAAAATTTCAACACGACCAATTCAACCATACAAACTTATACAAATCAAGAAACAACGGAAACGAACAAGTTTTACGAGAATCGAACGTACATACGACAAGATATAAATTAAGATGAAATTATGCAAAAACATCCTCGAAACTCATCCAGACGGAAAAACTCCAAGAACAAAATAGATTCAGAATTCCAAAACAGTGCTAAGCGAGTTGTCCGAAACGAACATACACCAAAAATAGAAATTACCAAAAATAGAAAACACGGATATTACAAAGAAAAGGATGAAAGGAGGCGTGCTTGGAAAAACAATTGGCGAGTCAGAAGCCTCGCCCGCATCAACCAAGACCGAGGAGTGTCTTCAGGCAGTCACTGACAGTGACTCGTCCGATGATGAGCTCGAAGATAAAGTCTATATATGCTTTATGGCCAAAAAAAATAGACGACGATGAAGACAGCGATGATGAGGTAAGCTCAACATCAACTACTCCTGTAAATGCAACTCATGCCTTTGAAAACATGATGAATAAATTTAAAAACATTCAAAAGGCCCATGAGACGTTGAAATAAGAAAACATACAGCTCCAAATTTCTAACTTAGAGTTAAAAGAAGAAAATGACTTGCTGAAAAATAACTACGAAAATATGTCTATCGATTGTGAAAACAGCAAAGTCACACTTGAAAAACTCATGGAGAGCAATCAAATCTAAATGAGACTAAGCCTCATATTTAGAGAAAGACAAATGATTTCGCTCTACTCGAAGCCAAAGTGAAAACTCTCGAGAAACGAGAAGGCGAATTAGAGATAATCTTGAAATCATTTGACAAATCTTCTAAATGAATGGAAGAAATTCTAAGCACCGGACAACATGCTCATGATAAAAGTGGCTTAGGATATAACTCATTCTCCAACAAAAGGAAAACTAGTACGGTGTTCATCAGGGGTGTGGAACATATTCCTGTACCTAAAGAGACCCTGAGTCCCGCAAAGGTAACAGTTGCCCCGCATACAGCAAAGGATGCGATTCTGACACCATGTTCATATCATCGACAGCGGAAACCTCAACCTCAAGGACACATGGCGTAAGACTGACATGCTCCCCAAGCATATCAGAAGCGCCAACAGCCATTCAGAAAGAAGGTTGTATCTAAATATCAAAGGCCTGCACAGTAGTACTTCCAACAGTACAGTGCACCTAGATATTGGATACAGGAGCCCCGTTATCCATCAAGAAAATAGGTCTCCGCGCAATATCAGCAACAACTTTGGGAATCCAACTGGACACCGAGGAGGCAAGCTGTAAGGCCTAAGAATATGGCTCCACCTCCAAGACGGCAATCGTACTGGAATAATAATAACAACCCTTGATTTTACATGCATCATAATCAAGGTTACAGCAACTACGTGCCTGCCCCACGTAGACATCGAAAAAACGGACCAAAAGTAACCTACAGCAAGCCAATTGCTGTGGGTAACAAAAGGCACTAACATACAAGGACCCAACATTCAAAGGGGACCCAAATCTACTTAATTTCTTTGCTTACAGGACATCAAAGAGAAGGACATATGGTACTTCGACAGCGGATGTTCTCGGCACATGACTGGAGATATCAGCAAGCTGTCAGATTATGTAGAAGGTCGCGGTCCAAAAGTGCGCTTCGGTGACAAGTCCAAAGGAAGAACAAGAGGGAAGGGAACCCCTCTTGTAGGAAAATTCAAAGTCGCAGATGAAGCTTATGTTGAAGGCTTACAGTATAATCTACTTAGTATTAGCCAGTTCTGTGACAAACAGTTCTCGGTGAAATTCTATATAGATCACTGTAGAGTCAAGAACATTCTGACCAAAGAAGTTGTGCTCACAGGAAGTAGGTCAGGTAATATGTATATTGCTGACTTGAAGCCTACGAGCTCCACTATTCCATGTTTTGTTGCCAAAGGCACTGCATATTAAAGCTGGCTATGGCACAAGAGGATGTCACACATCAAATTCAAGACAATCAACAAGCTTGCCAGAAAGGGAATGCTTAGAGGTTTGCCCGATGTTTCATTCCAAAAAAGACAGCGTCTGCGGACCCTGTCAGAAAGGCAAACAAGTCAAAACCACCCTGAAAAGTAAATCATACCTGTCCTCTCATAGAGTTCTGGATATGCTACATATGGATCTCTATGGTCCTGTAGACCCTGTAAGTTTGGGAGTTAAGAAATACTGTCTAGTTATTGTTAATGATTATTCCAGGTATGCTTGGACAATCTTTCTGAGCAATAAGAAAAAAACCATAACAAAGCTGCCCGAGCACCTGAGAAAACTTCAGAATGAGAAAGGGTTGAGTATCGTGTCCATTCGTTCCGACAGAGGTACTGAATTCACTAACTGCTTTATAGAGCAGTACCGTTCGGACAATGGAATACAACACGAATACTCAGTAGCTCGGACACCTCAACAAAATGGTGTTGCCGAGCGAAAGAATAGAACACTCAAATAAGCAACAAGAACTATGATCGCCGTAAGCAAGTTGCCGCATCGATTATGGGGCGAAGCAACAAATACATCATGCTATACACAAAACTATTGTATCATCAACAAGAATCACAATATAACATCATACGAGGTATGGAACAACAAAACTCCACTAGTTTCATACTTTAACATATTTGGATGTAGATGTTACGTTCTGAATAACGGGAAAGTCCAACTCAAAACCTTCGACGAAAAGTCGGATGAAGGGATATTTGTAGAATATTCCTCTGTCAGCAAGGTTTTCAGAATCTTTAATAAAAGAAAGCTGACAATCGAGGAATCTGTACATATTGTGTTCGATCAGGACCGGCCTAATAGGTGAGGTAAATGAAACATTTGCCTCAGGCCCCCAATTTTGTTAAAAAATAAGGGCCCAATTTTTTATAATTTCTTATATATATATATATATATATATATATATATATATATATATATTGGGAGAATTCTACTAAGCCGAGGAATCGAACCTCTATTGGCGAGAGCCATTTCCCAGTAGTGGAGCAAAGGAAGGCAAGCCTAGCTGTGTAGGCCCAATACCCCTTTAAACATATATATATATATATATATATATAAATCGAGAGATGAGTCGTTTCCTTTTCTTAAGGCATGCTTGGTAGCTGCGCTCCACACCAGTTGTTGGGAGGAGGCGATATATATGTAAGACAAGAGATATACCAGTTGCTTGGTAGCTGCGCTCCATCCAGGGTTGGTTTTGAATTAAAATTGCCTACCGATTGCCCTAAAACATGTGATTATAAGAAATTTTAATTCAAAACCACATATAATTCTTATTGGCTTGTAGTTTGATTTGCTCTGCTTAGTTTCTCGGGTAAGAAAATATCCTTTTTTTTTAATTCTTGTATAGATTAAATTATTGAAACTTTAATTCTTTGATAGTTTGATTATAGTTACATCAACATGAATATTATTTTGTGAGGATTAATTAATATGATGTTAAAAAGAATGGTGAATGCTACACTATGTATTTTAATTAGTTTATTATGCTTCTTCTTTTAGATTTTTATTATTGCAATATGGAGTCGCCAAAGCGAAAAACAAAGTACGCCTTCGGAGCTTCAAAAAGAAGAAAGATCAAAAACCATGAAAAATATGTGAAAGAACAAAATGGTGTTCTTGAGAAAATGTTTATGAGGAAAGCCATTGGAGAATAAGGTACAAGCAATAATGATGAAGTTGTAGTTAATGATGGTCAAGTTGATGTGGATGTTTGTAATGTTGAAGAACAAGTTGAACAAGATGCTATAGAAAAAGATGAAATTGTAGAGGAAGTCCATGTTACTGAACAAGATGCTATTGATGGCGAGATGAATGGCGATGATGTTGAGGTAAAAATTGCAATAAATGATGAGAAACAAGTGGAGGATGAAAATATAAACACTTATGATCCCGGAAATTGGAGTACCATTTCTCAAACATTAAGAGATCATATGGTAAAGAAAGGCCCTCAAAGAGAAGTAGCCAAGTTCAAGTATCCGAAATATGGTGGTAGACATTTTGCTCGCTCTTAATACACCCGTATTTTGAGTAATGGGGAAACACAAGAGAGGAGATGGCTAGTTTATTCAATAAAAAAGAATATGGTGTTTTGCTTTTGTTGTAAATTGTTCAAGGGAAGAGACAATCATACTCAATTAGCAAATGATGGATTCAAGGATTGGAAAAATATAGGAAGGTCACTCAAGCTTCATGAAAGTAGTGATGTTCATATAAAGTGCATGACAAGTTGGATAGAATTGGATAAAAGGTTTCGAACAAGTACAACTATTGATCTGATTTACAAGAGAGAATCATTAAAGAGAAAGAGTGATCGAGTGAAGTGTTGAAAAGAATTTTGGCGGTTGTGGAAACGCTTGCAAAATGTAACTTGGCATTCCGTGGAAGTAGTGAGAAGATTGATGAAGATAACAATGGAAACTTTTTAAGCATCATTGAAATGATTACCAAATTTAATCCAATAAGGAGGGAGCATCTTCGTCACATCCGGGAGAAAGAAACAAGAAAGCATTATCTTAGCCATAAAATTCAAAATGATATGATTCTTTTGTTAGCCAATGAAGTGAAGATGATGATTCTCAACAAAATCAAGAAAGAAAAGTACTATTCAATCATTCTTGATTGTACCCCGGACCTAAGCCACCAAGAGCAAATCTCACTTGTGATACGATGTGTAGATGTCTCGCTAACTTCTTCAAAGGTGGAAGAATTTTTTATTGACTTTTTGAAGGTAGATGATACGACGGGGGAGGGACTTTCTGATACTCTTGTAAGTACTTTGACTAAACTTGACCTTGATGTTGATGATATAAAAGGCCAAGGATATGACAATGGGTCAAATATAAAGGGAAAAGACAAAGGTGTGCAAAAAAGATTGCTTGACATCAATCCTAGAGCCTTTTACATCCCTTGTGGTTGTCATTCTGTTAACGTTACTCTTTGAGATATGGCTCATTGTAGTACTCTTGCAATATATTTTTTTGGAGTTATACAATTATATTATACGTTGTTTTCATCTTCAACCAAGAGGTGGGGTATTTTGAGGGGAGTTGTTAAAGGTCTTAACCTTAAACTATTGTCACAAACTCGTTGGAAAAGTCATCTTGAAAGTGTGAGAGCCATAAGGTTTCAAGCTTCTCAAATAAGGGATGTACTATTTTGCTTGGCCGATAATAGTGATGATCCAATGTCAAAAAGTCAAGTCGCGTCTCTTGCAAGCGAGCAAATGGAGAGTTTTGAGTTCTTACTTGCATTAGTTATTTGGCACAAGTTGTTGTCTCAAGTTAACGAGGTGAGTAAAACTTTGCAAACGGAGGATATGAACATTGAGAATGCGTTGACTCAATTGAATGAACTTCTCTCTTTTTTGAAAGGTATAGGGAAAATGAATATGAGAAAGCCTTGATTGAAGCTAATGTTCTTGCTATGGAGATGGGTATTGAACCAAAATTTCCTAATAAGCGTTCTCGGGTTAGGAAAAGGCAATATGATGAAAGTAGTACTGAAGATGTGATCATGTCCTGTGAAGAATTATTTAGATTTTTTTACTTTAAAGATGTGATGGATAATGCTTTGACTTCATTCCGAAGTAGGTTTGAGCAATTTGAAATGTATCAAGAAACTTTTGGGTTCTTATTTGATTTGGATAAATCGAAGATGTTGAGTGATGAATCATTGAAGGTATCTTGCAATGGCTTGGAAATGCATTTAAAAAAAAGGTATGTCGTCGGATATGGATGGGGGAGACTTGTTTGTGGAATTGAAACAATTGAGAAAGGTGTTGCCAAAAGGGAAAATGGGGGCAATTGAAATGTTGAACTATTTGAAGGACATGGATGGTTGTTATCCAAATGTCTTGATTGCTTATAGGATACTCCTCACGATACCCGTGACTGTTGCTTCTCCCGAAAGAAGTTTCTGCAAGTTAAAGTTGATTAGTCGTACCTTCGGTCTACAATGTCGCAAGATAGGTTGAGTGGATTAGCTATGTTATCAATTGAGAATGATTTGGTTAAAAAACTTGATTATGAGAGATTGATTAGTGAATTTGCTTCTAAGAAAGCAAGTAGAGTTGTATTAATGAAGTAAAAATATTATATTCTTTAGAAATTTTATTGAATCATATTATTTATAAAATGTAATTTTTTTATATTTATTTTTTTATATTTATTTTATTTATATTTGAGGGCCTTTTTTTCAAGTTTGCTTCAGGCCCCTAAAAACCTAGGGCCGACCCTGTGTTCGATGAACCTCACCATGATCCTACAGGAGTAGAAGACCTAACTCAGAATATCCAAACACTTTCCATTAATGACCCTCCAACTCCAATAGAGCCTGTCGTAGACTTAGAGATCAACCTCGCAGCTGTAAGAACATAGGTAGTTGAAGTTGATGTTGTACAAGCTGAAGCCGAAACTACAGCACCTCAAGATACAGTACGGGATGCCGAACTAGAACCCGACAGAAGATGGTTGAGAGATCAACCACCAGAGTTAATCATAGGAGACATTGATGCTGGAGTATCTACCCTCAGGAGAATACAGAGTACACAAGGAACTGTACTTTGTGTAAGACCCCAGAGCCATCCGGGAATATTACAGCACCGTGGGGCCCATGCCGGAACCCACAAGGCTAAAAGACATTTTCAGCAATCATTCCGAATATGCCCAAGCGGCAATGATGGTAATATCTTTGAAAATATTCGAAGACATAGCAAAATCCACTTTCCAAATACCGTCATAAAATCCCATTTGAAATACAAGGCCAAAATAACAAAACTCAACAGTTTCAAAAGTATACATTAAGCCACCGCTTACACATACCGACAAAATAGTTTAAAAAATGAGTTTGCAAAATAGCCCAAGTTTGCAAAATACCAAAATGATATTTTGAAAATACTCACGCGGCAGATAAAAATTTAACAATTAAAAATACATTTGCAACGGAATCAATTAGACAAGCATACTCAATCCGTTAAACAGACATCATAGCCAGTATCCTCCGGGAAGCTCGTCTTTCCACGACCGCTACAAGTCCAATATCCAAGAACCTAAAAATAAAGCCCACGAAGTGGTCAGTCATAATACTCAACAATGATAATGATCACATCACATCAATAATTACATACCAATGTAATTACAAAGTAAGAATATTACTATGAAATCTTATCGCCATAACTTTGCCGACTCCTGATAATTCTCACCAAAGTAATCTTTACCATATTTCACATCTCGTATTCTCAACAACACAATAAACTCATACCCAAAAAAATTTGTACTGTATTCCAAACAATATCGAGATCCTCAAACATCATCATAACTCACCAATACGAAAATATACTAACTCCGACCAATCCAATCCATCGGATAACATCATCATATCTCAACACGATAATCCCATCAAAGACAAGTACCAAAAAGGAAATACGGAACATACCTCAAGATATGCAATGCCGCGACGAATCATGTCAGTCTAATCCGAGATTAGATCAATACAACATATGGATGTAGTCCTACAGAAGACTTACAAATGCATACTCACATGACAACATCAATATGCCCACAATAATAACAACAATGTATACTCATGAAATCCGATGATCCAGTGTTCATTGTATATATCCCAAGATGATCCTATTAGATCAACACGAGGTGGACAACCAACAATATACATATGCCCAACAACACATGGTAATCCAACAATCCAGCGCGCACAACATAGATTCCCACGATGATCCCGTCGGACCAACACGTGGTGGAAAACCCGTCTAACAATCCAGCGCACACAGCATTGATACCCAAGATGATCCCGTCGGACCAACACTTTGTGGACATACAACAACAATGCACAAATGCATGATAACAACAATACACAAATGCGTGACAACAACAATACACAAATGTATCACAATATGATCGACACTACATGCCAAAAATGATTAGAGTACTTGCCCTGAGTCCTTCGATAGCAATCTCGATGTCAAAAAACATCACCAATGATTATCCTCAATATTCGACGATCCAAAATATCACAGACTGTAGATAACTCATTTCCTCGTCTTTACCACAATATATCCTCGATATCCAAGTGTACCAATAACAAATATAAATCATATACATTAGATTTAACTCCCAAAAATAGGAAAACGACATACAATCGTAATCTATAGAATCCACAATTATATTCATTTGCTATATGAATTATAAATGAAATGAAACCAAAATCATTCATTAAATATTATAAACTGAACCAGTAATAATTTGCCTCGATACCGATACGACGATAGTGAAGCCATTACCAATTTTCTTGCCTTCGTCTACGAGCTCCTTCACTCCTACTAAAGCAAGACATCCTCGAACTCGCCCGCAACCCATGATTCTAATCGACGATCAATTATCACAGCCTATTGCAATAATCGATAAACAACAAGTTCGATAACAATCAACAAACCCACGGTTCCACAATATCTTGGTCAAACACAAATCCAAACGATCCAACTCAAGTAATTACGAACTTATAATCCATAATAAATTTTACGTACGCATACATTATTCACATTATATAGCGTGTGCTAATATCCAGAACATGTTTTACGTACGTAAGACTTTAAGATTTACGCATGCTAAATATTCCAATTAACACCTTGCGATCATGAATATCGAAATACGGATGTAAAGAATCATACTCTGATATTGATCATCTTTATTAAGTTTTCCATCCATGAACACAATTATAGAGAATTCAATCTGTTTGATATGGATTTGTATTATAACAAAGTAGGGTTGACTTGATTATAGTTCAATAAATACAATAATTTCAATAGTTGTTAGTACCAAAAAAAAAACTGAATTATTTACCAATGTCAATCAGTTACAAAATATACAAAATGTCATCGAAAAATAACCTTCATGTTAAAATATATACATATTCAAAATAGGCAACTCGGTCAACTTTCAAAATAAATGTTGCTGGAAATCACTGATACAAACAGGGCTGACTCAGTATAAAATGGCTTATTTTGTTTAGGTATTCTGACTCAATACCAACGATACAAGCTCCCTTCATACTAATATTTATTTTATTTACAAAATAGTCGAGATGAATTTTCAAAATAACTTATAGGTTGTGAGATAATAGATTTTAAAGAAGGAAACCTAATCTGGAATTCTCAAACTCACTAAGGAAATTCATCGAACAGGTTCCAGTCAGTATCCTGGAAAAGTTGGTCTGACTCACCATAAAACGGCTCGTATTATCCAAGTATTCTGACACAATACTTATGTTACAAACAACATTTATACTTATATATATTTTATTTAAAAACTGCTCGAGATGTATTCGTAAAATAACTTACCCATTGTGGGATAATCGACTTCAAATGTAGCAACCCAGTCTGGAATTCACCTACTCTCTGGGGTATTTCATCAAACACCTACCAGACATATCTTGGACTAGGCTGCTCATATTCGCTGGGTTTTTGAGCGTTTTGGAAGACATGAAAATTTCAAAACTAAAATAGAAAAGTACAGTTTTGATACGTATTGTCTATGGATATTGACAAACGAAATGAGAAAATAATGTAGATACTGATGCTATTAACAGGTTCAAAGTCTGTTAGTTAACCAAAACAGCATCATGACCTGGCATCATGAGTGACGACCCGTGCCTCGCTCTCGCTGGAATCCCGGATGCCTGTCGGGCGCTGACGTACGCAGTGACGCACCGTGCCCAGCAGCTAGTAGTCTTCCACTAATTCGATCATAACTTCTTCGTTCGGATCTTGATTGGCTCGCCGTTTGAATCATTGGAAAGGTAACTCAATTATATATAATACTGTTAATTTTCATAATTTTTGAACTTCTCAAAAATCTGTGGTGATTTTTCAAAATTTCTACTTGTCCACGACACTTCCAGGAAAATATCCAATTTTATTTCTATTAATACTTTCAGTGTTCCTTTCTTGTTTAAATAGTCCACGACCACAAATACATCGCCGATACATCCAAGTAAATTTATAATCTCATATTTAGTCCAGATAATTTCTCTAATTCTCGTTGAATAATTTATCGGAGAATACAACGTTGGCCACCGTCACATTCTTACCAATAGTTATTCGACGATATTAGAAAATAGCACCCGACATATTACTCTCGTTTACTCAATATTATGTCCAGAACCAAAAATAAATATTTATATTACCAGTATTCTAACAAGGTCACGATAAAATATTATTCTAAAATTCAGGATATTACAATGTCTGCGCAAGAAGAACCTGAATCTAAGAAATCTCCATTTCCTATATGGAAATCTCAAGCAGAACTTAGAAGACTTGCCATGTGCACCCTAGTTGTATTCTTAGCTCAATACGAACCTGTTTCTACCAATGAATCTCTGAATAACTCCCACTGGATCACTTCTATGGAAGAAGAGATTAATGGTTTCGAAAGAAACAATGTATGGTATCTAGTAGCCAAACCTGATCATCCAGTTGTTACTGGAACCAAATGGGTATTTAGAAACAATAAGGATGAGAATGCAATTTTTATTAGGAACAAATCTCGTCTAGTCGCACAAGGCTACATACAGGAAGAAGGCATAGACTACGATGAAAAATTTACCCCTGTAGCCAGACTAGAAGCCATCAGGAAATTCTTAACTTTTGCCGCCCATAAGAGTTTCATAGTATATCACATGGACGTTAAGATCACATTCCTGAATGGAGACCTCACCGAAGAAATCTATGTTGAACAACCACCAGGGTTTGTCAACACAGAAGGCGGAGACCTTGTGTACACACTACGGAAAGCTCTGCATGGACTTAAGCAAGCCCCTAGAGTGTGGTATGAAACCCTGTCCCTGTACCTTACAGATAATGGACTTGAGAAAGACGATGTAGACAAGACTCTATTTAAAATATAGGAAGGACACAACCTGTTAATGGTTCAAATATATGTAGATGATATTATATTTAGTTCCACTAACCTTGCTTTATATCAAAGGTTCTCTCATCTCATGCAAAGTAAATTTGAAATGAGTATGATGGGGGAACTTAGTTATTTTCTAGAATTGCAGGTAAAGCAGTTGCCTACAGGAATCATCATCAACCAAGAGAAGTACAGCAAGGAGCTACTCAACAAGTTTGGGATAAATAACTCAAGATCATCGTCAACCCCCACGAGCACTTCCGTGCAAATTAGTGCTAATGAAGCTAGAAAGTAAGTTGACCAATCACTCTACAGATTGGCTCACTCATGTACCTAACAACTAGCAGGTCCGATATCCAATTTGTTGTAGGAGTGTGTGCTCGGTATCAAGTAGCACCTAAAGAATCACACTTCACAACAGCCAAACGAATCCTTAAGTACGTCAAAGGAATAGTTGATGCCGGATTGTGGTATCCTAAGGAAGGTGGATTCGATTTGGTTGGCTACAGCAACTCGGATCTTGGAGGCTGCAAGCTAAATAAGAAGAGTACAAGCGGTACTTGTCACTTTATTGGACCTAGACTTGTGTCATGGTTCAGTAAGAAGCAACTGGCAAACACGTTTTCTACAGCTGAATCGGAATACTATGCTGTTGGAAGTTGTTGTATGCAGATTCTCTGGATGCAACAACAATTATCTGATTATGGAATCATTGCCAAAAAATACCAATAATGTGCGATAGCACGAGTGTAATTGCAATAACGCACAATCCTGTATTGCACTCGCGAACTAAGCATATTGATATGAAGCATCACTTCATAAGGAATCATGTTGAGAATAAGGATGTTCGGATCGAGAGAGTTCATACAGACATCCAGCTAGCCAATATCTTTACAAAAACTCTCAACATAACCAGATTCTATATGCTTCGAGAAGAATTAAGAATGCTACAGTTTGACTCACTGTAAGTTTTTACGCTTTATAAGATCCAATAATACAGTATCCACCATTAATTAACTGTACACTCAGACAGTCAGACAGCACTGTAGGACAAAGAATAAATGAAACCTTCCTACAGCTGACGTGTGCATTAATTAAGGGGGAATACAATACGAACCATGAATACAGAATTAATCCAAACATTGTTGTAAGAATTGAATCATGTATGTACCTTTTAAGGGGGAACACTGTATTATTCGCGGATACAGTACATACACTATGGGACATCAATTAATATATATTATTATTCTATTCGTACCGAAAACAAGTTTGAGTCCACGTGTCCTGTTCTAAAATTCAAACGTTTTATTATTTAATGCTTTACACGACATCTAGACTTCACTATCTTAAAAACCGCGATATTATCAATTTCAAAACCGCCGTTTCGTGCAATGAGGTAGACGAACTGTCAGAAGTGGGACCGGTTGTCATTTTCAAAAACAGATGGATAAGATGTACCAGTTACTCTAAGTTCATCCTGTTCGTTCTTTTAAAAGACGGTTCCCATTCCTTAAATCTGACTGTTCACTGTAAGTAATCCTAATTCTCCCTGCATATTATAAAAGGATTGTACATTGCTCTCTTTGACTCGTTACGTTTTCTGCAAAATTAAACGAGTCCAGAGCAAACAGCCTACATTCTCTGCAAATTTTCTGCACTCTTTTTCTTTGTTTCTTCAAATCCTTTCTTTGCAGAACAATGGCAACTTCACAGACTTCGTGTCAATCTCTGAAGAAGAAGGAAACCATCATTGACGGGCAAATCTTCGCTAGATCTGTTGTCATGGATAGAGTCCATGTTGAAACTGAAGACACTGACGAAATGGAACGAGTCATTTCCAGAATCAAACAACAAGGCTTATACCGCCTTGGAAGTCAACACACTGAGCTCTACGATGAGCGTATAGTTGAAGAATTTTACCTTGATTCCTCCATGAAGTTCTTTTCCCAGAAAAGGGGAGGAGATGTCTCTGAAATCACGACTACTATTCGCGGAATCGAAGTTTCGGTGAACCAGGAACTTCTGCAAAACTTGTTCAAGCTACCGTCTGATGGCCTGATAATGGAGGAACTCGAAAAATTCGGGTCAGATGAGCTGTTGACGGCCTACTGGGGGCTGATCACATATGACGGGTCTGACAAGAATGTCCACCCCTCATGTCACAAGAAAAATGTCTACCTACCATACGTGTATCTTCATGATTTTTGCAGCCAAGACATTGAGAATAGGACTGGAGCATTTAAGATGTGCACTAACCTTCGCTTTAGGATGATGGTAGCCATCATGTCCGGTGAATGGGTTAACTGGTGCCAAGTTGTTCTGAAGAGGTTACAGGAAGAGGCCGCCAAGCCCGTGTCACATAAGAAATCCTTTGGCCTCATCATTAACTACGTCTTAACTCACTGTGGTGTCCCGCAGTCTAAAGATGCCAAGAAGATTGGCCCTGGAAAATTCATAGGAGGGAGCAAGACCTCTGTGTTTAATAGAGCCGTTTTATTCGCAAACAAGCCTCATCCCCAAACCATGCCTATATCTGATGATCCCAGGGATGTTACAATCAAGGTCGTGTGTGATGAGAAGATTAAAATAAAAAGAAGTATCTCTGACAGCAAGTCACCTGAGACTAAAGAGAAACCAAAGAAAAAGCTCAGGAAAGATTCCAAAACCAAGCCTACAGCGGCTACAGCAGCCACTGTAGATATACCAATGGCGCAACCTGTTGTTCGAATCCCCAAGGGCACAACCCCTTCGGAAGAGATAGTTGCTTGCATAATCTGCAGATCCAGATCCAGTGGCGGCTATGACGGATAATCAACTATTTGCCAAGTTGGCAGGCACTGGCGAATCGGCTGCCCATTCGGATCCGAGAGCCATCTCTCCTGTAAGGTAACCCACACCCATACAGGATCTCTCTCCAATCAGGGTACCAACCCCTATTAGGATCCCCTCTTCAATACAGGCTCCCACACCTGTTGCGGATCCCATTCCTACAGTATACCCAATCACTGTAAAGAGTCCCTCCCCGACAATACTCATAAATGCAACTCTTCTCCAGTTACAAATTGATCAAGCCTTTGAGCGCTTTGTATCTACGAAGAACTACAGGGTCGCCCCTTGCGACGTCCTGTACAACTGGGTAGAGTGGAAAGAAGAAGAAAATTTCGTTCTCGAGGTGATGGATACCCAAAACATCGAAGTTCTAATTCAATGGGATAATAACTTTTGACGTGAGCTGATTTCAAAATACTATCTGGAAAAAGAACAGGCTCGATTGAAAGGGAAATCCAAATCCAATGACAGAACTCCCTCTGATGGCCGTAAGTCCGACCCGGATTCAGATGCCGACAACGACGCTCTTTAGGCAGGTCTGAGGATAAGCCTAGAAGAAGCATGGGAAGGCGAAATGTCCCGTAGGCAGAGTCACTCAGGACAAACAGGAGGAATCAGTCCCTCATGTACAACAAGAAGTTCCTGATTATGGAGACAAGCCTGTCTCTACCCAAGAAGAAGATGCCCCCGCCATCCGACGAGAGAAATCAGTCCCTCTGCCGGAGCAGGCGAAAGCTGAGAGTCAGCAGGAGGATTCAGTCCCTTCTGTACGTCCGACTACAGAAAATCAAACAGTTTAGGAGGAATCAGTCCCTCCTATTCCCGAGAATGAAGAAGCCGCACAACCTTCTGAAGCACCTGCCACTGACGAGCCCGCGCAATATGCCCCTTCATCTTCCATCTACATAAGCTCCAAGTCAGAATCCGATGACAGATTCTTGCCAGACAATAGACCACGACACACACATCACGATGTGGTTCTACATCAACTCAACGTGCCTAAGGATGAAAAGCTAGCGCACCCTGGCTCCTCGCGCACTGAGGCCCGGATAGAGCAACTCCATGCAATCATACGCCAAACAGTATTCAGGCAAGACGTAGTGAAGGCATTGTACGATGTTGGCAAAGAGCTCGATTGGATGCGAGAGACAGCTCAGGATGAGCTCTATGGCCTGAACAATGCAATCTTTAATGTCGAGGATGCATTTCGTTTAATGCCTAATGCATTATGGAAAGCGCTCAGTCAAATACCAGTGTATCAAGAAAGACTCCTCAGGAAAGAACAGTAGAACCTCAGAGTATACGAAGCCAAGACTGTCGCCACCCTTCAAGAAACTAGATCCAGATTGTCAGGATATGACCAAAAAATAGATGACATGTCTCTGGTGCTCAGTACTTTTATTGACAAAATCACGAATATTGAGACTAAACAGGACAAAGCTATGAAGATCCTAGAACGGATTGATACAAAGGTCACAGATCTTGATGATTCTAAAAAGGGGGAGCCAGAGAGGCTGGTCGACAATGGAGGATAGAGAGAGAGAAATGGAGGCTGCTCTCGAAGAAAGTGTTGTTACTACAATAGGTCGCCTGGCCGCGCCTAACAGATGATACAAGGTATAAGGATCTCGTCCGGAGTTCCATGATCCCAATGTTCCCTGGAAGAACAATGTGCAAAGACTACCCGAGATTCGTCTGCCTTCTAACCGTCAGCCTACAGCTGAAGAGATAAAGGATGGGAGGATGAACGAACTGATTAGATACTTTGTTAAACTCATCAGGGAATCCACCATGTTCAACAGGTTCAAGACCCTGTCGGAGGCTGCAGATGAATTTACGAGGCTGTTAGCAGAAGGAATGCTTCCCTTGCAAATCACGATGAAATCAAGGCACCTAAAAGGTGATCGGCCCGGTTTTGATGACCAAACATCTCTGTGAGATTTTTCATCATCTCCGCGACTGAGCCCATCGTCTGATGCTGATGCTGAAATACATTTGTCAATGAAGCTAGAATGTAACAGCGAGCCATCTCATCAGACTTCTTCCATTTTCGGAATTCATCCAACTCTCCAGGAGTGGCATTCAATTCTGGATCCAGAGGGCTTTCCTCAGTTAACACAAATTTATGCCCCTCGGCAGTCAGGACAATGTCAAGAATTCTTTTCCAGTCGGCAAAGTTAGTACCATCAAGTTTATTTTCTTTGAGAATAACAGCAAGTGGATTGAAAGACATCTGAGATAAAATTAAAAACATACATCACATAATGCATAGCAAAATATATCGAAAAACTTCAAAACACAATATATATATATATGCTAGCAACCAACGCCTCGAAACAACCGCATATGCAAACCACGATTGTGTGGACGTTTACACACACATTTTTCAAGTAGAGTTTTACGTCTTTAATTTTACTATCTAGTCAACTGACGTTATGGCAATTATAATTAATAGTTGGTTCCTCTTGGCCATGTATTAATTAACATAGATTCCGATGGGGAGCTTATTAATTAATACACCTAAGTAAATACCATAATTTAACATCTTTAAAATATTATCTTTTAAATAATAGTCCTACAGATGGAGAGGTGCTATCATAAAAAATAATATTTACCTTATGTTATCATTTGAAATTTAAAACTAGTGACCTATAATTAGCACATCCGATATGGAGGAAGACCCTAATGTCAACGCGCATGCAAATTACTTCACAATTTAAATTAATTATGGAGGCCAATTTGATAAAATTAAATCAATTCAATCACTTAGTTATTTTGGTCTAAAGGTTTTTAATTTTCTCGTCCTAGCATGTAGAAAATATAATACCCATACATTAATACATGCCATACATCAAAACAATAAACACCAAAATAAAGCATGGATAATTAAATTATCCAATTATCATGGTCTTCTTCCTTGAGTTGAATCCGAGAAAGTCTTTGACTCGGTCTCTCCCATTGAATCAAACATCTCGTCACTCCTCATCGACCGGGTCGTGGATTTTCAAAATTAAATTTCACTCTTATGCAAATTAATTACATAAAAAGATTAATTCTAAATCACGACTCTCCAGCGGACACAACGAACAACGGCGAAACGGACTGGACCAAAACTCGACGACCCGACCCGAACCGGCTCGGACCAGGCTGCCCGCGGCCCTCGGCAGCAGGCTCGGCGTTGCTCGGCAGGCAGCCGTGTGTTGCTCGGCAGCGCCTGCTCACTGCTGGCGGTCGTGGCTGCCCAGCAGTCCGGCAGTCCCGGTTCTGCTCTATTTATTCGTGATCCCGTCTTTTCCGAATTCGATTACAATTTTACACAAAATAAAATACATCGAAAATACAGCAAGATTACACGAAAAAATAAAACACCTAGATCTACCCGCAGATTTTCTCACGAGAAAAAACCATTACATGCCTCAAACCAGGCCAAAACCAATAACTGCATAAATAATAAAAATAAATAAATAAACCATTTACATAAACCATGATAATTGGATCATATTCCCTGCAAGAACACATCTAGCAAAATGCACCAACATCAAATGACATGAATATTTAAATTGCTATCAATTAATCACCAAAATTAAATTAAATAGCAAAAACCTAAAATTCCGACTCTGATACCAATTGTTGGAATATAAAACGCAGCAGAAGCGAAGTTTGGAAAAGTTTGATAAATGCATTTTATGCATCCACGAGCATAAGATCTATTTAGGCATGTTAATTAATTAATTACTAAGATTAATAAATATTTAAATATTATTTAAATTTATTAAATAAATATGTTGGAGTTGAGATATCCTAATCTAGATCTAAAAGATCATAGTATATTACCTTTGAAGTGAAGTAGTTGCTTTCTTCTTGATCATCTTGTATTTCTACCTTTAGACCTTCGAGAATATGATCCGCCTTAACTCGGACGTTGTGTGGGCAACGAACTACCGGACCTTGCTTGGACTTCTATGGATAGGCCGAACCCTTTTTGTATGTGGTCACTCGATTTTTCTTTATTTTCTAGTATTGCATGAACACTCTTAGAAAATTTGATGTGTTATCTAAATTGTAGAATCAAAGACACAAGTCTAGATCTACAATTAAACACAAGAAGAAAAATTTGATCTCACAACCTTGCAAAAGTGTACCTCTAATACCCATGATTTCGATTTCCGGTAATTTCTTTTTTTTCGGCGGAGGTCCGTTTTGACGACTCGCTCAGGACCGTTTCGTCATTCTTAGAATGATTAATTCTGCACTTTTTGTCATCCGAGTTCGTTTCGGTGTCGTTTTGTTGAGTTCCGTGCTTTTTAGCAGTTTTTCCGCACTTGAGTTCGATTCTTGCGAATCTCGTCCGAAACTGTTGTTTCGACTTTCTCGTAAGTTATATTAATGTTAATATTCATGTTGCGAGCTTTGGCTTGGTGTTTCGATCACGTATCGTGATTTTCGGGCGTTTTGGGCCATTTTCGTAATTTCCCAAAGTTTGGGGTAATTACTTTCCGTTGTCGAATTTCGAGCCTTCGGGTGGTCGGAATCGTGTGTTCTCTTAGTGCTCGGATTCGTCTTTGCGAGTACTTCGTAACCGTATCTTCGATTCGTACTCAGGTTCGGGTTTCGGGGTCGTTCGGGCCGTCAGAGTTGGTCCGGCCGAGTCATGGCCGGGCATGCCGGGCCAGCACCGCCGAGTAACGCGGTAGTGCTCGGCGATTACGTCGTAATGCCGTAACGCACGTAAGGCCCTGGCCGTAACGCATTTAACGCCTCCGGCATTTCAGTGATGAGTTCGCCATGGCGATTCGTCGTAAGCCATGGCGATTACGTCGTAACCCGGCAATGATCGGCCTATTTAAGGCCTGACAGCGTTTTTCTTCAGCCATTTCTCACTTGTTTTCTTCCCTTCCGCGGCTGGATCTTGGGTAATCATGTAGAGATGTTGTTGGACAATGAATACATGAAGTTTTGAGGTTCATATCATCAATCATCCATCCTATAACATCCTCCGATCTACCGACCAGCCGATTTCCTAGAAATCTAGTTTTGGGGAATTTGGGTATTTTGGTTGTTTTCGTCCGATTAATCTGATTTAACTTAGGATTATGATGGATTGATGATTATTTAGATGTTTTATATCTTTTCCCTTGTTATTCCATGGTTGGATCGTATCGATTCGTTGTTTTGGTCGAGTTCTTGATCGACGCCTTGAAGGTGTCCGGTAGAATGTCATAGAGGGGTTTTCGGGCGTTCTACGATTATCCTTCCTCGTATGATTGTTGATTTATGGATTATATGTTGTTAGGGTCGAGTTTCTTGCGAAGAAACCAAGTTGAACCCTTCCGTTCGTTGTCGTTTTCCTTTTCGAAAACATCGGGCGTTTCGAAGCTTTCCGGTTGAGCCGTGTTCGTCGGGATACTTGCGTGCCAATTTTGAGGCAAGTACCTTGTCCATATAATTCTTGTTTTGTGGATATTATAATTGGTGATCGTCTAAATGTGTTTGTGTGGTCATTTGAATTGAACATTCAAAAGATTTGATTAGCCTTGTTAAAGGCCCTCTTTCAAAACGCGTGTGTTTTGTGAATGGTGTGGTTTGTGAACTATGTGAATTCTATGGATATGTTTGGTATTGATGTTTCACTTGGTATTGCGTGTGGACGTATATGGTTTCTTTTCGGTGCGTTATGGTTTGACGTGGTATTTTGCTAAGTGTTGTTGGCATTAACTCATGATTTGACATATTTGTGATTGTGGCAAATGTGAAACCCTTGTCGTTGTGAACTCAATGCATTGATGATTCGACCACAAGGTTATCAATTCGGGTAGGTCTGGAGAGGGCTCCGAGAATCGTCACTTGCGAGTGCGATGTCACGATAACTTGTGGGTATATTCGATTGATGTTTACCGGGTAGGGACCCGTGAGGCCTCCGGCGGCGCGTTACTTGCGAGTACGATGTTGTTGCCCAAAATATTTATCCGAAGATTAATACTGCTGGAAGACGGGCAACAAACAACAATTGCGGGAGCACTTCCGAGAGAAGATAAATAATACAAGATTTGCCGGGTTTGTTAGGCCCGGGCTTGAATGCTCTCGCGAGATATTATTAATACAAATATTCGTGGATACAAGTATTAATGTGAGAAATCTAGATACGATGAGTGTAAAAAGACTCTGTTAATCCGGCTCTTGAGCGAAGCTCGAGGTTCTTCGTCCCCACCGATAATCTGCTGGATGAGATAGGCCGGGAGAAGAAGGACCGAATGTTAGTTGTTGCCAAGAGTTGGAGATTAGCCAAGTGTTGTATATTGTTTCTGTATTATATGCTCAAATCGCGATAGTGTCCCCGGAGAATACAAGTGCTGGGATCTTGTATATATAGGGGCAGCCTGGTCCTGTCCTCTAGCGGGCGATCGCCTTCCGGCCATTATAATAATCTGCCGATCGCCTGCCGGCCAATATTATAATGGGGCGATCTCCTGGGCTGTCGGGCTAAAGTCCAAGGAAGATGCTGGCTGTCGGGCTAAAGTCCAAGGAAGATGCTGGCGCCAGCTGGGCGGTCCAATAAGGAGCCAGCACGCGTCCGGAGTCAGTCACAATGCGGCCCTACTGACAGCTTTCGGCGGCTTGTCGGCTGGTGGAGAGATTCTGCCAGGCTGTGGTCAATGGCCCGTGATTCGCGGATCTTGTCTCGGTCCTTGCACGTGGTGCCAGTCTTGAGGCTCGGCCTTTGCCGACTGGATGGCCATCGGCGCTGATCGACATGAGGCGGTCGTCTCTAGCTGGTCATCAGAGGTCGCCATCGGCCAGTTGCTGAGGGTCGGCATTGGTCGGTCACCAAGGGTTGGTCGGCATATGCCGAGAGAGGTTGGTCACCAAGGGTCGATCGGCAGATGCCGAGAGAGGATCGTCCGCTAGTCGATCTCCAGGAGTCGGTCGCCGAGTACCGAGAGGCGATCGTATCTGAGGTCGATCGCTCGGCACCGGGACTTGTCCTGGGACCTTCGGTTGGCCGATATAGCTTATCCGCTGGGTTAAGGCTCGGCCGCCTGGTGGCTGATCGGCAGATCTGCCTTGGCCGCTCGGCAGTGACTCATTCGCCAGACCTCCTAAGCGATCGCCGGTCGGAAGGTGTTAATTCTTGACACAACAATTGCCCCCC
Source organism: Orobanche coerulescens (assembly GCA_033398695.1). Classification (NCBI taxonomy): domain Eukaryota; kingdom Viridiplantae; phylum Streptophyta; class Magnoliopsida; order Lamiales; family Orobanchaceae; genus Orobanche; species Orobanche coerulescens. The sequence goes on along the minus strand of CM065809.1, from coordinate 60,087,860 downwards.
AGCTTGCTCCTATGTTGAAGACATGGGGCTAGGTGGTTCTTGCTGGCGATCGTGTAAGGATGAGGATGGGCGATCTTGCTGAGCTGACTTAGGATTCGGACTTGGGCTATCATGGTCGATTGGCTAGCTATCTTTCGGTCTTGTACCTGCAAAAATAACATTGGCCGATCCCCCTCGGAAACTTGGTGGTTTCGCTTTGTTTGAGGAATCGTGCACAGTCGAGGAGATCGATGGACCGACTCCATGACCGTGTCTTGGTGCGCGAAGACATTGAGTGTCTCGTGACTCACTTTATTATGAGGGTCCTCTGTTAGCCGCGCCGCCTCGTATTTAAACGAAGGGCGTGCGGTCTCGGTCTAGAGGAGTCCTTGCGCGGGGCAGCGTCGGATGAATCAACTCCACGCCCGCGGCTTGTTAGCTCTGCTTCCACCTCGGCCAGCCATGGAGATGGCCGACCTCGACGGTGTACGTTGAGATGGGGTTGTGGCATGGGTCCACTGATTAATGTTGGAGAGCCCTCAGACTACGCCGGCCTCGTATTTAAACGAAGGGCAGGCGATCTCGGCCGAAAGGGACCTTGCATGGCCGAAGCAGCCGGTTCCATCGACTGCCAGGACCATGGCTTTATGATGTGCGGTGGAGGCGATCTTATGCCTTAGTCCGTCATGTTATATGCTGGACTGTAGATGGCGATCGTGTCCACCGGGTTGCTGATGATGTAGCGCGATGATCGGCGATCGGGCCGGAAGACTGGCGATCGCCGCTAGGCAGCCGATCGCTTTATTCGTAGGTCGATATCGGCGATCGGGCGGCAGTTAGTCCCTCATTTAAAATGGTGGAATGTATGCGGTGAGCGAGTCCTCCGGCCCTGCTGGATAGTAGCGATCGGGTTGGTAGACTGGAGGTCGTCGCGCGGGCGCCGATCGCTCTACTCCTTGGCCAAGAAGAATCCTTTGCCTGGACAGGAAATCTGCAGCTCTAGCCCGGAAGGCTGCGTAGGTCGTCGGTAGGGTCTTCGTGAGATGCCTGAACATAGGCGAGAAGCCCTGAAAACCTCCTAGGACCGCGTAGAGGGCGGTCTCATCGCTTACGGGCTCGCCGTTGAGGATGATCATGTCAACCCAGTCGATGTAGTCCGAGTCGGACTCCTCTTCCCCTTGCTTGATCCGCCACATGCGATGGGGACCTTCTGGCCGAGCGGCCCTGGTGGCGAAGTATTCTGTGAAGACGTGCGCCAGCTCGTTAAAGGAGCCAATGGACCGAGGTGGCAATGAGGTGTACCACCGGTGGGCGAGGTTATCCAGCGTCAGAGGGAACATTCGGCACCGGGTCGCGTCTGATGCCCCACACCCGGTCATGTAGATGTTGAACTTGTGCAGGTGTGTTTGGGGGTCCGATCGCCCCTGGTACACGGGTGTCTGAGGAGGAACGATCTTGTGCTGCACCGGGGCGAGCTCGATGTCGATCGTGAGCGGCTCGCTTGGCGCGGCGATCGTCTTCACGACACCTGCCCCGGATTGCAGGAGCGCCTTCACGTCGTCGATCTGACGTTGCAATGCGGCAATCGCCGCGGCTCGATTGCTTGCGGATCGGCTTTGGGAGCGGGAGCCGAGGCGATCGTGTACCGATCTCCGGATTCCGCTGCTGCCGACCTCAGGAATTTGGCGAGCGGGAGCCAGGCGGCTGGATTGCCTTCTGGGAGCCGGGTAGGCCGAGCTCCTGGTGACGGACTCAAATTCCGTCGTCTCGTAGCTGGGGCCGGATGCCCGGTTGCTGTGTCGGGTCAGCGCCCGTGCGATCGAAGACAGAGGTGCCCATTACCGCGAGCACCTCTTCATGCGGACGGAGCCTCTGGTGATCGCTCGGCGCAACGCCTTGAGCTTCCGCTTGGACTTCCGGCGGGAGACCGAGGGGTGATAGCAGAGGCGCGTCGAGAGCACTCCGTCGCTCCCGGCGGGCGGCTATGGCCTCTTCGATCATTCATTGGTTCGAACCGATCGAGCGAGAGGCTCGGGCCGCCCCCCGGACGGATCGGGCGTCTCGATCAAGGCTACCTTCCACCATCGGCCGCGGCTCGACCGGGACGGAACAGGGGTCCGCCGGCCGTCGGCCGGCTTTCTTCGACGCGGAGGCGGAAGACATGATTTCTGAAGGATTTCTTTGAAGTGCAGTGAGTGTCACTTCAAGTATATGCCCCGAGAACAGTGAGTGTTCTTCGGGACGGTAGGTGTAAAAATTCGAGGGTTGGATCGCCCTCCTTCTAGCGCCAATTGTTGTTGCCCAAAATATTTATCTGAAGATTAATACTGCTGGAAGACGGGCAACAAACAACAATTGCGGGAGCACTTCCGAGAGAAGATAAATAATACAAGAATTGCCGGGTTTGTTAGGCCCGGGCTTGAATGCTCTCACGAGATGTTATTAATATAAATATTCGTGGATACAAGTATTAATGTGAGAAATCTAGATACAATGAGTGTAAAAAGACTCTGTTAATCCGGCTCTCGAGCGAAGCTCGAGGTTCTTCGTCCCCGCCGATAATCTGGATGAGATAGCCGAGAAGAAGGACCGAATGATAAATTTGCCAAGAGTTGGAGATTAGCCAAGTGTCAGTATATTGTTTCGTATTGTATGCTCAAATCGCGATAGTGTCCCGGAGAATACAAGTCTTTGGGAGCCTTGTATATATAGGGCGGCACTGTCTGTCCTCTAGCGGGCGATCGCTTCGCCATTATAATAATCGCCGATCGCCACGGCCAATATTATAATGGGGCGATCTCTGGCCGTCGGGCTAAAGTCCAAGGAAGATGTTGGTCGCCAAGCTAAAGTCCAAGGAAGATGCCGCGCCACTGGCGGTCCAATAAGGAGCCAAGACGCGTCCGAGTCGGCCACAATGCGGCCCTACCGACGGCTTTCCGGCTTGTCTACCGGTGGAGAGATACTGCCAGGCTGTGGTCAATGGCCCGTGATTCGCGGATCTTGTCTCGGTCCTTGCACGTGGTGCCAGTCTTGAGGCTCGGCCTTTGCCGACTGGATGGCCATCGGCGCTGATCGACATGAGGCGGTCGTCTCTAGCTGGTCATCAGAGGTCGCCATCGGCCAGTTGCTGGGGGTCGGCATTGGTCGGTCACCAAGGGTTGGTCGGCAGATGCCGATAGAGGTCGGTCACCAAGGGTCGATCGGCAGATGCCGAGAGAGGATCGTCCGCTAGTCGATCGCCAGGAGTCGGTCGCCGAGTACCGAGAGGCGATCGTATCTGAGGTCGATCGCTCGGCACCGGGACTTGTCCTGGGACCTTCGGTTGGCCGATATAGCTTGTCCGCTGGGTTAAGGCTCGGCCGCCTGGTCACTGATCGGCAGATCTGCCTTGGCCGCTCGGCAGTGACTCGATCGCCCGACCTCCTAAGCGATCGCCGGTCGGAAGGTGTTAATTCTTGACACAACAATTGCCCCCCAGCTTGCTCCTATGTTGAAGACATGGGGCGAGGTGGTTCTTGCTGGCGATCGTGTAAGGATGAGGATGGGCGATCTTGCTGAGCTGACTTAGGATTCGGACTTGGGCTATCATGGTCGATTGGCTAGCTATCTTTCGGTCTTGTACCTGCAAAAATAACATTGGCCGATCCCCCTCGGAAACTTGGTGGTTTCGCTTTATTTGAGGAATCGTGCACAGTCGAGGAGATCGATGGACCGACTCCATGACCGTGTCTTGGTGCGCGAAGACATTGAGTGTCTCGTGACTCACTTTATTATGAGGGTCCTCTATTAGGCTGCGCCTCGCCTCGTATTTAAACGACGGCCGTGCGGTCTCGGTCTAGAGGAGTCCTTGCGCGGGGAAGCGTCGGATGAATCAACTCCACGCCCACGGCTTGTTAGCTCTGCTTCCACCTCGGCCAGCCATGGAGATGGCCGACCTCGACGGTGTACGTTGAGACGGGGTTGTGGCATGGGTCCACTGATTAATGTTGGAGAGCCCTCAGACTACGCCGGCCTCGTATTTAAACGAAGGGCAGGCGATCTCGGCCGAAAGGGACCTTGCATGGCCGAAGCAGCCGGTTCCATCGACTTCCAGGACCATGGCTTTATGATGTGCGGTGGAGGCGATCTTATGCCTTAGTCCGTCATGTTATATGCCGGATCAGAGATGGCGATCGTGTCCACCGGGTTGCCGATGATGTAGCGCGATGATCGCGATCAGCCGGAAGACTGGCGATCGCCGCTAGGCAGCCGATCGCTTTATTCGTAGGTCGATATCGGCGATCGGGCGGGAGTTAGTCCCTCATTTAAAATGGTGGACTGTATGCGGTGAGCGAGTCCTCCGGCCCTGCTGGATAGTATCGATCGGGCTGGTAGACTGGAGGTCGTCGCGCGGGCGCCGATCGCTCTACTCCTAGGCCAAGAAGAAGCCTTTGCCTGGACAGGAAATCTGCGGCTCTAGCCCGGAAGGCTGCGTAGGTCGTCGGTAGAGTCTTCGTGAGATGCCTGAACATAGGCGAGAAGCCCTGAAAACCTCCTAGGACCGCGTAGAGGGCGGTCTCATCGCTTACGGGCTCGCCGTTGAGGATGATCATGTCAACCCGGTCGATGTAGTCCGAGTCGGACTCCTCTTCCCCTTGCTTGATCCGCCACATGCGATGGGGACCTTCTGGCCGAGCGGCCCTGGTGGCGAAGTATTCTGTGAAGACGTGCGCCATGTCACGGGCTTAGAGTTCACTATGCTCCTAAGCGTCGTGCGGCCTAGCAACCCTCTTGCTAGTCAGCCTTAAACTCCCCGAATTTGGCTAAGTATGAAAGTTGGCACAACGAAAGAGAGGCAATGGGTTGAGGGAAAATTACTTCCACTAAGTATCAAAGAGTTTACAAGTGTGTCTTACAAATGATTTCCCAAGGATGGCTGCAAATGAGCCCCAAGATCCCTATTTATACTACCTCCTATCGCTAGAACCTTCCGCCACCTCCTCATTTGGAGGCTTCTAGATCCTCCTACACTATTACAAAATCTAGAGTGTTCTAAGTACAAAAGTCTTTACAAATGTCTAGAATCATCTACTAGATTACAAGTCTTGACTCATCCAAGAGTCTCTAGCACCTTCCACATATTTCTGGATCTTCCTGGCTCGTTCGGCCCGACCCGGCCCGCTCGGCCCGACTCGGCCCGTCTCCATGTAACCCGACCCGATCCGGCCCGGCCTTCCACACATGCCTCCGGATTAATCTTTGATGTTCTGGACCATCCCGGTCCGTTTCTGGAATGTTCCGAGTATAACTTCCGTACAGTGGACTCCTCAGCTTTCCAATGTCCACTACCCTCACAAGGCTTTTTCCCGCTAAGCCTGTTAGGAGTATGCCCTCGAATGCCACTCAGAGGTTGTTGAGTGAGTGCATTGTACTTGTAATTATGTAAACCATTTATATAAGGCAAATGAATGTTTCTTTATTTACTGGTAGTTACTGGCATTCCTAACTCGTAAATAAACACATAGAAACTAGTCCGTGTATTTGAGAGCAAAACGTTCCACTCCTTATTGGATAAGGGGTCGGCACCGAAAGGTTATAGCTCAAATACTTAATCGTCGCAAGTCGATGAAACTTGACTGGCGTTAAGTTTATGTGAAGACTTGTATGACGTGTTCTTTGACATGGAGAGTGCCTCGAACGCTAATGGTTAGTGGGAGCACACGTTATAGGTATGCTAATGGATTAGTATACTCGAACCGACTCACCTCGATTCGTCACATGGATTTCACTCCGGACACCAATGACGGAATCGAAAGGTTGTGATAGGTATTCATGAACCTTCGACTTGAGGATTTAGTAGGGATGTGCTTGTGACGTCAAGATTTTCATTAGAGTAGTTCGACCCGTAAACCTAAGGTGGGGGTCAACCTCGACGTGCATCTTGACGGCAAGTAGCAGTCCTATCAATACCAAGATAGAATTCTTTCTCCCGTTAGTGAGCGGGTTATATGTCCTATGCGGTTATCGCGATGAGATCATAAGTCTTTGGCCAAAGCATGGAGCTAGTTGTATTAGATACACGGCTACTCGATGATCTCGATTTGCATTAACGCATGCATAGCGTCAAGTACATATAGGGTTTGACTGACCGTGACCTTATAACTTGATCGGGACATTTGAAAGAAGGGTTTATACGTATACTGGTATTCACGACAGAATGGTTCTTGAATGATCCCAATCATTCGTTCTCAGTTGGGGTACAGTGTAGGCCGCCAGGCTGGCTAGGTGGTGCTACTACTCTTTGGTTCCTCCCATTGCTGACTGAGACGGACCTACCGAGTCGCGCAATAGGATTGACGACGGAATGATTCAAGCTAATTCTCTCATTATGAATATTAGATATTGGATATCTAATTTTGGAACATTGGATGTTTAAATTGATTTATTGGATAAATTGATTTACGGCCTAATGAATTAAATAAATTACTGGGTGATTAATTTAATTCATGTATATAATTATTTCTTGGAGAAATTAATTATATTATTTTGTATTTGATATGTTTAAATAATTGGATTAATTAATCGATATAAATACTTCGTTACGTAATCTGAGTTTATCTGTTTAGACCCTCTGAGTCAAACGAACCGAACTCGTCCGATTTCTAGCATGGGCCGCCCCCCACATTCCACCCACCTTCCTTTTGGACTTATGTCTCCATTCTTTAATGTATTATTATTGTGGAGGTGGGGTTAGATTCCCACATGCATGAGTAGTTAAAGGTAGTGGGGAGTTGAATAAATAAAGGAGGATGACTATCACTTACACACACAAGCTTCCATACGTGAAAGTGAAATAGAGAGAGAGAAAGAGAAAAACCTTTTTCTCAATTATCTTCATCATCTTCTTCATATCATCTTAATTGTTCTTGGAGAAAATTGAGAGATTCATTGAGAGTAAGTGAGTTATACACTTGGAGTGTTGTAATCACAAATATATAGCTTCATCACTTAGCTCTAGCCGTATCCTCGGAGGATAGCAAGGTGATTGTTGTTCCGGTCGTTTCTCCGGCGCGTGGCAAGTAGAGACGCGGTGTTTTCGGCGTTGGATCGTTCAAGAGCTTGGGGAATAGCTCAAGAGAAGGTTATCCATTTAATCAACGGACTACGAGGGTATGTTTCTCGTATCTCTTGTATTTCGTTTTGATATTCGTATATACGTAGCTCGATCGATCCTCGTAGGGATTCGGATCGAATTAATTTTCATTTTACCGCTTCCGCTGGGCCTTCGTTTTAGGCACCGAATCTCAACAGTGGTATCGGAGCGAGGTCTTGCGATCGTATATACGATATTTAGCATTTGGAATGCTTATTTTGTGATTTAGAATCACTTTAATAATCGTATATATTTTATTATTCGTCGTAGTGTCGTTTTTCCGTGATTTTATGTTATGATATAAATCAGGTTTTTCTTGGAAATATGATTCATATTAATAATATTCAGATCAGGAATAACAGGATTTTAGAAATCTCCCCGAAAACGAGCTGTATCGAATCGTTGGACGATTTTCCATACAGCTGCCGTGTGTGGCCAAGCACGTCCGGGCCGTGGCCGGACGCTTGCTGTATTCTGCCGAGTCTGGCCGACCGCGTCGATGTATCGAGCCGAGTGCTCGCTGGATCCGGCCGGACGCTTGCTGTATCCGGCCGAGCGTTCTGTTAGGCTGGAGTCGATGCCGAGCGCACTTGTCAGATCGGCCGAGTGCTTGGCCGAGCGCTGTCAGATCCGCCGAGCGTGGCCGCTGGCCGGCCGCCGAGCGCGCTTGTATCAAACCGAGTGCTTGGCCGAGCGCGCTTGTCAGATCCGGCCGAGCGTGGTCATTGGCTGCCGGGTCGCTGCCGAGCGCTTGTCAGATTCCACCGAGTGCTTGGCCGAGCGCTGTCAGATCCAAATGAGCGTTGCTGTTGCCTTCCGGGTCAGTGCCGGGCACATGCTGTATCCTGCCGGGCGTGTCCTTGTGTTAGACCCTTAACATGGGTGACTCGCTGGGCTCGGCAGGCGGCCGAGTCGCTGGGCGGACTGTGCCGACAGGGCGTGGCACGACACTAAGGCACGGGAATGAAAAATGATTTGGAGGCTCCTTGGCAAGTGTGAGGCTTAGCTAAGACATGGAATCAAGACAATCTCGTGTTACTTTGAGGTTTTTGGGCTGGTTCAAGGCTGGAGGCAGGTGAGTGACCCCTCAGCTTTTCAATGGTTACTGCCATCACCAGGGTTTATCCGTCTAAGCCTATTATAGGGGGGGAGGTAGTAACTGAGGGCCATGCCCAAGGGGTGACCCAAGGTGCTCGGCCAAGGACTTGGCAAGGTGCTGGGACTTGCCATGGGGTTGGGTCACGGGTCGATCCGGAGGTGAAACCCGACCCGGATCGGACCGACCCGACCGACGGACACTTCGGGCGCGGACGGCCTGGGCTGTGTGCCCACGGCCGAGAGGGTTCGGCCGTGCTAGGCGGACCTCTTCGGACTTCGGACAAGTGCACAAGTTGTGGGACACTTGTGCACACTTGCGGGCAAAAGTCGGGGCTGTGTGCCTACGGCCGGTATGGTTCGTACGGGACGGACCAGGTGCGGACTTATGCGAGCATTGTCGGATCATTGGGGGCAAGACTCGAGAATGTGCAAGTGGCTGGGCACTTGTGCATAATTTTATGGGGATTGGCTCGGACCATGTGGGAACAAGACTTGGGCGTGAGGGAACGCCATATTTGGCGCGCACGAGCTTGGCATTGACGGTTCTAGGCGGTTACGAGTCATGGCAGTTGCATTGGGCGGTTATGAGGAAGTTCCAGGCAACGACATGACGGAACGGTTACTTGGAGCGGTTGTGCGGAACGGTTCCAAGCGGTTATAAGACGTGCGGGGCACACGTCAACATGTGGGCAGTTACTTGGTGGACTGCATGTGCCAGGTGGAGTGCTGGGATCCATCAGGGCAGTTGCGGGACGGTTACTAGCAAGCGGTTACGGACGGTTGCGGGACGGTTCCAGAAGACCTTGTACGTGGCAGTACAAGGCAAATGCGGGCAAGTTGCTGGGAAACTGCTCGGGACAAGTGGCAGGGACGCATGGTGGTCTTTTGCCACGCGTCGACACGTGGAGTGTCGAGATGAACCTAACGGTTGGGGTTGTCAACCGATGTAGTCCTTTTCTTGGGCTATAAATAGGTGCTTTTGTACAATTTTGTAGGCAGCGAGAGGGATCGTGAGATCTGAGAGTTGTACAGCGAGGCCTTTTTCCTTGTTTATTGAGAGTGCAAATAATATTCAAGGTTGGGGAATTGTCCCCGTAAATTGTGTGTATGCCTTTACGTGTTTTGATAGTGTTCCGCTGCATACTCCATCAAACACTAAAGGTGGCCTTGAGCTGTAACTCTGATCGAGCTAAACACGAGTGTTGTGAGGTAAACACGAGTGTTTGGTGAGGATCGAAGGCTGACTGGTTGTTGTGCGGACAATCAGTGCCGGCACGGGAGGAATTTTCGGCGAAAAAAATTCTAGTCCAGTTCGGACCCGTGACAGTTTGGTATCGGAGCAAGGTTGGCGGGTTCTGAGGAAAAGGTTGCTGCGTTATGGCACCTCGAGATGCAAGAGATGCGGATCGCAGAGATGAGATCGTGGCTATGGACAAGAGGATTCAAAGGTTAGAGACTTTGATGGGGCAACCTCCAACAGTTCCGGGTAGCAGCAGTTTTCGAACGGATCTCAATGCTAGAGACCAATTTCGAAAAACTCCGTGCTATGGCGGATATAATCCAGAAATCTTTGGATGAGATCCCTAATTTCGTGGAAGGAAGGCTCGTATCGGTTCAAGAGGAGATCAGTTCCGTAAGCGAGGCAGTGGATGTCCGGCTGGGTGCAGTCAAGGACGAATGCAGGTTGTTGAGGATGGCGGTTATTGGCTGTGGGAGTCAAGGGAACTCGTCATCTTCATCCAGGTTCAAGATGCCCGATCCAAAACAATTTGGCGGCGAGAGAAGCGCCAAAGAATTGGAGAACTTCCTTTGGGACATGGAAACTTACTTTCATGCTGCACATGTTCCAAGTGAGGAGAAGGTCTCCATAGCCAGTATGTACCTTACTGGTGACGCCAAGTTGTGGTGGCGTACGCGTCAGTCGGAAGGCGCAAATGCCGATCGTGAGAAGATTGGTTCGTGGGAAATGTTGAAACAGGAACTCAAGGAGCGCCTCGCCGTAACGTATCGTGGGTTGCACGTGAAGCCCTTCGTGAGCTGAGACACAAAGGGACTATTCGGGAATATGTGAAACGGTTCAGTACGTTGCTGTTGGATGTGAAAGATATGTCGGAAGAAGACAAGGTGTTCAATTTCATGGCTGGATTACAACCTTGGGCACAAACCGAATTGAGAAGGCAAGGTGTCAAGGATTTGCAATCTGCCATGGCTGCTGCTGATCGATTGATGGATTATCGAGGTGGTCCAGGCCCGGAACAGGGAAAGAAGGGTGCTGGAAAGGGCAAAGGCAAGTTTGATGGTTTTAGAGCTACTAAAGAGATAACAGTGCAGGCCGAGGGATCGTCTCAGTCCAATAATGCGGACCGAACGAAGAAGGGATGTTTCATCTGCAGTGGTGACCATCGAATGAGAGATTGCCCAAAGCGGGGAAGATTGAATGCTATCTTGTGCGAAGAAAATGGCGACGAGGGTGATGCTGAAACTGTTCGGCTTGGGGTAATGCAGTTAATGCATGAAATGCCGGAAAAGGTCCCGAAGAATGCTCGTGGCGAGGCAGATTCTGTGAAGCCTCCGGCCACTATGTGGAACTAATGGTGCCCACCGAGCACCAGGCCAGCGGTGCGATAAATGGTTGGCCGAAGGACAAGTTGGTGCGGGTTGATGGCTGATTTGTCCCGGACGTTGGAAGATCCTTGCAGATCGTGGTCTGTTCGTGTCAAGGGGTGATTGATGCGGCTCAAATGTCGGTTTAAGGTGCGAGGTCGGAAAGTCAAGTTGCTTACATGCATGCAAAGACAACTTGTTGCATTTGGTAGGGATGCTATTCGACGACTTGGATCGATACGTGGTTGAGTAAGGATTTGTTTTCCATACGTTCATATGTTGAATATATTTTGTTGGTTCCTACTATGTTTTTCCATTTTTGAACTTGGTGTGCAAAGATGGTAGGATGTGTGTTCTGGGTGAAGCATGTCCAGGTCATGTCTAATTTTGACGAAATGATGGTGTGGATGGTGGCTAAGGTCCCGATTAGCTTGTTATTTTCAGTCGACTGAGAAGTCCCACGAGTTTCAGTTGGACTGACCATCCGAGCATTGAGAGGATGCTTTCAGTTAATGGCCGTCGGAGTTGTCAAAGGGACGCGTTGCTGAAGTATGCAAAAATGAGTAAGGAGTTGCAGCCTATTACTCGTTCCAGATAAGTCATTGGTTATCCGTCTCAATGACTTAGTGGCTGGTTTACTTGTATATAGTTTACTTCAATTTTTCGTTTTATGACCATTGTAAATATTTGCTAGGTTAAGTTGTGTGTGATTATTTTCCTAGCAAGCGGGGGATGTCCGCTTTCATATGTATGTAATTATGTCGAAGTGGCGTTAAGTTAGGCATATTATGTATATATGTAAAATGTTAGACGGAAGTTGCTGATTCAGTGTAGGAGACTTGAATGTTGAAGCTGATTCAGTCGGTTCGCTGGGATGGTTTGAAGTACGTAGCTGTCTTATCATCAGAGGTTTATCGGATGGGGGATCAATTAAAGTGATCCAGCGGAAGGGTGAACCAAAGCTACTTTGCAAACGGAAGGCGAACTTTTCTAAGTATCATGTCATGTTTAAGGGCTACACTTCTAGTCCGACGAGGACGTCGGTTTCTTTCAGTGGGGGAGGTTTGTTAGACCCTTAACATGGGTGACTCGCTGGGCTCGGCAGGCGGCCGAGTCGCTGGGCGGACTGTGCCGATAGGGCGTGGCACGACACTAAGGCACGGGAATGAAAAATGATTTGGAGGATCCTTGGCAAGTGTGAGGCTTAGCTAAGACATGGAATCAAGACAATCTCGTGTTACTTTGAGGTTTTTGGGCTGGTTCAAGGCTGGAGGCAGGTGAGTGACCCCTCAGCTTTTCAATGGTTACTGCCATCACCAGGGTTTATCCGTCTAAGCCTATTATAGGGGGGAGGTAGTTACTGAGGGCCATGCCCAAGGGGTGACCCAAGGTGCTCGGCCAAGGACTTGGCAAGGTGCTGGGACTTGCCATGGGGTTGGGTCACGGGTCGATCCGGAGGTGAAACCCGACCCGGATCGGACCGACCCGACCGACGGACACTTCGGGCGCGGACGGCCTGGGCTGTGTGCCCACGGCCGAGAGGGTTCGGCCATGCTAGGCGGACCTCTTCGGACTTCGGACAAGTGCACAAGTTGTGGGACACTTGTGCACACTTGCGGGCAAAAGTCGGGGCTGTGTGCCTACGGCCGATATGGTTCGTACGGGACGGACCAGGTGCGGACTTATGCGAGCATTGTCGGATCATTGGGGGCAAGACTCGAGAATGTGCAAGTGGCTGGGCACTTGTGCATCATTCTATGGGAATTTGCTCGGACCATGTGGGAACAAGACTTGGGCGCGAGGGAACGCCAGATTTGGCGCGCACGAGCTTGGCATTGACGGTTCGAGGCGGTTACGAGTCATGGCAGTTGCATTGGGCGGTTATGAGGAAGTTCCAGGCAACGACATGACGGAACGGTTACTTGGAGCGGTTGTGCGTAACGGTTCCAAGCGGTTATAAGACGTGCGGGGCACACGTCAACATGTGGGCAGTTACTTCGTGGACTGCATGTGCCAGGTGGAGTGCTGGGATCCATCAGGGCAGTTGCGGGACGGTTACTAGCAAGCGGTTACGGACGGTTGCGGGGAGTTCGAAGACCTTATGCGTGGCAAGATAAGGCAAATGCGGGCAAGTTGCTGGGAAACTGCTCGGGACAAGTGGCAGGGACGCATGGTGGTCTTTTGCCACGCGTCGACACGCGGAGTGTCGAGATGAACCTAGCGGTTGGGGTTGTCAACCGATGTAGTCCTTTTCTTGGGCTATAAATAGGTGCTTTTGTACAATTTTGTAGGCAGCGAGAGGGATCGTGAGATCTGAGAGTTGTACAGCGAGGCCTTTTTCCTTGTTTATTGAGAGTGCAAATAATATTCAAGGTTGGGGAATTGTCCCCGTAAATTGTGTGTGTGCCTTTACGTGTTTTGATAGTGTTCCGCTGCATACTCCTTCAAACACTAAAGTTGGCCTTGAGCTGTAACTCTGATCGAGCTAAACACGAGTGTTGTGAGGTAAACACGAGTGTTTGGTGAGGATCGAAGGCTGACTGGTTGTTGTGCGGACAATCAGTGCCGGCACGGGAGGAATTTTCGGCGAAAAAAATTCTAGTCCAGTTCGGACCCGTGACACCTTGCATGATCGAGCCCTTTCCCGTCCTGGAGCGGCGTGGCTCGTAGCCGCAGTGGCGTGGCTGTAGGCCGCCAGGCGAGGAGCCCAGTGTCGCCGGCGCTTTCAGCCGTCGGCACCGGGTCTCGTTTTAAGATATTTTCGATTATTGAATTTTCTCGTATTAAAATCATTAATTTGGAATTTTTGATGAGGAAAACTCAAAGAAAATATTTTAAGGGTACACTACGGACGAAAATTAAATTGTCGATTATTGTTGAATTGATTGGATCAATTCTATTTATTGTTGATTATTGATTGGATCATATGTAATCTTCTCGCTATCCATTTATTGAGTATTTATTGGATGAATGCTTTTGAATGGGGATGTGGTTCATGGACTTTTTATTCGATTGGGTTGTAAAGGCCGTTTTGAGCCTATTTATTTTACTAGAAATATTTGTATCTAGGATGCAATTTGCAATGTAAAATTTATATGTAATGACGAAGACCGGAGGCAGATCCGTTTCGAGAAGACGAAGATTCAAGACGAAGACTTGTAATTAGATTACGGAGTTTTTGTTTTCTAGGAACGGTCCATGAACCACATGTTGGTAGCAACTAGGTTGTGAATGGTTGTTACATATTGTATGAATGCAACAAACGCGCTAAAATGATTAATGTGCAAAGTGTAACATTAATCGCGAAAATTCTCCCACAACAAATTATTAAGTTTATAAGGTTTCAAGGTTTTCCTTCCCTCCATCGAGCTTTCGGGAAATTGAAATCCAAACCGGATGTGCTATGCTTCCAAGTTATCGGGGTAGTCGTTCGGGGAGGACGGATAAATTACCGGGAGCGCATTGGATGCCTTCGGTTGGAGCAAATTTTATCCCTACAAACCTGATAGGTTGCCGGATAAGATTCAATTGTGAAACTGATTTGCGTCGATGGTATAAACTTAACTTGTTCACGAACCATAGAAACCGTATAGGTTGAGGGGAGTGAACAAGGGGAAAAAGAAGATCGAATCATCCATTAGATGGGTTGGTGTTGGACACCACTTTATGAAAATTAATAGACTAGAAACCTGTTCGGTTGCCCTCTATTAAGATTTATAAAGAACTCGATCACCACTATGAAGTAGAGCGACGATACTTCCGGATTTCACATGGGAGTGTGTTGTTCCGATAAAAATAGTGGGAGCTGGGTAACAAAAATAGAAAAGACCTTAATTCTATACTCAGATCATAATATAACAAGTCACTAATTAATCTGTTATACTTAATGCAGACAAATCTCAATATGACAATGAATCCACTCGCAATTCTACTCGAAAAGAACACCTTAATGGGACCTAACTTTGTGGATTGGCTCCGAAATCTGATGATTGTCCTCAGTATTGAGGCACTGGGATACGTCTTGGAGACGGACATTCCCGCGCCTCCTGTGCGGACCCGAGCCAATCAGGAAGAGATTGAAAACCACGAAAAGTGGGTTAAGGATGACGTGAAAGTCCGTGCTTATATGATGGCTTCCATGTCTAATGAGCTTCAGAGAGCTCATGAGAAAATGACTTCTGCTAGGCAGATTCTATCTCACTTAACCGAACTTTATGGTGAGCACAGCAGAACTGCTAGATATGAGATATCCAAGCAACTGTTCGGTGCAAGGATGAAGGAAGGTGAGAAGGTTGGGGAACACATCCTCAAAATGATATCCATGATCGAGAGATTGGAGGCTCTTGATTTTAAAATGGATACTTCTCTCCAAACCGACCTTATCCTACAGTCTCTCCCTGATTCCTTCTCACAGTTTGTTATGAACTTCAACTGCAATGAGATTGCATGTAATTTAGCTGGGCTAATGAACAAACTTGTGACCGCTCAATCTCAAATGAAGACTCCGCGGATGAAAGAGTCGGCCCTTGTGATTTCTTCTGGACTTCGGAAGTCTAAGAATAAGAAGAAAAAGACCAAGAAGCGGACTGGACCACAAGCAAAGGACCTTAAGGGTAAGGGCAAGGCCCCGATGATTCCGACGAACAAGAAGAAGAAGGATGCTTGTCTCAAGTGCGGTGAGCTGGGCCACTGGGCTAGAGACTGTCCGATTCTTCATGGCACTTCGTCTGTAACTTTTAGTTTTGGAAACAAATTGTTCGCCATTGTATTTTCTACTTCCTGGATACTGGATTCTGGTGCTAGTTCTCATATTTGTACCGTGAATCAGGATCTGGAACAAAGTAGGAAGCTTGGAGCTAGAGAAGTTATGATCACAGTCGGAAGCGGGCATAGTGTCGAGGCGACCAACATAGGATCACTTCTTTTGGGTTTAGAATCCGGCTTTGTTTTGACTTTAGAAGATGTACTTGTTTTGCCCAAGGGGCATAAAAACATTGTATCCATTCTGGTCATGGACCGAAAAGGCTTTTTATTTTTCATTGGTGATGGTTCCTACAAAATTTATTTTAGAAATAAACTAGTGGGTACTGCTACATTGTTGAATGGATTGTATCATCTAAATCTCAGCAACAAAGTAGTTGTGAATACTATGACTAGAAAACGTGGTAGGGATGAAACCAACCAAGTTTTGAAATGGCATCTTAGACTTGGTCATGTTGGTCAGACCAAGGTTTACAAGATGGAAAAAGATGGACTTATGGGTCCATTGGGATCGGATCCCTTTCCTACTTGTGAATCCTGCCTTAAAGCAAAATGACTAAGTCCCCCTTCACAGGAACTTTTGAAAGAGCCGCTGATAAACTGGGATTAATCCATACTGACGTTTGTGGTGCTTTGGAAGCAGCACGTGACGGATATCAATATTTCATTACGTTTACAGATGATCATACTAGGTATGGTTATGTATACCTAATGAAACATAAATCCGAGGCCTTTGAGAAATTCCAGGAATTCAAAGCCCTAGTCGAGAAACAAACTGGTAATCATATCAAAGCACTTCGGTCGGACCGAGGTGGCGAGTATATGAGTACGGAGTTTGACGAGTTCCTTAAAGAACATGGAATAGTTTCACAACTAACACCTCCAGGTACTCCTCAGTTAAATGGTGTGTCAGAAAGAAGGAACCGGACCCTGTTGAACATGGTCCGTTCCATGCTGGGCTATACTGACTTGCCGATTTACCTGTGGGGGTATGCACTCCTGACTGCCGCGTATATCTTGAACAGATGTCCTTCCAAATCCGTTCTTAAAACTCCACATGAGATGTGGGAGGGCAGGAAACCAAGTCTTAATCATATTAGGATTTGGGGATGTCCCGCTTATGTCAAGAAGACTAAGGTGGAAAAGTTGGAAGCTAGGTCTGCGAAGGGACGTTTCATTGGATTCCCGTCTGGGATGATGGGATATCTATTCTACATGCCCGAAGATCGAAGGATCGTTGTTGCTTTACAAGCACACTTCCTGGAAGATGAGTTCATTCAGGAAGGCGGAGCAGGTAGAAGTATTTCTTTAGAAGAATACAATGAAACTCCTAGAGAGACACCTGTGCAAGAAACTGGAACCGAACTTTCTGAAACACAAGTACAACCACCTCGTAGGTCTAGTAGGGTGTCTCATTTACCTGAGAGGTATGGGCTTGTGCACTTGGAGGAGCTGGGTCTCCATGAGGTTCCAAGTGATAGCCAAGAGACCGACCCGACGACCTATGACCAAGCGATGGTGGATGTAGACTCCGCGAAATGGCGTGAAGCTATGGAAGCTGAGATAGACTCGATGCATGTAAATCAGGTCTGGACTCTAGTAGACCGCCCCAAGGGCATAGTGCCTATTAGGAACAAGTGGATCTACAAGAGAAAGACTGATGGTGATGGCAAGGTTGACGCCTATAAGGCCAGGCTTGTGGCAAAGGGTTATACCCAAAAGGAAGGGATCGATTACCACGATACCTTCTCGCCCGTAGCCATGATCAAGTCTATTCGCATGATGCTTGCTATAGCTGCCTACCACGATTATGAGATATGGCAAATGGACGTAAAGACGGCTTTCCTTAATGGATTCCTCGAGGAGGAAATCTATATGGAGCACCTAAAGGCTTTGTGTCCGAAGTCGATATTCGAGAAAGTGTGCAAGCTTCAGCGTTCCATTTATGGATCAAGCAAGCGTCGCGTAGTTGGAACCTTCGTTTTGACGAGGCGATCAAAGAGTTTGACTTCGTGCAAAATGAAGAGGAACCTTGTGTATACAAGAGGGTTAGTGGGAGCAAGATCGCATTCTTAGTACTATATGTGGATGATATTCTACTAATAGGAAATGATGTGGGAATGCTCAGTTCTGTAAAAGCTTGGATTTCGAGTAATTTCTCCATGAAAGACTTGGGAGAAGCAACCTATATTCTTGGAATTCGACTCTACCGGGATAGAGCGAAGAGAACAATAGGCCTTTCCCAAGCCCTCTATATAGATAAGATCTTAAAGCGATTTAATATGGATGATTCTAAAAGAGGATTCCTACCGATGCAACATGGAATAAAACTCTCCTTGAAGATGTGTCCTCAAAGTGAGGAACAACGAAAGGAAATGAGTAATATACCATATGCTTCGGCCGTGGGTAGCCTCATGTATGCTATGTTGTGTACAAGACCTGACATCGCGCATGTTGTAAGCGTGGTGAGTAGGTTTCAGGCAAACCTGTAGGGAACATTGATCGCCAGAATAACGTTCTCAAGTACTTAAGAAGGACTAGAGATATGGTTCTGATGTATGGCGGTGGAGAATTGGATGTGGTGGGATTCACTAATTCGGACTTCCAAGGACTGAAGGACGACTCGATGTCTACTTCTGGCTACATATTTACTCTTAATGGAGGAGCAGTATCTTGGCGTAGCGCCAAGCAAAGCGCGATCGCCGATTCCACTGTTAGCCGAGTATCAAGCCCTCGGAGGCTTCCAAGGAAGGGTTCTGGATTAAGAAGTTTCGGGAGAACTTCAAGTGATACCATGTCCGAGTCCGCCTGTCTACTGCATCGCGACAACGACGAGTCAGAGCGCAGCCAAGGAGCCGAGGTTTCACAACACCAAACATATTGAGAGGAAGTATCATCTCGTAAGAGAATTTGTTCGCAAGGGATACATCAGGCCGCATAGAGTAGACTCGGCCGACAACGTCGCCGATCCACTGACCAAGCCACTATCTCAGACTAGCTTGGAGCGTCATCTGGAGAACATGGGTATTAGATACCATAGTGTGTGGCATTGAGTGCAAGTGGGAGATTGTTAGGAGTATGCCCTCGAATGCCACTCACAGGTTGTTGAGTGAGGGCATTGTACTTGTAATTATGTAAACCATTTATATAAGGCAAATGAATGTTTCTTTATTTACTGGTAGTTACTGGCATTCCTAACTCGTAAATAAACACATAGAAACTAGTCCGTGTATTTGAGAGCAACACCTTCCACTCCTTATTGGATAAGGGGTCGGCCTTTGAAAGGTTATAGCTCAAATACTTAATCGTTCGCAAGTCGATGAAACTTGACTGGGCGTTAAGTTTATGTGAAGACTTGTATGACGTGTTCTTTGACATGGAGAGTGCCTGTCGAACGCTAATGGTTAGTGGGAGAACACGTTATAGGTATGCTAATTGGATTAGTATACTCGAACCGACTCACCCTCGATTCGTCACATGGATTTCACTCAGGGACAGTCAATGACGGAATCGAAAGGTTGTGATAGGTATTCGTGAACCTTCGGCTTGAGGATTTAGTAGGGATGTGCTTGTGACGTCAAGATTTTCATTAGAGTAGTTCGACCCTGTAAACCGGAAGGTGGGGGTCAACCTCGACGTGCATCTTGACGGGCAAGTAGCAGGTCCTACTGAATACCAAGATAGAATTCTTTCTCCCATTAGTGAGAGGGTTATATGTCCTATGCGGTTATTGGCAGATGAGATCATAAGTCTTTGGCTAAAGCATTGGAGCTAGTTGTATTAGATACACGACAGCTCGATGATCTCGATTTGCATTAACGCATGCATAGCGTCAAGTACAGATAGGGTTTGACTGACCGTGACCTTATAACTTGATCGGGACATTTGAAATAAGGGTTTATACGTATACTGGTTTTCACGACAGAATGGTTCTTGAATGATCTCAATCATTCGTTCTCAGTTGGGGTATAGTGTAGGCCGCCAGGCTGGCTAGGTGGTGCTACTACTCTTTGGTTCCTCCCATTGCTGACTGAGTCGGACCTACCGAGTCGCGCAATAGGATTGACGACGGAATGATTCAAGCTAATTCTCTCATTATGAATATTAGATATTGGATATCTAATTTTGGAACATTGGATGTTTAAATTGATTTATTGGATAAATTGATTTACGGCCTAATGAATTAAATAAATTACTGGGTGATTAATTTAATTCATGTATATAATTATTTCTTGGAGAAATTAATTATATTATTTTGTATTTGATATGTTTAAATAATTGGATTAATTAATCGATATAAATACATCGATACGGAATCGGAGTTTATCTGTTTAGACCCTCGGGAGTCCGAAACGAACCGAACTCGTCCGATTTCTAGCATCGGCCGCCCCCCACATTCCACCCACCTTCCTTTTGGACTTATGTCTCCATTCTTTAATGTATTATTATTTTGGAGGTGGGGTTAGATTCCCACATGCATGAGTTGTTAAAGGTAGTGGGGAGTTGAATAAATAAAGGAGGATGACTATCACTTACACACACAAGCTTCCATACGTGAAAGTGAAATAGAGAGAGAGAAAGAGAAAAACCTTTTTCTCAATTATCTTCATCATCTTCTTCATATCATCTTAATTGTTCTTGGAGAAAATTGAGAGATTCATTGAGAGTAAGTGAGGTATACACTTGGAGTGTTGTAATCACAAATATATAGCTTCATCACTTAGCTCTTGCCGTATCCTCGGAGGATAGCAAGGTGATTGTTGTTCCGGTCGTTTCTCCGGTGCGTGGCAAGTAGAGACGCGGTGTTTTCGGCGTTGGATCGTTCAAGAGCTTGGGGAATAGCTCAAGAGAAGGTTATCCATTTAATCAACGGACTACGAGGGTATGTTTCTCGTATCTCTTGTATTTCGTTTTGATATTCGTATATACGTAGCTCGATCGATCCTCGTAGGGATTCGGATCGAATTAATTTTCGTTTTACCGCTTCCGCTGGGCCTTCGTTTTAGGCACCGAATCCCAACAAAGCCTATTATAGGGGGAGGGGGCTCCGTGCGTCCCTCGCGCGCCGCCCGCGCGTGCGCCCAGCGCCTCGCGCGCACCCCTCGCGGGTCTCCGTCGCCCGTGTCCGAGTCTCGGCCCTCGGATGTGCCTCGTCTCGTCATCTTGTCCCGCATTGTCCCGAAGCGGTGTGCCTCTCCGCTGCACTCGTCCGTTCGGTTCCCGGCGTGCCTTGTCCTGTTGCCCAGGTTGTCCCGCATCAGGCCTAATGGCCTTGTCCCTCGGTCGGGCACTTTGTTGCCCGGTTGGCCTGCTTGCTCGGCCATACATCCACGCATGCCGCGCCATACGGCTAAGTCCCTCAGTCGGTTGTGCCGCTCCACACAGCCTTTTGCCCGAACGTGCCCTGCACGTTGATCTCACAACCTCGCACCCCTCATGCGGGTCTGGCCCGAGCATTCTCGCTGGGCCATTTCTCTCGGGCGTGACACTCTCCCTGCCTGGTTCCGACGCCCCGTCGGCGACGCTGCCGCTACTCGGTTCCTCGATGTACCGCATTGATCCTGTGCAAGACATCGGCATTTCCTCTTCGGTCAGCTTCTTCTGAAATCGAAGTGTCGTCATCGCTGCGTAGGGAAGTTGCTCCACCGTCAAGGGGATAGTGGTGGGTTTGTTCGGACCGTTCACCCATAGTACCTTCGCTTGTGGGAAAAATGCAAAATCGTTCTTCTCTAGGAAGTCCATTCGCAAAATGAGGTCCCGATCATCCATTGTGGTGACCTTGAAGTGCACTCGGCCTTCCCAGTTTCCGAGCACGATTCACACTCCATTTGCTGCCCCTGTGACCGGTACGGCTGGTCCGTTGTTTGACTTCATCCAGCCCTTGCATGGCTGCACAAGTAGTCCCAATCTTCTGGCTTCGGCCTCAGTGATATAGTTGTAGTCGGCTCCCGTGTCGACCAAGGCCATGATGGGTTGGTGGTTGATGGTTCCTTCTACGAACAACTTGCTTCCTCACGGTCCCTCGCTGCCTGCACTGACGACAGAATTAAGTTGTGGGATCGTGCTTACCTGGTGCACGTCCGTGTGATCAGTCGTTGGCCCCTCACATTCGGCCATGGCGTTGAGCTTCCCCATTTTCGGACAGTCCTTCATCCGATGAGCTCCGCCGCACATAAAGCATCCTCGTTGGTCGGGAGCGCCCCTGCGTTCACCCGAGTAGTATGGCTTGTCCGCGTCATGTTGCGGTCTCGTCCCGAATCTTCCACGTGATGGTTGGGCTGGTTGCTGTACTGACGTGCGGGTGTCTCCCCCGCCTTTGGCTTGAACCTCAGCTCGCGGCTCCTTCCTCTTCTCGAATTCGGCTAGGGACTCGGCCACTTTGATTGCTTCATTGACAGATTTCACCTCGCGGCCTTGTACTCTGTCCCTGACCCAACTCGGTAGTCCATCCAGGAAGAAAAATAGTCGATCATCCTCGGTCATGTCCGGAATCTGTAGCATGATCGATGTAAAGTCCCGAACATAGTCCCGAATGGTAGTCTTATGCTTGAGCTCGCGGAGTTTCTTCCTTGCCTCATAGCATGTGTTCTCGGGATAGAATTGTGCCTTGAGTTCCGACACGAACTCGTCCCAAGTCCCGATCGGTTGGCAAGTCCCTTTCGTAACACCGGCCTGTCGATGACGCCACCACAGCGCTGCATCGTCGGCAAGATATAGTGCAGCCTGCCGTACTTTGGCCTTCTCGTCCGTCAGTCCCAGACCATCAAAGTAAAGTTACATTCGCCACAGGAACTCCTCGATTCACTTGGCATCTCTCTTGCCAATGAATTCCTTGGGTTTGGGGACCTCAACCCTTGGTCCCTCGAACCTCGCCCCGCCAAATGTGCTGTTCCAGCTCGGCCCACCATTTGAGTTGGTGCCCGAGTTGCTTGCCCGACAGATTTTATCACAAAAATCTTCAAAACGTTTGGCACTTACCTCGCAAAACTCGGCATACTGCTTGCGTATCTCCGTGATGTTGGCTGCCACGTGATCCTCGATCGTTGCTAACTCCTTGCGCAACGAGAGTTGTTCCTTCTTGAAGGTCTCGAGCTGGCCCAATGTGTGCCCTTCCAGTTGGCCAACAACTTTCTCGAGAGTTCCCACGCGTTCCTCCGTGCTCAATTGGGTGTTAGTGATGCGCTGCCCAAGAGCTTCGATGTCGTCCTCGATGTCGGGTAGGCGGTTTGCTAAGGTGAGTATGATCTTTCGGATGTCTTCATCCTCAAGAAGTCGGCTTCGTGCCGGGTTCTCCTCGTGTTGCGGCGGCACCACACCGCGCGCCTTGCTCTTGCCACGCTTGGCTTTCCTTCACTGACTTCTACGTCCCGAACCTTGTCGCCTTCCGTGACTCGTCCGTCCTCCACATTGATGCTCGCCGATCCGTCTGGCCGGCCATGATGCCTGCTGATCGTTAGCGTCGACTCCCGCAGTCCTGCACACCTCCTTGTGTGGCTAACGATGGCTCCGATACCACTTGTCACGGGCTTAGAGTTCACTATGCTCCTAAGCGTCGTGCGGCCTAGCAACCCTCTTGCTAGTCAGCCTTAAAATCCCCGAATTTGGCTAAGTATGAAAGTTGGCACAACGAAAGAGAGGCAATGGGTTGAGGGAAAATTACTTCTACTAAGTATCAAAGATTTTACAAGTGTGTCTTACAAATGATTTCCCAAGGATGGCTACAAATGAGCCCCAACATCCCTATTTATACTACCTCCTATCGCTAGAACCTTCCGCCACCTCCTCATTTGGAGGCTTCTAGATCCTCCTACACTATTACAAAATCTAGAGTGTTCTAAGTACAAAAGTCTTTACAAATGTCTAGAATCATCTACTAGATTACAAGTCTTGACTCATCCAAGAGTCTCTAGCACCTTCCACATATTTCTGGATCTTCCCGCCTGCTCGACCGACCCGCCCGCTCGGCCCGACTCGGCCTGTCTCCATGTAACCCGACCCGATCCGCCCGGCCTTCCACACATGCCTCGGATTAATCTTTGATGTTCGACCATCCCGGTCCGTTTTCTCGGAATGTTCCGAGTATAACTTCCGCATGGACTCTCGCCTTTCCAATGTCCATTGCCCTCACAAGGCTTTTTCCCGCTAAGCCTATTATAGGGAGGGGGCTCCGTCGTCCTCGCGCGCCGCGCGCGCCAGCGCGCCGCGCGCACCCTCGCGGGTCTCCGTCGCCGTGTCCGAGTATCGGCCCTCGGATGTGCCTCGACTCGTCATCTTGTCCAGCATTGTCCCGGCGGTGTGCTCGTCCGCCGCACTCGTCCGTTCGGTTCCGGCGTGCCTTGTCCCGCGCCTGTGTTGTCTGCCAGGCCTAATGGCCTTGTCCCTCGGTCGGGCACTTTGTTGCCCGGTTGGCCTGCTTGCTCGGCCATACATCCACGCATGCCGCGCCATACGGCTAAGTCCCTCAGTCGGTTGTGCCGCTCCACACGGCCTAGCTGTCCCGAACGTGCCCCGTGCACGTTGATCTGCTGAACCTCGCACCCCTCTGTGCGGGTCTGTCCGAGCATTCTGTCGGTCATTTCTCTCGGGGCGTGACAGCCAGCTTGTTAAACGAGCCAATGGACCGAGGTGGCAATGAGGTGTACCACCGGTGGGCGAGGTCGTCCAGCGTCAGAGGGAACATTCGGCACCGGGTTGCGTCTGATGCCCCACACCCGGTCATGTAGATGTTGAACTTGTGCAGGTGTGTTTGGGGGTCCGATCGCCCCTGGTACACGGGTGTCTGAGGAGGAACGATCTTGTGCTGCACCGGGGCGAGCTCGATGTCGATCGTGAGCGGCTCGCTTGGCGCGGCGATCGCCTTCACGGCGCCTGCCCCGGATTGCAGGAGCGCCTTCACGTCGTCGATCTGACGTTGCAATGCGGCAATCGCCGCAGCTCGGTTGCTTGCGGATCGTCTTTGGGAGCGGGAGCCGAGGCGATCGTGTACCGATCTCCGGACTCCGCTGCTGCCGACCTCGGGAATTTGGCGAGCGGGAGCCAGGCGGCTGGATTGCCTTCTGGGAGCCGGGTAGGCCGAGCTCCTAGTGACGGACTCAAATTCCGTCGTCTCGTAGCCGGGCCGATCGCCTGGCCGCTGTGTCGGGTCGCCGCCAGTGCGATCGAAGACGAGGTGCCCCCGCCGCGAGCACCTCTTCATGCGACGACGGAGCCTCCTGGCGATCGCTCGCCGCCGCAACGCCTTGAGCTTCCGCTGACTTCCGGCGGAGACCGAGGGGGTGATAGCATGAGGCGCGTCGAGAGCACTCCGCCGCTCCCGAAGGCGGCTATGGCCTCTTCGACCGTTTCATTGGTTTGGAACGACGAGCGAGAGGCTCGGGCCGCCCCGACGGATCGGGCGTCTCGATCAGCGGCGGCTACCTTCCACCATCGGCCGCGCCTGACCGGGACGGAACAGGGGTCCGCCGGCCGGGCCGGCTTTCTTCGACGCGGAGGCGGAAGACATGATTTCTGAAGGATTTCTTTGAAGTGCAGTGAGTGTCACTTCAAGTATCTGCCCCGAGAACAGTGAGTGTTCTTCGGGAGGGTAGGTGTAAAAATTCGAGGGTTGGATCGTCCTCCTTCTAGCGCCAATTGTTGTTGCCCAAAATATTTATCCGAAGATTAATACTGCTGGAAGACGGGCAGCAAACAACAATTGCGGGAGCACTTCCGAGAGAAGATAAATAATACAAGATTTGCCGGGTTTGTTAGGCCCGAGCTTGAATGCTCTCGCGAGATGTTATTAATACAAATATTCGTGGATACAAGTATTAATGTGAGATATCTAGATACAATGAGTGTAAAAAGACTCTGTTAATCCGGCTCTTGAGCGAAGCTCGAGGTTCTTCGTCCCCGCCGATAATCTGCTGGATGAGATAGGCCGGGAGAAGAAGGACCGAATGATAGCTGTTGCCAAGAGTTGGAGATTAGCCAAGTGCTGTATATTGTTTCTGTATTGTATGCTCAAATCGCGATAGTGTCCCCGGAGAATACAAGTGCTGGGAGCCTTGTATATATAGGGGCAGCCTGGTCCTGTCCTCTAGCGGGCGATCGCCTTCCGGCCATTATAATAATCTGCCGTCACGCCGCCAATATTATAATGGGGCGATCTCTGGTCATCGGGCTAAAGTCCAAGGAAGATGTCCGCCGGCTAAAGTCCAAGGAAGATGCTTGGCGCCACGGGCGGTCCAATAAGGAGCCAAAGACGCGTCCGAGTCGGGCCACAATGAGGCCCTACTGACAGCTTTCGGCGGCTTGTCGGCTGGTGGAGAGATTCTGCCAGGCTGTGGTCAATGGCCCGTGATTCGCGGATCTTGTCTCGGTCCTTGCACGTGGTGCCAGTCTTGAGGCTCGGCCTTTGCCGACTGGATGGCCATCGGCGCTGATCGACATGAGGCGGTCGTCTCTAGATGGTCATCAGAGGTCGCCATCGGCCAGTTGCTGAGGGTCGGCATTGGTCGGTCACCAAGGGTTGGTCGGCAGATGCCGAGAGAGGTCGGTCACCAAGGGTCGATCGGCAGATGCCGAGAGAGGATCGTCCGCTAGTCGATCGCCAGGAGTCGGTCGCCGAGTACCGAGAGGCGATCGTATTTGAGGTCGATCACTGGGCACCGGGACTTCTCCTGGGACCTTCGGTTGGCCGATATAGCTTGTCCGCTGGGTTAAGGCTCGGCCGCCTGGTCGCTGATCGGCAGATCTACCTTGTCCGCTCGGCAGTGACTCGGTCGCCCGACCTCCTAAGCAATCGCCGGTCGGAAGGTGTTAATTCTTGACACAACATACGGCCATTTGATATGATTTGACCATAAGGTTATCTAATCGGGTAGGTCTAGAGAGGGCTCCGAGAATCGGTACTTGCGAGTACGATGTCAAGATAACTTATGGGTGGTTTGAGTTTGTTTAGCTAGCCAGTGCGGGAGGGTCCTTAGAGGCCTCGTGCGGGAATCTATGATATGACTCTGTTCCCAAGGCGATGCATGTGTTGTGATTTGTTTCGCTAGCCAGCTCGGGAGGGTCCTTCGAGGCCTCGGGTGGGATGTCTGTGGTAGCATCCCGGTCCTAGGCGATGCGCGTGCGTCATTACATTTCGTTGATTTTATGTCTGTTGAGGACACGTGATGTTGGGCTCTGGCCCTGTGATTTGTTGTCGTTTTTCTATTTGCGAAAATAAAACCTTTAGGTTGTGACCCTGTTGATTTTGGAAAGAGAAGGATTTGATAATCCTAATTTTTTTTCTATTAAAACTCCCGAGGGTATTTTAAACCATTTTGCAAACCATTCTCGTTATTTGTGATCTTTCGGAGTTGGAAAGTTTTACTCAAATTCTTGCCTCGGGAAGTATTCGTTTCATGGTATTTTAATCTTTAAGGATTCCTGGTTATTGTTATTCGTGGAACTTGAATTATATGGCTCGTATTTGCACTAGCAAAACAGTGGAGTTTTGCTAACCCCCGAGTATTCGGGGGGTGGATGTCTGTTTTTGCATTCAGGTTTTGGAGCATAACACAGGGTCGGCACGAAGGATGATGAAAGATGAACGATACTAATCACACGAGGATCCGTATGATGTTATTGGTTTAGTTGCATTTTATTTCACGCAAGATTCTTTCCCCGTTGTACGGGAGTGTGTTGTATTCGACCCCTGCGTGGGCATGTATTGAAATTGAGTTGTATGTATTTATTGAAAGGCCAAATCGGTCTACTGAGTCTTTTTAGCCTTAAAGGCGTTGTCGAGTTGTTCGTTTGTTGTTACCAGCCTGGTAGATCCTTGAGGAAATGTTCTACGGCGTGTAATATCCCTGAGCGGATTGGGGGTGTTACATAAATGGTATCAGAGCTTAGGTTGTGGAAACCTAGGCTGTCGGGTCAGTGGTGTCTATTGAGTTTTTGTCTCGTCGGATTTTGTCTGACTAAGTCGTGTCGCGACGCGTCGTCTGAGTTTGTTGGTCGTGATTAGTATCGTGGGCGATCATCATCTTCGTGCGACCTGTGGATGTAAGTCTCCCTTCTTTGTGTTGTGCCTCGTGTGACACGAGCTATTTTTATGATTATGAGTTAATTGACGGAATCCTCTTATGGATTTTAATTTCGTGATATGTGATTATTTGACTCCCATTTTTCGTTCATATGGGGAGTAGTGTTGCTGTCTTGTGCATGTTTGACTTTATTTCTTTTATCCGCTGCATGAGTTCTTTTGTAATGGCTTTCGGTATTTTACCGACTGAGTTTTATTTCGAAAACCGATTCCTTAACCGAGTTTTTGGCATTATGGCCTTGATCATTTTGGCGAAATTCTTATGACGGTATTTATTATTTTCTAAATGGCTTCTGTGAGTTTTTGAAATATTACCGTCATCGGCCTTTTTGGCATTTTTGTAAAAGGTTTTCAGCCTGGTGGGTTCCGGCGCGGGACCCACGGTGCTATATTGTTCCTTGTAATTACCTGAAATTTTTGGGCATTCTAGCCCATTGAATTATTTTTGAAAACCTTGAGTATCTTAGAAAATTAAAATTCGAGACGTACTTTTAAAACGAATTATTTTCTTGCGGTGTTTTCAAGGTGTTTTCTAATACCGCAATACATTTCAAAAATTTTCCGGTTGAGGACCAAAAATATTTTGAGATATTTTCAAATGCAGTTGCTTAGACCCAAGGGTCGAATATTTTGGAAAGTTTTTCACTAAAAGAAAGGTGTCCTCATTTTTGTTCAAACGCAAGATGATTTTCAAAGTCTCGATAATGGTGTTTGTACTACTTTTTGTAAAATGATACTCAAGATCAACTGTTGTTTCCAAACTGTTTTCAAAAGGTGGTTTTCGTTTTTAAAACCTATCATTCCTGTTTGCGGGCCGGAAATGCGTGTATGGTTTTCGAACTTTCGTTATGGTGTTAACCCCGAATTGTGATTGAATTGGCGGCATGAGCGTCGAGTCGTTCGCCACGCATATATTTTGTTAGCCCTTGTGGGAGGTGTGATGACGATCCTTAATGTTGTCATTTCGTGGTGACTTGCGTGTTATCGCACCTGTGTGAGCTATTAAAGCTTGGGTTTGTACGTTTGTGTACATATGTGATTGTTTCATAATGTTTGTAATTATGTGCTGGTTATTGTTCGGGCCGTTGAGGTCACCGAACGATACCGTCGTTGATGTAGTGTTTGTGTGTATTATTTTACGATGATAATCGTTGTATATGATATGTATTATGATTCCTTGTTGTGCTGAGTTGGCATCTCCGCTATGTTGTTTTGCGACGTTATGCCCCATTGTATCTAGCATTTGTATTTTCGGTATGCCGAGCCGAGGCATTTCAACCGTGATGTGCCGGGGCATGCACGTGTAAATTGTCCTTCTCGTCAGTAACACAATTCAAGTGTGGACTCGAGGGACACTGAATTAATTTTTGCGGATTGGCTACCGAGACTTTCGGAATTCGCGCTTCAGCTCAGTTATCAGAATTGGCTTTGAGAAGCCTTCGAAGGATGTTTCTGTCGGTTGCTTGTTGTGTTGTCACCTTGATTTCGTGTTGTGAGTTTCGGGAACGACACTTCTTTTTGAAGTGGTCGAATATAATACCCTTATTATTTTTGGCTTCTGCATTTCCTCTTTCTCAAGTCTATCGATTCGCTCATGTTCGTTGATACCTTCCGGACTTGTTCTGCATTTCGGTTTCGTCGTTCGAACGAGCTGTGATCTTGTTTTGGGTCAATATGGTTATCGCTGTAGCTTTTTCGAGTTCGGTTCGATTCTTGTGAACCTTGTTCGGAAGTGACATCATCTAGTTTTACTAGTTCTCTTATTCGAAGTGGATCGGATTTGGAACTTCTATATTTTCGACTCTGTCGACTCGTTTATGTTCGTTAACATTTTCTGAGCTTGCCCTATCCCTTTCTTTTATTGATCGAACGAGTGTGGTGTTTTGAAATTACTCGTTTGTCGTTGTGACTTTTCAATTGCTATTCCCTTTCCTATGGATCTTATGTGAATCATATCCTGTTGTTTTCACCGGATCATATATTGTCTCGAGTCGAGATGTGAACCTTGGAGTTGTTGTTTGAATTTTATTATCCTTCGTATTTCGGACATGATTATTCGATTTTTGTTGACTCGATCGTTGTGGTTGATCATTGATTGTTCGGTTTTTGTTGATCTCGTTTCGTGATTGTTGAACGTTCAGAATCCTTCGTAATTCCCTTAAGCTCGGGAAATTAGTCTCGTTTTCTATCTTCCAACCCTTAGGCGGTGGAATTCCGTATTTGTTCAGCGTTTGGCTCGCGTTTTGATTGATGAACCGTTGGGTTGGTCAATCGTATTGATTTTCGTTTGTTGTGTTTTGTGACTGTTCGGATAATTGACCTGATTGTATTGTCCATTTGATGACGCTTGTCACTTGTTGGTTCTATTATTTCTCTATCGGTGGCGTTGTGTTGGTCGTCGTGGAGCGTGTTTTCACGCCGTATGTTCCTTTGCATTTCTTGCAGTGTTTCGCCGTCGGGGGCGAGTTTTCGGTTTTTGGGTATCTCGTAGAGTTTTCCTGACAGTGGATATTGCTTCTCCCTACTTATTTTAAGTTTCGGGACGAAACTTCTTTTAAGGAGGGTAGAATGTAATACCCATGATTTCGATTTCCGGTAATTTCTTTTTTTTTCGGCGGAGGTCCATTTTGACGACTCGCTCATGACCGTTTCGTCATTCTGAGAATGATTAATTCTGCACTTTTTGTCATTCGAGTTCGTTTCGGTGTCGTTTTGTTGAGTTCCGTGCTTTTTAGCAGTTTTTCCGCACTTGAGTTCGATTCTTGCGAATCTCGTCCGAAACTGTTGTTTAGACTTTCTCGTAAGTTCATTTAATGTTAATATTCATGTTGCGAGCTTTGGCTTGGTGTTTCGATCACGTATCGTGATTTTCGGGCGTTTTGGGCCATTTTCGTAATTTCCCAAAGTTTGGGGTAATTACTTTCCGTTGTCGAATTTCGAGCCTTCGGGTGGTCGGAATCGTGTGTTCTCTTAGTGCTCGGATTCTTCTTTGGGAGTACTTCGTAACCGTATCTTCGATTCGTACTCAGGTTCGAGTTTCGGGGTCGTTCGGGCCGTCGGAGTTGGTCCCGGCCGAGTCATGGCCGGGCCTGCTGGGGCCAGGCCAGCCCTGGCCGAGTAACGTGCGGTAGTGCTCGGCAGTTACGTACGTAATGCCGGTTACGTACGTAAGGCCCTGGCCGGTAACATACGTAACACTTCTGGCATTTCCAGGCAGTGAGTTCGGCCATGGCCGGTTACGTACGTAAGCCATGGCCGGTTACGTACGTAACCCGGCCGGCAGTCGGCCTATTTATAGGGATGTCAACTTTATCCGTACCCGATCATACCCGTCGGATAAACCCGAAATCGGGTCGGGTTTTGGCCGAACCCGAAATTTTATGGTCGGGTATGGGTAGGGTATGGGTATAGTATATTACCCGAATACCCGACTCGATTACCCGATGGGTAATACCCAAACCCATTTGAATTATATAAATATATTATTATTATTATATATTATACATAAATATTATATTGTATTATAAATTATATATATTATTATATAAAATATTATATTTTAAATATTTATTATATTAAATTGAATTTATTAATTACATTATATGTATATATGATATATATTAAAAATATTTATATTCTTAAATATAGGGTATACGGGTACCCGAATACCCATTGGGTACCCGATTACCCGATGGGTAATACCCGAACCCGATCCGAATCAAATAGGGTAGGGTATGGAGGAGGCATACCCGTACCCTACCCGACCCATTGACATCCCTACCTATTTAAGGCCTGGCAGCGTTTTTCTTCAGCCATTTCTCACTTGTTTTCTTCCCTTCCGCGACTGGATCTTGGGTAATCATGTAGAGATGTTGTTGGACAATGAATACATGAAGTTTTGAGGTTCATATCATCAATCATCCATCCTATAACATCCTCCGATCTACCGAATCAGGTCAGATTTCTTAGAAATCTAGTTTTGGGGAATTTGGGTATTTTGGTTGTTTTCGTCCGATTAATCCGATTTCACTTAGGATTATGATGGATTGATGATTATTTAGATGTTTTATATCTTTTCCCTTGTTATTCCATGGTTGGATCGTATCGATTCGTTGTTTTGGTCGAGTTCTTGATCGACGCCTTGAAGGTGTCCGGTAGAATGTCATAGAGGGGTTTTAGGGCATTCTACGATTATCCTTCCTTGTATGATTGTTGATTTATGGATTATATGTTGTTAGGGTCGAGTTTATTGCGAAGAAACCAAATTGAACCCTTCCGTTCGTTGTCGTTTTCCTTTTCAAAAACATCGGGCGTTTCGAAGCTTTCCGGTTGAGCCGTGTTCGTCGGGATACTTGCGTGCTGATTTTGAGGCAAGTACCTTGTCCATATAATTCTTGTTTTGTGGATATGATAATTGGTGATCGTCTAAATGTGTTTGTGTGGTCGTTTGAATTGAACTTTCAAAAGATTTGATTAGCCTTGTTAAAGGCCCTCTTTCAAAACGCGTGTGTTTTGTGAATGGTGTGGTTTGTGAACTATGTGTATTCTATGGATATGTTTGGTATTGATGTTGCACTTGGTATTGCGTGTGGACGTATATGGTTTCTTTTCGGTGCGTTATGGTTTGACGTGGTATTTTGCTAAGTGTTGTTGGCATTAACTCATGATTTGACATATTTGTGATTGTGGCAAATGTGAAACCCTTGTCGTTGTGAACTCTATGCATTGATGATTCGACCACAAGGTTATCAATTCGGGTAGGTCTGGAGAGGGCTCCGAGAATCGTCACTTGCGAGTGCGATGTCACGATAACTTGTGGGTATATTCGATTGATGTTTACCGGGTAGGGACCCGTGAGGCCTCCGGCGGCGCGTTACTTGCGAGTACGGCCATTTGATATGATTTGACCATAAGGTTATCTAATCGGGTAGGTCTGTAGAGGGATCCGAGAATCGGTACTTGCGAGTACGATGTCAAGATAACTTATGGGTGGTTTGAGTTTGTTTAGCTAGCCAGTGCGGGAGGGTCCTTAGAGGCCTCGTGCGGGAATCTATGATATGACTTTGTTCCCAAGGCGATGCATGTGTTGTGATTTGTTTCGCTAGCCAGCTCGGGAGGGTCCTTCGAGGCCTCGGGTGGGATGTCTGTGGTAGCGTCCTGGTCCTAGGCTATGCGCGTGCGTGATTACGTTTCGTTGATTTTATGTCCGTTGAGGACACGTGATGTTGGGCTCTGGCCCTGTGATTTGTTGTCGGGTTTCTATTTGCGAAAATAAAACCTTTGGGCTATGACCCTGTTGATTTTGGAAAGAGAAGGATTTGATAATCCTAATTTGTTTTCTATTTGTAGGTCACAAGTCGTCCAGAAACAAGTCTAGAGGGGGGGGGTGAATAGACTTGTAGAAACTCTTGAACTCTTTTTCTCGAAGAGTGAGTTTCTTCAGCTGATGATCAAACAAATGACTAGGAGTCGTTTGTTCTTGGATATGTGCGGAAGTCAGCTGATGACGAATATATATATTAACTAAATGAAACACTTAACAATGGATGCAAAGAAGCTAGAGTATGATGCAAGAAACAAGAAATAACACAGCAATTTATAGTGGTCTCGGAGGTGGGGTAATCCTCTACTAATCCACTTTTCTCCAAACTACTTGGAGATGAATTCACTATAATTCTCAACCGGATAAATATTACAGGTGATTCACTACAAACTACAACAGACTTCCAACCGGTGGAATTCCGTGTCAGACACAAACTGATCGCCTTGCACCTCTTGATCCACGATCCTCGGATGCCTTTACATCTGCTACTTCAACCAAAGAAGTACCCCTTACTCTAGATTTAAAGACAAGAGTGTTTGTCTTCTCCAACTAAAGAGCTTCCTTGAATATGAACTTTTGGATCTCGCTCTTTTCTCGATGCTATTTGTTTGCTTAGATTGCTTTGATCGCTTAGAGTATAAGTTCGCACCGGTGTATGCTCGCCAAATCTCTGGATATATATAGATCACGATCTCTGAGCTTCTTCCTTGTAGCCGTTGCAAATCTGAACAAATCACCGTTGAGAGAGACTTCATTGTTTAATCTTTTCAACGTTGCAAGGCCGATTCCCATTATTTAATTTCATCTTCGACCGTTGTGATGACTTCTCGCATGTGAGCGCCGAATCTTTTGAATATAAAAGGATTAACGTCTTCACGGTGGGTCGATGATTTAAATAAATCATATCTCTGCGGAATCACTCCAATTTGTCTCTTCACGTTGCATGTGAGCTTTCCGTAATATTTGACTTTTCAAAGCATGCCGACGTGGACTTGGAGTACTAGTCAGTAGTTGAGTAGATCAAGTGCGGCTTACTTCTGCAGTAAGTCGTCTTACCAGATATCGTTTGAGACTTGTCTGTCGTGATTTCCCGAGGTTCCTCATTTGCACCGTCAAACTTCTCTGATAAATTTTAGTTGACTGTGGCTACTCGATTGAGTCGGCTGTATTTCTCTTGATAGACTAGACTGTACTTTAGTACTTAGCCGATTTTCACCTAACTAACTTTGGCCTACGTAAGATACTCATTTGGTTCTTCTTTACATTTTGCCAATTTTATACTTAACACATTTTGGCCTATGGAAGATACTCATTTGGTTCTTCCTTACATTTTGCCAATTAATAAACATTTGATTTTAAATTAATGACATCATCAAAATCTAACAAGTATTCCTAACAAATTCCCCCTATTTTGATGATGGCAAAACTAAGTAAGCAATCAAATGGCCAAGTCTGCACTTAAGTGCAAGACAAAATCAAATCGATCTAATATTGAGACAAGCTGGAAAATTGTCATTCAACAGACTTTTCATAAAAGTTTTCGACTTATCATAGAAATTATACAAGAATGTTTAAGTACGTAAAAATAAAATTACAAGTAAGAAAAAATATATAAAAGGTCATCTGCCTCTTCCTCTCGCTCTGCGAATGTGCCGCTTGTGTCCGAATGGTTTGGCTCCAATGGGCCTTACCTTGACCGAGTAAGGCCATACTTCCTTTTCACCACTAGGGCTGCAAGTCCCGCTCCTCCCGCGATCTGAATTTGTTTTCAAGGCGGACTCGCTTGATTTCCTCCGGAGTTTTAGTTCATCAAGTTCACCATCCATGCGACCGGTGCTTCTTCGGCTCAATTTAGGGATCATGGGAAAAGCTTTTTGTTCTTTTGCGTGCTTCTTTAGGATAGCCCAAAGCTTGGGATGAATCGCTTCCATCCAGCTTGATGAAAATCTCCCGAGGAGAGTTTGTCATCCTGAAGAAGTTCCTGCACATAAAAGTCTCTCGATAAACTTCTTCCTAGCACTCCCCAAAATTCAATAGCTTCAAGTGGGCGTAAATCTTCCACATACCATAGCTCCGCACCTTCCCACTCAAGAGTAGGTTCAAGCCGCCTCTGGTCCTTCTCGCTTCCTTCAGCCGGTCACCTTGTCTTCTTCTTCTACAGTTCCTTCCTCTTCGTGCTAGATGGACCTTCAAGTTGGGAACATCCCGCTTTTTCTTACTTCAATTCTCTCCCTTCCCCGCATCCTCTCTTCCCCCTTTTGCCAAAGATCAATGAGGGTTGTTAATTGTTGCTCCATGCGCTCATCCAATGACATGCCAAAAGGCATTCTCACGCTTGTAGGAGGAGGAGGCCGAGGATCTGCCTTTGCAGCAAGGTATCAATCTTGGCATTGATCTCGTTGAAGGTCGAGTGACTGTGTTGACGCAGCCTCCCAAGGGTGTCTTTGACAATGCTTGATCGGCTCGGTCATGTTGGGAGATAATCGAGCCGATGGGGAGTGTTCTCCGAGCCTTCGGCAAGGGAGCCACTCGACCGCAGCTCCTGTCTGCAGCAGGAGGTCCGATAGAGTCTTCTCTGGGGTGCCTGACCTTGAGTCATCTGCGCCTCCGCATCTAGCCGGTGTACCGGGAGGCACAACAATCCTATCTGCAGCCTTCGTTGGTAGGCTCGCTCCTTCTCTCTTTCTTCCTCTTTCCCTTCTTCTTCATCGATTTCTCTTTTCTTTCTCCTCATCTTTTTCTCTCTCTTCTCCAGCCGCCACACCAGCTCCTCCTTCACCTCCATCATCATGATCATCATCATCATCATCTTTAGCATCATCTTTTTCCTTCTCTCCTTCATCATCATCATCATCCTTATTTTCTTCTTCTTTTTCTTGCTCCACTTCTTCTCCTTCTTCTTCATCTTCCTCATCTTCCACTTCTTCTGTTTTTTCAATTTCCTCTGTCTCCTTTTCAACTGGTATGTTTTCTTCTTGTTCTTCTTTTGCTTCTTCATCCTCCTCAACCAAGTTGATAATTTCATTCTCTTCATCAACTTCTTCTATTCTAATCTCCTTTTCTTCTTTCTCTTCCTCCTCTTCTCCAAAAGTACCATCAAAAACACTCAACATTATAGAGTGGATAAAATGGTCCATGTTAGTCTCAAAGTGAGACATGAACCAGTTATCCTGGAGGAGTAAGGTTAAGTCTGACTCCTTGCAAAAATCAGTCAGGACATCCTCCGTGGCTTGGGGGTAATCCCAACCACTAGTTTCAATAAAAATTTGAAAATTTGAAAAGGACATGGTTTTAAGAGTTTTCCATTCCTTAAAAATATTGACAAAAGAATGTTTTTCTGCTTGTGGCTTGACAAGCTGTAGTTGTTCTATGGAAAGATTAAAAGTGTTGTTTTCTAACAGATTGAATGAGTAATGCTTGTGGATAGATATGATAAGACCTGCTTCCTCTTCTTCGGTCATGTATACGGGAGGAGTAATGACAGTACAATTCTTGTTTCGGTGCACAGTGCAGCAAGTCTGGGTAAGCTGGGACCGAATCGGTGGATCGGCATGATGTTCGTGCTGATCTCCTTCATCAACTGCAGCTTCCTTGGCCTCTTTGGAGAGGGTTCGTGTGATGACCGCAGATTGGAAGGTCCTTCTCGGGCCGGTCCCCTTCTCTTGAAACGGATGGCGATTGGAGTGTCATCGGACTCATGCTCGGACTCGACCATAGCTCCGACCTCACCGCAGTTGGTCCGAGTCCGCTGATCGTACCTAGGGCAAAAGCTTGAGTCCGGTAAGTCCTTCAATATCCGGGCCGCCTCCCGGTGACTCCAACCTTTTTCTTATCATGGTCCATATGACCAAGCCTCTTGTTCGGGTGGAAAGGGTCAATGTTTCCTGGCCACCCTACCGCTTCCAAGAACCAACTAAGATGCGTTCCAAACGCCAACTTAGTCTTGAACTTCTTCTCTCCTCGAGCCATTCGACCTTGTTCACTTCACGAACAAGTTGCCCGAAGATGTAATCGGCCGTCTACTTCCTCTCGCCGAATTAGCGCACCCAATACCATGAACTTTGAGGATGATAGTTGGTCATAGCTTCCTGCCATTCCCATGACTATTTTATTTGTGATGTCCAGAGCGACTCGGTAAACTCTTTTCAACTCATTTCTTTTCGCCGTGAACTTCAACTTCTCCGGACATTTTCCACCTTAATCGTCTTCCATGTCTCGCGGGTGATTGTTTGAGTGCTTCGACCGCCAAACCGCTATTTTTCATCCCGAATACAGAGCGAATCTTCTCTCAGACGATGGTGACTTGAACTCCACCGACGGTGCTCAATCTGGTGCTGAATTAGGTACGCTGCGGTAAAATTCAACCACGTCTTCTTTGAACAAGTGTTGAGGGTTGATTTCAAGAAACGGGTAGATGCCGTTTAGTTTCATCGCTCGGATTAAATCGAGCATATCAAAGTCGTCTAGATTTGCTTCCAAGAATCCTCGAAATCGACGACCATGGAAAAGATAACTTGGTCCTTCATCGCCTTTAAGTTTGCTCCACAATGATGCCATTTCGCAAAAAGATTTTAGGATTTAGTGTGTATTTTGCTCGTGAATTTTTAGGTTTCAAAGCGTAAAGAGGAAAGTGAAAGGGTTTTCTTCCTTATAAAGAAGATGAAGTGACGTTTGGATTAGTTTATTATAAGTTTAAACGGTGGTACGCCTTTTCATATTCTTTTGAATTTCAAATTTGAATCGGTGGCCCCATTTGAAAATTGACGGTTGATTCGATTGCCACCGTAGAGGTTAATTAAATGGGCGTGTGACGCGTGTATTTAAAATTGCCACTTGGCTTATAAAAATGTATTTTAAATGCTATTTCTTAAGCCAAAATAATATTATAAATATGGCGATAAAATTGAAAATTAGAGATCATTTAGAGAACTTAGCCGGTCCGATTCGTTGATCGTTGACCGCTCTGCTACAGTGAGTTTGACTTCTCGCCCGGTACTGCATGACTAAGTTGCTTCGACCGGCCTTCGTCTTTCGCCCGCATCGGCTTAGCCGATTCTGGGGTTCGCCCTTCCTTCAACTTGCTTCGTAACTAGATTCCCAATCTAGTAATCCAAGATCTCGCTCGGCTCTAGGAATCTCTCTTCCGCAGGGGTTTGGTGAAGATGTCGCCTATTTGGTAGTCTCAGGCCGACTCTTTCAACTCTAACCCTTTTGTTAAGCACGTGGTCTCGAATGAAATGGTGCTTAACGTCAATGTGCTTCGCCCTGAGTGCAAAACCGATTGTTGGTTATTGCAATAGCACTATTGTTGTCACACCATATAGGAACTTCGTTGGCAATAATATTGTAGTCCCTTAATTGTTGTCCGATCCATAGGATCTCAGGCACAACAAATACCAGACTAGGTATTCCGATTCTCAGAGTGGAGATAGAGTTAGAAACTCCGCTTCTTGCTAAACCAGATATCGACCTGGTTCCTAGGAATTGACACGCCCACTAGTGCTCTTCCTATTGATTTTGCATCCGGCGAAATCCGCATCCGAGTATCCTGATAGCTCAAGTTGTCATCCTTGGGGTACCACAGTCCAACATTAATGGTAGACTTTAGGTACTTAATTATTCTCTGGCCGCATCTAGGTGTGATTGCTTCGCTTGACTGAATCTTGCACAAACTCCAACCGCATATGATATGTCCGGCTGCTTGCGCTAGGTACGTAAGAGATCCGATGAGTCCTCTCGAGTGGGTTGAGTCAATCGATATTCCCGCCTGCCTCGCATCCGGTGAGTACTTGTGCTCATTGGAATTCTTGCAGTTTGGCCGATTCCATTCCATATCTCTTGATGAGATCTCGGGTATACTTTGCCTGGTTGATGAAAATTCCTTTTTCCATCTCGCTAACTTGTAATCCGAGAAAGAAGTTAAGCTTTCCCATCATACTCATCTCGAATTCTCCTTGCATGAGATTGGAGAATTTCTCACATAGTTCTGATTGGTTGACCCGAATATGATGTCATCCACATAAATCAACTATTAGAATGTGGCCTTCGTGCTCCACTCTAAATAGGGTCTTGTCCACTTTTCCTTTGCAAAATCCATTCTTCTCAAGAAACACAGATGTTGTTTCATACCATGCTCGGTGCTTGCTTGAGTCCATACAGAGCTTTCAATGCCTTATAGACTTTGTCTCCTTTGACAAAACACAGGGGTTGCTCTACATAGACTTCTTCTTCTAGGATTCCATTTAGAAACGCACTTTTCACATCCATCCGTAGACTTCAAAATCCTTGAATGCAGATATGCGAGGAATAGTCGATGGCTTCTAATCTTGCAACAGTGCATAAGTTTCATCAAAATCTATTCCCTCACATTGTGCATATCCTTTTGCTACGAGTCCGCTTTATTCCTAACAACAAATTCCGTCTTCATCACTTTTGTTTTTATACACCCATTTGGTGCCAATAACTTTCTTGTGATTAGGTCTGTCATTAGTTCCCAAACATTGTTCCTCTCCATCTGCTCCAATTCCTCTTGCATGGCATTAATCCATGAATAATCTTCCAGGCTTGTTCTGGCGTCTTGGGTTCAATTTGTGACATGAAACATGAGAACATCGCCATTCCTGCCGGTAGAGATGACTGTCTTGTCTTGACTCCATCACCAACTTTCCGATAATTTGCTGAATTGGATGATCCTTGAGCCATTTGGGGATCTCGTCCTCTTCTAGGTTTGTTCCCCCTGTTGGATTGCTCGTGGTTGTCTCAGACTGGATTCTCGCCCAGAATCGATCAGCTACCGCCTTGTCATCTGCAGCTTGGTTCTCAATCGCAGATGAGTCTTTATCGCCTCGGCTGGTCTTCAAGAAGAATCGGATCGAGATAGGTTTGGTGATCCTGTCGATCTGCATTGGTCTTCATCACCGCATTGGGTCATCAGCCGATCTGCAGTGAGTCCACCATTCCAGTTGTCATGTATAATGACTTCTTCAAGGGTTGCCGACTTGAGCTTGTTCTCAATTTGCTCAAGCCGTTTCCTGTACTCAACAAAGAGATTCATCAAAACAACATGGGGTGTTTCCTCCACAACTAAGGTTCTTTTGTTGAAAACTCTATATGCCTTGCTTCTTTGGGAATATCCCATAAATAGACCATCATCAGCTTTAGCATCAAAGGCATTTAGTCGTGTTTTACCGTTGTTGTGGATGAAACACTTACAACCAAAAACATGAAAGTAAGCAATAGGAGTTCTATTATTCCAAACCTCATAGGAGTTTTGCCATGTCTCCCTACTATCATACTCCTGCTCGGGTGTGACAGTGTGTTGACAGCCTTCAGCCCGTAACCTCTTGTAGGTCCGCTTCGCAATCATGGACCTTGCCGCTTCCTTCAGTGGTTCTGTTCCTTCTTTCAAGAACACCATTACGCTCAAGGCCCCGCCGCAGAGCTCATCTTTGGATCCCATTCTCGATCGCTGAAATCGCTTATCGCCTTGTTGAGAAACTCTCCTCCTCTATCTCGATCCGATCTTGATTATGGAGAGGGATTTCTCATTCGATCCTTCTCAAAGCCTCGGGTAACTTGGTCAAGGTTTCACTTTTCTTGTATAGAAAAATGATCCAAGTGTACCTTGAATAATCATCTACAATCACAAGAGCATGCTTTCGCCGCTCAAAGTCCTTGGCTTGATAGGACCAAATAGATCCATGTGGAGTAGATCTAAGATCCTTGTTGTGAGCGTTGTAGTCGACCGGCTTGAACGACGCCTTGGTCTCGCTTTCCTTCGACATGCATCACAGAGTGCTTCCTTCTTGAATGCTTCATTTGGAAGTCCTCTCACCACCTTCCGAGAGCTAATCTTGTTGATGGCTTTGAAGTTCGGGTGACATAGTCTTTTGTGCCACACCAACCATTCTCGCCATGATCTTGGATAGAAAACAGGAGTTAGGTGTTCCTGTGTTCCAATCAATCATGTATACATCTCTTCTTCTAAAACCTTGTAGCTTTATTTCTCCAGATAAGATGTCTATTACCATACACTTCAAGATGGTGAAGACTACTAGATTCTTCTCATCGCAGAACTGGCTTATGCTCAGGAGGTTGTATTTGAGACCTTTGACATAATGAACTTTGGATATTACAATGTTTCCTCGGTGCAGCTCTCCAAAGCCTTTTGTCTGTCCTCTAGAGCTATCTCCAAAGGTTACATCGGGACCTCTTTCTTTGATATATTTGGTCAGCATCTTCTTGTTCCCGGTCATGTGCCTTGAGCATCCAGAGTCTACAAACCACTCTTCACCTCCAAAATTTGAGCTTGAGGAGATGTGGTTGTAGTCCTTCCACCTCTTCTGCAATTAAACAAGCAGAGATTTAGGTACCCAAATTTGTGTGGGTCCTTTGGGGTTAGTGGGTTTCCTGGAGAATTGATTTCTCCTTGGATTATAGGAATTATTATTATTATTATAACCCTTATACGGTGCCTGTGGTCGAGGTCTAAATCTCCTGGTTGGATTGTATACCGGATATTCCTCAAAATAGTGTGGGCCATTTCTAAATCTAGGCTGAGACCATTTGTTAAACCTTTGTGGTCTCCACACTTGTTCGTTTTGGTAATTTGGATAACCTTGAGGTTTCCATCTGACCCTCCCATTATGAAATCTATTTTTAGGGAGTTGTTGGTAATAGTGGGCATGTTGTGCCGGCCGCTTTTGCTCAGGCCATCGCTTAGTCGCTGTCTAGGTGGTATGCAGTGTAACTCGATCGCAGCCTAGACGCTTGACTTTCATTGCCTGCTTTTGAAAATCGGTTTATGCAGTGCTCGTGAATGAGACCATTGTTTCTCCCTTGATGAAAGTGGTTTTAGAACTAGAGGGAGTGTGAGGATCATATCCAAGGCCTGATCTGGAATATAGTGGCCTCTTGTTAGTACACAATTCGTCCAGGGTTAACGACGCTTTCAGGGAGGTTATTTCCTGCGCCTGAGTTTTATTTATCTGTGCCAGCTTAGTAAACTCAGCTTTGGCATGAGCAAGTGCAGCTGACTTTTCTTTAAGTAAAATATTTAGCCGGTCTATCTCAGCTGTATTGGCATTTGCCTGGTTTTTAAAATCAGCTGTATTTGTCTCAGTCTTATTTA
The DNA here is from genome assembly GCA_033398695.1 of Orobanche coerulescens. Lineage (NCBI taxonomy): Eukaryota > Viridiplantae > Streptophyta > Magnoliopsida > Lamiales > Orobanchaceae > Orobanche > Orobanche coerulescens. The sequence goes on along the minus strand of CM065809.1, from coordinate 60,045,760 downwards.
AATCTAGACTGAGTTTTTCAAAATCATTTTTCAGCTGCCTATTCTCATCTTGCAGCTTAGTCTTCTCTGCTGATACAGCTTGATGTGCAGATTTAAGTGTTTCAAAATCTTTGAATAATTGATTTACCGATTCATGTAAATCCATATCTTGCGACATGGCTGAGCTATTATTTGAACCGGTAGGTTTAGAGGTTACCTCTTCATCAGCCAAGTTTGCCATCAGGCAATCATATTCCTCGTCGTCATCAGAAAAGAAGCCGCCGCTTGATTCGACATGCTCCTGGTCTTCTCCGATGAGAGCTTTTCTTCTGTCTTCCTTTCTGGCCACCTCCTTTTTGGTTTCATCCTTCTTGAGCTCGGGACAATCCATTTGGATGTGTCCTATCTTGTGGCAGTTGTAACATTCAACTTTCCAGCTTCCAGCTTTCTGGTTTCTTCTGGGATTCTCCTTGTAGTTTTTCTTATACTTGGAGTAGTTCTTCCTGAAGTTACTGAATCTTTGCATAATGAAAGCCATTTCCTCCTCAAAGTCTAGCGGATTTGGAGGTTTCACATCGGACATGCTCTTAGCAGGGGACTCGGCTGCAAATGCGATTCCCTTCTCTGCAGCTCGTCGAGGATGAACTCGAAGTTCGAACTCGTAAGCCTTCGATCGTAGAATAGCTCCTGAATCTTTATCTTATTCAGGTCTTTGGACTCTCTCATAGCTACACCTTCATGCTCCATTCTCGATTTAGAGATCCGAGGACCTTGAGTGCCATTTCCTGTTGCCATAAGTCTTGCCCAGGAGTTGATTTCATTGATAATCTCGGTGAACCTTGTGTCCACTTGGTCTATTGATTCTCCATTTTTCATTTTAAAGTTGTCAAACTTTTGGATAGCTATTGACAACTTGTTCTCCTTGATCAGCCGTTCCTTTCACACATTAGAGCTAATGTGTCCCATATCTCTTTGGCATTCTTACAATTTTGATCTTGACCATTGTGGATTTGTCAAGAGTTTGGTACAAGACATCTCTCGGCCCCGTTGTCAAGATTGGCCGCCTTTCTCTCTTCGGGGTCACCGCTTCTCTTCTTAGGAATCTTTTCTGCCTCCCACCGCGATTTCCTCGGGTGTGTTGTCCTTCTCGAAAATGAATGGACCATCTTCAATGATGCACCACATGTCGTCATGGATTGAAGATAAATGTGCCCGCATTCTTATCTTCCGGAGATCATACTCACAACCGAAAACAGTAGTCTAGAGTGCATGTGTTCCATTATAACGTGAGAGATAAGATATATATCTTAATAGATCTGGTTCGTGAAAAAATGAACCAACCTCTCCGATACCACTTGTAGGTCACAAGTCGTCCGTAAACAAGTCTAGAGGGGGTGAATAGACTTGTAGAAACTCTTGAACTCTTTTTCTCGAAGAGTGAGTTTCTTCACTGATGATCAAACAAATGACTAGGAGTCGTTTGTTCTTGGATATGTGCTAAGTCACCGATGACGAATATATATATTAACTAAATGAAACACTTAACAATGGATGCGGTAGCTAGAGTATGATGCAAGAAAACAAGAATAACACAGCAATTTATAGTGGTCTCGGAGGTGGGGTAATCCTCTACTAATCCACTTTTCTCCAAACTACTTGGAGATGAATTCACTATAATTCTCAACCAAAGGATAAATATTACGGTGATTCACTACAAACTACAACAGACTTCCAACCGGTGGAATTCCGTGCCGTTGTACACAAACTTGATCGCCTTGCACCTCTTGATCCACGATCCTCGGATGCCTTTATACCGCTACTTCAACCAAAGAAGTACCCTTACTCTAGATTTAAAGACAAGAGTGTTTGTCTTCTCCAACTAAAGAGCTTCCTTGAATATGAACTTTGGATCTGCTCTTTTCTCGATGCTATTTGTTTGCTTAGGATTGCTTTGATCGCTTAGAGTATAAGTTCGCACCGGTGTATGCTCGCCAAATCTCTGGATATATATAGATCACGATCTCGAGCTTCTTCCTTGTAGCCGTTGCAAATCTGAACAAATCACCGTTGGAGAGAGACTTCATTGTTTAATCTTTTCTGAACGTTGCAAGGTCGATTCCCATTATTTAATTTCATCTTCGCATCTGTGATGACTTCGCATGTGAGCGCCGAATCTTTTGAATATAAAAGGATTAACGTCTTCACGGTGGGTCGATGATTTAAATAAATCATATCTCTTATGGAATCACTCCAATTTGTCTCTTCACGTTGCATGTGAGCTTTCCGTAATATTTGACTTTTCAAAGCATGCCGACGTGGACTTGGAGTACTAGCCAGTAGTTGAGTAGATCAAGTGCACTTACTTCTCTGCAGTAAGTCGTCTCGGCCAGATAATCGTTTGAGACTTGTCTCAGTCGTGTGATTTCCCGAGGTTCCTCACTGCACTGGTCAAACTTCTCTCGATAAATTTTAGTTGACTGGGCTACTCGATTGGAGTCACTGCATTTCTCTTGATAGACTAGACTGTACTTTAGTACTTAGCCGATTTTCATTTAACTAACTTTGGCCTACGTAAGATACTCATTTGGTTCTTCTTTACATTTTGCCAATTTTATACTTAACACATTTTGGCCTATGGAAGATACTCATTTGGTTCTTCCTTACATTTTGCCAATTAATAAACATTTGATTTTAAATTAATGACATCATCAAAATCTAACAAGTATTCCTAACACTATTAAAACTCCCGAGGGTATTTTAAACCATTTTAAAAACCATTCTCGTTATTTGTGATCTTTCGGAGTTGGAAAGTTTTACTCAAATTCTTGCCTCGGGAAGTATTCGTTTCGTGGTATTTTAATCTTTAAGGATTCCTGGTTATTGTTATTCGTGGAACTTGAATTATATGGCTCGTATTTGCACTTTGTATTTGCACTAGCAAAACAGTGGAGTTTTGCTAACCCCCGAGTATTCGGGGGGTGGATGTCTGTTTTTGCATTCAGGTTTTGGAGCATAACACAGGGTCGGCACGAAGGATGATGAAAGATGAACGATACTAATCACACAAGGATCCGTATGATGTTATTGGTTTAGTTGCATTTTATTTCCGCTGCAGTATTCTTTCCCCGTTGTACGGGAGTGTGTTGTATTCGCCCCCTGCGTGGGCATGTATTGAAATTGAGTTGTATGTATTTATTGAAAGGCCAAATCGGTCTACTGAGTCTTTTTAGCCTTAAAGGCGTTGTCGAGTTGTTCGTTTGTTGTTACCAGCCTGGTAGATCCTTGAGGAAAGGTTCTACGGCGTGTAATATCCCTGAGCGGATTGGGGGTGTTACAGTACCAAAATCGGTCATCCCTGTAATATCCGTAATTTCGAATTTCGGTAATTTTCTTTTTTTCGGCGGAAGTCCGTTTTGACGACTCTCTCATGACCGTTTCGTCATTTCGAGAATGATTAATTCTGCACTTTTTGTCATCCGAGTTCGTTTCGGTATCGTTTTGTTGAGTTCCGAGCTTTTTAGCGACTTTTCCGCACTTGAGTGCGATTCTTGCGAATCTCCAAACCGCTGCTTCGAGTTTCTCGTAAGTTCATTTAATGTTATTATTCATGTTGAGAGCTTTGGTTTGGTGTTTCGATCGCGTATCGTGATTTTCGGACGTTTTGGGCCATTTTCGTAATTTCCCAAAGTTTTGGGTAATTACTTCCGTTGTTGAATTCCGAGCCTTCGGGTGGTCGGAATTGTGTGTTCTCTTAGCTCTTAGATTCGTCTTTGTGAGTACGTCGTAACCGTATCATCGATTCGTATTCGTGTTCGGCCGGTCGTCGGGCCGTCGGAGTTGCCCCGCCGAGTCATGGCCGGCAACCTGGGCCAGGCCGATCGCCGAGTCACGGCCAGTAGTGCTCGGCAGCCTTCCGCCGAGTCACGACCGGCAGTGATCGGCAGCCTTCGCCGAGCAGTCCGTGGGCCGCGGCACATGCTGGCAGGGCCGCGGCACACTTTGTGGCATTTTTTCGGCCAAACCGACTGTACCGGGTGCCGCGGCACACTCCGGCCGAGCCGCGGCACACTGCCGACCACTGGGAGCCATTTTTGGGCCTGTGCCGCGGCACACTGTGCAGCCTATTTATGGCCCTGCAGACTGGTTTTTGGCCATTTTTCTCACTCGTTTTCTTCCCTTCCACGGCTGGAGCTTGGTTAATCATGGAGAGATGTTGTTGGACAATCAATCCATGAAGGTTTGAAGTTTATATCATCAATCATCCATCCTATAACATCCTACGATCTACCGAATCAGGTCAGATTTTCTAGAAATCTAATTTTGGGGATTTTGGGTATTTTATTCGTTTTCGTCCGTTTTGTTGTGTCAAGAATTAACACCTTCCGACCGGCGATCGCCTCGGAGGACGGGCGACCGAGTCACTGCCGATCGTCCAAGGCAGGTCTGCCGATCAGCGACCAGGCGACCAAGCCTTGACCCAGCGGACAAGCTAGACTGGCCAACCGAAGGTCCCAGGACGAATCCCGGTGTCGAGCGATCGACATCAAGACGATCGCCTCTCGGTACTCGGCGACCGACTCCTGGCGACCGATAAGCGGAAGACCCTCTATCGGCATCTGCCGACCGACCTACACTTGGTGACCGACCGATGCCGACCCTCGACAACTGGCCAATGGCGACCTCCGATGACCATCCAGGGACGACCGCCTCATGTCGATCACCACCGATGGCCATCCAGTCGGCGAAGTCCGAGCCTCAAGACTGGCACCACGTGCAAGGGCCGAGACAAGATCCGCGAATCTCGGGCCATTGACCACAGCCTGGCAGAATCTCTCCACCAGGCGACAAGCCGCCGAAAGCTTGTCAGTAGGGCCTCATGTTGACTGATTCCGGACACGTGATGGCTCCTAATTGGACCGCCACCGGGCGCCGATCCATTGCATTGGACTTTAGCCCGACAGCCAGCATCTTCCTTGGAATTTAGCCCTTGATCGCCCCATTATAATAATGGCCGGAAGACGATCGGCACATTATTATAATGGCCGGAAGGCGATCGCCCGCTAAAGGACAGGACTCGGCTTCCCCTATATATACATGGCTCCCAGCACTTGTCCAAAGGACCGAACTTTTTCTGCACAAAAGGCTCCAGAACTTCGACTCCCCTCGGATTTCATACAATACAGAAGCAAAATACACACACTTGGCTAATCTCCAACTCTTGGCAACAGCTATCATTCGGTCTTACTTCTCCTACCTATCTCATCCAAATAGACATCGGCGGGGACAAAGAACACCAAGCTTCGCTCAAGAGCCGGATTAACAGAATCTTTTTACACTCATTGTAACTAGATTTCTCTCATTAATACTTGTATCCACGAATATTTGTATTAATAACATCTCGCGAGAGCATTCAAGCCCGGGCCTAACAAACCCGGCAAATCTTGTTTTATTTATCTTTTCTCGGAAGTGCTCCCGCAATTGTTGTTTGTTGTCCGTCTCCAGCAGTATTTAATCTTCGGATAGATATTTTGGGCAACAACAATTGGCGCTAGAAGAAGGGGATACAACCCTCGATTTTTTATACCTACCGTCCCGAAGAACACTCACTGTTCTCGGGGCCGATACTTGAAGTGACACTTACTGCACTTCAAAGAAATCCTTCGGAAATCATGTCTTCCGCCTCCGCGTCGAAGAAGGACGCTGACCAGCCGGCCAGACCCCCTGTTCCGTCCCATTCCGAGCCACAGCCGATGGTGGAGGGCAGCCGCCGCGGTCAGAGACGCTCGATCCCGTCCCTGGACGGCGGCCCAAGCCTCCCGCTCGATCAGTTCCGAACCAAGGAACAGATCGAAGGGGCCCTGGCCGTCCTTCAGGAACGACTGAGTGCTCTCGACGCGCCTCCTGCTATCACCCCCTCGGTCTCCCGCCGGAAGTCCAAGCGGAAGCTCAAGGCACATCGCCGAGCGACGCTGAGGCTCTCGCCCGCATGAAGAGGCGCTCGCGGCGGGGCACGTCTCGTCTCGATCGCACAGGCGGTGACTCCGACTGGCGACCGGGCGCCCGGCCTCCTACGAGACGACGGAGTTTGAATCCCTCACCAGGAGTTCGGCCTACCCGGCTCCCACAAGGCGATCCAGCCGCCTGGCTCCCGCTCGCCAAATTCCCGAGGTCGGCAGCAGCGGAGTCCGGAGGTCGGTACACGATCGCCTCGGCCCCCGCTCCCGAAGCCGATCCGCAAGCAGCCGAGCCGCGGCGATTGCCGCTCTGCAACGTCAGATCGACGACGTGAAGGCGCTCCTGCAATCCGGGGCAGGCGCCGTGAAGACGATCGCCGCGCCAACCGAGCCGCTCGCGATCGACATCGAGCTCGCCCCCGTGCAGCACAAGATCGCTCCTCCTCAGACACCCGTGTACCAGGGGCGATCGGACCCCCAAACACACCTGCACAAGTTCAACATCTACATGATCGGGTGTGGGGCATCAGACGCGACCCGGTGCCGAATGTTCCCTCTGACGCTGGACAACCTCGCCCACCGGTGGTACACCTCATTGCCACCTCGGTCCATTGGCTCCTTTAACGAGCTGGCGCACGTCTTCACGGAACACTTCGCCACCAGAGTCGTCCGGCCTGAAGGTCGCCTTCGCATGATGCGAATCAAGCAGGGAGAAGAAGAGTCCGACTCGGACTACATCGACCGGGTAGACATGATCATCCTCAACGGCGAGCCCGTAAGCGATGAGACCGCCCTCTACGCTAGGGGTGGACTCGGTTCCATTCGGTTCGGTTTTTGACCGAAACCGAGAGTCGAACCAAATATTCGGTTTCGGTTTGGTTCGGTTCTTTTTGAAGTTCGGTTCGGTTAAGTTCGGTTTTATAAATATTCGGTTCGGTTTCGATTTGGTTTGATGTTTTTTCGGTTCTTCACAATATAAATTCAAATATTATATGCAATAGAATAAGTTATATATGACAACAAGACAACAAGAGTTTTATATATATATATATATATATATATATATATTCAAGATAAAAGCTAGAGTTGCATAGCAATTTCCAAATATCTCAAAATATATAACAATCGTAAATCACAGTAGCTCATTCTCTCAATCTAAATTAATTGAATCACAAATTCATGAGCATATTATCGGTCCTTCTTAGACCCATGAGGGTCTTACAAAAGGAAAACGAATTATACTAAAATTCGAAACACACCAAAATCACAAAAACAAGGTCATTTTAGTATGTTGAAATTTGACTTCGGTCCATTTCGGTTCGGTTCGGTTCCGCTCTACCCCGAACCGAGAACCGAACCAAATTAGTTCGGTTCGGTTCTGTTTTTTTGTTTTTCGGTTCGGTCTTATTCGGTTTCGGTTTTTCGGTTATTTTTTCGGGTTTTTTCGGTTCGGTTTTGGATTTTCGGTTCCAAAATGCCACCCCTACTCTACGCGGTCCTAGGGGGATTTCAGGGTTTTTCGCCTATGTTCAGGCATCTCACGAAGAACCAACCTAGAACCTACGCAGCCTTCCGGGCTAGAGCCGCAGATTTTCGGGCCAGGCAAAGGTTCCTTCTTAGCCTGTGAGCAGCGCGATCGGCGCCCGGACGACGATCTCCCGCCCGATCGCCGATATCGACCTACGAATAAAGCGATCGGCAGCCGAGCGACGATCGACAGTCTTCCGGCCCGATCGCCGATCATCACGCTACATCATCAGCAACCCGGTGGACACGATCGCCATCTACAGTCCAGCATATAACATGACGGACTAAGGCATAAGATCGCCTCCACCGCGCATCATAAAGCCATGGTCCTGGCAGTCGATGGAACCGGCTGCTTCGGCCATGCAAGGTCCCTTTCGGCCGAGATCGCCCGCCATTCGTTTAAATACGAGGCCGGCGTAGTCTGAGGGCTCTCCAACATTAATCAGTGGACACATGCCACAACCCCGTCTCAACGTACACCGTCGAGGTCGGCCATCTCCATGGCTGGCCGAGGTGGAAGCAGAGCTAACAAGCCGCGGGCGTGGAGTTGATTCATCCGACGCGCAAGGAATCCTCTAGACCGAGACCGCACGCCCTTCGTTTAAATACGAGGCGAGGCGCAGCCTAACAGAGGACCCTCATAATAAAGTGAGTCACGAGACACTCAATGTCTTCGCGCACCAAGACACGGTCATGGAGTCGGTCCATCGATCTCCGCGACTGTGCACGATTCCTCAAACAAAGCGAAACCACCAAAGTTTCCATGGGGGATCGGCCAATGTTGTTTTTGCAGGTACAAGACCGAAAGATAGCTAGCCAATCGACCATGATAGCCCAAGTCCGAATCCTAAGTCAGCTCAGATCGCCCGTCCTCATCCGAACACGATCACTAGCAAGAACCACCTCGCCCCATGTCTTCAACACAGGAGCAAGCTGGGGGGCAATTGTTGTGTCAAGAATTAACACCTTCCAACCGGCGATCGCCTCGGAGGACGGGCGACCGAGTCACTGCCGATCGTCCAAGGCAGGTCTGCCGATCAGCGACCAGGCGACCAAGCCTTGACCCAGCGGACAAGCTAGATCAAGCAATCAAGGTCCTGTGACGAATCCCGGTGTCGAGCGATCGACATCAAGACGATCGCCTCTCGGTACTCGGCGACCGACTCCTGGCGACCGATAAGCGGACGACCCTCTATCGGCATCTGCCGACCGACCTACACTTGGTGACCGACCGATGCCGACCCTCGACAACTGGCCAATGGCGACCTCCGATGACCATCCAGGGACGACCGCCTCATGTCGATCACCACCGATGGCCATCCAGTCGGCGAAGGCCGAGCCTCAAGACTGGCACCACGTGCAAGGGCCGAGACAAGATCCGCGAATCTCGGGCCATTGACCACAGCCTGGCAGAATCTCTCCACCAGCCGACAAGCCGCCGAAAGCTTGTCAGTAGGGCCACATGTTGACTGATTCCGGACACGTGATGGCTCCTAATTGGACCGCCCAGCTGGCGCCAGTCACTGCATTGGACTTTAGCCCGACAGCCAGCATCTTCCTTGGAATTTAGCCCTTGATCGCCCCATTATAATAATGGCCGGCAGACGATCGGCACATTATTAAAATGGCCGGAAGGCGATCGCCCGCTAAAGGCAGGACCCGGCTGCCCCTATATATACATGGCTCCCAGCACTTGTCCAAAGGACCGAACTTTTTCTACACAAAAGGCTCCAGAACTTCGACTCCCCTCGGATTTCATACAATACAGAAGCAAAATACACACACTTGGCTAATCTCCAACTCTTGGCAACAGCTATCATTCGGTCTTACTTCTCCTACCTATCTCATCCAAATAGACATCGGCGGGACGAAGAACACCAAGCTTCGCTCAAGAGCCGGATTAACAGAGTCTTTTTACACTCATTGTATTTAGATTTCTCTCATTAATACTTGTATCCACGAATATTTGTATTAATAACATCTCGCGAGAGCATTCAAGCCCGGGCCTAACAAACCCGGCAAATCTTGTTTTATTTATCTTCTCTCGGAAGTGCTCCCGCAATTGTTGTTTGTTGTCCGTCTCCAGCAGTATTTAATCTTCGGATAGATATTTTGGGCAACAACACGTTTAATCCGATTTAACTTAGTATTTTGATGGATTGATGATTACTTAGATGTATTGTATCATTTCCCTTGTTATTCCATGGTTGGATCGTATCGATTCGTTGTTTTGGTCGAGTTCTTGATCGATGCCTTGAAGGTGTCCGGTAAAATGTCATAGAGGGGTTTTCGGGCGTTCTATGATTATTCTTCCTCGTATGATCGATGATTTATTGATTATATGTTGTTAGGGTCGAATTCTTGTGAAAAACTCGAGTCGGAACCCTTCCGTTCGTCGTTTTCTTCAAGCTTCTCGATCGTGGGTGTATTCTTTTCCTTCGCCGGGGAATCGTAGGTGTTCGAGGTGTCCCGACTGAGCCATGATTGTAGGAGTGTCCGGTATCGATTATCGAGGCAAGTATCTTGCCCATACATTACGTGTTTTGTGGATATTATGGTTGTTAATCGTCGATATGTGCTAAATAAATGTTAATAACCATTTTCCAAGGAATCGGTATATTTACCATCATGGTTTTTGTAAAGGTGACCCGTGTGGGTCGGGAATTAATGTGCTTAGTTGAATATGTGTGCTAGTGTCGAGTATAGAATCACCGTACTTTCTTGTGATATCATTGCATATGATTATGTCGTTGGTAAATATAAAGTGTAATTCTTTTGTCAGATTATGTGTTTGGAGTCCCGTGGCTATGGACGAATATGTGAGTTTTTGGTGATATTGGTTGTGTCGTTCGGTGCTGTTGAAATCTTGTGCTCCCTTGTGAATTGATATAGTTCTGGGTCGTGAGTACGTGTTGGATAATTTGGCCATTCTAGCAAGGTACCTCGACTATATATATTTTGTGTGTTTGACCTTTGAGAGTCGTGGTTTTGTAATTTGTGAGTTGTTACTCTTCCACCTGGGGATGGCATGTGGCCTCTGGGGGCCGATACTAATGGGTACGGCCACGGAAGTGGACTTGGGTGCGTGTGTTGTTGTTCTTCCACCTGGGGATGGCATGTGGCCTCTGGGGGCCGATACTAATGGGTACGGCCACGGAAGTGAACTTGGGTGCGTGTGTTGATGTTCTTCCACCTGGGGACGGTTCGACGGGACCTCTGGGGGCCGATACTAATGGGTACGGCCGTGGAAGGGGTTTCCCACCTGGGGACGGTCCGACGGGGCCTCTGGGGGCCGATACTAATGGGTACGGCCACGGGTTACCAAGTGTGGTTTCTGTGATATTGATGTTGATCTTTTGATGATTAATTGTGATATTGTCCGGAGTATCACAATGCTTTGCGCTCGGGGTCGAGAGACATTATATATCGAGTCTTGGTGCTTGGCTAGAATGGCATAAGATTAATGTGTTATGTGTAATGTGTCCTTGTAAGTGAATTGAAGTGGATGGCCGGGTCGTGGACCCTGTGTTTTGTGACCGGAACGGTTGGGTCGTGGACCCCGTGTTTTGTTAAACGGATTTGTATTTTGGAAATTGAACTTTGGGGCTGTGACCCTAAATGGCTTTCGAGGAATTAAGAACTTTTCAATTTCTGATGTTTTCAAAACTCCCGAGATTTGGAAATGTTTTCAAAATGCTTACTTGCTTCGTTTCTGCTTTCAAGACTTGAACTAATTTTTTTACTAAATATATCTCAGGAAGTCTTTCGTTATATTCTCGGAATGTGTTGTGTATGTCTCGTATTTGCACTTTATACTTGCACTAGCGAAACAGTGGAGTTTTGCTAACCCCCGAGTAATCGGGGGGTGGATATCTGTATTGTGTCCAGGTACATGCAGGTTTTCGGGAGCAAGACACAGGATCGGTACGAGGGATGATGAAAGACGAATGATACTAATCACACGAAGGCCAGTTTTGGGTTCAGTTAGTCGGAGTCCATTGTATTGTCTTTTCCGCTGTCTTATTGTTCATTGTTGCGAGTATTTTACCCTTACATGGGTATGAGTCTGGATGAGTTTATGTATTTTGATTTGTAAGTCAGTGACGACAGACCAAATCGGTCTATTGGTTCGTTATTTTGATTCGTCGGTATGTGATGTAATGTGTTGTTTTGATGTCTAGCCTGGTGGATCCTCACGGAGAGGGTCTGCGGCGTGTTATATTCCCGGTTCGATCTGGGGGTGTTACATTTATGGTATCAGAGCTTAGGTTGCGGAAACCTAGGCTGTCGGGTCCAGTCGTGTATTGTTGGGTCTTGTCTTGTCAGATTGAGTCTGACTGATGTCGTGTCGCGACGCGTTGTTTGGAATGTCGGCCGTGATTAGTATCAGGGTGCAGCCATCATCTTCGTGCGATCTGTGGATGTAAGTCTCCCTACTACAGGTTGTACCACGAGCTATACGAGCCTATGTAATTTTGTGTTATGTAGTTAATATTCGAAGGTGCATCGTGAGTAAGTGACATATATTTATTGATTCCCGTCTTGCGCTAAAATGTAGAATGATATTGCTGAATGTATCTTTGTATAAATCATTTTTCTTGCAAGAGTATAAACCTTGGAATTTTAAGTTTTCGAATCCTTTCGGGGAGTCACGTAAAATTTTTAAAATGCCCTCCAAGGGAGGAAAAAGTTGATTTTCGTATGTTGACCTCAAGGCTGTAAGTTCTGAAAACTCGAATTATTGATAATTCTTTTCCACTGTGTACTATAAGTTTTCAAAACACGAGTTTTGAACTCAAATGAGTTCTACAAAATATACTCAAGACGTGACCCTTGCTTTTAACTTTTTGGTTTTGAATGACAATTGCCTTTTGATGGTTGCTCATGATGTGTTGTAATTATGTGAAGCGATGGCTTTGAGATTCGAATATTGTTGTTGTTTAATTGTGACCTTCGATTCCAGTAATGTCGTATATATGTTCGCAATCATGTTGCTAAAATAGAACCGTTAGCGCACGCTAAGTGTAAGGCTAGCGCGCGCTAATGCAGCATGGGTAGCGCACGCTAAATATGTGTTGTAGCGAGCGTTAGTCAGTCTGGGCAGAGGCTATGGAACCGCATTATAGCCGTTAGGTCTAACTTTTGCTGCCAATCACATGTAGTTGTATTCTCTACGTGGTGTCTAGTGATAACAACTGTTGTGCGTGAATGTGTGTTAAGACTTTTCGTATTGCTAGGTGATATTTGATTGTGTTTGATGAATTGATAAATTATGTCTGCTGCGAGTGTGTTCGAACACGCTTTTCTAAAACTTTCATAAGTTTGTACAAGTGCGATTAGCCGGCGGCTTCGTATGAACTTTGGAAATTGTTTGAAATTTGCGAGCCGGCCTAGGATTCTCAAATAAAACCTCGACGGTATTTGAAAGAGTTGTTTTAAAGTACCTTGAACATTTTGTAAAATATTACCGTCGTTGATGTTTGTGAAGTGTTGGGAGAATTTTCGAAAATAATTTTAATGTATTGTTGCATTTTCAAATAATTCGAGTGAATGATTTTCAAAAATCTTTCACACCATAAAAATATTTTATTTCAAAAACCAATGCGATTTTTATTTTCAAAAATATATAGTGAAAGATGAAAAATCTCACTCGATGTAAAGTTAAAACTCGGAATTGGAAATGTTAGAGTATGTAAGAATGATTTGATGATCTTGCATGGTTAACTTGTTAGTTGTTAACGGTGATGATGATACGTAGAGGCATGATGACTTCAAATGATTTCAAATGAGACGGTTAAAGTATGTTGTTTGCAAGTTTTGATGAAACAACCCGAGGTACCAAAAGTACTTTTAAAGTTTATTTTAAATAGATATACAAATCCAAGGATTTTCAAAAGATTTCCTTTAAAAGGATACCTCGTGGATTTTCTTTTCGAGTTGTTATTGGTTACCTTATGTGATATGTCGTGCTGAGTTGGTACCTTAGTATAATATTTTGCGAAGTTGTGCAATCGTATTGAGTGGGAATCCGCTTAGTATGCCGATGGGCAGAGGACGCAGTCGTGACCACGATACTAATGGCCATGAAGATCGGATGTGGACCAAGAGGATATGGTCGGGAAGGTTGCTATTCCAGCACTTCGTTCTCGTTGTTTAGGTTTCGGGACGAAACCTCTTTTAAAGGTGATATGATGTAATACCCGCATTTTTCTTTCTTTCTCTTCTGTTTCGTCCAACCGTATCGACTCGACTGTGTTCGTTGATGCTTCTGACCTGGTGTTGTTTCCCACCTTTGTCATTCGAACGAGTTCTGATATTGTCCCAAATTGATCTATATATCGTTGTGACCTTTCCAAGTTCGGAAAATTAGTCTCGTTTTCGATCTTCCAACCCTTGGGCGGTGGAATTCCGTATTTGTTCAGCGATTGGCTTGCATTTTGATTGATGTACCGTTGGGTTGGTCAATCGTACTGATTTTCGTCCGTTGTGTTTTGTGTTTGTTCGGATAATTGACTTGATTGTATTATCCAGTTGATGATGCTTGTCACTTGTTGGTTTTATTATATCCCTAACGGCGGCGTTGTGTTGGTCGTCGTGGAGCGTGTTTTCACGCCGTATATTCCTTTGCGTTGCTTGTAACGTTTTGCCGATGGGCGTAAGTTACGCATTTCCTTGCGTATCTCGTTGATTTTTCCTGGCGGGATATTGCTTCTCCCTACTTGTTTTAAGTTTCGGGACGAAACTTCTTTTAAGGAGGGTAGAATGTAATATCCGTAATTTCGAATTTCGGTAATTTTCTTTTTTTCGGCGGAAGTCCGTTTTGACGACTCGCTCATGACCGTTTCGTCATTTCGAGAATGATTAATTCTGCACATTTTGTTATCCGAGTTCGTTTCGGTATTGTTTTGTTGAGTTCCGAGCTTTTTAGCGACTTTTCCGCACTTGAGTGCAATTCTTGCGAATCTCGTCCGAAACTGTCGTTTCGAGTTTCTCGTAAGTTCATTTAATGTTATTATTCATGTTGCAAGCTTTGGTTTGGTGTTTCGATCGCGTATCGTGATTTTCGGACGTTTTGGGCCATTTTCGTAATTTCCCAAAGTTTTGGGTAATTACTTCCGTTGTTGAATTCTGAGCCTTCGGGTGGTCGGAATTGTGTGTTCTCTTATCTCTTAGATTCGTCTTTGCGAGTACCTCGTAACCGTATCATCGATTCGTATTCAGGTTCGGGTTTCGGGGTCGTTCGGGCCGTCGGAGTTGGCCCCGGCCGAGTCATGACCGGGCAACCTGGGCCTAGCCGCATCGCCGAGTCACGGCCGTAGTGCTCGGAAGCTTCGCCGAGTCACGACCGCGGTGATCGGCAGCCTTCGCCGAGCAGTGTGGCCGCGGCACATCATGCCGGGCAGGCGGCACACTCGTGGCATTTTTTCGCCAAACCGACCGTAGTGCCGCGGCACACTCCGCCGAGCCGCGCACACCGCCGACCACCGGGAGCCATTTTTGGGCCTGTGCCGCGCACACTCCGGCTGGGCCATGCACACCGTGGCACTTATTTATGGCCCTGCAGACGGGTTTTTGGCCATTTTTCTCACTCGTTTTCTTCCCTTCCGCGGCTGTAGCTTGGTTAATCATGGAGAGATGTTGTTGGACAATCAATCCATGAAGTTATGAAGTTTATATCATCAATCATCCATCCTATAACATCCTCCGATCTACCGAATCAGGTCAGATTTTCTAGAAATCTAATTTTGGGGATTTTGGGTATTTTGTTCGTTTTCGTCCGTTTAATCCGATTTAACTTAGTATTTTGATGGATTGATGATTACTTAGATGTATTGTATCGTTTCCCTTGTTATTCCATGGTTGGATCGTATCGATTCGTTGTTTTGGTCGAGTTCTTGATCGATGCCTTGAAGGTGTCCGGTAAAATGTCATAGAGGGGTTTTCGGGCGTTCTACGATTATTCTTCCTCGTATGATCGATGATTTATTGATTATATGTTGTTAGGGTCGAATTCTTGTGAAAAACTCGAGTCGGAACCCTTCCGTTCGTCGTTTTCTTCAAGCTTCTCGATCGTGGGTGTATTCTTTTCCTTCACGGGAATCGTAGGTGTTCGAGGTGTCCCGACGAGCCATGATTGTAGGAGTGTCCGTATCGATTATCGAGGCAAGTATCTTGCCCATACATTACGTGTTTTGTGGATATTATGGTTGTTAATCGTCGATATGTGCTAAATAAATGTTAATAACCATTTTTCAAAGGAATCGGTATATTTACCATCATGGTTTTTGTAAAGGTGACCCGTGTGTGTCGGGAATTAATGTGCTTAGTTGAATATGTGTGCTAGTGTCGAGTATAGAATCACCGTACTTTCTTGTGATGTCATTGCATATGATTATGTCGTTGGTAAATATAAAGTGTAATTCTTTTGTCAAATTATGTGCTTGGAGTCCCGTGGCTATGGACGAATATGTGAGTTTTTGGTGATATTGGTTGTGTCGTTCGGTGCTGTTGAAATCTTGTGCTCCCTTGTGAATTGATATAGTTCTGGGTCGTGAGTACGTGTTGGATAATTTGGCCATTCTAGCAAGGTACCTCGACTATATATATTTTGTGTGTTTGACCTTTGAGAGTCGTGGTTTTGTAATCTGTGAGTTGTTACTCTTCCACCTGGGGATGGCATGTGGCCTCTGGGGGCCGATACTAATGGGTACGGCCACGGAAGTGGACTTGGGTGCGTGTGTTGTTGTTCTTCCACCTGGGGATGGCATGTGGCCTCTGGGGGCCGATACTAATGGGTACGGCCACGGAAGTGAACTTGGGTGCGTGTGTTGATGTTCTTCCACCTGGGGACGGTTCGACGGTGTAACACCCCCAAACCACTCGGGAATATTACAGCGCCGCAGACCCTCTCCGCGAGGATCTACCAGGCTAAATACAAAACAATGCGTCACTTCACATGCCGACATGGCTACATAAAGGACCATTAGACCGATTAGGTATTATATCACAACACACACAACAATACATACAAGACCCTTGCCCAGCACACATACCCACGCAGGGGCTAGAATACGATAACACTTCCATAATTCGAGAAAATAACACATCGGAGGAATAACCAACACGACTCTACCAAATACTCTATAAATGGTCTTCACGTGATTAGTATCTTCGTCTCCCATCATCCTTCGTATCGATCCTGTGGCTCGCTCCCCAGCTACCTGCAAGTACCTGGACACAATACAGACATCCACCCCCCGAATACTCGGGGGTTAGCAAAACTCCACTGTTTTGCTAGTGCAAGTATAGAACAGAAGTACAAGCCATACACAACGTGCTTCAAGAATATAATAATCTTGAATATATTTTCCGAGATAATTCACTTAATCGAAACAGTTTGATTTATAAAAGGTAGGAATAGAACCATGTATTTCATACAAAATATTTTATGATCTCGGGAGTTTGAAAACATTTGAAATAAAGGAATTCTCAAGCCCTTCGAAAACACTTAGGGACATGGCCCAAAATCATCTTTCCAAAATACGATTCCAATAATAAAACGCGGTTTCACAACCCAATTCACAACACACGGGGTCCAAGACCCGAATCATAAGCCACAGGGTCCACGACCCGAATCACATAACACATGTTCCTAAGGATTATTCGCGTCCCGTGCTAACAAGCCACGAACCTCAGATGCTCCCGTAGAACATACCCGAGTAAATAACCCAATAGGAAGCCATACCAAATCACATGTCCTCGTGGCAACAGCCACAGAACCATTCCAAACCACAACCATAAGTTATCCCGGCATCGGGCTAACAAGCCACGAACCTCGGAGTCCCTGCAAGACATACCTGATGATAACCCCACAAGTTATCTCGGCATCGGGCTAGCAAGCCCCGAACCTCGGAGTCTCCGCAAGACATACCCGTATTGGATAACCCTACGGTCACGCCCGACCCATACTAGCAAGTATGGATCCCGGAGATTCAACAATCCTACCCGGAGGCACATCACTATCAATGATCACATAACAATGAGTAAAATATCAAGCCAAGCAACACTTAAACATCACAACCTCCTTTCAAAGGAGTATCAACTAATATCACACCCAATACGTTCTTACCGAACAAGTACACATAACAATACGTAATCCCCGAGAAAGGATTACGGTCTATTAAACTCACTCAAAGTGGTCATAACATCTTTTCAACATACAAGACCAACACACATATCCTGAGAACACATATATTCACGTAGTACACGAATTATCGTTGAAAGACAACATTTATCGAGAACATACCGATCCCTTTTTACGTTCATTAAACATTGGGTTTCGTATATAATCATTTATCAGTAATTACGCCTACGAAACATGAAATGTATGGACAAGATACTTGCCTCAGTATTACGAGCGACGAAGCATTTAACGGGCACGATCGGGCAACCTTCGAACCTCCAAAAGCGATCAAGACTTGACACCCACGAATACTACGAAAATAGCATCACCACGAATCAATAACACTAATCGAAATCCAAAACGATCCTAAAAAGGACAAGGATCTAAGTATTCTCAAAGAAATCAAGAATCGTTGATCCGGGCGATAAAAATCGATGAACGGTTAACAAAATCTGAAGATTACGGTGAAGACAACCAAAAATACACAACCGATCGGATGAGATCGGTTAAGAATCACAAATCCAAGGAAAAACCCCAAATTCAAGAAACTAGGGTTCTAAGAAGAGATTACCTTGATCTGGACCAAGAAGACGATTAGATGTTGTTAAACATCTACAAATCCGCTCAGAGATGAAGCTAGAAGAAAAAGATCGGTCCTAATCGCCTCTGGATCTCACTCCCGTCGGAAGGGATGAAGATGTAACACCCTCAAGATATTCGAGGTATATTACAGCGCCGTGAATCCCTATATGGGACCCACCAGGCTGAACAGTATCATACTCCTCGACTCACATAAACGACAAACCAACACCATGTCATAAAGACGCAAAACAGAATAAACCACCCGGTTCAACCGGTCAAACATAACATCATCAATCAACACAAACATAAAGGCAACATTACAATCCGGACGAACAAGAACTCTTAAGTACTCGAGTACAACTATTAGTTCCAAAAGCCACAAAAGATGAAAAGACAAAAAGACATTAAGACGTCACTTATGCACAATCATCACGCATGGCCATCATCCGTGTACTGGTCCAGCGCCCGCTCGTCCCGATGAACCTGACCTGAAATTCATAAAACGAATTTCCCCAAAACGGGTCCCCAGAAGGGGTTAGCATTTACGCTAGTACAAGTAACCAGATGAACAACTTACATCTTACACATATAGTAATGCATGCAATAGAAACCCGTTCGAAAACACTCATTTCCGGAAATGCCAATATCAAATCACATTTGTAAAATTCACCACAATTAACCGTCGATCCACACCTCCGTGGACCCCTACCGAGACCCCGTCGGATCTAACCCGTAGTGGTTAAAAGCAAAGCTCGTCGATCCACACCTCCGTGGACCCCTACCGAGACCCCGTCGAGTCTAACCCGTAGTGAGCATACACACGCACACAATTTCTCATACAAAACTACTATGTCAAGATTGTAAGTTCATAAGGATACTTGCCTCGATTAATTAGACGATGACACGAACGGAACGGAAGAGTTGAACACGACCGCAAGGAACCGCGAAATGAACCTAACGATTCGAATAACACAATCACAACCAACTCTAGTCGATTATGGAAATGGATTACTACCGAAAACCGCATACGATTCATGTTGATTCGTATATAAACATCTAAGAGGGCGGACGACAACATTTCCGTCTAGATTACGTAAAAATCACGAAATATACCATGAATACGTAGGAAACCGAGAATACCAACAAGATTAATAATATTCATCATGAATCCATCAACGAAACGGAACGGATCGGAAGAAAATCCCAAAACCCCCAAATTATCCAAAAGTAGGGTTCTAAGAGATTACCTTGGATTTAGGATGAGAAACACAAGTGGATGATGTTAGTCTTACACCAAGAACTCAAGCACAAGGATCTCTCAAGTGATTGGAAGAAGAAAATCGCCTCAAATCGCTCTCGGAGTCGCTCGGCCGCGGAAAGAGGAAGAAATGAGATTTTGTGATTATCTCGGTCAACTCCTGGTTTATATAGCCGGGAGTGTTAGCGCACGCTAAGACCTCAAGGTTAGCGTGCGCTAACGGATAGGTTACAAACCCTCTGTTAGCGTCCCATCCGAAACCAGGTTTTGGCGTTAGCGTGCGCTACCAAACATGCGTAGCGTACGCTAATAACCTCTCGCTAGCGCGCGCTATCGACCAATAGCGTGCGCTACCCGAACATCACCGAGTCCAAGAGCTAACCGCCCAAACCTCACTCGACCCGTTAGCGTGCGCTACCATACCGGCGTAGCGTGCGCTAACTAGCATCGATTGAGTTCGAGTAAACCGCCCGATCGGGCAGTCACTAGCGCGCCATCAACAATTTAACGTGCGCTAGTCTCCCGACATTAGCGTGCGCTAGACGAGATATCGTGCGCTAATCCGATAGTCCAGAGGGCTGGGAGCTGAACTGCCACTCCGAGGGCTAAATCGTTAGCGTGCGCTACGAATTAAACGTAGCGTGCGCTACTAATGGATTTCTAGCGTGCGCTATACAGGAAAGGTAGCGTGCGCCAGATACAGAATATAAACGACCCAAAATACCGGATTATGAACGAAACGTCAAACGGAACACCTCAAAACGCATCATAGCATACAATGAATCCACGGCAACCCCGAAACGGCGGTTCCACACAACAATTACGAGAATCAGATCAAAAGATAACGGAAAAGTTACACTGAAGGATACTCGAGGGTCACTAAAATCGAGACTTACACCGGAAATACAATTACAAGGGAAGGAAAAATGCGGATATTACAGAAGAAAAGTGGAAAAATGACGACTTAATGCTGTTGTCCAGTATTTATACTGGACAGTTATTAGCGCGCGCTAAACACCCTGCATTAGCGTGCGCTAATGGGGTCATCGCTCCAGAGAAACCGCATATAACACAGTTAGCGTGCGCTAGCCAAAAGCCGTAGCGTGCGCTAACGGGTCACAAAACCAGTCCAGTAGCCCCTGGACAGAACCGCACCTGCCGGGTAGCGTGCGCTAGAAAGAAGAGAGAGCGTGCGCTAAGCAGTCGATAGCATGCGCTAGCTATCAGCCTTAGCGTGCGCTAACAAAGCTCCAGTCCCAGTCCAGTAGCTACTGGACTGCCTCTGGACTGCCAGTTAGCATGCGCTACACATTCAGTAGCGTGCGCTAAACACCACGCAGTAGCGTGTGCTATGCCTCAAGCATTAGCGTGCGCTACACCACAAAAACTCAAAAACTCACATAGTGATCCGAAATGCCTCCAAACACGTGTCCCAACAAGACACACCCAAACATGGCACGAAATTCCAACTATGAGGACAATGACAATCCGATAAAACCCAGAAAACTCAACGATTCCGGAACAAAAATCTCGGGTATTACATTCTACCCCTCTTAAAAGAAGTTTCGTCCCCGAAACTTAAAACATATAACGAACGACGCAAAACAAACTCAGATAACACACGATATCCGTTGCCGAAATAACAAAACACAACGAACGAAAATCAATACGGTCGAACAATTCAACAGTACATCACCAAAACACGAGCTATACGCTGAACCAATACGAAATTCCACAGCCCAAGGGTTGGAGGATCGAACACAAAACAAATTCCTTGAACTTAAGGAAATTACGAAGGAGTCCTAACGCTCAACAATCACGAAACGAGATCAACAAAAACTGAACCATCAAATGATTGAGTTACAACGATCGAGACGACAAAAGTCGATCAATCATGTTCGAATCACGACGGACAATAATACTCAAACAACAACCCCAAAGTTCACATCTCGACTCGAGATAATATACGATCCGGTGAAGACAACAAGATGTGTATTCACATAAGATCCACAGGAAAGGGAATAGCAATTGGAAAGTCATAACGACAAATGGGTTATTCTGAAATAATACCACAACTTGTTCGATCAACCAAAAGCACAAGACAGGACAAGTTCAGAAAATATCAACGAACATAAACGATTCGATAGAGTCGAAAGTACGGAGTTCAAAATCCGATTCACTTCAAATAAAAGAAGTTAATCTCCGGAATATCGAAACAACAAAACGAGGGAAATAACATAACAAACAACTGATAGGCTAAGCCACTCAGGGGCTTCTCGGAGTCGATCCAGATATCGGTGCTCAATTCCGCGCCCCGGAAGGCTCGGTAACCATCTCGCAAAACTGAACTCGGTGTCCCTCGAGTCCGCACCTGTAACACGTTACTGGCGGAGAAGGACAATGTGCACGAACATGTCCCGCCACATTACAGTTAAAACATCTCCTGGCTTTACCAGGAGTCAGAGCAGACGACTTGGAACTCTCAGTTCCACGCATCGAGCGATGGAGCTTCACAGCGGAAAGGCTACGACATTGAAAACTAGAAACACCAACTCCTGCACCGTCCACACGGTCATCGGACTTCCTCTACTTCTTCGACTAGGACACACGCTCTGACGATAACGAAGCTAGTTCACGGGCTAATGCTCGATCTTGATAGTTCCTCAACGAAGTGCAATTGAATCCCGACATATACACGCGAATATCCGGCTTCATCCGTCTGTCAAAGTGAAGGATCCTCTCTTCCTCGGTTCTCACCCGGTCTCGCACATAACTGAGTTGTTTGCTATAATCAATGATAGCTTGCGACACCGATATATCTTGCGGTTCTGCCAAGTAGAATTCGCGAATCCTCTGCTCTCTAATCGATTTCGGACAGAAC
Source organism: Orobanche coerulescens (assembly GCA_033398695.1). Lineage (NCBI taxonomy): Eukaryota > Viridiplantae > Streptophyta > Magnoliopsida > Lamiales > Orobanchaceae > Orobanche > Orobanche coerulescens. The sequence goes on along the minus strand of CM065809.1, from coordinate 60,023,396 downwards.
TCAGCGTCCATAAATGCCTGGAACTCCACCCACGTGACATCACGATCACGAGGTTTAACAGCTTCCCACCAATTAGCAGCATCTTTGTCGAGAAGGTACTGAGCGATAGGTACCTTCCGCTCTTCAGGACATCCGACAGCCTCGAAAATCTTTCCCAACTGGAAAATCCAACCATTCCAGCCCAACGCGTCCGCAAAGACCGCGAATCGAGGGGATTCATACGAACTACCTCGCGAAGCCATTGATTTACACCAACGTTCGACTCGCGTCAATGCTACATTGAACCACAGGTTAATCGAGTCATCCGAGTCGCTACTTGTTGCAATATAGTAGCAACACCCAAACTAAAATCATTCCCGGCATTCTCTCGATTCCGCATCTGATCCTTGTGGCCATCAGCGCCACGGTTACGACCACGACCTCTGCCCCTCGGCATACTAACAAACAATCAACCTAGGGTAACAAAAGATCATAACTCATAGCAAGATATTCACATCTCTGTCTTTAATCCAACATCATTAAATCATATACATATTACCATTTAATTCCAGCTAGAGCACAATATACAAACTATTTTACCAAAAATCTTCATTTATAATGCCGTTGTTATGCGATTTATAATGCAAAGAAATTGAAATCATCCATTATATCAAAATCATTTTCTGTACGGTTTCCGCGCCGGAACTCACCAAGTTGAAAACCATTTTAAAAACGTTCCAAAATGCCGAAAGGCCGATGACGGTAATACTTTCCAAATACTCCCCAAAAGTCATTTTCCAAATACCAAATACCGTCACCAAATACCATTTGAAATTACAAGCGTAGACGCGAAAACTCAATAGTTTCAAAATATATGTTAAATCACCCAACAAAAGAGTTAGGAAAAAGAGTCAACGAAATAATTCAAATTTACAAACCCAAAAGGTCATTTTGAAACACACACTATTTGGTAAAAGTACCCAAAAAGTCACTTTGGACTTTACACACGCAATGATAAGAACACGATTCAAGTTACACATAACCACACACAACAATTGTTATTCATGAACATATACCAAATAATGCCGAAAGTCGAAGGTTACAAATAAACAACAACATACGAATCCAAACGCCAACAATTTACATTCTCACTACATATCGTTTAACCGGAAAAGTTGAAGGCGAAAGTCACGTCTCAAGTAAACTATTAGTAGACCTCGTTTAAGCATTTAAAATATTTTGAAAAATTTCAATGCAAGATGAAAATATAATATGTGTAGTTTGAATTCTCAAAATCTTTGGTCTCGAGGTCATCATACGAAAATCAAATCATTTTTCCTTTCATAGGATATTTTTAAATAGAATTTACGTGACTTCCCCAAAACATTTGAAATTGAAATACCACATTGATAAACTTTTATTGAGTAACCAATCCAAAACATCACTCCTGTAAAAACGATTTTACACAAAGATGTAAATATATATATATATATATACATACATACCGGTACAACTCTTTATTCCAACACAATACGAGAATCAAACAAGTATGGAGTAAGTATTCATGAGGCACAATTAAACTCCACATAATAACATAGAATCACGTAAACTCGTATAATACGAGACACAACAAGGTAGGGAGACTTACATCCACAGATGGCACGAAGATGATGGTTGCACCTCGATACTAATCACGACCGACAACTCAGACGACGCGTCGCGACACCACTCAGTCAGACCAAATCTGACAAGATAAGACCCGACAACACACAACTCAACCCGACAGCCTAGGTTTCCTCAACCTAAGCTCTGATACCATATTCTGTAACACCCCCAAACCACTCGGGATTATTACAGCGCCGCAGACCCTCTCCGCGAGGATCTACCAGGCTAAATACAAAACAATGCGTCACTTCACATGCCGACATGGCTACATAAAGGACCATTAGACCGATTAGGTCTTATATCACAACACACACAACAATACATACAAGACCCTTGCCCAGCACACATACCCACGCAGGGGCTAGAATACGATAACACTTCCATAATTCGAGAAAATAACACATCGGAGGAATAACCAACACGACTCTACCAAATACTCTATAAATGGTCTTCACGTGATTAGTATCTTCGTCTCCCATCATCCTTCGTATCGATCCTGTGGCTCGCTCCACTACACCTGCAAGTACACGGGCCTTGTCTGAGACATCCACCCCCGAATACTGGGGTTAGCAAAACTCCACTGTTTTGCTAGTGCAAGTATAGAACAGAAGTACAAGCCATACACAACGTGCTTCAAGAATATAATAATCTTGAACATATTTCCCGAGATAATTCACTTAATCGAAACAGTTTGATTTATAAAAGGTAGGAATAGAACCATGTATTTCATACAAAATATTTTATGATCTCGGGAGTTTGAAAACATTTGAAATAAAGGAATTCTCAAGCCCTTCGAAAACACTTAGGGACATGGCCCAAAATCATCTTTCCAAAATACGATTCCAATAATAAAACGCGGTTTCACAACCCAATTCACAACACACGGGGTCCAAGACCCGAATCATAAGCCACAGGGTCCACGACCCGAATCACATAACACATGTTCCTAAGGATTATTCGCGTCCCGTGCTAACAAGCCACGAACCTCAGATGCTCCCGTAGAACATACCCGAGTAAATAACCCAATAGGAAGCCATACCAAATCACATGTCCTCGTGGCAACAACCACAGAACCATTCCAAACCACAACCATAAGTTATCCCGGCATCGGGCTAACGAGCCACGAACCTCGGAGTCCCCGCAAGACATACCTGATGATAACCGCACAAGTTATCTCGGCATCGGGCTAGCAAGCCCCGAACCTCGGAGTCCCCGCAAGACATACCCGTTTAGATAACCCTACGGTCACGCCCGACCCATACTAGCAAGTATGGATCCCGGAGATTCAACAATCCTACCCGGAGGCACATCACTATCAATGATCACATAACAATGAGCAAAATATCAAGCCAAGCAACACTTAAACATCACAACCTCCTTTCAAAGGAGTATCAACTAATATCACACCCAATACGTTCTTACCGAACAAGTACACATAACAATACGTAATCCCCGACAAAGGATTACGGTCTATTAAACTCACTCAAAGTGGTCATAACATCTTTTCAACATACAAGACCAACACACATATCCCGAGAACACATATATTCACGTAGTACACGAATTATCGTTGAAAGACAACATTTATCGAGAACATACCGATCCCTTTTTACGTTCATTAAATATTGGGTTTCGTATATAATCATTTATCAATAATTACGCCTACGAAACATGAAATGTATGGACAAGATACTTGCCTCAGTATTACGAGCGACAAAACGACGAACGAGCACGATCGGGCAACCTTCGAACCTCCAAAAACGATCAAGACTTCGACAGCCCACGAATACTACGAAAATAGCATCACCACGAATCAATAACACTAATCGAAATCCAAAACGATCCTAAAAAGGACAAGGATCTAAGTATTCTCAAAGAAATCAAGAATCGTTGATCCGGGCGATAAAAATCGATGAACGGTTAACAAAATCTGAAGATTACGGTGAAGACAACCAAAAATACACAACCGATCGGATGAGATCGGTTAAGAATCACAAATCCAAGGAAAAACCCCAAATTCAAGAAACTAGGGTTCTAAGAAGAGATTACCTTGATCTGGACCAAAAAGACGATTAGATGTTGTCAAACATCTACAAATCCGCTCAGAGATGAAGCTAGAAGTAAAAGATCGGTCCTAATCGCCTCTGGATCTCACTCCCGTCGGATGGGATGAAGAAAAGTGGAAAAATGACGACTTAATGCTGCTGTCCAGTATTTATACTGGACAGTTATTAGCGTGCGCTAAACACCCTGCATTAGCGTGCGCTAATGGGGTCATCGCTCCAGAGAAACCGCATATAACACAGTTAGCGTGCGCTAGCCAAAAGCCGTAGCGTGCGCTAACGGGTCACAAAACCAGTCCAGTAGCCCCTGGACAGAACCGCACCTGTCGGGTAGCGTGCGCTAGAAAGAAGAGAGAGCGTGCGCTAAGCAGTCGATAGCATGCGCTAGCTATCAGCCTTAGCGTGCGCTAACAAAGCTCCAGTCCCAGTCCAGTAGCTACTGGACTGCCTCTGGACTGCCAGTTAGCGTGCGCTACACATTCAGTAGCGTGCGCTAAACACCACGCAGTAGCGTGTGCTATGCCTCAAGCATTAGCGTGCGCTACACCACAAAAACTCAAAAACTCACATAGTGATCCGAAACGCCTCCAAGCACGTGTCCCAACAAGACACACCCAAACATGGCACGAAATTCCAACTATGAGGACAATGACAATCCGATAAAACCCAGAAAACTCAACGATTCCGGAACAAAAATCTCGGGTATTACAGACGGGACCTCTGGGGGCCGATACTAATGGGTACGGTCGCGGAAGGGGTTTCCCACCTGGGGACGGTCCGACGGGGCCTCTGGGGGCCGATACTAATGGGTACGGCCACGGGTTACCAAGTGTGGTTTCTGTGATATTGATGTTGATCTTTTGATGATTAATTGTGATATTGTCCGGAGTATCACAATGCTTTGCGCTCGGGGTCGAGAGACATTATATATCGAGTCTTGGTGCTTGGCTAGAATGGCATAAGATTAATGTGTTATGTGTAATGTGTCCTTGTAAGTGAATTGAAGTGGATGGCCGGGTCGTGGACCCTGTGTTTTGTGACCGGAACGGTTGGGTCGTGGACCCCGTGTTTTGTTAAACGGATTTGTATTTTGGAAATTGAACTTTGGGGCTGTGACCCTAAATGGCTTTCGAGGAATTAAGAACTTTTCAATTTCTGAAGTTTTCAAAACTCCCGAGATTTGGAAATGTTTTCAAAATGCTTACTTGCTTCGTTTCTGCTTTCAAGACTTGAACTTATTTTTTTACTAAATATATCTCGGGAAGTCTTTCGTTAAATTCTCGGAATGTGTTGTGTATGGCTCGTATTTGCACTTTATACTTGCACTAGCGAAACAGTGGAGTTTTGCTAACCCCCGAGTAATCGGGGGGTGGATATCTGTATTGTGTCCAGGTACATGCAGGTTTTCGGGAGCAAGACACAGGATCGGTACGAGGGATGATGAAAGACGAATGATACTAATCACACGAAGGCCAGTTTTGGGTTCAGTTAGTCAGAGTCCATTGTAATGTCTTTTCCGCTGTCTTATTGTTCATTGTTGCGAGTATTTTACCCTTACATGGGTATGAGTCTGGATGAGTTTATGTATTTTGATTTGTAAGTCAGTGACGACAGACCAAATCGGTCTATTGGTTCATTATTTTGATTCGTCGGCATGTGATGTAATGTGTTGTTTTGATGTCTAGCCTGGTGGATCCTCACGGAGAGGGTCTGCGGCGTGTAATATTCCCGGTTCGATCTGGGGGTGTTACAATCCCATAAGTCCTATATATAGGCTTTTGGACTACTACTAGGGATCTTAAGGAGGATTAGGGAAGGACTCCTAATAGACCTCAAATTTCCTTATTAGGACCTTTCCTAATATATTGAGTTTATTAATATCAATTCAATCCACTAAAGAATTAATATTGCACTTCCAACCCAAATCCCCAATTTAAAAAATTGGGCTCCTTATTTAAATTTATTATTTCTCGTGTTTAAGATATCGAATGTCCATTAATTAATTATAAGCTACTGACAGCTTTAATTAATTAATATCTTATCCAAGAGTAGTACCACTCGAACCTTATTATTATATCGGAACTAAATCCACCTGCAAGGTTTAATATAATAATCATTATCGAGCTCCTCAAGGGGACATCATTAACCCGCACGAGTCGGGACATGATTTCTAGTAATAATAATTGTCATATACAAAACATTATTGCCCAAGATACGAATCTTATTGAGTCGATCATTTTGACTCTCACCCGTGGCAAATCAAATCAATAAGTATTATAAATACACAATTAAATATTATATACTTAGAATTAAGAAATAATAATTATCCGAGATTTACGCTCTTCTTACAGTCAGTACAGAAGACACTATCTCACCTCGATCCAGTTCAACGTATGTAAATACACTAATGTATGCTAATAGTCAAGACCAACTAATCTCAAACATACACTACAAACTTTCATATAATTTGTCTAATAATTATATAGGTTGTGAACTATTATATTATTTTATAAGGCACAGATAATGTGATCTTCCGTGTGACACCAACACACCATATTATCTACAATATAAAATAATTAGACATTTCTTTTGCATAACCATAACGTGAATAAATATGCAAAGCATATGATTGAATGTAATTAATATTCCCATAGGCAGTTACATGGAAATAATGTATACAAGCATAATGTATGCTTTGCAGTATACAACCCTAACACAGCCCGCCGCCGCCGCCCCAATTTCTTTCCCTTGCAGTCGCCGCCTTAACCCTAGCCGCTGCCGCCTAGTTCACGGAAAGGCTGTATAACCCTCAAAACCAACCCCGATCGGTCACCCATCACCGTCACCTCCAAACCACCATAACTGCCGCCACAGTTTATGTGTGCGTGTGCACCTTACGTTTTGAGGGAGAATGTCAGCCGATTGCAGAACTTTGAGAGATAATTTCTAGAGAGAGAGAGAGATCGAGTGAGAGAGATAGAGAGATTAGGGAAGAAGCTTTTACATGTAAATAGGGTTTTTATACCCAATTTTTTCCACTCAATTTCTATTTCAGTCCCCAACTTTTAAGTTCATACAATTTCACCCCAATCAGTTTCTAATATTTTTCAATCAGGCCATCTTGACTCAATTTCAAACGTTTTGACCACATCCATTAGTGTTATTATATTTTTTCTTTCCCCTCATTTTTTTCTCTCACTCAGCAATATATACATTTATAAATAATAAATGAATTATTTAATGTAGGATACAAGAACCAAGGGCATGATTAAGACGATTCATAAGTATTCAAGCATTTGCATTCAAGTAATCACAATTTCAGGTGGGAATTATTACTTGTCGATTTTAATTTATTTATTTAGACTGTATAGGTGATATGTTATATTTATGATTAACATGCAATCACATATTTTCATATCAAATATCAGTATATGTTTACATGCAGTCACATGTTTACAAGCTCAAGTTATATATTGATATAACAAATATTCATGCTACGCCTCCATTATGTATTGTGATTATTGTTGATTTGTGATGTTCCCACGAGCAATAGAAAGCTCATCCCAATTTCTATGTAAACTTTTCAGGTTAATTCGAAATGACGATCAACGAGTTGCAGGGTAGGCCGACATATGATATAGGGATATTTTGAGAATGAAACCCACATTTTACCCCATATTTTGAGATTGCAACCCACATTTTAAAATAGGGCTTCTTGCAACCCACTTTTAGATAAAATAGGGCTTCTTGCAACCCACATTTTACCCGGATTTATCTAAAAGTGGGTTGCAAGAAGCCCTATTTTAAAATGTGGGTTGCAATCTCAAAATATGGGGTAAAATGTGGGTTGCATTCTCAAAATTTCCCAATGATATATTTAGTATTATTTATTTCTTTTAATTCCGCTACGTTTAATATGAAGCATTTAATTTGTTTTGGACAATTATTTTTCGCTGCTAAATTCTTATGGTTCTATTGGAAATTTAAAGCCACTTTATTCCCGCAAATATTTTTCTTTCAAAAATGTTAATTTCGATAACGGCTTGGAATTTCTACAAGTTTCTTATTATTAAAAAAAATTATAAAGCACCTTAGAAAAATTGGGTCGTTACAGAATCTAACATATGCTAGGCCACAGACGTTGCCTATGCAATGGACTTCACAAAGGCTACGGCCTCGAAGCAACACATATTATTACGCACGTAGCATACCTGAGTTAGCGTACGTAAAGGACTATTATGCCCATTGTGTCAGCTGGCTAGCGTACGTAATAAACTCCACAGAGATCACTGCCTTGAACTAGCAGGTACTCCTGCATACGTCAGATTGTCGAGTTAAAGTATGTAATCATCACATTACGTATGTTATCTGCATGGAAACGTACGCAGAGGTATCAACGGACTGCCTCAAGTCCCCCCCAGACATTCTTCATACGTTGCATGCTATAATAGCGTATGTTAAGTGTTACATACATAATGCAAACCATTAATGTACGTAACTGGTATCAAACAGCAGTACTAGTGGAATGGTTGTGTGCAACAAGACAACTACGCGACATAATCCATTGACTGCCTAGTCGATGACAAAACATATAATCCGAAACATTAATAAATATATCAAATATTATCAAAATCCCAAAAATATCAACCCCATGTATACGACATGAACTCGAATGATAAACCATGGAAATAAAGAAGGGTATAAACAACCATGAATATGCCCAAAATCCACACGAAAACATCAAGATACGTAATAAGAGAATACAAGACAAAAATTGTACCGAGTACAAACGTTTCACCAAAAATTGAGAGGTACGAAAATGAAAAATACAGATATTACAGGAATAGTATGGGTATGTCAAATTTATTCAGGGAGGGTATGAAACTAGTTTTTAAGTAGGGTTATTTTTTTCTAAATACACGATATTTTCTCAATTTTGAAAATTAGACATGGCCTTTCAAAACCGCCTGACATTACGTAGCCTTCATTTTTGTTTTGATTTTTGGCCAGAAATAGGAACACCCCATATTCTGATCCGACGTGGACATCGGAGTTGCTCGCGTGGCATTGTCGCCCAACGAAAGACACTACGTCATTTTAACTTAATAAAAACGACGTAGTTTTGATGTTAATTCACTTTAGAAGTTAGGGATCTTTCTCCCATTGGTGTTAATTCCTGGCTTTCTAACTTTATCCCGTTTAAGATGGGTGAACGATGCTACACCCATGGACTTCAAGCGATGCTGAGGACGTCGTGGAGCGACGCAAATTCAGCTATGCATTTTTATGGAAGTTGAGTTTCTGAGTTAAACAGCTACTATCACTACAAAAAAAATAGTTTTTACCGACGCCATTTATGGACGCCTGTAGCCGTCGTTGTTAAACTTATAATTTACCGACGCCATTACTGACACCCGTTATTTAATTGATTTACCGACGCCATTGCCGACGACTGGTTCGCAGACTTATTTTTTTTCCTTTTTCCACAATTAACGACGTCGTTTACCGACGCCATTTCGGCATTGGTAAATTTTTATTATTATATTATTTTTTTTTCAAATTACCGATGCCTTTACCGACACCATTTTGGCGTTGGTAATTTTTTTATTTTTCTTTCTTTTTTTTAAAATTGACGATGCTGTTTACCGGCGTAGGTATCTACCGATGCCATTATCGACGCAGAAATGGCATTGGTAAATTTTTTACACTATCCCACATCGAAAAAACAGTAGTGTATTATGTGGTTTATATACCAAAATCTTTCTCAACCATTTGAAATTGAATGGAGCCCGAACCTGACCCGCCCGGACCTGGACCTGACCGAACCTGACCCGCCTGAGCCCGGACCTAACCCGCCTGAGCCCCGCCTGAGCCCGGACGTGACCCGCCTGAGTCCTGACCTGACTTTTTTAGATTTTTTTATTTTTAATTTAACAACGCCAAAAATAGCGTCGGTAAATAGCGGCGTCGGTAAAAAATTACCGCCGAGCATTTTTTCAATGGCGTATAGCCATCGGTAATGGCGTCGGTAAATTTTTTACCGACGCCATTTTCTGTTTTACCAATGGCGTTGGGCGTCGGTAAAAACTGTTTTTTTTGTAGTGTATCACCCAAATAGGGACAAAGCCAATATGGGGCAAGAGGGATCGTCTGACCCCTTGAAGATTTTTTTTAATATTAAAATAATTATATGACGTTTTGCTAAATGCCCAATATTTTGTTAAAAAATTTATTAAAAATAATAAAAAAGCCCACATCCCGAATCCAATTACCCATAACCCAACACAACTAATACAAAAAAAAAAAGGCACATCTCGTCCACTGCCTGCAGAAAAAGAAGAACACGCCACTACCGCTGGGAGAAAAAAAAAAAGAAGGGCGCCACTGCCTGGGAGAAAAATCGCCAGCACTGCCAGGGAGAAAACACGCCTCGGCCGCGGCCGCGAAGAAAAAACCCATCTGGCAGGTATGATTTTTTTTTTTGTTTCGTTTTTTGTTTATTTTTTCCTTCAATTCATGTGGGTTTTTGATATTTTAATCTGGGGGTGGAATTTTGTGTTTCAAGGGTTTTGATACTCGATTTGTTTATCTTGTTTTGTTTTGTGTTTTGATGAATTGTAATAAATTAGATGTATTTTTGAATTAGGGCGATTTACATATGACTACCTTTTTAGATGGTCTAATTATAGTTTGGTCCCTATTGTTTCAGATATTACAATGAAGGATAAACTTGATCATTCGTAAACTATATTTACAACGATGACAAAAGTCAAATTTTCGATTTACGCCACTCGGCAGAGATCGATATTCCAAATTCTCTTTTATTTTTCCTTTTCGTTTACCCATTTTTCCGCCTCACGCGCATACGCCGACCTCATCAGAATATATATAACACTTTGACTTCAGTAATAATTTTCAAGTTTTCTAGAAAAAATATTTTTCCAAAAAGAAAGTATTTTCTGAAAAACATTATTTTTCGAAAAAATTTATTTTCCGGGAAAAAATTATCTTTTCAAAAATATTATTTTATGGAATTTTTATTTTTTCGAAAAATTAAAAAATATTTTCTCGAGAAAAAAATAATTTTTGGCAAAATAATATTTTTTCGAAATAAAATTATTTTCTGAAAAAAAAAATTATTTTCTTGAAAAAATATTATTTTTTAAAAAAAATAAAACAATTTTCTGGAAAAAAAATAACAAAAATATTTATTCGAAAAAAATAAAAAAATATTTTCTGGAGAAAAAGGTATTTTTTGGCAAAATAATATTTTTTCGAAATTAAATTATTTTCTGGAAAAATATTATTTTTCCGAAAAAATAAAATTATTTTCTGAAAAAACAAAAAAATCGAAAAATTAAAAATATTTTCTGGAGGAAAAATATTTTTGGCAAAATAATATTTTTGCGAAATAAAATTATTTTCTTGAAAAATATTATTTTTTCGAACAAATAAAATTATTTTGTGAAAAAAATAAAATAAAATATTTTTACGAAAAAATATATTTTTGGAAAAAATTATATTTCAAAAAAATATTTTCTCGAAAAGGAATATTTTTAAAAGAAATGTATTAGCAAGACTTTAATAATTTATGTTTATTTGTTTAATATGAAATGTATTTTAAAAGAAATATTTTATTCAAGTGAATAGAGGGGCATTTTCGTCTTTTTAATAGAAGTCAACACCAATTTAGGTTTTTGTCCTTCGTTGTAATTTATGAAACAATAGGGACTAAAGTGTAAAGAAGCCATCTAATAGGGTAGTTGGCTGTAATTTTCCCTTTTGAATTATTCGTGTCTAAGGACTAAGTGATATTATGTTCAGTTTTATGAAATTTTCTACGCCAGGTTATCGATTTATCCATGTAATTGACAGGCAACTTGTGGAATTAAATGACCGCTTCAATGAGGGAAGTACAAAATTACTTGTTTGGCATGCTTGAATCCGAGAAACAACTTCACAATTTTCGACAAACGAAAGCTGGTTCGTGTTGCTCAATTTTATTCGTATGATTTTCCAAAAAGAGACTTGTGATGTTTGAAGATCAACTTGGTGTTTATATTCTCAAATGGAAGGGATCAGTAATCTTTCTGAAAAGATGGTGGAGAAAAGAATGCATGAAATATTTCCAGATGTGTATTTATTTATTATTTTGGCTTTAATGTTACCGGTTGCAACAACTTCAGTGTAGAAGGCATTTTGCACCATTAATATTATAAAATCCACTTCGCAACAGAATGAGAGATGAGTGGTTGAATAATAGTTTGATTGTTTACATTGAGAAAGATATTTTTACTTGTGTTGATAACGAAACTATAATGCAACATTTTCAAAATGTGGAAGAACGCCGTGGATATTTATAAGTTATATTATTTGTTTTGTTAGGAATTGTGGATGAAACGATAACGTGTCTTTTTAGTATTATCAATTTTGTTAGAATTTTTAAATTTTTTATCCTGTCCCTTATTATATAATCCTGGATCCGTCACTGCCAAAAATGACTGCATAACCTGCATTAACAAAATGCACATCTATAATTAATCTGTGGTAACAAATGAACAACATAATCTGCCAAAAAAATATATATTCTCATTCAACGTAAGCAAAGTCAACAATCTTCACCAAATGACCAAATATTCTTGAAAAGTCAACAAGGGGATTGAAATTGTACCTTACAAAAGGATGACTACATATCATTCATCATTACGTACCGGATATGCGTATCCTGTACAAGAATATGCGATTCCGATTTTTTTTTTTGCACGGATTCGCCACGTGACGAATCCCGTGTGAATCCCACGCGAATCGCACCCACACCCACACTCATGCAGTATCCGATACTGCATACTGGTGAATTTTGAAGAATCCGTGCATCATAACCTCCTAATAGACCTTCGTGCATCATAACCTTCGTGGAATTGAATTTCTCATGGCCCAATGATCCCTTAGTCTTTGACTAAGGGTTAGGGCCTAGCCCTCCGGGGTACGCTGGTGGAACAATTAAATATTGAGGGTTTCAAGCGGCAGTGTGGGATGCCAGATCTCGGTGGGAACCTGCGGTTGGATTTGGGGGGGTCCAGCATGGAGCAATCACTTGGGGGACGACTCCTTGTGTGCGGTAGTTGAGGATATTTAAGAACTTGGGAGCCAGATACACATCTCGCGATTTAACTAGTAGCAGTACTGTGGGGCCGGGACTGTTATCCCGAGGACTAATCAGGTATAAGGTTGGAACCTCGGTATCAAAAAAAAAAAAATGTCATTTTGGCTCAACGACACATATTAAAAAAATTAGTGATATCCTATTATATACTTAATTAATTGCTTTGAAATTCGAACCGAGATTTTAAAGTCTATTGCGACCTGTATTAAAAAGTGTAAAACGTCATTTCAACTGCAAATAATATCAAGGGTCAAATGACATATAATCTAAACATAAAGATGTTCGATTTATGAAATTATTACAGAAGTTAATCATATATTGTAACGCCCCAAAAAGGCGGCTATTACAGTGCCGTGAATCCCACACTGGGACCCACCAGGCGATATTCAAAACAGATTAAACAAATATTAGTTGTGATACCGAACCACAATGAATAGTTATTACTCCGATTAGGAGTTTATTAAAATATGGCCAACGGCCTTACAATACACAGGATCCGAAAAACAAGTATAAACCATATGGGGATGGAAAATACTTCTGCAATATCCGGTATTTTTCTTTCCCTTGTATTTTCATTTTTGGTATATTTCTCGGTCATAGTGACCCTCATGTATCTTTCAGTATGTCCTTCCTGTCAACTGTTGAATTGTATTCTCGTTATTGTTCATTGTTTCAACTTTCCCCATATAAATTCGACTTTGTTAGATCACCATTAATTTTTGGTGACTCCAAAAATTATAAATCTTTGCAATATTATAGAACATCGAGTTAGCTTTCCAATGGTTCAAGCGGTGAGTCAATCGGAGTTCGGACGAGAGAGTTATGGTCGCTTTAGTGGAAGACTGTCACTGTCGGCACTGGTCCGAAGCCTTTCTACGATAGGTGGGCCAAAGACTCAACCGCCGGCATTTCGTATGGTATCGGCCGATCACGTCCGGAAGCCTTTCGCCGATAGGTGGGCCGAAAGACTCAACCGCCGCATTTCAGTATGGTATCGGCCGATCACGTCCGAAGCCTTTCTACTGATAGGTGGGCCGAAAGACTCAACCGCCGGCATTTCGTATGGGTATCGGCCGGCCTATCGGCCACTTATCGCCACCTCTATCGGCCGATAGGTCCAAATTGCTACACTATAAATGTGTTGGTCCGAGCGTTATCACTCATTTCTTCCTTTTTTCCATCACGCGCGAGAAAGAGAGAGGGAGAGATATAGGGGGAGAATTCTTCATCCGGGGTCGATCTTCATCATTTCTTTTCGGTTGTGAGGCTCGGATAATCAATCTAACGCGCGTTCTACGGATCTTAGTACTCGAATCTTCCAAGGTAATGCTCTAAAACCCTATTTCGATTAATTTGGGGTTTTGGGTTTTTCTTCCGATTCGCTCCGCTTCGTTGGTGGATTCATGATGTATACGATTGATATTGTTAGTATCTTTAGTTTTCCTACGGATTCACGGATATTTTGTGGATTTTTATGGAATCGAGAGGGTTTGGTTGTGGTCCGCCTCGTTTTTATTTTTGTATGAATATACATGAATCGTAGGCGGGTTTCCGTGTATTCCATTTCCATAATCGCTTAGAAGTGGTTGTGATTGTGCTATTCAATCGTTAGGTTCATTCTCGCTTCCTCGTGGTTGTGCTTGATCCTTCCGCTCCGCTCGTGTCATCGTCTATTTAATCGAGGCAAGTATCCTTATGAACTTACGATCTTGACATAGTAGCTTTGTATGAGAAATTGTGTGTGTGTGTATGCTCACTACGGGTTAGACTCGACGGGTCTCGGTAGGGGTTCACGAAGGTGGATCCGCGAGCTTGCTTTTAACCACTACGGGTTAGATCCGACGGGGTCTCGGTAGGGGTCCACGGAGGGTGGATCCACTAATTGTGGTGCATTTTTACAAATGTGATTTGATCATTGGCATTTCCTAAATGAGCGTTTTGAAAACTATGATTTCTTGATGGCATGCATTACTATATGTGTAAGATGTAAAATGTTCATTTGGTTACTTGTACTAGCGTAATTGCTAACCCTCTGGGACCCGCTTTGGGGAAATTCGCTTATGAATTTCAGTCAGTTCATCAAGACGAACGGGCTACTGACCAAGATGCGGATGATGGCCGAGCGTGATGATTGTGCCTAAGTGACGCCTTAATGTCTTTTTGTCTTTTCGCCTTTCAGGGCTTTTAAACTAATGGTTGTACTCGAGTACTCAAGAGTTCTTGTCCGTCCGGATTGTATTGTTGCCTATATGTTTGTGTTGATTGACGATGCTATGTTGGACGCAAACCGGGTGGATTATTCTGCTTTGCGCCTTTATGACATGGTTTTGGTTTGTCGCTTATGTGAGTCGATGAGTATGATGTTGTTCGTCACTGGTGGGTCCCATATAGGGATTCACGGCGCCGTAATATACCTCGAATATCTTGAGGGTGTTACGTAAAATGGTATCGGAGCACTAGGTTTATGGATACCTAGGCTTGTCGGTTAATCGGGTCTTGTGGTGTTTTGTTTTGCACATCATCACACACGCCATGATTCCAGATTTACCAAAGGTCCGTAAGTTTTTCTTTCCCCTGTTCATTAATTCCTTGTATCGCACTTGATTCTCGACTTGTGATTGTTCTTTTCTTGTACCGATCCTCGTATGGCTTTTGCTACTTATTTAACTCCGATGGATGCCGGAAGAGGTCGTGGTCGCGGCGTGGTCGTGGACGCGGCCGGACGTGGGCACGGTGGCGGCCACGCCACGATCCGGAGCCGGCAGCACGGGCGACCGTCATAGCCATGCTTCTTCGCAGAGCGTGCCGATCTTGGTATTGCGGCCGTTATGCAACAAATGGTGAACCAAATGGCGGCAATAGCTCAAAGTGTTCGTAACCCGGATCAAGCCCATGCTAATCGGGCGGGCGGACTGTTGGCTCCAAGATGTCATCAAGATGCATCCTCCTCGCGGGAGCTTCTGCACCCGATTGGCCGGGAAGGGTGGATCAAGGAGATGTCTAAGGTCTTCGTTGCCACTAATCGTCCCAAGACCGTAGAGTTCCTATTGCTCAAGATTTCTCACCGGGACGCTACGATCGGTGGGAGGCCGTTGGCCCAAAGACCACGCCGCTTCGTGGGCCGAGTTTCAAGAGTTGATGGAGATCGAATATTGCCCGTGGCGCCGATGTGCTCGGGTACATGCTTTTATGATGCTCAACCGCGGATATCCCCGTAGCTCAAGCTATTGCTGATTTTAATAAAGAGTTGGGTTATGTGAAGACCCAAGTTGTCGAGAGAGCGACAAAATTTTCCATTTCTCCGCATTTGATGAAGTCGTCGATTCGGGACTATATGTCGGGGCTCGTATGCACTACATTGAAGGATTATCGAGTAGGGCCCTTGCTTACGATATGTCTCGTGACGGCGAGTGAGGCGGCCCGCGAGAGTAAGAAGCGTAAGTCCGCCGGAATTTTTCGCCACAAAGGTGGGGGTCGCAGAAATTTCTGCTAACTTTTCCGCCGGAGGTGGTCCAAATCGATCTATCGGGTTTCCCAGCGAGGTCGCCAAAGCCCCTTCTCGAGAGGTGAAGTGTTTTAACTGGCGGCCACCAGCCACATCACCGTAATTGCCCGAGTCCTTTGTTGATATGTAATCGGTGTGGCCAACCGGGCCACAAGGCGGCTCGTGCCGAGAGGGAGAGAATTTTGGGTGCCCGACTTCCATCCCAACGCCTAGGGAACCAAGTGTGAATCAGGATCGTTTGCTCCTCAATCTCCGCCGAGTGCTAGTCGGGGGAGAGGTCGGGTCACCCTCTAAGGGGGAGCTTCGGCCGGCTCACCCACCCGCGTGTCTATGAGATGCGGAGAGCCGATGATCCAAATGGCTACCGTGGCGGCAGTGTACCGTTTATATTCTTTCTCATCCCGTCGCTGTGCTTTTCGATTCCGGTGCTACGCATTCGCTCATATCTCTCGGATTGTGTGCGCTGCTTGAGTCTCGACCGCTTGACGCCTTGTGAGCCCTTCATCGTTAAGCTTCCTAGCGGCGATAGGATCGTTGGCGATCGTGAGGTCCGAGACTGCCTGTACTTATTTGTGAGAGGACTTGGCCCTCTAATCTTATTGTTGTGAGTATCGAGGGTGAGGATTTAATTCTTGGTGATGATTGGCTCGAGCGGCATGGTGCGATCATGAACTACCGCACGAGAATCATCACTATGTTAGCCGAGGATCAAGATTGAGCACTCTTTTCGCGGGGCGAAAGAGAGGAAACCAGAATTGCTATTAACGCCTTGAAGGCGATGAGTCTCCCGCGAAAGGGGTGTACCGGTTATTGGTGCTATGCCTTGAAGGCGGAGGATGGTGGAGTCGAGCTTTCGTCGATTCCAGCCGTTAATGAATTTCCGATGTATTTCATGACGAGTTACCGGATTGCCACCGGATCGTGAGGTTGAGTTTGCTATAGAGTTAGAGCCGGCGCGTTTCCTATTTCAAGGCGCCGTATCGCATGGCACCTTCAGAGATGGCAGAGTTGAAGAAGCGCTTGAGCGAGCTTCTTGAGTCCGGTATGTTCGACCGAGCGCCGCCTTGGGGCGCACCGGTCTTGTTTGTACGAAAGAAGGATGGTTCACTACGCTTGTGTATCGACTATCGCGAACTAAACAAGGTGACCATCAAGAACAAGTATCCTTTGCCGAGAATCGATGACTTGTTTGACCACTGGTGGAGCTGCGGTATTCTCGAAGATTGATTTGAAATCGGGTACTATCACCTTCGGTGAGAGAGTCCGACGTGCCAAAACAGCCTTTCTGACGAGATACTGACATTATGAGTTTGTAGTTATGCCTTCGGGTTAACTAACGCGCCGGCGGTATTCATGCGATTGATGAACAAAGTCTTTATCGAGTATTTGGATAAGTGTGTCGTCTTCATTGACGATATTCTTATTTATTCGAGGAACGAGGAAGAGCATGCCCATCATTTGCGGGTAGTGTTAGACATTTTGAGGACCGAGCAACTCTATGCGAAGTTCTCGAAATGTGAGTTCTGGCCAAGGAAGTGATGTTTTTGGGTCACGTGATTTCAAATGAGGGAGTTCGAGTGGATCCGCAGTAAAATTGAGGCGGTGTTGGATTGGGCATCGCCCACAAATGTGAAGGAGGTCCGTAGTTTCTTGGGTCTGGCCGCTACTATCGTAGGTTCGCCGAGGGTTTCTCAAAAATAGCTCGACCACTTACACAGCTTGCTCCGTAACTGAGAAGTTCGTCTGACCGATGAGAGGCGCCGAGTTTTGAGGAATCAAGAAGCGCTGACTTCGCCTGGCTCGCGTTGCCATGTGGCAACGAGGGATTCGCCGTGTATAGCGATGCTTCGTGCCGTGGTCTTGGGTGCGTATTGATGCAAAGACGGCAAGACCATTGCCTATGCGTCGAGACAGCTTGAGGCCGTATGAGCTTAACTACCCTACTCACGATTTGGAGTTAGCGGCGGTTGTCTTTGCACTCAAGATTTGGCGTCACTATCTTTTCGGCTCTACATGTCGATTTTACCGATCATAAAAGTCAAATACATATTTACTCGGGAGTTGAATATGAGGCAGGAGGTGGTTAGAGTTGATTAAGGATTATGACCTCGAAATCCTTTATCATCCGGTAAGGCGAATGTCGTGGCCGACGCCTTGAGTCGAAACCGATTGCGTTGCGATCGCTTGAGATCCTTACGCCTCGCCCGAGCTTGAGGGCCTTGATCGAGTTAGATGTTGAGGTCTCGTTGCCGGAGCCGTCGGGCAACTTTGTGCTTTAGAGATCTCGTCATCCTTGATCGACGAAATTAAGTCAAGCAATCGGAGGATCCGATGATTACTCAAATCCGAGAGAACGTTCTTAAGGGAAAGTCTCCTGGGTTTGTGATTCACGAGGATGGTATTTTGAGATTCCAGAGTCGGCTTTGTGTGCCGAACAACTCGAGTTGAGGCGAGTATTTTACGGAGGCCCATGCTACACCTTACTCCGTTCATCCCGGTTCGAGTAAGATGTACAAGGACTCGAGGAGGAACTTCGTGGAATGATATGAAGGAGGAAGTCGCACGGTTTGTGGCGAGATGTTTGACTTGCCGCAGTCAAAATCGAGCATCGCCGACCGTCAAGTTATTGCAGTCACTTCCTGCTCCGAATGGAAATGGGAAGATATATCGATGGATTTCGTTACGAGTTTGCCGAGATCGAGGTCGGGCATGAATATGGTATGGGTGATTGTTGATCGCTTGACCAAGTCGGCACATTTTCCGGGCATCAAGGACACTTGGGGCCCGGAGAAGTTAGCTCGTGTGTTTATTGCGCAGTCGTGAGACTTCACGGTACTCAAGTCTATTGTTTCGGATCGTGACGGCCGCTTTGTATCGCACTTCCGGCAAAGTGTGCATAAGGCGTTAGGTACCCGGTTGCGTTTGAGTACCTCTTTCCATCCTCGCCGATGGATACGGAACGCACTATCCGGACATTCGAGGATATGTTGCGTGCTTGTGCCTCGATCGAGCAAATGAGTGGGAGGAGCATTTGCCATTGATCGAATTCACGTACAACAATAGTTGGCACGCGTCGATCCGGATGGCACCGTATGAGGCACTTTATGGGCGACGATGTCGATCGCCGATTTGTTGGAATGAGGCGTCCGATTTAGTCGGGACCGAGCCGGATGTCGTGTTAGAGACGAGACGGAAGATAGAATTAATTCGAGAACGGATGTTGACCGCCCAAAGTCGACAGAAGTCATATGCCGATGTCCGTCGTCGACCTTTAGAATTCGAGGTGGGAGACCACGTTTTGCTGAAGGTGTCGCCAACGAGAGGAGTTTTCCGTTTCGGGAAGAAGGGGAAGTTGAGTCCGAGATTTATCGACCCTTCGAGATTCTCGAGCAAGTCGGTGGGTTAGCATACCGCTTGGCGTTACCCCGGCCTTGAGTCATGTTCATAGCGTTTTCATGTTTCCCACCGAGGAAATATGTTCCTGATCCTAGTCACGTCATCGACTATGGCGAGATTGATATTGCTGAAGATATTACTTTTGAGGAGCGTCCTTTGAAAATTTTGGAGCATCGTGAGAAACGACTGAGGCATAAGACCATCCCTTTGGTCAAAGTTCAGTGGTCGAGACACGGTGTCGAGGAGGCAACTTGGGAAACCGAGGATAACATGCGCTAGGTACCCCGAGTTGTTTATTTCTTAAGTTTCGGACGAAACTTATTTTTAGAGGGGTAGAATGTAATATCCGGTATTTTTCTTTCCCTTGTATTTTCATTTTTGGTATATTTCTCGGTCATAGTGACCCTCATGTATCTTTCAAGATGTCCTTCCTGTCAACTGTTGAATTGTCTTCTCGTTATTGTTCATTGTTTCAACTTTCCCCATATAAATTCGACTTTGTTAGATCACCATTAATTTTTGGTGACTCCAAAAATTATAAATCTTTGCAATATTATAGAACATCGAGTTAGCTTTCCAATGGTTCAAGCGGTGAGTCAATCGGAGTTCGGACGAGAGAGTTATGGTCGCTTTAGTGGAAGACTGTCACTGTCGGGCACCGTCAGGAAGCCTTTCGGCCGATAGGGTGGGCCGAAAGACTCAACCGCCGGCATTTCGTATGGTATCGGCCGATCACGTCCGGAAGCCTTTCGGCCGATAGGGTGGGCCGAAAGACTCAACCGCCGGCATTTCGTATGGTATCGGCCGATCACGTCCGGAAGCCTTCTACCGATAGGTGGGCCGAAAGACTCAACCGCCGGCATTTCAGATGGTATCGGCCGGGCCTATCGGCCACCTATCGGCCGATAGGTCCAAACGTGCTACACTATAAATGTGTTGGTCCGAGCGTTATCGGCTCATTTCTTCCTTTTTTCCATCGCCGCGAGAAAGAGAGAGGGAGAGATATAGAGGGGAGAATTCTTCATCCGGGGTCGATCTTCATCATTTCTTTTCGGTTGTGAGGCTCTGGATAATCAATCTAACGCGCGTTCTACGGATCTTAGTACTCGAATCTTCCAAGGTAATGCTCTAAAACCCTATTTCGATTAATTTGGGGTTTTGGGTTTTTCTTCCGATTCGTTCCGTTTCGTTGGTGGATTCATGATGTATACGATTGATATTGTTAGTATCTTTAGTTTTCCTACGGATTCACGGATATTTTGTGGATTTTTATGGAATCGAGAGGGTTTGGTTGTGGTCCGCCTCGTTTTTATTTTTGTATGAATATACATGAATCGTAGGCGGGTTTCCGGTGTATTCCATTTCCATAATCGTTTAGAAGTGGTTGTGATTGTGCTATTCGAATCGTTAGGTTCATTCTCGCTTCCTCGTGGTTGTGCTTGATCCTTCCGCTCCGCTCGTGTCATCGTCTATTTAATCGAGGCAAGTATCCTTATGAACTTACGATCTTGACATAGTAGCTTTGTATGAGAAATTGTGTGTGTGTATGCTCACTACGGGTTAGACTCGACGGGGTCTCGGTAGGGGTTCACGAAGGGGTGGATCCGCGAGCTTGCTTTTAACCACTACGGGTTAGATCCGACGGTCTCGGTAGGGGTCCACGAGGGGTGGATCCACGGTTAATTGTGGTGCATTTTTACAAATGTGATTTGATCATTGGCATTTTAAATGAGCGTTTTGAAAACTATGATTTCTTGATGGCATGCATTACTATATGTGTAAGATGTAAAATGTTCATTTGGTTACTTGTACTAGCGTAATTGCTAACCCTCTGGGACCCGTTTTGGGGAAATTCGCTTTATGAATTTCGTGTCGTTCATCAAGACGAACGGGCTACTGACCAAGATGGATGATGGCCGAGCGTGATGATTGTGCCTAAGTGACGTCTTAATGTCTTTTTGTCTTTTCGTCTTTTGTGGCTTTTAAACTAATGGTTGTACTCGAGTACTCAAGAGTTCTTGTCCGTCCGGATTGTATTGTTGCCTATATGTTTGTGTTGATTGACGATGCTATGTTGGGACCGCAAACCGGTGGATTATTCTGTTTTGCGTCTTTATGACATGGTTTTGGTTTGTCGTTTATGTGAGTCGATGAGTATGATGCTGTTCAGCCTGGTGGGTCCCATATAGGGATTCACGGCGCTGTAATATACCTCGAATATCTTGAGGGTGTTACAACTTCAATGTCAAATACAACCAAATAACAATTTAAATGAAGCAGGAAATAACATAACACGGTTTAACATAACCGAACAACAAAGACGTGGGGCCCCCGAACTAGTATCCTTCGAATCCTTCGCCGTCGACATGCTCTTCCCGTGCCTTGCCTTTGCCTCGACCTAAAATACAATACAAGTATTTCGCCCACACAGGGTCAGATATACATGATAATCAATTCTTCCGACATTATACAATTCACATATATAGATCTCAAGAAAATCATTCCGACTATTAATCATACCCCTCGGGCGTATGAAACAATCAGTCACAAAACATCGAACACATCCAATCATACATGGACTATGAACGATTACCAATATAGCTCAAGATGGACATCACAGTACGCCCGATCCGGAAATGTGTCCGTGTACATGTCCACCCCGTATACGGAATACAGAATATACGTGTGACAATGTACCTAATTAGCCTCACGAATTACGTCTCGTGTGAACAGTCCAATACGGAAACATCCACGTATTACTATACAAGTGCCCGGCTAAAAATCCTACACAATATCCAATCGGCACGCAGATATGATTCCGGAAATGTCACGACACAACATGACAACGAAGTTCAATGAAATACACATCCAATTAAGGATCAAGAAAACTCACCAAAGTGAAAATAAAGACCAATGAGATCAACGATTCAAAACGACGTACTTGGGAATGCAATCCCATAACATCAAGGACAATGTCAAATCACGACAAACGTTACATGAACAATTCATACACATGAAATATATAATCATCACAAGAATCTAATCATCATTATAACCAAGCAAGATAACTTGCCTCAAATCCGTAAGCGAAAGATAGTCCTTCTCCAAATGATCAAACGGACGGTATCCTCGGTTAAACACTCAATCGAACAAGCAACCTTGAATGAAACGTAATTCATTCAATAACATATTCACATAATATTAATGTCAATTCGTAGGAAACGACGCCCGCAACCTACTCGAATAATTCATTCCACCTTAATGAATACATTAACGATTAATGAAAGGTTTCAATACATCTAATTCATCTTCCAAAATCGGATTACCATACCAAAAGTGTCCTTTAATTCTCTTGTTATTCTATGAACAAAACATCTTCAATTTGCCAATAAAATGGGTTTAAATCAAATTCTCATGTTCTACAACATCTACTATTATAAAAGGATAGTCATAATGAATTTGATACTCAATCTACCATGACAATATTGTTTATAAACAGCATCATCTTCTTAAGAACACTATCTATTTAGCATGATGATGAACCACATTCTAAGTTATCAACACATTAGATAAATGAAAAGTTATTGTTGTAGTTATCAAGATTCCTTATCATTCTTCAAAGACTTGTGAAGCTGAACCATAATGATTTAAAGCTTCTAAGATTTCTGAACAAGATCATCTAATCCTATCTTTTGTAACACCCCGAGATATTCGGAATAATTACAGCGCCGTAAACCCTTTAGATAAGGATTTACAAGGCTAATTTTAAAAGAAGTGTAAAAACAATACAATCGAACAACTGAAGTTCAAATACAGATTTGATTCAACCGATCAAATGAGTTAACTTATACAACCATATCGAATTGACTTTATTAAAACAGGCGTACTCGAGTACTAAACGAACCAAGAACACAAATCACAATACCAATAACATCAATCACATCACTGAGCCATTTTATCGTCCCGACGCATCGTGGTTGCCCCGCTTCCTCGGCTACCTGAACATCAAAACAATGTCCACCCCCGAAGGGGTTAGCAAAACAATGCTAGTACAAGTATCATCATACCATAAATCATCAATGCATCATAAAACATGCAAAACGGACTTCCGCCATCGGAATCCAACGATGCGAATCCTCACGATTCCATCAACACAATACAAGGTAATCCAAATGATCCAATTCTCAACATAGATCCCCATGATGATCCCGCGGACCAACGCATGGTGGAAAACCCGTCCAACGATCCAGCGCCAAAGATAGATCCCCATGATGATCCCGTCGGACCAACGCATGGTGGACATTCGATCCAGCGCCCTCAGCATAGATCCTCATGATCCCCTCGGATCATTTATACCATAAATCAATCAACTATGCATACACATATGCATTTCAATATGTTCATCAATACGAACAAATAACAACAAATATCACGAGAATTTCCAGAAATACATCTCATATTCAACAATATGAACAAAACCACAAGCATGATAAATCGAACTCGACATATGATACTTGCATCGAAAATGGCAAGGACGAAACACTTCAATAATCTCGACACACTCGAAGGTCGCCTCCTTCGATCAACGTAACAAGCTCGAACCTTAACAAAAGGAATGATATACAAATCATCTCAAGTCGAACGATGGCCTAACAATTCGGTCTACGGCCGAAAAGCTCAAAACAAACAATCTGCCTGGACTGCTTAGCGTGCACTACGTACTCTACGTAACGTGCGCTAAGCCGACCTGTTAGCGTACGCTATCGTGTAAGACTAGCGTGCGCTAGCTACGAACCGACAGTTTGAATCGGCCGATACATAACATACGCTACGTACGTATCGTGCGCTAACTGAACCCCGATAGCTCACGTTAACTTATATATGTTAGCGTGCGCTAACCCTGCATGGCAGAATACTGCTAACGGAGAAACTGGGTTGAAAGGTGGTGAATTCATGAATTCTATGTTGATACAACAAATCATCCTCAAGTCCGTCATGCTAATAAGGTTGTGGAAGTTCCATGATCATGAGGTACAAATATACGGATAATTATCTCACCATCATAACTCATCCAAGATCTTCAAGAAATATTCTAAGTTCCGATTATTCCAAGTCCCAAAACATATGGTTCCTTACGTAAAACATACGAACTAGGTAATCTACATATACTGGTCGATTGGTTTGGAAGGTACATAACATGCTTAGGAATCCTCATACAAAAAGGTTCAATGGATCATACGATGAATAAGTGTCGAAACGTCGAAAACATCCTTCTAACACATGATGTACGGCTAATAACAAATCTAACTGACTAGATGAACATGATCAACATCCTTTAGAACACAACTAGTATTGGTGAAGAATCACCTACCTCAATGTAGTGAAGAACACGGAGGAAAAAATGAAGCGATCCGACACCGAAAGCTTGAACACCAAACTCTAATGATATACGATCTTCAATCACGAATCAGGATGTTGATATGAAGTGTTTAGGATGAAGGAAGTTATGTTCTAAGTGTAAGAGTTCGGGTAATGGGAGAAGAGAGAACTGAAATCACGAAAAGGATGCTGTCCTATTTATAATAAATGGCTATTAGCGCGCGCTAGACCCTGTTCGTAGCGTGCGCTAACGGCTCCCTGACTTAACTGTACTCAGCACTTAGCGTGCGCTACGCATATACCTGTAGCGTGCGCTAAGGCATTGACTCGGCTTTTCCCGAAAGCCGTCCAGGTACATCCCGACACTATCCGACAGGGGTCCCCCGGCCAGATCTCACCTATCGCACGTCCCAATCACATTGACCACGCATAGCGTGCGCTAATGACCCTCAGTAGCGTGCGCTATGAATCCACGTTAGCGCACGCTACACATAGCCGGTAGCGTGCGCTACATGCGCAGATTTACAATCTTTACGCCACAACCACGAAATTAAACGCTCGACAACATCGGATTATGAAATACGGAGAATAGTACTCAGACAAAAGTACAATCATTACAATATCACAAGTTCCAATTACAATACAGAAATCTCGGGTATTACATCCTTCCTCCCTAAAAAGAAGTTTCGTCCCGAAACTTTAAAATAAAAATAACTCCGGATATCTAGTCTTCATACTGTCCTCCGTTTCCCAAGTAGCCTCTTCGACTCCATGTCGTGACCATTGTACTTTAACCAAGTGTATTGGTTTATTCCTCAATTGTTTGGTCCGGCTCTCAAGTATCTTGATTGGTCTCTCTTCGAAGGTGCCATCATTAGCTATCTCGATCTCGTCGAAATCAATGACGTGACTGGGGTCCGGTACATACTTCCGCAGTTGGGATACATGAAACACATTGTGAACGTGACTCAGCGATGGCGGTAAGGCCAGCCTGTATGCTAAATCTCCAACTCTCTCGAGGATCTCGAATGGTCCGATATATCTCGGACTAAGCTTGCCTCTCCTCCCGAAACGGAAAATCCCTCGAGTAGGAGACACCTTCAATAGCACATGGTCCCCAGCGTCGAAATCTAGAGGGCGACGACGTACATCTGCATAAGACTTCTGTCGACTTTGGGCAGTCAACAGTCTCTCTCGAATCAAAGCTATCTTCTCTTGAGTCTGAATAATCAATTCCGGTTCTGTCCCGATCAAATCCGAAGGATCATCCCAACATAGGGGTGATCGGCATCTTCTCCCGTACAAAGCTTCAAATGGTGCCATCTTAATTGAAGCATGCCAACTATTATTGTAGGTGAATTCAACTAATGGCAAATGAACTTCCCAATTAGTTGACCAATCCAAAACACAAGCTCTAAGCATGTCTTCTACAGTTTGAATAGTCCTTTCGGACTGACCGTCCGTTTGGGGATGATAGGCTGTGCTAAAGTTGAGCTCAGTCCCCAGAGCCCTGTGAACTGCCTTCCAGAAGTGTGACACGAAACGACCATCTCGATCCGAAATAATGGTCTTCGGCGTCCCGTGCAATCTGACTATCTCCGCAATAAATATTCGTGCCAACCTCTCGGGTCCCCATGTATCTTTAATTCCCAAGAAATGAGCCGACTTGGTTAGTCGATCAACTACAACCCAAATCATGTTCATCCCCGTTCTAGTCCTTGGCATACTGGTGATGAAATCCATCGAGATGTCCTCCCACTTCCATTCAGGGATCGGAAGCGGCTTTAACATTCCGGCAGGTCGCTGATGTTCAATCTTAACCTGCTGACAAGTCAAACACTTCAAACGCATCACTGCTACGTCCTTCTTCATATTCCCCACCAAGTTTTGCTTTAGATCCTTATACATCTTACTACCGCCTGGTGAATAGAATACGGCGCGCTATGAGCTTCCTTTAAAATTGTCCGTCTCAAATCATCATCCTGAACGCAAAGTCGACTCGAAACCTCGTAACTCCATCGTCTTGTATCACGAATCTCGGGCTTTTCCTTCCTTTACTTCGTCACATAATCGAAGGATCGGAGAATCGCTCAATTGTTTAGACTTGATCTCCTCGACTAGTGATGAAGTCGGTTCCATCACATAAAGTTGCCCTTGGATTCCTGGTGCCCATACCTCAATCCTCGCGGATCGCCTCGTTGAATACTGGTTTGGGACGTAAGTGCTTCCAACACTCGAAGAGAAACAGGTTTTCAGCTCAAGGCATCGGCTACTACGTTTGCTTTCCCCGGATGATAGAGAATCTCCAAGTCGTAATCCTTGATCAATTCCAGCCACCTTCTCTGCCTCATTTTTAATTCCTTCTGACTGAAAATGTACTTGAGGCTCTTATGATCTGTAAAGATCTGACAATGAGTGCCGTACAAATAATGTCGCCAAATTTTCAAGGCAAAGATCACAACTGCTAGCTCCAGATCATGAGTCGGGTAATTAACCTCATACGGCTTCAATTGCCGAGAAGCATAAGCAATCACTTTATCCTTCTGCATCAATACACAACCCAGACCCTGATTCGAAGCGTCGCTGAATACCATGAATCCATCAGTCCCCTCTGGCAGTGCTAATATGGGTGCTGTCGTCAGTCTCCTCTTAAGTTCGTCAAAACCAGCCTGGCACTTCTCATTCCACGTGAACTTTTGAGTTTTCTGTAATAGCTGGGTGAGCGGATGAGCAATTTTGGAAAATCCCTCAACAAAACGGCGATAATATCCAGCAATTCCTAAGAAGCTTCGGACTTCTTTCACGTTTTTATGAGCTTTCTAATCCAAGATTGCTTCGACTTTCTTCGGGTCCACCTGAACTCCGTCGGCTGATATTACATGCCCAAGGAAGGTTACTTCCTTAAGCTAGAACTCGCATTTAGAAAATTTTGCATACAACTGTTCCCTCCTTAAGGTGCTTAAAACCACACGCAAATGCTCGGCATGCTCCTCTGCGTCCTTCGAATATATCAAGATGTCATCAATGAAGACGACCACAAATTTATCCAAGTATTCCAAGAATACCCGATTCATCAATTGCATGAATACTGCAGGAGCATTGGTAAGTCCAAACGGCATAACTACGAATTCATAATGCCCGTACCGGGATCTGAAAGCAGATTTCGGTATATCCGATTCCTTAATCCTCAACTGGTGGTATCCTGATCGCAAATCAATCTTCGAGAATACCCTTGACCCTTGCAGTTGATCAAACAAGTCGTCGATCCGAGGTATAGGATACTTATTCTTGATTGTCATCTTGTTGAGCTCCCTGTAATCAATACACAGTCGGAGGGATCCGTCTTTCTTCCGGACAAAGAGAACGGGCGCTCCCCAAGGAGAAACACTAGGTTGGATATAGCCCTTCTGTAACAATTCCTCCAGTTGCTTCTTGAGTTCATACATCTCGGTTGGCGCCATGCGGTATGGTGCTCTGGAAATAGGAGCTGCTCCAGGCTCTAATTCGATAGTGAATTCCACTTCCCTCTGCGGAGGTAACCCAGGTAGTTCGTCAGGAAATACATCTGAGAACTCATTCACAACTGAAATAGACGAGAGCTCTACTCCTTCCTCTTTCCTCATGGCATAGCACCAAAGTCTGTGACATCCCTGCTTCAGTAATTTCACGGCTTTCATTGCTTTGATCAATTTTCCCGAGCCTCCTGGTCTCCATACTCGGAATAAGTGTTCAGATCCGTCATCAGCAATGATGGAAATGACTCTCTCTCGGTAATTCAGAACAGCTCCATAACGGTTGAGCCAATCATCTCCGAGAATTAAATCATCACCGTAGATGTCAACTACAATGAGATTCGATGGCCACTCCCTTCCTTCTATAGATATTGGGAAATCCCTAGCTTCTAGGGTTCCCACAATTTTCTCTCCGCTCGGTAATCCCACAACATAAGGTTCACAATTATACAAGCACGAGATTTTCAAACGATTAACACAGTTCAAAGATATAAAAGAATGCGTAGCTCCCGAATCGAACAAGACACTAACTGGTTGCAAAAGGATCTCAATCGTACTGATGCAACAAATGTTCTCGATCATCGATTTCCTCATTTCGTGCAGCGCGGAGGAACGGACCCAAGATGGATGTCTCTCTTCCTTCCGCTCGCCATCAAAACCCACTGCTGTCTGGTTCACACTCGTCTCCTTCGGACTGAGCCGGAGTTCAAGTACCAAAATATCGGGTCGCATTCCCACAAAATGTTGCGCGATGTCCTTCCCTGTCCACACTCAAACAGTCACGCAGCGCGAAACAATCACGCCGAACATGTCCTGCTTTGCCACGCTTGTAACACTTCTTTCCGTCTCAAACAGCTTGGTGCCGCCGAACTTCTTTCCACCTCGAGAAGGATGCGGAGGTCTTCGGATGAATGAAAAGAGGATCGACTTGCGAGGTCCGCTACTCTTATCCTCCGTGAAGTTGCCAGACACCTTCTGTTTCTTTGCTTCCGTCGCTTTCTCTACTGCTGCCTCCTTCATATCATAGGCCAACGCCTTGTCCTGGTACTGTCGCAAGGTGGTACATTCAAATCCGGACATATACTGCTGAATTTCCGGCTTCATTCGCATGTCAAAATGAAAAATCTTCTCCGCCTCGGTCCTGACAAAGTGGCGCACATAAGTCAGCTGGTGATTAAAAGTCTTAATCACGTCCGTCACAGATGCTTCCGAATTTTGTGGTGAGAAAAACTCCCGTACTCGGGCTTCTCTAACTGGACGAGGGCAATACTGCGCCTCCATCATCAATTTGAATTCCGTCCAGTCAACATTGTGCTCCTCCGGTCGAATGGCCTCCCACCAGTCGAAAGCCTCCCCGGTCAGAAGATACTGGGCGACCGGGACCTTCCTATCGTTGGGACAGTTAATCCCTACAAAAATCTTTTCTAATTCCTTCAGCCAGTGATCCCAAGAAAGCGTCTCAGCAGAACCGTCAAATTTCGGAGGGTGCAATTTGACCACCTCGGTAAGCCATTTATCTCCCCGATTATCCACGTTATTCTGTTGTCCCATCGCCGTCTGCATGCGATCCACAACTTGAGCAAACTGGTTTATCTGGGCAACCACCTGCTGAAGCACTCCAGGCACGTTAGGATCTGCATTATTATTTGCCGATCCCTGCTGTCCCCCGGAATGGGAATCCGTTCGACTAGCGGCTATCTCTGGGGTAGATACCAACTCTTCTTGCCTCGCATTCCCAGGTCCGCGTCCACGACCGCGTCCGCGTCCACGACCTCCTCTCAACATACTGTAAACATAAATACTCAATATCCAGGACAAACTTTCTCAAAGTACATCCATCAATGTTTACAAGACATGAATTAAATAAAACAGTAGTATTCGAGATTAGGAGACTTACAACCACAGTCCACACGACGATGCTGGCTCAGCAGTGATGTTACGAACGACCAATAATCAATAACGTAAACAGACCCAACTAACCCGACTGCTAAGATATCCATAAATCTTAGCTCCGATACCATATTCTGTAACACCCCGAGATATTCGGAATAATTACAGCGCCGTAAACCCTTTAGATACGGATTTACAAGGCTAATTTTAAAAGAAGTGTAAAAACAATACAATCGAACAACTGAAGTTCAAATACAGATTTGATTCAACCGATCAAATGAGTTAACTTATACAACCATATCGAATTGACTTTATTAAAACAGACGTACTCGAGTACTAAACGAACCAAGAACACAAATCACAATACCAATAACATCAATCACATCACTGAGCCATTTTATCGTCCTGAAGGTACTGTGGTTGCCTCCCTGCTCCTCGGCTACCTGAACATCAAAACAATATCCACCCCCGAAGGGGTTAGCAAAACAATGCTAGTACAAGTATCATCATACCATAAATCATCAATGCATCATAAAACATGCAAAATGGGCTTCCGCCACCGGAATCCAACGATGCGAATCCTCACGATTCCATCAACACAATACAAGGTAATCCAAATGATCCAAGCTTCTCAAAGATAGATCCCCATGATGATCCCGTCGGACCAACGCATGGTGGAAAACCCATCCAACGATCCAGCGCCCTCAGCATAGATCCCCATGATGATCCCGTCGGACCAACGCATGGTGGACATTCGATCCAGCGCCCTCAGCATAGATCCTCATGATACCCTCGGATCATTTATACCATAAATCAATCAACTATGCATACACATATGCATTTCAATATGTTCATCAATACGAACAAATAACAACGAATATCACGAGAATTTCCAGAAATACATCTCATATTCAACAATATGAACAAAACCACAAGCATGATAAATCGAACTCGACATATGATACTTGCCTCGAAAATGGCAAGGACGAAACACTTCAATGATCTCGACACACTCGAAGGCCGCCTCCTTCGATCAACGTAACAAGCTCGAACCTTAACAAAAGGAATGATATACAAATCATCTCAAGTCGAACGATGGCCTAACAATTCGGTCTACGGCCGAAAAGCTCAAAACAAACAATGCTCGATCGCTTAAGGCGCTACGTACTCTACGTAACGTGCGCTAAGCCGACTTGTTAGCGTACGCTATCGTGTAATACTAGCGTGCGCTAGCTACGAACCGACAGTTTGAATCATCCGATACATAACGTACGCTACGTACGTATCGTGCGCTAACTGAACCCCGATAGCGCACGTTAACTTATATATGTTAGCGTGCGCTAACCCTACATGGCAGAATACTGCTAACGGAGAAACTGGGTTCAAAGGTGGTGAATTCATGAATTCTATGTTGATACAACAAATCATCCTCAAGTCCGTCATGCTAATAAGGTTGTGGAAGTTCCATGATCATGAGGTACAAATATACGGATAATTATCTCACCATCATAACTCATCCAAGATCTTCAAGAAATATTCTAAGTTCCGATTATTCCAAGTCCCAAAACATATGGTTCCTTACGTAAAACATACGAACTAGGTAATCTACATATACTGGCCGATTGGTTTGGAAGGTACATAAAATGCTTAGGAATCCTCATACAAAAAGGTTCAATGGATCATACGATGAATAAGTGTCGAAACGTCGAAAACATCCTTCTAACACATGATGTACGGCTAATAACGAATCTAACTGACTAGATGAACATGATCAACATCCTTTAGAACACAACTAGTATTGGTGAAGAATCACCTACCTCAAGGTAGTGAAGAACACGGAGGAAAAAATGAAGCGATCCGACACCGAAAGCTTGAACACCAAACTCCAATGATATACGATCTTCAATCACGAATCAGGATGTTGATATGAAGTGTTTAGGATGAAGGAAGTTATGTTCTAAGTGTAAGAGTTCGGGTAATGGGAGAAGAGAGAACTGAAATCACGAATAGGATGCTGTCCTATTTATAATAAATGGCTATTAGCGCGCGCTAGACCCTGTTCGTAGCGTGCGCTAACGGCTCCCTGACTTAACTGTACTCAGCACTTAGCGTGCGCTACGCATATACCTGTAGCGTGCGCTAAGGCGTTGACTCGGCTTTTCCCGAAAGCCGTCCAGGTACATCCCGACACTATCCGACAGGGGTCCCCCAGCCAGATCTCACCTACCGCACGTCCCAATCACATTGACCACGCATAGCGTGCGCTAATGACCCTCAGTAGCGTGCGCTACATGCGCAGATTTACAATCTTTACGCCACAACCACGAAATTAAACGCTCGACAACATCGGATTATGAAATACGGAGAATAGTACTCAGACAAAAGTACAATCATTACAATATCACAAGTTCCAATTACAATACAGAAATCTCGGGTATTACGTCTTTAACATTATCAAGTTCTTCCCAAGGTAATTAAATGCCTAAAATGGTGTTTAAACACTCTATGATATCAAGTTCTTGATTAAATCCAGTTATGATGAAGCTAACCGATCCAACAATGTTCTACTGAATTAAATTCGTCCAGTAAAATGAGTAATGATAACTATAAACATGATTACCATCACTACAACATCAAGAACTCATCTAATCTAAACCCTCATTTATCATATTCATCAAAAGTGTTAAAAAGGTTGGATTAAAACTATGTTTTACTTGATTAATCTAACTCTAGGTGAAGTATAATTCGTCATTAACATCAACATAAGAAAATAATGCAGAGAGGAAAGTACATCTACCTCCAGAAATGAAGAACAACTTCAATGCTATGAGAAAATATACTCCAAGCTCAAGAACAACTCCTAGTCTCCAAGGAAATGATCTCCACTCCAAGATTTAAGGCTTAGAAACAAGTTGGTGAAGGTTGATATCGTTTTGGTAGTGTAGAGGTATGATATGTGAACAGAGGAATTCGGTTTGGGGTTGTGAAGAAATGAAAAACAGGCTGGTCCTATAAATAGACTGTTCAGACTTAGCGCACGCTATCGGGACAGTTTAGCGTACGCTAATGCACTTACTTACGCTATCCGGTCGAATTTACGTACGTAAGCGGCTTACAGTGGCTACTGTCTTGAATTATCGCAGGCCGTTAGCGCACGCTAATGAGAAATGGGTTACGCACGCTAATAAAAGTAGATTCTCACCGACACGACAGCTCAGACCTTGATCACTTGCATGCTAACGGCTAAGGAGTTCACGTCTTTGAAGTCAATCGATGCCGATTCCCTCGTAGCGCACGCAATGAGGAATCCTTACGCACGCTAAGGCACGGGATTAGCGTACGTTAATCGTGTGTAGCGTCGCTACATCATGAAAAATTCGAAAATGCAACTCTCTTATTAACATCGAATCATCACATATGAAATGAAATAACAACGATATGATATTCAAATCTATAATACCTCAACATAATACTAAATGCAACGATTTATGATAATCAGATTATCCGAATAATACAACGACAGGTAAAAATGAAAAGTTACAGTCGGATATTACATATATGTTCGTGTGTAATCCCTTTTTTGTAATACCTATGTTTTAAAAAAGATTATTCAGTCTTGACTTTTTAAAAAATATTTAAGGAACTAGTGTTATATTTTAATTGTTCCCATTATTCCATGTAAAAATGGTCAAATTGAATTAATTGGATTAATTTTGAGAAATTAAAAAATAATCAAAATGGACAATTTTTTTGAAATAGAGAATGTATAAAAAAAATAAAATAAAATAAAAGCACATGGATTTCTTTTGTTGTTTACTTTTAACGATGTTACCCAAATTAAGAATCATGTCATTAAAGTAAAATTCTATCCCAAAATATTGAATGTTAA
Source organism: Orobanche coerulescens (assembly GCA_033398695.1). Classification (NCBI taxonomy): domain Eukaryota; kingdom Viridiplantae; phylum Streptophyta; class Magnoliopsida; order Lamiales; family Orobanchaceae; genus Orobanche; species Orobanche coerulescens. The sequence goes on along the minus strand of CM065809.1, from coordinate 59,988,955 downwards.
ATATTCTTTCAACGACTAACATTAAGTCAGTCGGATAATAAATTATTATTTAAATTTTAAATACGATAATTTTTACTTATTGTGTGCATTGTGATTATAAAAAAAGAGTCGAGATCGAACACTCTTTCATGTCGATATGTGCATGCTAAAATCCGTATTCAGTCATGCTAATTTTTATGTAGTCATATCAAGAGAGAAGAGTAGGAAATATTTGAAAATTATTTGATACGACAAGAATAATGTAATCATAAATAAAACAATTATAATATATTTTATAAAGAGCTATTGCAAAAATTGTAGTGAACGTTGCTGTAAAAGAATTAAAAAAAACAATACTCTGAGAGCTACAGTTAAACCTCGATAAATGAATATTCGATAAACGAATAACATCGCCAAATGAATAATTTTCCCTAATCCCAACTCTTTATAACATGTTCAAATTTTCTTTCGATAAATGAATAATTTCGCTAAATGAATATTTTTCTCCGATCCCAGCCATATTCATTTGTCGAGGTTTTACTGTACATGTTGCTATAATGGAATAAGGAAAATAATTAAAAAAATGTGAAAAAGGGGCATTCCGAGAATTGAACTCGGGACCTCTCGCACCCTAAGCGAGAATCATACCACTAGACAAAATGCCCATGTTGCTAGAATGGAAGTTATATGACCCAAAACCCGGAAATTGGACTGCACTCATTTGACCCAATCTTAATCCAGAAACATGCATTCAAGTTTTCTTTCTACGAGGAATGATACACAAACGCCCCTACTATCAACATCTCTACAACACTCTACTTTGTAGGGTTGTATTGAGTGCTTACCAATTGATTAATTCGTTGGTAAACAATGAAAGCTTTCGTCAGCAGTGGCAGATCCAAAGAATTGGGTGAGAGGGGACATACATCGAAAATAGAAATTTAAGAATGAGGCACATATGATATAAAATAAAAAAATATACTACATTTTTAAAATTCATTGAAGGCAACCCCCCCCCTCTACTCTCTATGTAGATCCATCCATATTCTTCACTAAATAGTTCTTGAGCAGATCTATTGGTCAACCCGCCGTGGGTCGTGGGCGATTTTGGCCGACCCGCGAAAATATATATTTTTAAAATTAATAAAATAACTATTTGTATGAATTTTTATCTCGTATTTTATTTTTATAATATATATTATTTATTAAATTTATCATTATTAACATGAATATATTATATATAAATATATAGCATATGTAAATGTATTAAACGTGTATAAAGAAAATAAAAAGGTGGGAGTGGCTGACTCATCAATATTCACAGGGCAAAAATGATACCAAGTCCACTCGCAACGTAGCGAGACAGACAATCACTCATTATCGGCTAGAGCGAGTTGGGATAAAATAATCGTCCTAGGGGCTGTTTGACAGTTGCTGAATGATTTAGTGCACAATGGTTGAGAGGTCGGAATGGTTGAGAGGCTCTGTATGGTTGAGTACAGAATGAAATTTGGTTGTTTGGTAATTGTTCTGAATGGTAACTCTGAATGGTAACAAATTACCATTTTACCCTTCTGTATAAAAGTAGCGATTAAAAATCCCATTTTTCCTCCCCTTGCGTACCAAAACCTCTCTTTTTTATAAATAAAAATCTTAATTTTTATAAATAATTGTGTATAATATTTTTAAATTTAATTTATTTAAAATAATAATAATAGTTATTATTATGTATAATATTTTAAAATTTAATTCATTTGAAATAATAATAATTATTATGCATAATATTTTTTAATTTAATTCATTTAAAATAATAATAATAATAATTATGTATAATATTTTTTAATTTAATTCATTAGAAAATTATAATAATAATTATGTCTAATATTTTTTTATTTAAATTCATTTAAAAAAAATAATAATAATTATGAATATAATTCTTAATTTAAGAGGAGGGGTAAATATGGAAATTGTTTGCCTCTTAATGGTTGAGAGATGGTATGGATGCTTAATGGTTAAGAGGTTATTGTAACCATTAAGAGGTCATATTTTTTTTGCCAAACAGTCCTGGCCTCTTAGCGATTCAGGGGTAGACTCTTAATGTAACTATTAAGAGCCAAACAAACAGCCCCCTAGTCAGAGATCCGATGGACAATTTATTTAAAAATAGGCCAGCAGACAGCACAAATAAACTAAAAAATAACCTACCGTTGGAGGTTAAAATTTTCATTTTTGTATTCTTTTATTTGTTTTGAGATTTAGATTTTAGGGATGGGTCAAGATTAATTAAACAGTAAGAAATGATTGTGGCTTTTTCCAGTGTATTTTTTTTCACCAATAAAATCCAAGATCAAGAAAGTTTTGCATAAACATAGGAGTATAAATGAACTGAACGTTCGTGAAAAGGTTGCGAGAACGTTCGGTCAACGTTGAGTTCGTGTTATGTTCGGTCAAACTCGAACTGTTCGCGAACATGTTCGTTACATACACGAATCGAACACGAACAAAATAATATAAGTTCGTTATTTCGCGAACAGTTCGGGAACAAAGCTTTTTTATATATTTATTAATAATGTTATAGTAATTAATAAATATAATTAATAATTTAATAATAATTAATAAGTATATATACAAAATAAAACCTACTATTCCAAAACCCATCATTTCTAAATCTATCTTTTTTTTTTTAATTTCTTTGATGTAGGGTGTATTACGAACCGAACGATTAAGTTATAGGACCAGAAAATCGGAAATTGGACTGCACTCATTTGACCCGATTTTAATCCAGAAACATGCATTCAGGTTTTCTTTCTACATTTCCTTTCCATTTCTTCTATATATCACTCGATCTGTTTTAGAAGAGTTTATATATATTATTTCACTCTTAATATAAAACTCTTATTTCAAATTAAAAGCTGAATATATAATTAAAATTTATAGAATATTTTTAATATTCAAGGTTTCAAATAAATTACAATGTTAATTGATTTAAAAAATTAAAAAAAAAGATAATGGATGGATCATTTGCTAATCCATCGGTACTTACCGATTGATTAATTTGTTGGTAAAAAATGGAAATTGGACTGCACCCCACTCATTTGACCAATCTTAATCCAAAAACATGCATTCAAGTTTTCTTTCTATGAGGAATGATACACAAATGCCCCTACTATCAACATCTCTACAACACTCTACTTTGCAGGGTTGTATTGAGTGCTTACCAATTGATTAATTCGTTGGTAAACAATGAAAGGTTTCGTCTGTAATATCCGGTCGAAAGTCATGTCATTTCAAACTTTTCATATTCTTCGGATCGTGATTGTTGAGCGAACCTTTGTAATCATTGCTTGGAACCATCGTTTTGGGGTTCCCGTATTTTTATTTCGTGTTATTGTTGTCCAGACATTGAATCATATTGCTTTTATTCTCTTTCCGGGTCAATTTTCATCATTTTAGGACCCGAAGGGGGTGTGAGCCGCGGCACAAGGAGTGTGCGCCGCGGAACACACATTTCCTATATTTGGCCGAGCGGTGTGCAGTGCCGCGGCACACATGCGGCGAGCCGCGGCACCTGCTGAGTCATTGCCGCGGCACACCTACGCCGAGCCGCGGCACCGGTGTTGCATCCCCGGCCAAAACCCGTGCATGCCGGTGCCGCGGCACACTGGCCGAGCCGCGGCACACTACCGAAACACAGGAACAATTTTTAGGCCTGTGCCGCGGCACACATATCTTGAGCCATGCACACAATGCGGTCAATCGCATAATTCGGCGTTTTAAGCGAGATTTCAGCCATTCTTTCCCATTTCTTCTTCCATCGCGAGAGAGAGTTGAGGGAAGAATTCTTTTCATAGCTATCACTTGGGTGTTGAAGATTTACCACTTTCAATCGGTTGGGAAGCCCGGATAGTCGATCTATCGCGTATTCCTTGAATCATAGAGCTTGGATATTCTAGAGGTAATTCCTTCGACATCTTGACTTCCCGATTTCGTGTTGGTTTTGTCGTTTTGGATGATAAAATCATGGTGTATGATGTGATATATGCGTGATTATGGACATGCTTGAGTATTCATCGGATTATTGAAAGATTATTCAAGAACACTTTGAATTTTGTGTTGGATTTTGGGGGTTTTCGTAGATTCGTCCGTTTTGTCCGATTGAAGCTTGAGAACCTTGAGATTTTGATATATATCTATACCATATGAGTGTTTTCTCCCGATTTTACGGGTTGGATTGTGCCGTTTTCGGACTTGTGGGAGTTTGGGCGATTTCCCAACCTTTAGTTATCCACCCGTATATTTTACGGAATCGTAGACGAGTTTTAGGAGTCTCTTCGTATAATCTGAGTATGGATAATTAATTGTAATATTCCTTGCGAATCGTTTAGGTGCCGGAGGCGCGTTCTCGGACCTACCGAACTCATACCTTTCCTCCGTTCGATTTCTCGATGTCTCAAAGGCAAGTATACATTTATGATTGTACGTTCTCGACTTTGAAAGTAAGAAATATTGATGGCATATCATGAGCGAACCGTTTTTACGGCATTCATAGATATATTGATTGGCATGTAATGAGCGAACCGTTTTGGCATTCCTACATGTATCGGCGTATGAGGTGAGCGAACCGTTTGTGGCATTCACATACGTAACGGCGTATGAGGTGAACGAACCGTTTCTACGGCATTCACATACGTCTTATGAGATTTAGTTATTAGGAATACTAGTCTTTAATTGATGAATTGACGGATATTGATGAATTGACGGATTACATTTACTTTATTGTCGAGAAGTATTATGTTTCATATTGTTATACTTGCACTAGCTATTCGACGGCTAACCCCTTTATGGGGGAAATACGTTTCATGTATTTCAGGTTCCAGGAGAGCGGACGGGCAGGTATCGGGTCGGCATAAAGATGGTGGGCAAGAGTGATACTGTGTCTTTCTTCCAGTTATGGTTGGAGTTCCGGTTCAGTGTTGTTGTACTGGATTGTCTTTTGAATGCTCGAGTATCGTTTCCTTTTCCCTTGATGTTCCGGCCTGTGTTGCCGAAGTATTGAATTGTATTGTGATGTCCGTGAATACTTTGGTTATGTTTCGAATACCTTTGTATCGTGTTTCATTCTTTTGTGTGTAGACCTTATCGGTCAAAATTTATGGTTACGCGTATGTATAGCCTTGTGGGTCCCACGGCGGGGCTTACGGCGCTGTAATATCCCTGAATAACTTGGGGGTGTTACAGAATATGGTATCAGAGCTTAGGTCTATGGATACCTAGGCTGTCGGTCTTTTGGGTCGATTGAGTCGTTAAATGTCCACAGTATCACTACTCTGCCATCATTACGGTGCGACCGGTACTTGTAAGACCTCTCACTCTCCTGGTGTTTCCTTATTCGTTTTGCTTCCTTTTATCAGTATTCTTGAGAATCGGACACTTTGTTGATACGTGATTGAATTGTGCTTACGTGACTTGTGTGTTCTTCAGTATGTCAGCTGGTAGGGGCCGTGGCCGTGGTCGTGGCCGTGGGCGAGGAAGAGGCCGTGGCGCGGCCGTTTCCGTCGGTCGGTTGGGTCGACCAACCCGATTTGTCGAACTCGGTGCATCCCGATACTGAGAGTCAAGACGACCGATCAAATGGTCGTGGGAACAACGCAGACGTGGAGTGGCGAATGCACTTCAACAATTAGCTACCCAGATGACTATTTTGGCCCAAACTGTTAATTGAATAACCCGAATCAAACGCGGATGCCCTCGCTTGAACGTAATCCGTATGCACCCTCCACGGTTTGGCGGTGCCTGCACCGTTAAGTGGGAGGATTGGCTAGCGAGTTGGAGAAGATTTTCGAGGCGGTTGATTGCCCCGAGGTGAGGAAAGTACCGATTGCTCAAGATTTCCTCACTAAGGAGGCCGCTACTTGGTGGAAGGTCATCAAGCCACGGGATCGTATTGCCTCATGGGATGAATTTAAGGAGCTCTTGGAGGTGAGTTTTGTCCTTGGCAGTGCAGAGAGCCGAATCCGAGCCTTCTTCGAGGCTAAACCACAAGATATTCCCGTTTCGCAGGCAATCGTGGAGTATAACCAACAATTAATCCATGTGAAGGATCAAGTACGTAGCGAGCGTGATAAGATCCGTTATTTTGATATGCGGATGAATTTGGACTTGCGGCGGTACATGGCCGGATTTGCTTGTACCACACTGAAAGAGTATCAGGACAGAGCTTTAGCCCATGATATGTTGAGCCCCGACAATGATACCGTTGAAGAACCGAAGAAGCAGAAAGTCGGGGGAAATTTTTCCGGCTCTAAGGGTGGCAACTATCAGAAGTCACAGACGACTAACCGTTTTGCCGGACAGTCGTCACGTTCTAATAAAGGGAAGAGGAGTTATCGTCCCACTCCGGGTACCTCAAATCGTACAGTGACTTGCTATAATTGTGGTCGTCCAGGCCACTTTAGTTCGGAATGCTACTTCCCACTATTAAAGTGTCACACGTGTGGTTAGATGGGGCATAGAGCGGTTTATTGTTCCGAGCCGAACCAGACTTTAGACACTCGGGCTTCTGCCCCAACACCCTTTGATCAAGGTGTTAATCAGCGGCAATCTTTTGGTCAACCTCAGCAGAATTTTGGCAGGGGCCGGGGACGAGATCGAGCGGCTGGAGGAACTCTAGCGTCGGTTCGGTCTTTGTAACACCCCAATCCGCTCGGGGATATTACACGCCGTAGAACCTTTCCTCAAGGATCTACAGTAGTAACGACATTTAACATTCTCGACAATGCCTTCGAGGCTACAATGACTCGATGACCGATTTGGTCTTTCCACAAATACATACAACTCAAATACAACTCATGCCCACGCATGGGACAAAATACAACTACACCCGTACAACGGAACAATACAAAGAATGGAAAATAAAGTACAATCGAACCAACACACGATGTACGGTTCCTCATGTGATTAGTATCGATCATCTTTCATCATCCTTCATGCCGACCACGTGTTATGCTCCAAAACCCGAATGCAAAACAGACATCCACCCCGAATACTCGGGGGTTAGCAAACTCCACTGTTTTGCTAGTGCAAATACAAAGTGCAAATACGAGCCATACAATTCACATTCCACGAATAACAATAACCGAGGATCCTCAAAGATCCAAGCGAAGCGAAAAGTACTTCCCGAGGCAAGGGTTTGAGAAAACATTTCAAAAGCGAAATATCATAAATCAATGGAAGTAATTTATAAAGCGATTTAGAATGCCATCGAGAGTTTTAATAGAAAACAATTTAGGATTATCAAATCCTACTTTTCGAAAACCAAAAGACAAAAGGGGTCACCGCCCCAAAGGTTTACTTTCTGAAAAATGACATTAACCAACCGTTGGGATTTTAGCCCCAAATCCGTAAAACGACTTTTACAAAACCATTGGGATTTTAGCCCCAAATCTCATCAACTCACATTACACAAGAACGACCAGGAGGTTCGTATCCCAACGTCAAAATCCACAAATAAAAGATTTAAAACAAACAACAAAATACTCCAGTGCCATCCTAGCCAAGTAAGCCAAACGAACACTTACCTCTTACACACTTAGTCAATGCATGCAATCATGAAAACCGTTAAAGCACTCATTTCCGAAATGCCAATATCAAATCACATTTGCAAAAATGCACCACAATTAACCGTCGATCCACACCTCCGTGGACCCCTACGAGACCCGTCGGATCTAACCCGTAGTGGTTAAAAGCAAAGCTCGTCGATCCACACCTCGTGGACCCCTACCGAGACCCCGTCGGATCTAACCCGTAGTGAGCATACACACACACACGTTACTCATGCAACACTAATATGCTAAGAATGTAAGTTCATTACGAATACTTACTAGAGATGGCCATTAACTCGACACCATTATCAAACTCTTCAAAATTACGATAACAAGATTAAATAAGGAAATACGATTCCATAACTTAAACAATATGAGTATCATCATAAAATCCTTGACGTTCAAAATAATCAATTCATAATCGATTCTCAAAACACGTTCACAAAACACACGTTTTGAAAGAAAGCCTTTAACGAGGCCAAACCGAAATTCTTTTGAAAGCGTCATTTCAAATAACCAAACAAACACATCAAGGCGACCACCGATCATCATATACATAAAAGCGAGAAAAGTATGGGCAAGGTACTTGCCTCAAAATCGGCACGCAAGTATCCCGGCGAACACGGATCAAGCGGAAAGCTTCAAACGCCCAAAGCTATCGAAGCGGAAGACGGCGACCAACGAAAGGGTTCAACACGGTTTCTTCACAAGAACTCGACCTAACAACAATATAATCAATAAATCATCGATCATACGAGGAAGGATAATCGTAGAACGCCGAAAACCCCTCTAAGACATTTTACGGACACCTTCAAGGCGTCGGTCAGAACTCGACTCAAACAACGAATCGATACGATCCAACCATGGGATAACAAGGTAAAAGATATAAAACATCTAAATAATCATCAATCCATCATAATCCTAAGTTAAATCGGATTAATCGGACGAAAACAACAAAAATACCCAAATTCCCAAAACTAGATTTCTAGGAAATCTGACCTGATTCGGTAGATTGGAGGATGTTATAGGACGGATGATTGATGATATGAACCTCAAAACTTCATGTATTCATCGTCCAACAACATCTCTAGATGATTACCCCAGCTCCAGCCGCGGAATGGAAGAAGAGAAGTGAGAAAATGCTGAAGAAAAACGCTGCCAGGCCTTTTATAGGCTGTCTGCCGGCAGTAGAGTCTTTCGGCCCACCCTATCGGCCGAAAGGCTTCCGGACATGATCGGCCGATACCCATACAGAAATGCCGGCAGTTGAGTCTTTCGGCCCACCCTATCGGCCGAAAGGCTCTGGACGGTGCCCGACAGCTGACAGTCTTCCACTAAAGCGACCATAACTCTCTCGTCCGGACTCCGATTGACTCACCGTTTGAACCATCGGAAAGCTAATTCGATGCTCTATAATATTGTAAAGATTCAGAATTTTTGGAGTTACCAAAAATTAATGGTGATCTAACAAAGTCGAACTCATACTTAGAAAAGTCGTTTAGTAATCCTGAATTCAACAAAAGCGACACGAAACCCGAACCGAATACGAACCGAAGATACGGTTACGAAGTACTCACAAAGACGAATCTAAAAGCTAGTAGAACACACGATTCCGACCACCCGAAGGCTCGAAATTCGACAACGGAAGGTAATTACCCCAAATTTTGGGAAATTACGAAAATGGCCCAAATGCCCGAAAATCACCATACGACGAATAATCAAACCGAAGCTCACAACACGTATAACAACGTTAAATGAACTTACGAAAAACCCCAAGCGGCAGGTTTGAGCGAGATTCGCAAGAACCGAACTCAAGCGCGGAAAGTCGCTAAAAAGCACGGAACTCAACAAAGCGGCAAAAGCGAACTCGGATGACAAAAGTGCAGAATTAAATATTCTCCGAATGGCCAAGCGGTCATGAGAGAGTCGTCAAAAGCAGACTCCGACCAAAAAAAGAAATTTACGAAAATCGAAAATTGCGGATATTACATTCTACCCTCCTTAAAAGAAGTTTCGTCCCGAAACTTAAAACAAGTAGGGAGAAGAAATGTTCCGCCAGGAAAAACTCAACGAGATACACAAGAATGCGTAACTAACGCCCAACGGCGAAATGTCACAAACAACGCAAAGGAGTATACGGCGTGAAAACACGCTCCACGGCGACCAACACAACGTCGCCGTTAGGGATATAATAAAAACCAACAAGTGACAAACGTCATCAAACGGATGATATAGCCAAGTCAATTATCCGAAAATCACAAAACACAACGAACGAAAATCAATATGATTGACCAACCCAACGGTACATCAATCAAAACGCGAGTCAACCGCTGAACAAACACGGGATCCCACCGCCTAAGGTTGAAAGATCGAGAACGAAACTAATTTCCCGAACTGAAGGGAATTACGAAGGAGTCTGAATGCTCAATAATCACGAAACGAGAACAAAAACCGAACAAACAAACGATCGAGACAACAAAAATCGAACAATCATGTCCGAAACACGAAGGATAATAAAATTCAAACAACAACTCCAAGGTTCACATCTCGACTCGAGACAATATATGATCCGGTGAAAACAACCGGATGTGCATTCACATAAGATCCACGAGAAAGGGAATAGCAATTGAAAAGTCACAACGACGAGCGAGTTATTCAAAGCGATACCACACTCGTTCGATAAACAAAAACAAGGCGGACAATCTCGAAATGTCAACAAACATAAATGAGTCGGCAGTCGAAAACATAAGAGTTCCAAATCCGATCCCTTCGAATAAAAGGACTAGTAGAACCAAATGATGTTACTCCCGAACAAAGTTCACAAGAATCGAACCGAACTCGAAAAAAGTCACACCGATAACCGGATCGGCCCACAACAAGATCACGGCTCGTTCGGACGATGAAATCAAATACCGAACAAGTTCATAAAGTACCAACGAACATGAGCGAATCGATAGGCGGGGAAGAGAAAACACGAAGTCAAAATAGTACGGGCATTACCTCAGGCCTCGTCCACGAAATTCACAAAACGGAAGCAAGGTAACAAGACTTTAAACAACCGACACATAACGGAACCATCACCGATGCACACGGTCATACCAAACCAAGCTCTAACGATTCGCACATGCGCGACAACGCAGGAATCACTACGAGGCGATAATATTCAACACCAACATCCCGCCTCTCACAGGGGCTAACACAACAAATGTGTGGAAAGCGACTCAACGCTCACACCGTCAATTCGGTCATACTCGGGAGAAAGTATCAAAATGACAACGCGAACATCACACATACATACCCGGCTCTCAAACGGGAATGGATAGGTTTTAAAAACGAAAACCTCATTTTGAAAATAATTTAGAAGAATCTTGGTTGATCTTGAGTATCGCCTTTCAAAAAGTACAAACTTGAAACATCGTTATCGAGACATTGGAGAAAAGTATGTCTCGAAATTTATTTTTTTAAGATACTCAAGGTTTTCAAAATCGATAGGCGAGAATGCCCAAAACTCACACATACCGACGTTCACTAAAACAACTCCTAGCACACGCATCAAAAGTTTAAAATCAAGACAGTATATGTCTTTAAACGGAAATAAGCGATAAAATACCACATTCGAGAACAAAACCAGCGATAAAATACTCTCCCGCATGGCTAGTGAACAAGTCGAACGCGTATAAGCACAAAGCTTCCACAAGAGACTTGTAAAGCGTGCAATCGATTCGAAAATCATCAACAACGGAGAAAAGCGACAATAAAAAGACATCACAACGAAGACACTCCTCGTATAAATCAAATACGAGTCGACTAAATACATATCGTGAAATCAAAATTCACATAAAATTCCACCACTTAACAAATAATCATAAAAATAGCTCGTGTCACACGAGGCACAACACAAAGAAGGAGACTTACTTCCACAGTCGCACGAAGATGATGATCGCCCCACGATACTAATCACGACCAACAAACTCAAGCGGCCAGCGTCGCGACACGACTCGATCGGATAAAATCCGGCGAAACAAGACTCAAACAACACGACTTTACCCGGCGGCTAGGTTTTCCTCAACCTAAGCTCGATACCATTTATGTAACACCCCCGATCCGCTCGGGATATTACACGCCGTAGAACCTTTCCTCAAGGATCTACCAGTGTGTAACGACATTTAACATTCTCGACAATGCCTTGAGGCTACAATGACTCGAGAGACCGATTTGGTCTTTCCACAAATACATACAACTCAAATACAACTCATGCCCACGCATGGGACAAAATCTGACTACACCGTCTGGCGGGAACAATACGGACGGAAAATAAAGTACAACCGAACCAACACACGATGTACGGTTCCTCATGTGATTAGTATCGATCATCTTTCATCATCCTTCATGCCGACCCTGTTATGCTCCAAAACGAATGCAAAACAGACATCCACCCCGAATACTCGGGGTTAGCAAACTCCACTGTTTTGCTAGTGCAAATACAAAGTGCAAATACGAGCCATACAATTCACATTCCACGAATAACAATAACCGAGGATCCTCAAAGATCCAAAGCGAAAAGTACTTCCGAGGCAAGGGTTTGAGAAAACATTTCAAAACGAAATATCATAAATCAATGGAAGTAATTTATAAAGCAGTTTAGAATGCCATCGAGAGTTTTAATAGAAAACAATTTAGGATTATCAAATCCTACTTTTCGAAAACCAAAAGACAAAGGGTCACCGCCCAAAGGTTTACTTTACGAAAAATGACATTAACCAACCGTTGGGATTTTAGCCCCAAATCCGTAAAGCGACTTTTACAAAACCATTGGGATTTTAGCCCCAAATCTCATCAACTCACAAGACACAAGAACGACCGGAGGTTCGTATCCCAACGTCAAAATCCACAAATAAAAGATTTAAAACAAACAACAAAATACTCCAAAGGCCATCCTAGCCAAGTAAGCCAAACGAACACTTACCTCTTACACACTTAGTCAATGCATGCAATCATGAAAACCGTTAAAGCACTCATTTCCGAAATGCCAATATCAAATCACATTTGCAAAAATGCACCACAATTAACCGTCGATCCACACCTCCGTGGACCCCTACCGAGACCCGTCGGATCTAACCCGTAGTGGTTAAAAGCAAAGCTCGTCGATCCACACCTCCGTGGACCCCTACCGAGACCCCGGATCTACCCGTAGTGAGCATACACACACACACGTTACTCATGCAACACTAATATGCTAAGAATGTAAGTTCATTACGAATACTTACTAGAGATGGCCATTAACTCGACACCATTATCAAACTCTTCAAAATTACGATAACAAGATTAAATAAGGAAATACGATTCCATAACTTAAACAATATGAGTATCATCATAAAATCCTTCGACGTTCAAAATAATCAATTCATAATCGATTCTCAAAACACCGTTCACAAAACACAGCGTTTTGAAAGAAAGCCTTTAACGAGGCCAACGAAATTCTTTTGAAACGTCATTTCAAATAACCAAACAAACACATCAAGACGACCACCGATCATCATATACATAAAAGCGAGAAAAGTATGGGCAAGGTACTTGCCTCAAAATCGGCACGCAAGTATCGGCGAACACGGATCAAGCGGAAAGCTTGAAACGCCCAAAGCTATCGAAGCGGAAGGCGGCGACCAACGAAAGGGTTCAACACGGTTTCTTCACAAGAACTCGACCCTAACAACAATATAATCAATAAATCATCGATCATACGAGGAAGGATAATCGTAGAACGCCCGAAAACCCTCTAAGACATTTTAGGACACCTTCAAGGCGTCGGTCAAGAACTCGACTCAAACAACGAATCGATACGATCCAACCATGGGATAACAAGGTAAAAGATATAAAACATCTAAATAATCATCAATCCATCATAATCCTAAGTTAAATCGGATTATTCGGACGAAAACAACAAAAATACCCAAATTCCCCAAAACTAGATTTCTAGGAAATCGACTGGTCAGTAGATTGGAGGATGTTATAGGACGGATGATTGATGATATGAACCTCCAAACTTCATGGATTTATTGTCCAACAACATCTCTACATGATTACCCCAGCTCCGCGGAATGGAAGAAGAGAAGTGAGAAAATGTCAAGAAAAAGCGGCGCCAGGCTTTTATAGTTTGTCTGCCGTGATAGAGTCTTCGGCCCACCCTATCGGCCGAAAGGCTTCCGGACATGATCGGCCGATACCCATACAGAAATGCCGGCGATTGAGTCTTTCGGCCCACCCTATCGGCCGAAAGGCTCTGGGCGATGCCCGACAGTGATCTTCCACTAAAACGACCATAACTCTCTCGTCCGGACTCGATTGACTCACCGTTTGAACCATCGGAAAGCTAATTCGATGCTCTATAATATTGTAAAGATTCAGAATTTTTGGAGTTACCAAAAATTAATGGTGATCTAACAAAGTCGAACTCATACTTAGAAAAGTCGTTTAGTAATCTGAATTCAACAAAGCGACACCGAAACCCGAACCGAATACGAACCGAAGATACGGTTACGAAGTACTCACAAAGACGAATCTAAGAGCTAGTAGAACACACGATTCCGACCACCCGAAGGCTCGAAATTCGACAACGGAAGGTAATTACCCCAAATTTTGGGAAATTACGAAAATGGCCCAAATGCCCGAAAATCACCATACGACAACGAATAATCAAACCGAAGCTCACAACACGTATAACAACGTTAAATGAACTTACGAAAAACCCCAAGCAGCGTTTGAGCGAGATTCGCAAGAACCGAACTCAAGCGCGGAAAGTCGCTAAAAAGCACGGAACTCAACAAAGCAGCACCGAAACGAACTCGGATGACAAAAAGTGCAGAATTAAATATTCTCCGAATGACGAAACGGTCATGAGAGAGTCGTCAAAACAGACTCCGACCAAAAAAAAGAAATTTACCGAAAATCGAAAATTGCGGATATTACAGGTGCAACCACGGGTTTATGAGATGCGTCGAACAGACGAACCCGATGCAGCGGTGGCTTCAGGTACCATCCATATTCTATCCTATCCAGTCCGTGTACTTTTTGATTCGGGTGCTACCCATTCTTTTATTTCTTTGGAGTGTGTACGCCGTTTGAGTATAACTCGTTTAACTGCTTGCGATCCCTTTATCGTGAGACTGCCTAGCGGGGATAGGATTGTGGGGAATCGGGAGATTAGAGAATTTCCGGTGGTTATATCCGGTATGGAATGGTTATCAAATTTAATTGTAGTTGACATGGAAGGCGAGGACGTAATCCTCGGCGAGGATTGGCTTAATAATCACCAGGCGATTATAAATTACCGTACCAAAGTTATCACTATGATGACTAAGGACGGATCTGAGTACTCATTTTTGGGACGTAAGTTGGGCCAATCCGAGTTACTTATCAGTTCCATGAAGGCCGTAAAACTTTTGAATAAAGGTTGTACGGGCTATTGGTGTTATGCATTGAAAACGGAAGGAATTGAAGTCGATTTCTCTTCAATTCCGGTTGTTAACGAGTATCCCGATGTTTTTCCGGACGATCTTAGGGATTACGCGAATCGAGAGATAGATTTTTCCGTGGAATTAGAGCCGGATGCGGCCCCGATTTCTAAAGCACCTTATCGGATGGCACCTTCCGAGATGCGGGAGTGAAGACTCGGTTGGGAGAACTTTTGGAAAAAGGGTACATCGGACCGAGCGCTTCGCCTTGGGCGCGCCCGTTCTTTTCGTCGGGAAGAAGGATGGTTCACTACGTTTGTGCATTGACTACCGTGAGTGAATAAAGTAACCATCAAGAATAAATATCCTTTGCCTCGTATAGGCGATCTATTTGATCAATTGCAAGGAGCTGCGGTTTCTCGAAGATTGATTTAAGATCCGGGTATTATCAACTCGAGTGAGGGAGTCCGGCGTTCCAAAGACGGCGTTAGGACGAGATATGGGCATTATGAATTTGTAGTTATGCCTTTTGGGTTGTGAATGCGCGGCGGTATTCATGCGGTTGATGAATAAAATATTCATCGAGTATCTCGACAGTGTGTAGTCGTCTTTATTGCGACATCTTGATCTATTCTCGGGATAAGGAGGAACATGCCCGACACTTGCGTTTAGTCTTAGACATTTTGAGAACCGAGCACCTTTATGCAAAGTTCTCGAAATGTGAGTTTTGGTTGGAAGAAGTTATGTTTCTCGGCCATGTGATTTCGGCCGAAGGGGTTCGTGTAGACCCGAGAAGATTGAGGCGGTGCTAAGTTGGGCACCGCCTAAAAATGTTAAAGAGGTTCGTAGCTTTTTGGGCCTTCTTGGTATTACCGTCGGTTCGTCGAGGGTTCTCGAAACTCGCTCGACCGCTTACAAAATTACTCCGGAAGACCGAAAAATTTATCTCGGACGGATGAGAGACAATGAGCTTCGATGAATCAAGAGACGATTGACTTCAGCGCCGATTTTAACTTTACCGCATGGTAGCGAAGGCTTTGCGGTTCTGATGGCGCTTGGTCAAGGCTCGGGCCGTGTGCTTATGCGGCATGATAAGACGATAGCTTTTGCGTCTCGTCGATTAAAGCCTTATGAGGTAAATTATCCTACACACGATTTAGAATTGGCCGCCATTGTCTTCGCACTCAAGATTTGGCGGCATTATTTGTATGGTTCACCGTGCGATTTATACCGATCACAAGAGCACGAAATATATTTTCAGCGGAAGGAGCTGAATATGAGGCAGAGACGTTGGCTAGAGTTGATAAAGGATTATGATGCGGAAATTCTTTACCACCGGGAAAGCCAATGTCGTTGCGGATGCTTTGAGCCGCAAATCGGCATCTCTTCAAATGCTTGAGGTTCTTACGTCCCAGACGAAGATTCGTCGAGATTTAATTGAACAAGGGATCGAAGTGTGGCTTGGCGAGTACGAGACAGTTGTGTACTCTCGAAATTACGTCCTTGGTTGGCGATATCAAAGGGAAGCAGTGGAGTGACGATGATTTCTCAAGCGAAGGGAGATGTGATTAAAGGAAAAGCTCCTGGCTTTATGGTGCACGAGGATAGTATTTTGAGATTTCAGCGAGGCTTTGCGTGCGAATGATTTGGAATTGAGACAGAGGATTCTCCGAGAAGCTCATGCTACGCCTTACTCAATCCACCCCGGGACGAGTAAGATGTACAAAGATTTGAAGCGAAATTTTTGGTGGAATAACATGAAGAAGGATGTTACAGAGTTCGTATTACGGTGCTTGACGTGTCAACAAGTCAAGATCGAACATCAACGACCGGCGGGGTTGTTGAAACCACTCCCCATTCCCGAGTGGAAGTGGGAAGATATCTCAATGGATTTCATCACGGGCATGCCGAGAACTCGGGCTGGAATGAATATGATTTGGGTAATTGTCGATCGATTGACCAAGTCTGCACACTTCTTGGGTATTAAGGATACTTGGGGACCGGATAAATTGGCTCGAACCTTTATCGCTGAAATCGTGAGGTTACACGGTGCCCCCAAGACCATTGTTTCTGATCGAGACGGCCGTTTCGTATCGCATTTTAGCGAGCCGTTCATCGAGGCTCTGCAGTGCGAGTTGAGATTGAGCACTTCCTTTCATCCTCAGTCGGACGGTCAGACAGAGAGGACGATCCAGACATTGGAGGATATGTTACGGGCTTGTGCCTTAGACTGGAGTAATGATTGGGAGCTTCACTTGCCGTTGATCGAGTTTGCTTACAATAATAGTTGGCATGCGTCGATCAAAATGGCACCCTTCGAGGCTCTCTATGGTAGGCGATGTAGGTCGCCATTATGTTGGGACGAGGCTTCTGAGCTAGTTGGGACAGAACCAGATATGTTGTTGGAGACCAAGGAAAAGATTTCTATCATCCGAGACCGACATCGACCGCCCAGAGTCGTCAGAAATCCTACTCCGATACTCGGCGTCGACCCTTGGAGTTTGAAGTGGGGGATCATGTCTTGCTCAAAGTATCACCGACCATAGGAGTTTTCCGCTTCGGTAAAAAGGGAAAACTCAGTCCAAGGTATATCGGACCTTTTGAGATTTTGGACAGAGTTGGAGACTTAGCTTATCGCTTGGCATTACCTCCAGCTTTGAGTCACGTCCATAGTGTTTTTCATGTGTCCCGATTGAGGAAGTACGTGCGGATCCGAGCCACATTATCGACTACGGTGAGATTAATGTAGCCGAGGATATTACCTTTCCGGAGAGACCCGTGAAGATCCTTGAGCGTCGCGAGAAACGGCTTCGGCATAAGACCATTCCCTTTGGTTAAAGTACAATGGTCGAGGCATGGGGTCGAAGAGGCGACTTGGGAGACGGAAGAGAAGATGCGGGTGGAATACCCCGAACTATTTATTTCTTAAGTTTGGACGAAACTTCTTTTTAGAGGGGAGAATGTAATATCCGGTCGAAAGTCATGTCATTTCAAACCTTTCATATTCTTCGGATCGTGATTGTTGAGCGAACCCTTGTAATCATTGCTTGGAACCATCGTTTTGGGGTTCCGTATTTTTATTTCGTGTTATTGTTGTCCGGACATTGAATCATATTGCTTTTATTCTCTTTCCGGTCAATTTTCATCATTTTAGGACCCGAAGAGGTGTGAGCCGCGGCACAAGGAGTGTGCGCCGCGGCACACACATTTCCTATATTTGGCCGAGCGGTGTGCAGTGCCGCGGCACACATGCGCTGAGCCGCGGCACCTGCTGAGTCATTGCCGCGGCACACCTACGCCGAGCCGCGGCACACCGGTGTTGCATCCCAGCCAAAACCCGTCTGCATGCCGGTGCACACTGAGCGAGCCGCGGCACACTACCAAACACAGGAACAATTTTTAGGCACGTGCGCGGCACACATATCTTGAGCCGCGGCACACAATGCGGTCAATTGCATAATTCGGCGTTTTAAGCGAGATTTGACCATTCTTTCCCATTTCTTCTTCCATCGCGAGAGAGAGAGTTGAGGGAAGAATTCTTTTCATAGCTATCACTTGGGTGTTGAAGATTTACCACTTTCAATCGGTTGGGAAGCCCGGATAGTCGATCTATCGCGTATTCCTTGAATCATAGAGCTTGGATATTCTAGAGGTAATTCCTTCGACATCTTGACTTCCCGATTTCGTGTGGGTTTTGACGTTTTGGATGATAAAATCATGGTGTATGATGTGATATATGCGTGATTATGGACATGCTTGAGTATTCATCGGATTATTGAAAGATTATTCAAGAACACTTTGAATTTTGTGTTGGATTTTGGGGGTTTTCGTAGATTCGTCCGTTTTGTCCGATTGAAGCTTGAGAACCTTGAGATTTTGATATATATCTATACCATATGAGTGTTTTCTCCCGATTTTACGGGTTGGATTGTGCCGTTTTCGGACTTGTGGGAGTTTGGGCGATTTCCCAACCTTTAGTTATCCACCCGTATATTTTCTGGAATCGTAGACGAGTTTTAGGAGTCTCTTCGTATAATCTGAGTATGGATAATTAATTGTAATATTCCTTGCGAATCGTTTAGGTGCCGGAGGCGCGTTCTCGGACCTACCGAACTCATACCTTTCCTCCGTTCGATTTCTCGATGTCTCAAAGGCAAGTATACATTTATGATTGTACGTTCTCGACTTTGAAAGTAAGAAATATTGATGGCATATCATGAACGAACCGTTTTTACGGCATTCATAGATATATTGATTGGCATGTAATGAACGAACCGTTTGTGGCATTCCTACATGTATCGGCGTATGAGGTGAGCGAACCGTTTTGACGGCATTCACAAACGTAAAGGCGTATGAGGTGAACGAACCGTTTATACCGCATTAACAAACGTCTTATGAGAATTAGTTATTAGGAATACTAGTCTTTAATTGATGAATTGACGGATATTGATGAATTGACGGATTACATTTACTTTATTGTCGAAGTATTATGTTTCATATTGTTATACTTGCACTAGCTATTCGACGGCTAACCCCTTTATGGGAAATCGTTTCATGTATTTCAGGTTCCAGGAGAGCGGACGGGCAGGTATCGGGTCGGCATAAAGATGGTGGGCAAGAGTGATACTGTGTCTTTCTTCCAGTTATGGTTGGAGTTCCGGTTCAGTGTTGTTGTACTGGATTGTCTTTTGAATGCTCGAGTATCGTTTCCTTTTCCCTTGATGTTCCGGCCTGTGTTGCCGAAGTATTGAATTGTATTGTGATGTCCGTGAATACTTTGGTTATGTTTCGAATACCTTTGTATCGTGTTTCATTCTTTTGTGTGTAGACCTTATCGGTCAAAATTTATGGTTACGCGTATGTATAGCCTTGTGGGTCCCACGGCGGGGCTTACGGCGCTGTAATATCCCTGAATAACTTGGGGGTGTTACATCGTCAGCAGTGGCAGATCCAAAGAATTGGGTGAGAGGGGACATACATCGAAAATGGAAATTTAAGAATGAGGCACATATGATATAAAATAAAAAATATACTACATTTTTAAAATTCATTGAAGGCACCTCCCCCCTCTACTCTCTATGTAGATCCATCCATATTCTTCACTAAATAGTTCTTGAGTAGATCTATTGGTCAACCCGCCGTGGGTCGTGTGCGATTTTGGCCGACCTGCGAAAAGATATATTTCTAATATTAATAAAATAACTATTTGTATGAATTTCTATATGGTATTTTATTTTTATAATATATATTATTTATAAAATTTATCATTATTAATAACATGAATATATTATATATAAATATATAGCATATGTAAATATATTAAACATGTATAAAAAAAATAAAAAGCTGGGAGTGGCTGGCTGATCAATATCCACGGGGCAAAAGTGATACCCAGCCCACTCGCAACGTAGCGAGACAATCAATCATTATCGTCTAGAGCGAGTTGGGATAAAATTATCATCCCTAGTCAGAGACTCGACGGACAGTTTGTTCAAAAATAGGTCAGCAGGCAGCAAAAATAAAATAAAAAATAACCTACCGTTGGAGGTTAAACTTTTCATTTTCGTATTCTTTTAGATTTTATGGACGGGTCAAGATTAATTAAACAGTAAAAAATAATTGTGGCTTTTTCCAGTGTATTTCTTTTCACCAATAAAATCCAAGATCAAGAAAGTTTTGCATCAACGTAGGAGTATAAATGAACTGAACATTCGTGAAAAGGTTGCGAGAACGTTCGATCAACGTTGAGTTCGTGTTATGTTCGGTCAAACTCGAACTGTTCGAGAACATGTTCGTTACATACACGAATCGAACACGAATAAAATAATATACGTTCTTTAGTTCGCGAACAGTTAGGGAACAAAGCTTTTTTATATATTTATAATAATGTTACAATAATTAATAAATATAATTAATAATTTAATAATTTTTAATAAATATATATACAAAATAAAATCTACTATTCCAAAACCCATCATTTCTAAATCTATCTTTTTTTTTTTTGAATTATTATTGCTTATACTTTGGGCTTTTTTTATATTTTGGAACACAAACGAACAAACGAATGATAAAAAACCGAACAATCGAACACTAACGAACGGACATGAAATATGTGAAATTAAACGAACCGAACACGAACAAGTGGTTTGTATTTTTACCGAACACGAACAAGAATGGAATGAACCGCTCTTAACGAACGAACGTTCGTTAAGGTCACCGTTCGATTCGTTCGGTTCATAATACACCCCTATAGTAAAAATAAACAAGCCACTCATATATGTCATAATCTCGTGATCTTCTAGATACTTCCAGATTTGTTTGTTTTATTGTACATCCACGAGAAAGTCGGAAAACATCAAACCCTCTGGCCCTATGAACAATGACTTTGCCAACAACAGACTGAAAAAGGAGTGAAGAAAGATCGAAACTTAAAAAATTTATCAAAATATTTATTTTTTTATTTTTCAGAGATAATTTTTAATCATTTTCCTCAAACTAGGAGAGGCCAAACCTGGGATGGCCCCATCTATGCTCGTACCCATGAACCCAATAAATTGAATATTTTATATTTATTTCTTTGAGCACAAAGGTCCATTAATCATTTTCAGAAGTTCCAATTAATCTCCCAATAAATACACCAGTGTGTACTTAAACTTTTTTTTTCGAGGAAGTAAGACCAAGTAGACCACCAAATTTGTAGAGGTGGCAAAATATCTCGCAGTTGATGGCAAAATTGTTGGCGTCTCAAAATCGACGAGTAATTTAGGACAGGATTGGGTTTAAGCCTTCTCGATCATGTATCTAACCGATCCCGCTAATATTTATGTGTGATATATATGAATAGTATTGTTATTTTAAATTAATATCTAATATATTTTATTAATGCAGTAGATGGAAATTTATAATAATAAAAAACTTATTATTAGATATATCTATATTTTTGTTATCTATATACGGTGCTGGATCGGAATAGCCAAAATCCACCCAAACCCGCCCCTTGTCGTCCCTACAAAATTACCCCAAATCCCCCTAATAATTTCATCAAGAACGGTCGAGCTTCAAATACTAGTTCAGGAATCATTTTTAACTGTCCTCCGGGGCATAGCTTAGTGGCAAAGGAGGGGGACATAAAATTATGCGGGAGGTATATAGCGTGAGTTCAATTCCTATGGTTCTGTGTTGATCATGTTGGAGCTTATCGTGTGAGAGTATTCCCGATTATCGTTGATCGTTCGTTGATGATATTGGAATTTATCATATTGATGATATACTCGGTTGTGTTTTGACCTTTAGATGGTCATATTAGAGTTTATCATGTTGATGATATACTCGATTGTGTTTTGACCTTTGGTTGGTCATATTGGAGTTATCATGTTGATGATATTCTCGGTTAAGTTGCTGATTGATCATTGTTAATTATCGTATGAGCGTTTGAATTTGGTGTCGATGTTTCGGGATTTGTGTCATTGTTTTGGCAGTTGTTTCAAAGATGTATCGTGTATTATTCGTTTTATCAGAATTGGGACTTGACTGTATATTCAGGCAAACATGATTTGACACGGATAGATTATTTTATCGAAAGATGATATATTTTGTTAAGACTCGTGGAATTATGATTGTAAGCGTGTTGAGGCTTTACAGTGAAGTCACTGGCTAGTATCTCAGGAGATCGTCGACTTGGCGCATATGTAAGTGTACTGTTTTGGTTATTCGATAATGATGATGACTGATCGTTGTCGTTATGGTTTCGGAATATTTTGGTTGAAAGATTCGTTTGTTTTGTCTATGACGGATTACAAGTTTCGAGGACGAAACTTATTTTAAGTGGTGTAGTATGTAATATCCGAAATTTCTACTACTATTGTTTAATGTTATTTTATCTGAGTTATGTTGTACGACATGGAATCTGTACAGTATGGATAAAACAATTGAAGGACTGAGACATCTGTATTGATATAATTGTCGTACTTGGTCGACAATTGCATTTGAGGATAGTGTGTATCATATGAGAATATTATTGGAAGGAGTATGTGTATTCAGTATGTCGTGTATACATATCTAGTATGTTGAGACATTGGACAAGAATAGCTGAAAATGGCTAAGTATAACCTTATTAGCGTACGCTAATATTCAAGAATAGCGCACGCTATCGTGCAGGTTTAGCGCACGTTAAAGGCAAAGGATAGCGCACGCTAGTGCAGAATAGATCAGAGGGAATCTACGTGTGGACCCGGATACCTTCGGCGCATGTTCCGATAAGGCAACGGATGTTTGCTACGAAGGATTAGCGCACGCTAATGCATATTGTTAGCGCACGCTAATATCAGATCGGTCCAAAAGGAATTTTATCCTTGTCAGATGCTTTCGGCATGTGGACCTGTCTTCGGAGCATACAGACAAACAAGTCAACCATGAGTAGCGCACGCTATGGTCGGACACTTGCTTATGCTAAATAGAGGCATTTACGTATGCTATTGCTTGGGAATTGCGTAGGTAAATCATTGTACGAAGCAAGGCAGTAGCTTCTGGACTGCGATAGCACATGCTATTTTGTGAAGGTAGCGCATGCTAATAACAGCGAGTATATATATGATTGCAAATGTGAATTATGTTCATTCGGCCATTCTTTCCCTTATTTCGATAGATAGAGTTCTTAGAGAGAAGTTTGAGGTTCCAAACACTGAGAGATGATCATTCTTAACAATAATAAGATGGAGAGCATCGATTAAAGCCTTATTCTTGAAAATTATTGATGATTCATGGAATGGAGCTCGATTGTTCTTCTTCGTGGTTCGTCTACAAGGTAATTTTCGTATCCCTTTGTTATTGTTTCATTTTAAAGGATGATTACCTGGGAGGGAGTATGTTGGATTATCATCTGATGATGTTATATGAGGTTTAATGGATGTATATGACTTGGATTATGAATCGGATGATTATTTACATGTTAAAGGATTTAGATTATGTAGCTTTGATGATTATGAACATGGTTTCGAATCATTTGGTGTTCTTGAAGAACTTATTGATGAATATACCATAGCAAGACGAATGTATGTTGAATTATCAATGTTTTAGATACGAAGATGAAATGTTCATATCTAGGATTAAGTCATGTTGATTGATGATTGATTAATGGTATATATCATATGAGTATGATACCGAGATTGAATCTGGAAAGATTATGATTGATCTTGGAGTATGATTTCCTTTACACCTGTATTCATAATCGCCATATGTTGATCGGTACCAGAAATGCATGCAACTGCATGTCATTAGCGCACGCTAGTGTTACTGGCTAGCGCATGCTAACAGAAGCGACTTAGCGCACGCTACGTTAAGTGATTAACGTGCAATATGTCAACAGACAGTGTACATAATTGTATTACTGTAACGCCCCGATTTCGCAAATACATTTATTGTGAATTATAGAAAACATATTCAATTTTATTAAATTAAGGCCCGAATAATTTATCGTTTAATTCATTTTATTTCATGATCATGCAATTTTATTTGTGCCATTATTATTCATGACAAGTCAAGGGATTCATTTCGTTTCATTTCTTATTTTAATTCATCAGTTCATCTTGTCATTTCTAGGCCTGAGTCGAATTTTAAGGAATATTAATCGTTACCCATAAGATTTTACAAGTCCATTTTAATTAATTTTAATGCATTCATTCTGGGCCAGCCAACCATTATAACGTTCATCCCAATACATATTAATACCTAGGCCCAATCCATTAACACTAATCATCTTAATTAATTTTCATTCAAACCCAACATCCTCTCCCACACACTCACAATCGGAAGTTTTTCTGCACCATCATCAACCACCTTAGTGGAGTAGTGGGCATCATGCACGAGCAGTTTTACATCATGGGTGGTTGCAATTCTCTCAGTATAAAAGAAAAATAAACAAGGAATACACAATACACAAATATATCTTTCTTTTTTTTTTCTTCTTTCTTTCCTCCTTCTGCAGTCGTCCCAATTCGTTTCTGCAAACAGGTAAAATTCCAGATCTCTTTTTTTTATCTTTTCTTTTTTTGTGTGTGTTCTTCTGCAATTTGAACCCAAACTCTACTCAGTTAATCCAGTATTCTAACTCTCGTGTTCTTCCTAAACCTTGGATTGTAAACACAAAACATATTTCAATCCTCTGGAAAACGGATCAGAATTTAATCCCGCAAATACAACCTCAGTCGGCCAAAACACATAAGCAAAATTCTAGCTTCAAACACAGAAATCCCGTTTTGAAGCCCAAACCAGAACTCAAATCAGAACACCAAATTGGTCCAGAATCGGAAATCCAAACCCTACCTGTGAAGGCTTCTGCCTCGGCGGCGACAGATCCGGCCACCATCCGGCCGCCGCTTCCACATAGTCCGATAGAAAACCCTTTGGTTCTGCCACCACCACCGCTTTGCTCCGCCTGCACGATTTTAGCCACCTTCAGTCCACCCCGAGCCACCTTGCACTGAAGTCGTTGCCACCGTCCGCGCGTGGCTACCCTGGGTAGTCGATTCATGTTGACGGTGGTTTGTAGGAAGTATGTGTGTGTGTGTGTTTCGGTTGTGTGTGTGTGTTTCGGTCGTGTGTGAGTGTGTTTTCGGGTGTGTGTGTGTGTGTGTGTGTGTGTGTGTGTGTGTGTGTGTGTGTGTGTGTGTGTGTGTGTGTGTGTGTGTGTGTGTGTGTGTGTGTGTGTAAGAAGAGAAGGGAGAACGAGAGAGAGAGAGGCGGGCACGAGATGATGTTTATAGGAAATGACTAGTTGTGCATTGACTTCAACGTGGCAAAGGGTTTTATATCCTTTGTTCTCAGTCAATTTCTATTTTAGCCCTCAAGTTCCAGACTTTCTCGATTTGACCCCAAATCAATTTTCCGGTGTATTTAATTTCAGTCCCTGAATTTTTCAATCCTTTTAATTCCTCCCAGCCAGATTCAATATTTTAAAAATCAGTCCGTTTCGGCCAAGCTCTTAACATGTTGACATTTTTAATTTATATTAGTATTCACTCACAATTTAATTCTGAGTCATATGATAATAATAATTTTCTATTATTATTAATTGTAGATAATAACAAGAATTTACGGGCCTAGAATTGTCGAGTCAAGCATCTCATCACATTCAAGTTCAAGAACTGCATTTTATCAGTGTGGGGATTTATTACGCTTTTGTTTATTTTAATTGCTTTATATATTGTCTCGTATGTGCACGTGAAATCGATCAAGCACTTAAATGTGCAAATCGATCGAAGCACTTAAATGTGCAATCGATCGAAGCACTTAAATGTGCAAATCGATCGAAGCACTTAATTGTGCATAAAGCCTTCTGCCAGCCGCGGGCATCGAATTTATCAGTCATGTTGTTTATACTTGCTAATATATTTAGTAATTAACGTAGACATATTGCGTACTCTCCACACTGAGCGAGTTGGAAGCTCACCCCACTATTTAACCCCTTTCAGGTTGAGGAGCTCGATGTGGCATGCGATTGAGAGTGGGATGATCAAGCCTATGATTAGATGTTTATTTATTCAATGTTATTTCTTTCAAACTATGTTTATGAACAAGTGTTCAATTTGTTTTATTTTTATGTCAAGGTATGTTTTGTTTTAACAATGACTCGAGAAGATTACTTGCAATTATTAAGTTTGTCTTTTTGAAATGTATTTCCGCTGCAAAATTTTTATTCATTCTTCATAAAATTTGAAGAATTATATTTTAGAAAAGTGGTCGCTACATAAGTGGTATCAGAGCGGGTCTACGGTTCTGTAGACTCGTTAAAAATGGTTTCTTTTTCTAAACTAAAATTTCATTTTCGCAAGTAGTCAAATATCTCTTTAGCAATTATGATCATCCACCTCTGCCGCTCCACGTCGACTCCAAGGTATATTAAGTTATTATTATTCATTATGTGATAAATGCAGTTTACCAGATCAACCATGATTCATGCAGTATAGATGCATCTTCAGTCTATTTTATACATAAGAATTTTATGATAAAGTATTTGGGCATGAAATTGTTTTCTTATAAATTCATAAGTATATGTGTGGCATGCGTGAATCATATTGCTAGAAATATGTGGTTCTCAACCTATAGATGCAATGTAACTCTCCATTTTATTTCTTCCTATCGTTGGGTAAGTACTGAGGGTATCATTGAGTATGATATGCCTTAAGATAATGGCAACTCGTGGACGTGGACGCCCAGCTAACCGAGGTGCAGATAATCTCGTTGGTCAGAATGCTAACCTTGGTGGTGGTTACGGAGGTCAGGATAAACACAACAATTGTAACACCCCCAAATCCCATTGGGTTATTACAGTGCCGTGGACCCCACCTCAGGTGATCCACCAGGCGAACACGACTAAAATACAACAAACTGACCAAAATAGGAAATCACAGACCTTACCATGACGTCCGACATACTATCCCGATATGGAATTTCAACGACAAGAATGGGCCTACATGGCCAAAATAAAAATACAACAACATACACGAGCCTTGCTCGGATAATACAAAACAACAACGACTGAACAAAAATGGAGTACTCCAACTGTCTGACCAACATGAACACCAAAATATCTCGGACTAGTATCGCTCGAATGCCTCGTCGCCTTCGTCATGCCCCTGTGTCTCAACTCTCTCCTCGCAAGTACCTAAAACATGAAAACATGTTCCGCCCCCACGGTCGACCATCCAGTATAATGAATATCAAGTACATGCACAACATGATATGCATCCAAAGGCGTAATAAACGATCTGATAATGGTAGTACGAGATGCTCACAAACCAAAGTAAGAATCGAGCATTCGTGGAATATTATGCCCATGGCATACGATCAATACCTGCTCAATAGGTTAGAACATAAGTGCCCAACGGCGAAACATCACAACAATACATTACCCGAAGGTAAATCAATCCAACGCTGAAATAAATAAGGATTACAATGCCCGAAGGCTCAAACGGAAATACCGATACATCGCAATGATGGCACAAGCCCTCGGTAAGGCTGCCGAAATATCACGATGGCACGAAAGCCGAATGCCCAGCGCCAAAATATCACGATGGCACGAATGCCGAATGCCGAAGAGTAAATCATCACAATACTGAGATCTCAAAGAAACAAACTTGGTATCGAACATACCTCGGGCGTATGAAACAATCGATCACAAAATATCGAACACATCCAATCATACATGGTGCGTGAGCGATTAATACTATGGCTCAAGATGGACATCACGATGCGCCCGATCCGGAAATGTGTCCGTGCACATGTCCACCCCGTATACGGAATCCAGAAATATACGTGGGACAATGTACCTAATTAGCCTCACGAAGTAACGTCTCGTGTGCACGGTCCAATGTGGTGATATCCACGCATGACCATTTTGTGCACGGCTAAAAATCCTACACAATAACCAATCGGCACGCAGATATGACTCGGATATGTCACGATACAACATGACAACGAAACTCAAAGGATAAGACATCGAAACAAATCATACGACTCACCAAGTGAACGATGACGCGAATAATGAAAGATCGACACGGCCAGACAATGTTCGAAACAACCATCCACGGGATCAAAATCCCTAAGGACCAATTAACACGAGCAACGATCACAACACAACGATTGGAAAATCCTCAACCTTCAAAGATCACAAAATTACCGAGTTCACAAGAATAATAGTGTGCCGCCTTGAATCGGTCATCACGACAATAATAATTCAACGGATGGGAATTATCGTTGATAATCCCAATTCAATACTTCGACAAGTAGAATGGCCAATCGATAACAATTATACAATGGATGGGAATTATCTTTTTGACAACGGTGGAAATTATATTTGATAATCTCAATTCAATATATCGATTACCGTTAGAGCGGACAATCGATAATAATTATACAACGGATGGGAATTATCTTTGATAATCCCAATTCAATATATCGATTACCTTGAGCGGTTAGCAGATAACAATTATACAACGGATGTCTCGGCACCTTTAATCGGTTACCGATAACGAAGATGAAAATCGAATACGTCGATGCCTTCAATCGCCAAAACGACATCAATAGAAAAACACGATATCAATAACGATTCACAAAAAATATCTTGATGGAACGTCAATCAATAATAACAATCGATATGTCGATGCCGCGAACCGCTATCGACAACAATATCTCGAAGAAACATCAATCAACAATAAAAATCGATATGTCGATACCGCGAACCGCTATCGACAACAATATTATCAACAAGTACCGCAATGCCTTAAATCGGCCATTTACGAACAACAATAATATTTGGCATAATTTGCGAAGGGTATCGTATCAAACAATCACGATATCAACAAAATCACAAAGAGACCAAGTCTCGAAATGATACACACATTCATATACATACATGATAACATTAATCTCATTGGCCAAGTCAAGTATAAAACTTGCCTGCATCAAGGCGAGAAAGTCCTTCCACGATCAACGCCCTACCACGAATCGATCAACGCGTCCTCCGTCAATCACAAGCACTCGAATAACTGAATGAAATACACCATCCGATAACACGATATCGACCAAAACAACATAATAGATAATTCCAACACGAACACATACTATACTCGTATTTATCCGTATACATACGTATATATATAATATATATATATTACATATATATAACATATATACAATACAACTCACAATATCTATATATATATATATAAATAAATATATATATATATATATACTAACACTACACACACACTACTGTTACATATATATATAATATACATAAAACACACAACACACACACACTGCTCAACACATATAACTCACGCCACACACTAACACACTACTGTGCACAATCAACACATCTTAACACATATATATATATATATACATAACAGGTTTATATATATATACATTATATATATATATATACATAAAACACACAACAACATACAACACAAAGGCTTACCCGGAAAAGTCGATCGGCCGGGCAACCTTCGCCGGAAAAATGTCAAGACTCCGTTCCGCCTTCCGTTCCGGACAAAAACCACCTCCGGTTGCCGGAAACAACGGAACCGCATCCATGGCCGGAAACCATGAAGAACGCCGGACGCCCGAGCTCCGCTTCGCCGGAAGAAAAATGCCGGAATACTTCATATCGACCGGATTATAATGCCTCCCGATCCGGAAATTCCGATCGGCCGCCGCCGAGCTCCAGTCGCCGTCGGAGCCGTCGGCCCTTCCTCCGGTCGCCGGAAAAAATGGAGAAGTCGGTGCCTGCCGTCTCGCCGGAAGAAGAAGAAAAAAAATACCGGAACACGTCGACCGGGTTTGCAGCCCTCCGGTTCGGAAATTCCGACCAGGCCGCCGCCGAGCTCCGGTCGTGAGCTGCCTGCCCGCCGAACTCAAGCTCGCCGGAAAAAATGGAGAAGCCGGCCGCCCGTATTGAAGCTCCACCTTGCCGGAAAAAATATGATGGAGAGAAGGGAGAGAGAGCTGGCGGATGGCATGGGAAGAAAAAGAAAGAAAAAAAAAAGCGCTGCCGAGAGAGGGTGAGAAAGAGAGAGGGACGAGAGGGAGATGGTGAGAGAGGGATGATGAAGATGATGATTGATGAGGGGTGATGATTAGTATATATATATATAATATATAGCATGAGAACGTGAGGTGAGGGATGGAGATGATAGGTGGGGGATGATTAATGATGATGATATATTATATATATATATTATATATGTATATAACATGGCATGAGGGAGTAATGCATGAGGAGGGAGAGAGGAAATCACGTGGGGGGTGATGACAAAAGTTATCAAATATATATATATATATATATGTATATATATATCTATATATAAATGATACTACAAAGATACCCTCGCCCCGAAAGTTGTGAGAAAGTCCCACCACCTACCACGCACACGCATTTAAAACCTCGCGGCGTAACGCACGTAATCGCAACAAATTAGCGTAATCGCAACAAATTAGCGTACGTAATGCTACACGAAGCGTCGCTATGGCTATATACTTAGCCAAAATTCCAATCTCGTCAAACAACAACCAAACGACGAAATCAAACCGACGACCAGAATAAATATTTCGATCCCGAAATATTTTAATACAATATAAATTGTATCGGTCCAAACAACAACACTTGTACAATTCCAAATGAATACGTACAACTCAACAGTAACACGAAAAAAAATTACCCCCGGATATTACATACTCCCCCCCTTAAAAAGAGTTTCGTCCCCGAAACTCAGGGCGCACAAGTTGGGGCACGGACTATCCATCAGGATAAGAAAACAACATCTCCAGGAATACTCCTCAATACGAGCAATTCCGCCTAAGTAACTGGGCCGACCCCACGGGTCCCCACGTCTCCTCTGTCTGAACAAGGCGAAAAAATCAAGTGATAAAGACACTCAATCAAATGCGAGATTAGCCGAATCATGACTCTCCTGCTAGAGACCAGCCAGGAAGTCGCACCACAAAAGAAAATAATAACGCACGAATAGTCCTCGGGACCATATCAATCGCGCACCCAAGTCCTCACGACTTGACGTCTCGAATCACAATGAACGATTACCCAGATTATCACAAAAATCTCGGGTACAGGACCAAAAAGAAAGAAAATCACCTCAAATGACTCAAGTATCAAGATTCTCAGATACAAGGATAACAAGATAGATCAATAATAAATAGCTCACAACCGCAATATTAAAATAAAGACCGAGTCAAACATCAATCCGAGAGACAAGAAAAATACAGATCAAGGCTACATCTCAAATGTACCCGGAATCCACATCCTCCCGATCATCGAGTTCCTCGATCCCATCGACTCGAGGAAAACACAAATCTGAACTCGCTACTCCCCCTCGGGTGTCCATACCTCTGGCTCCCGAAGCCCGATATGACCCCTTGGATGAAGTACGGACTGAAGTGACAAAATCTCTCGAGGCCCGTGAGCTCTCTCTCGAGACCTACTGGCACTAGAACTCATGCAGTATTCTGAAGGTGTCCCCACCTCCGACACAGAAAATAAATAATACTGGCACCGTACATCGAGTACTCACATGCCCCGTTGATTCACAATTAAAACAAATAACAGTCGAACTCGTCGCCTGAGAAGAAAATGCTTTCCCAGTACGAAGCCGACTAGAAAATGACCTCCTGGACGTCGGAGCTCGATGTCCCTCTGAACGAATCGGCATCCTAGTCCTCTCACCAGAAGAAACTGAAGAAGTCCTTGAAACTTCTCAGCAATAACAATAACACCCTCGTTCTCGACGGATTCGGGGTTCAAAACCTCCGACAACTTGGCTTCACGAAGTGGAGCCAGATAATACCTCTCTAACATGAGAGTCTTGAACTCGATCCAAACACAATCACGATCGGTGGGTTCTCGAGCACGACTCCGAAAATGATTCGTCAGCCACCAAATTATTGGTACGAGGTTTCGGGTGTCGGCCCACTCTGCGGCCTCTACCCCCTCTGTCACGTCCTCTTTCCAGACTGAAAGAATAACGTTAGATCATGACCACAACACAATTACGCCTCGACGGCCAGAATGCTAGGTCAACGCAAAACACGAGTATACATACTCAACAGATGAAGGATCACATCGATCGCGCTAATCATAGCCGATACAGAGCCCACACGCTCCAAAGCAAATAATCATAAATCAATCGTGCCCGATCGTCACATACAAGTGTCAACAAAACAGGTTTAATCAATGACATAATGAATGTATGCACATAAAAGAGAATAGAGTCCTTACACAGGTCATACGAAGCTTCGAGGTCTTGTGATACTAGTCTTCACTGACGACGACTCGATGAAAGAATGACTCATACAGTCGTCTAACTATCACGACTCACAAAACCCGATCGTCTGCATTGTCATAACTCGACAGCCGCTACTACCGCCTTGGTAGAGCCACATAACACACAAGTCGGGTATCTCACAACCCAATTCTACGATACCATCTTCTCGTAACACCCCCAAATCCCATCAAGTTATTACAGATGCGTGGACCCCACCTCAGGTGATCCACCAGGCGAACACGACTAAAATACAACAAACTGACCAAAATAGGAAATCACAGACCTTACCATGACGTCCGACATACTATCCCGATATGGAATTTCAACGACAAGAATGGGCCTACATGGCCAAAATAAAAATACAACAACATACACGAGCCTTGCTCGGATAATACAAAACAACAACGACTGAACAAAAATGGAGTACTCCAACTGTCTGACCAACATGAACACCAAAATATCTCGGACTAGTATCGCTCGAATGCCTCGTCGCCTTCGTCATGCCCCTGTGTCTCAACTCTCTCCTCGCAAGTACCTAAAACATGAAAACATGTTCCGCCACGGGTCGACCATCCAAGATAATGAATATCAAGTACATGCACAACATGATATGCATCCAAAGGCGTAATAAATGATAATAATGGTAGTACGAGATGCTCACAAACCAAAGTAAGAATCGAGCATTCGTGGAATATTATGCCCATGGCATACGATCAATACCTGCTCAATAGGTTAGAACATAAGTGCCCAACGGCGAAACATCACAACAATACATTACCCGAAGGTAAATCAATCCAACGCTGAAATAAATAAGGATTACAATGCCCGAAGGCTCAAACGGAAATACCGATACATCGCAATGGCCTGAAAGCCCTCAGCCGAAGCTGCCGAAATATCACGATGGCCTGAAAGCCGAACAGCCCGAAGCTGCCAAAATATCACGATGGCCTGAATGCCGAACAGCCCGAAGCTGTAAATCATCACAATACAGATCTCAAAGAAACAAACTTGACTGTCGAACATACCCCTCGGGCGTATGAAACAATCAGTCACAAAATATCGAACACATCCAATCATACATGGTCTGTGAACGATTAATACTATGGCTCAAGATGGACATCACAGTACGCCCGATCCGGAAATGTGTCCGTGCACATGTCCACCCCGTATACGGAATCCAGAAATATACGTGGGACAATGTACCTAATTAGCCTCACGAAGTAACGTCTCGTGTGCACGGTCCAATGTGGTGATATCCACGCATGACCATTTTGTGCCTGGCTAAAAATCCTACACAATAACCAATCGGCACGCAGATATGACTCCGGATATGTCACGATACAACATGACAACGAAACTCAAAGGATAAGACATCCAAAACAAATCATACGACTCACCAAGTGAACGATGACGCGAATAATGAAAGATCGACACGACCGACAATGTTCGAAACAACCATCCTGGGATCAAAATCCCTAAGGACCAATTAACACGAGCAACGATCACAACACAACAGTTCGGGAAAATCCTCAACCTTCAAAGATCACAAAATTACCGAGTTCACAAGAATAATAGTGTCTTTGCCTTGAATCGGTCAACACGACAATAATAATTCAACGGATGGGAATTATCGTTGATAATCCCAATTCAATACTTCGATTACCGTAGAATGGCCAATCGATAACAATTATACAATGGATGGGAATTATCTTTTTGACAACGGTGGAAATTATATTTGATAATCTCAATTCAATATATCGATTACCGTTAGAGCGGACAATCGATAATAATTATACAACGGATGGGAATTATCTTTGATAATCCCAATTCAATATATCGATTACCTTGAGCGGTTAACCGATAACAATTATACAACGGATGTCTCGGCACCTTTAATCGGTTACCGATAACGAAGATGAAAATCGAATACGTCGATGCCTTCAATCGCCAAAACGACATCAATAGAAAAACATCGATATCAATAACGACGATTCACAAAAAATATCTTGATGGAACGTCAATCAATAATAACAATCGATATGTCGATGCCGCGAACCGCTATCGACAACAATATCTCGAAGAAACATCAATCAACAATAAAAATCGATATGTCGATACCGCGAACCGGCTATCGACAACAATATTATCAACAAGTACCGCAATGCCTTAAATCGGCCATTTACGAACAACAATAATATTTGGCATAATTTGCCGAAGGGTATCGTATCAAACAATCCCCTGATATCAACAAAATCACAAAGAGACCAAGTCTCGAAATGATACACACATTCATACACATACATGATAACATTAATCTCATTGACCAGTACAAGTATAAAACTTGCCTCAAACCGAAGGCGAGAAAGTCCTTCCACGATCAACGTCCTACCACGAATCGATCAACGCGTCCTCCGTCAATCACAAGCACTCGAATAACCTTGAATGAAATACAATTCATCCGATAACACGATATCGACCGAAAACAACATAATAGATAATTCCAACACGAACACATACTATACTCGTATTTATCCGTATACATACGTATATATATAATATATATATATATATTACATATATATAACATATATACAATACAACTCACAATATCTATATATATATATATATATAAATAAATATATATATATATATATATACTAACACTACACACACACTACTGTTACATATATATATAATATACATAAAACACACAACACACACACACTGCTCAACACATATAACTCACGCCACACACTAACACACTACTGTGCACAATCAACACATCTTAACACATATATATATATATATATACATAACAGGTTTATATATATATACATTATATATATATATATACATAAAACACACAACAACATACAACACAAAGGCTTACCCGGAAAAGTCGATCGGCCGGGCAACCTTCGCCGGAAAAATGTCAAGACTCCGTTCCGCCTTCCGTTCCGGACAAAAACCACCTCCGGTTGCCGGAAACAACGGAACCGCATCCATGGCCGGAAACCATGAAGAACGCCGGACGCCCGAGCTCCGCTTCGCCGGAAGAAAAATGCCGGAATACTTCATATCGACCGGATTATAATGCCTCCCGATCCGGAAATTCCGATCGGCCGCCGCCGAGCTCCAGTCGCCGTCGGAGCCGTCGGCCCTTCCTCCGGTCGCCGGAAAAAATGGAGAAGTCGGTGCCTGCCGTCTCGCCGGAAGAAGAAGAAAAAAAATACCGGAACACGTCGACCGGGTTTGCAGCCCTCCGGTTCGGAAATTCCGACCAGGCCGCCGCCGAGCTCCGGTCGTGAGCTGCCTGCCCGCCGAACTCAAGCTCGCCGGAAAAAATGGAGAAGCCGGCCGCCCGTATTGAAGCTCCACCTTGCCGGAAAAAATATGATGGAGAGAAGGGAGAGAGAGCTGGCGGATGGCATGGGAAGAAAAAGAAAGAAAAAAAAAAGCGCTGCCGAGAGAGGGTGAGAAAGAGAGAGGGACGAGAGGGAGATGGTGAGAGAGGGATGATGAAGATGATGATTGATGAGGGGTGATGATTAGTATATATATATATAATATATAGCATGAGAACGTGAGGTGAGGGATGGAGATGATAGGTGGGGGATGATTAATGATGATGATATATTATATATATATATATTATATATGTATATAACATGGCATGAGGGAGTAATGCATGAGGAGGGAGAGAGGAAATCACGTGGGGGGTGATGACAAAAGTTATCAAATATATATATATATATATATGTATATATATATATATATAAATGATACTACAAAGATACCCTCGCCCCGAAAGTTGACCACGAGGAAAGTTCCCACCACCTACCACGCATTACGTACGAAAACCTCAGGGCGTAACGTACGTAATCGCAACAAATTAGCGTACGTAATCGCAACAAATTAGCGTACGTAATGCTACACAGGTAGCGTACGCTATGGCTATATACTTAGCCAAAATTCCAATCTCGTCAAACAACAACCAAACGACGAAATCAAACCGACGACCAGAATAAATATTTCGATCCCGAAATATTTTAATACAATATAAATTGTATCGGTCCAAACAACAACACTTGTACAATTCCAAATGAATACGTACAACTCAACAGTAACACGAAAAAAAAATTACCCCCGGATATTACAACAATAACGTGCCAGTTCCTACTCAGGCACAAGTTGTGCAACAATTCCGACGTTTCACCCCACCCACATTCAACGGTTGAGAAGGACCAGCTTTCGTTGATGAATGGTTCATGTCGCTGGAGCGCACCTTTGAGCTCATTGGGTGCACCGATGCGCAAAGAATTCTTTGTGGTCAATATCAAATGGTGGAGGATGCTGGACGCTGGTGGATAAGCTATTGGCGTTTGAGGCCAGCGACCGAGCGTGCTGCATTAACATGGATTCGGTTCAAGGAAATAGTGATGGAACAGTACTACCCACAGCACTACCGAGAGAAGATGGAGAGAGAGTTTTGGAACCTTGAACAAGGAGGAATGACGGTTGAAGAATATGAGAGAAAATTCAACCAAATCAGCTTCTTTGTGGAGCACATGGTGGATACAGATCGAAAGAGGGTCCTTAAGTTCCGAAGTGGTTTACGCCCGAGTATTCGTCACATCGTGGCTGGTCATGGGGTGCTACCCTATACCGAGACGGTTTTTCGAGCCCAAGAGGTTGAGGCTAGCCATAATCTGGATCAACAACAGTCTACGAAGCCTAGTATCGGTAAGAGGCATTGGAATGGAAACCAAAATAAGGCCATGGTCTCTAATAAGCAAGCAAAGTTTGATCAAAGGTCGGGACCTAAGCCTCAAACCAGTAAGCCAGAGTGCTCGAAGTGTGGTAAGAATCATGGCGGGGAGTGTTTGTATGGAAAAGGTGTCTGCTACAGATGTAAGGATCCAGGGCATGCAGCTTCGAATTGTCATCTCCAAAAGGCCAAAGGTCAAGGTGCTGGAGGAAAGGCTCGTATTTATTCTTTGACCCAAAAGGACGCAGATGAGAATCCCGGCACAGTGTCAGGTATGCTTATGATATCTAATGTGCCTGCTTTTGCTTTATTTGACACTGGTGCCACAGATACTTTTATGTCCGCAAAGTTTTATCATGCTATTGGTCATAGAAGCATTAGAACTGTTGAGTCTCTTGAGGTTAGCTTACCGTCAGGAAATACGATCCTCACTAATACAATGATTGACGAGAAATTTGAGATAGGAGGTAGAGAATTTGACGCTAGCCTGTATTTAATTAACTCGATGGATTTTGATGTGATCCTTGGTATGGACTGGCTCGATAGACATGATGCCGATATAAGCTGCCGTGAGAAGAAGGTAACATTGAGGTGTTTCGAAGGCGAGTCGATCACCTTTTACGGTACTAAGAGTAGGACAGTACCAAGAGTAATCACAGCCATGAAAGCACTGAGAGGTCTAAGGAAGGAGAAATGTCAGGGATACTTGGTGAGTTTGGTCGACACTCGTACTAACGAGGTGTCCCCTACAGACGTACCTATAGTACAAGAGTTTCTGGATGTGTTTCCAGAAGATTTGCCGGGAGTCCCACCCGGCCGACAAGTTGAGTTTAGTATTGATTTGGTCCCTGGGGCGGCCCCAACATCCAAAGCGCCATATAGAATGGCTCCGAGGGAACTTCAAGAATTGAAGGTCCAAATTCAAGAGCTGTTGGAGCTCGGATTTGTTCGTCCTAGTGTGTCACCATAGGGTGCACCAGTACTATTTGTAAGAAAGAAGGATGGGTCACTTCGGATGTGTATAGATTACAGAGAGCTGAATCGACTCACGGTGAAGAACAAGTATCCACTACCGAGAATCGAGGATCTATTCGATCAGTTGAGGGGAGCCGGAACCTTTTCGAATATTGATTTACGGTCGGGGTATCACCAACTGAAGATTAGGGAGTGTGACATTCCCAAGACGGCCTTCAGAACCCGTTATGGACATTTTGAATTTGTAGTGATGCCTTTTGGCTTGAGTAATGCACCGACAGTCTTTATGGATTTGATGAACAGGGTGTTCCAACCTTACTTGGATAAGTTCCTGATCGTCTTTATAGATGACATCTTGGTGTATTCTAAGGACAAGGAACAACACCAAGAACATTTGAGGATTACATTGGAGACACTTCGCAAGGAGAAGTTGTATGCTAAATTCAAGAAATGTGAGTTTTGGTTAAACAGAGTTGGATTCCTTGGACATGTGGTGACTTCAAAAGGAATTGAGGTTGATCCCGATAAAGTTGTAGCAGTGAGTAGTTGGGGAATACCCAAGAATGCAAGCGAAGTCCGCAGCTTTCTGGGCCTAGCTGGCTATTATAGGAGATTTATCGAAGGATTTTCGAAAATCGCCACTCCTATGACCCAGTTAAGAAGGAAAGGCGTGAGGTTTGAATGGAACGACAAGTGCGAGGAAAGTTTTCAAGAGTTGAAAAGGAGACTAACCCCGGCACCAGTATTAACGATTCCTGATCCGACGGAAGACTTTGTTATTTATAGTGATGCCTCAAAGCAGGGGTTGGGTTGTGTTCTGATGCAACATGGTAAAGTAGTAGCATATGCATAGAGACAGCTTAAACCACATGAGTTGAACTATCCAACGCATGATCTGGAGTTGGCTGCTGTAGTACACGCGCTGAAGATTTGACGTCACTATCTCTACGGAGGAAAGTGTGAGATATACACTGACCATAAAAGTTTGAAGTATCTTTTCACACAGAAGGACCTTAACATGAGACAAAGGCGATGGTTATAATTGGTGAAGGACTATGATTGTACTATTTATTACCATCCGGGTAAGGCTAATGTGGTAGCTGATGCCTTGAGTCGGAATACTAGAGGCGAGTTAGCTTGCTTGACCGATCAGGAGAGTTTGATAAAGGAGTTCTCCCAGTTGAGGATTGAGGTAGTTGAGTCTTCAAAACATTCGAAAGCAATCCTATCATCTTTGGTCTTGCAACCAAACTTGAGGGATAATATTAAGGAGGCTCAACCACGTGATAAGTTCTTGTGCAAGATGAAGGATCAAGCACAAGCTGGGAGTATTGAGAAGTTTGTCGTTTCCGCAGACGACGTTTTGACTTATGATGGGAGGTTATGTGTTTCTAAGGATCCATCCCTTAGGAAGCAAATCCTTGAAGAAGCTCACAATGCACCATACTCCGCTCACCCGGGAGGTACAAAGATGTACCACGACCTGAAGAAGTTCTTTTGGTGGAGAGGAATGAAACGGGACATTGGTGTATTTGTGGAAAGGTGTATGATATGTCAGCCGGTGAAGGCAGAACACCAACGGCCAGGAGGTTTACTTCAACCGTTAGAAATCCCAGAATGGAAATGGGAGCATATCACAATGGATTTCGTGGTTGGTCTGCCACGAACAGTGAGGAAGAACGATGCTATCTGGGTGATAGTAGATCATTTGACGAAGTCATCTCATTTTCTACCTGTGAGGATGACTTACAGTATGGAACAATATGCACAGATTTATATCCGGGAGATTTTGAGGCTACATGGTGTTCCAGTGTCGATCGTATCAGATAGAGATCCGCGATTTACGTCGAAATTTTGGTAGAGCCTTCAGAGTGCTTTGGGCACTAAGTTGAATTTCAGTACTGCATATCATCCGCAAACCGATGGTCAATCTGAGCGGACTATCAAGACACTTGAAGACTTGTTGAGGGCATGTGTTCTTGATACTGGTGAGAATTGGAAGAACATTTTGCCGTTAGTGGAGTTTGCTTATAACGATAGTTACCAAGCAACTATACAAATGGCCCCGTATGAGGCTCTGTACGGAAGGAAATGTCGATCGCCCCTTTATTGGAGTGAGGTTGGAGAAGGAAAAATTTTGGGTCCAGAATTGATCGAGCAGACTGTAGAGAAGATAGCCGACATCAGAAGTAGAATTAAGACTGCCCAGGATCGACAGAAGTCTTATGCGGATAAATGGAGGAAAGATATCAAATTTGAGATTGGAGAGAAGGTGTTCTTGAAAGTAGCGCCGATGAAAAGAGTAATACGATTCGGTAAAAAGAGAAAGCTACAACCTCGTTATATCGGACCTTTTGAGATTTTGGGTCGTGTTGGTGATCTTGCTTATAGTTTGGCATTGCCGATGGAATTATCAGGAGTGCACAATGTCTTTCACGTCTCCATGCTGAGAAAATACGTACATGATCCTGATCATGTATGCAATTTCAAAGAGTTGCATGTAGCCAAGAATCTGACTTATGAGGAGGTACCTATAGCTATTCTGGAGCGTAAGGTACACCAGTTACGAAATAAAGAGGTTAAATTGGTGAAAGTTCAATGGAGTCGTCATGGACCAAATGAGGCAACTTGGGAACGTGAAGAGGAGATCCGTTCTAAGTATCCAACATTTATTTTTCAAGGTACGTAATTTAATTTTCGAGGACGAAAATTTGTTAAAGGGGGGTAGGTTGTAACGCCCCGATTTCGCAAATACATTTATTGTGAATTATAGAAAACATATTCAATTTTATTAAATTAAGGCCCGAATAATTTATCGTTTAATTCATTTTATTTCATGATCATGCAATTTTATTTGTGCCATTATTATTCATGACAAGTCAAGGGATTCATTTCGTTTCATTTCTTATTTTAATTCATCAGTTCATCTTGTCATTTCTAGGACCGAGTCGAATTTTAAGGAATATTAATCGTTACCCATAAGAGTTTACAAGTCCATTTTAATTAATTTTAATGCATTCATTCTGGGCCAACCAACCATTATAACGTTCAGCCCAATACATATTAATACCTAGGCCCAATCCATTAACACTAATCATCTTAATTAATTTTCATTCAAACCCAACATCCTCTCCCACACACTCACAATCGGAAGTTTTTCTGCACCATCATCAACCACCTTAGTGGAGTAGTGGGCATCATGCACGAGCAGTTTTACATCATGGGTGGTTGCAATTCTCTCAGTATAAAAGAAAAATAAACAAGGAATACACAATACACAAATATATCTTTCTTTTTTTTTTCTTCTTTCTTTCCTCCTTCTGCAGTCGTCCCCATTCGTTTCTGCAAACAGGTAAAATTCCAGATCTCTTTTTTTTTTTTTTTTTTTTCTTTTTTTGTGTGTGTTCTTCTGCAATTTGAACCCAAACTCTACTCAGTTAATCCAGTATTCTAACTCTCGTGTTCTTCCTAAACCTTGGATTGTAAACACAAAACATATTTCAATCCTCTGGAAAACGGATCAGAATTTAATCCCGCAAATACAACCTCAGTCGGCCAAAACACATAAGCAAAATTCTAGCTTCAAACCCAGAAATCCCGTTTTGAAGCCCAAACCAGAACTCAAATCAGAACACCAAATTGGTCCAGAATCGGAAATCCAAACCCTACCTGTGAAGGCTTCTGCCTCGGCGGCGACAGATCCGGCCACCATC
Organism: Orobanche coerulescens; assembly: GCA_033398695.1. NCBI lineage: Eukaryota > Viridiplantae > Streptophyta > Magnoliopsida > Lamiales > Orobanchaceae > Orobanche > Orobanche coerulescens. The sequence goes on along the minus strand of CM065809.1, from coordinate 59,946,631 downwards.
CGGCCGCCGCTTCCACATAGTCCGATAGAAAACCCTTTCGTTCTGCCACCACCACCGCTTTGCTCCGCCTGCACGATTTTAGCCACCTTCAGTCCACCCCGAGCCACCTTGCACTGAAGTCGTTGCCACCGTCCGCGCGTGGCTACCCTGGGTAGTCGATTCATGTTGACGGTGGTTTGTAGGAAGTATGTGTGTGTGTGTTTCGGTTGTGTGTGTGTGTTTCGGTCGTGTGTGAGTGTGTTTTCGTGTGTGTGTGTGTGTGTGTGTGTGTGTGTGTGTGTAAGAAGAGAAGGGAGAACGAGAGAGAGAGGCGGGCACGAGATGAGGTTTATAGGAAATGACTAGTTGTGCATTGACTTCAACGTGGCAAAGGGTTTTATATCCTTTGTTCTCAGTCAATTTCTATTTTAGCCCTCAAGTTCCAGACTTTCTCGATTTGACCCCAAATCAATTTTCCGGTGTATTTAATTTCAGTCCCTGAATTTTTCAATCCTTTTAATTCCTCGGCCAGTTGATATTTTAAAAATCGATCGTTTCGCCAAGCTCTTAACATGTTGACATTTTTAATTTATATTAGTATTCACTCACAATTTAATTCTCAGTCATATGATAATAATAATTTTCTATTATTATTAATTGTAGATAATAACAAGAATTTACGGGCCTAGAATTGTCGAGTCAAGCATCTCATCACATTCAAGTTCAAGAAGCGCATTTTATCCAGTGTGGGGATTTATTACGCTTTTGTTTATTTTAATTGCTTTATATATTGTCTCGTATGTGCACGTGAAATCGATCGAAGCACTTAAATGTGCAAATCGATCGAAGCACTTAAATGTGCAATCGATCGAAGCACTTAAATGTGCAAATCGATCGAAGCACTTAATTGTGCATAAAGCCTTCTGCTAGCCGAGCATCGAATTTATCAGTCATGTTGTTTATACTTGTTAATATATTTAGTAATTAACGTAGACATATTGCGTACTCTCCACACTGAGCGAGTTGGAAGCTCACCCCACTATTTAACCCCTTTCAGGTTGAGGAGCTCGATGTGGCATGCGATTGAGAGTGGGATGATCAAGCCTATGATTAGATGTTTATTTATTCAATGTTATTTCTTTCAAACTATGTTTATGAACAAGTGTTCAATTTGTTTATTTTTATGTCAAGGTATGTTTTGTTTTAACAATGACTCGAGAAGATTACTTGCAATTATTAAGTTTGTCTTTTTGAAATGTATTTCCGCTGCAAAATTTTTATTCATTCTTCATAAAATTTGAAGAATTATATTTTAGAAAAGTGGTCGCTACAATTACGGTTGTGAGTTCGTAATGGATTGAGTTGGATTGTTCGGACTAGTGGTTAATCGAGATTTTGTTGAGCCGTTGGGTTTGTTAATTGGTTATATCGATTGTTTATTATTATCGAACTTGTTGTTTATTGATTATTGTAATAGGTTAAGATTATTGATCGGTGATTAGAACCATGCTTTGCGGTCGTATTCGAGAATGTTCGTATATTGCTTTGGTCGGGGCTGAGGAGTTCGTAGACAACAGCAAGGAATTGGTAACGGTTTCATCGATATCGAGGCAAGTTATTACTTGCTTAGTTTATAATATTTAATGAATGGTTTCTGTTTCATTCGTTTATAATTCGTATAACAATATTTATAATCGTAATCACTCGAGATTTGGGATTATAAGTTGTATTCGAGTTTTGGGAATTAAATCATAATCTATATGATTTACATTTGTTATTGGTATACTTGGTATCAATGATACATTGTGGTATAGACGAAGACGTGAATTATCTACCGTCCGTGACATTTTGGATCGTCGAATATTTAGAATAATGGTTGGTGATGGTTTTGATATCGAGATTGCTCTCGAAGGACTCGGAGCAAGTATTTTAATCATTTTTTGTCATTTGTGTCGATCACGTTGTGATACATTCGTGTATCGTTGTTGTCATGCATTTGTGTATTGTTGTTGTCGTGCATTGTGTATCGTTGTTTTGTGCAGTTGTGCATTGTTGTCATATGTCCACCAGGGTTGGTCCGACGGGATCATCTTGAGATCTATGCTAGCGTGCGCTGGATTATCGGACAGGTTTTTCCACCATGGTTGGTCTGACGGGATCATCGTGGGATTTAGGTAGTGAACGCTGGATCATCGGATTACCATGTGTTGTTGTGCATATGTATATTATGGGTTTTCCATAAGTATACATTGTTGTTATTGATGTGAGCATGTTGACGTTGTCATATGAGTATGCATTTGTAGGTCTTGTGTTAGGACCATGTCCGTATGTTGTATTCATCTGATCTTGGATTAGACTGATGTGATTCGCCATGGCATTGCGTATCCTGAGGTATATTCCATATTTTTCTTCTTGGTTCTTGTCCTGGGATGGAAAATCGATTGTCGTGTTGAGATTAGATGATGTTTATTTTCGATGGATCGAATTGGTCAGAGTTGGTATATTTCTGTATTGTGAGTTATGATGATATTTTGAGAATCTTGGGTATTGCTTGAGGTACCTATGGACGCTATATTTGAGTTAATTGATTAATCGAGATTACGAGATGTGCATTGGGATAATGGTTATTCTGATGAGAATTATTACGAGATTGGTAAAGTTATGACGGTAAGATTACATTGGTAGTATTCTTACTTAGTGTTTTTCATTGGTATGTAATTATTGACGTGATGTGATTGTTATCACTATTGAGTATTATGGTTGACCCCGTCGTGGGCTTTATTTTTAGGATATTGGATATCGAGCTTGTAGCGGTCGTGAAGAGATGAGCTTCACGGAGGATACTGGCTATGGCATGTATTTCGGTATTGGGTCTCCTGATCAGTTGTTGTAATTCCACTGCTACTGTATTTTTAATTGTTTGTCTTTTCCGCTGCGTGAGTATTTTTTTTTAAATGGCCTTTTGGTATCTGGTAACTTTGGTTACTTTGGAAATTATTTTCTAAACTATTTTGTTGGTACGTGTAAGCGATAGCTTAACGTATGTTTTTAAACTGTTGAGTTTTGGCATTTCGGGCCTTGTGGTTTCAAATGAGATTTTTACGACGGTTTTGATAAACGAATTTTATTAAGTCTTCGAATTTTTTTAAGATAGTACCATCATTCGCCTCTTAGGCATTTGTAAATATTTGTAAATCTTTCTTTCAGCCTTGTGGGTTTCGTCTCGGGGCCCACGGCGCTGTAATATTCCTGGATGGCTCTGGGGGTGTTACACAAGTGCACAAGACGAGTGCCCGGACACACCAGCACTTGTGCCTAATTAGTCTCACGGAGGCACGTTACCGTGTGCACAGTCCAATGATCGTGTGCCCGACTAAAAATTCCACACATAACCACCCAACCACGCAATATGATCCCAGAAGGTCACAAGAACAAGAGTGACCATGATGAATATTAATGAATAGCAATATGACAAGGGTCAAGAACGACTCACCTCAATGAAATAATAACGCAATGAATGATAGCTCAATGAAATGATCGGAACCGTCGTTCCTCGTAAATTGAATGATTAGTTTGATAATTACAAGTCTTAACATGATTAATATACTATGAATGAATTATGAATATGAATGAACAACAACGAAAGGAATGATTATCCTTTTAACCGAGCAAGAATTAACTTGCCTCAAATACGGGTGATGAAATGTCCTCCCTCGAACAAATGTCCTAATGGAAATATCGGTCACTCGAACAACCTTGGATAACATAATTACCAACAAACGATTAATATACGTATCAAGTATGATCGCAACCAACTCAAAAACATCGATACGATAAACCCAAACTCGTTGGGTCATTATAACAATCACGTAGTAACCAATCTCAATTATATCGACACCAAACCTCCAAGGAGTGATTCAATCCAACAAAATATCCTCAATACCATCAATAATCCAGTATGAATACACAATTCGAGATTTCAACAACATCTAATCGAAACCCCAAAAATTCCATAAGTCAACCTTCAAGGTGTTCTTGAACAATTCCCCAAATACTCAACAATTCCAAAAAATACACCAATAAATCCGATAGAACACATGTATCTAAGGTAGATAATCCATATCCAACATATTCCAATACAATAGCAAGCTAACTCGAAGAGATCGGGAAGAAAACCCCAAAATCCCGAAATTCTAGGTTCATGAAAAGTTTACCTTGATTGGAGTGGTGGAGATGATTAAATGTTGATTAATCTGAACTAGAAGCTTGAAGGTGTTGATAGATGATTGCAGCTCGAAGAACTCTTCACAAATCACCCAAAATCGCCCGGAATCGCCCAAGGAAGGAGGAGAAATGAAGAAATGAGAAAATGGGACGGAAATGTCCTATTTATACTCAACCCAGCTTAGCGCGCGCTAAAAACTGAAGATAGTGTGCGCTAGCGGGTTCACCGGGTAGTCCAGTGAGCTCTGCCTACCTCGTTAGGGTGCGCTACGTACTTGGTAGCGTGCACTAATGCCTTCCTCTTAGCGTGCGTTAACCGAGCCTAGCGTGCGCTACCTGATAGTTGGCGTCCAAAAAATGGGAGTCGAGAACCTACTGTCCTCTGCCCTGCTCGCCTTAGCTCACGTTACACTGATCACTTAGCGTGCACTACAAATACCATTAGCGCGCTCTACCATCACACCTAGCGTGCGCTACGAAATCTCCAATTCAGTCCAGTACCTACAGGATTGTCTGCTACAATTACACTAGTAGCGTGCTCTAATAAAGGCCGATAGCGTGCGCTACCAGTACCCTAATAGTGCGCACTATAAAAAGTACGTAGCGTGCGCTACTCCCCACACAGAGACCACCAATTCGATGATAATGATAGTATTCTCGTCTTGATTCTCAAACAGGGTTGAAGGACGAATGGTAACTGATAGACGATTCAAAATTACGCCGAATGGTAAACACAATTGAATGAATGTGAATGATGAATGATTATTATTGAGTGAAAATTACTGAGTGACAAATTACTGGATGATAATAAATGAATTTACAACCGGGTACATACTCCCCCCTTAAAAAGATTTTCGTCCTCAAAACTAAGGGTCAAACAATTCGGGATAACTCTCCCGCATACTATCCTCGGTTTCCCAAGTATCCTCTTCAACTCCATGTCTAGACCACTGAATTTTAACCAAAGGAATCTCCTTGTTCCTCAATTGTTTGATTCGCTGCTCTAAGACTCGTACAAGACGCTCCTTGTACGTATGATCATCCGTGATCTCGATTTCATCGAACTGAAGTATATGACTCGTGTCGGCAACATACTTCCACAACTGAGAGACGTGAAACACATTATGAACTCGGATCAAAGCTGGAGGTTAATCTAATCGATAAGCCAGACTGCCTACTCGATCAAAAATCTTAAATGGTCCAATGAACCTCGGACTCAACTTTCCTCTCTTCCCGAAATGGAAAATACCTCGACTCGGGGATACCTTGACCAAAATGTGGTCACATGGCTCGAACTCTAATGGTCGACGGCGATTATGTTGGTATTCGGTGCCTAAAACGAAGGCCCAGCGGAAGCGGTAAAATGAAAATTAATTCAAGCCGAATCCCTACGAGGATCGATCGAGCTACGCATATACATATATATAAACGAAAGGCAATAGTTGTAAGAAACTAACCCTTGAAGTCCGTTGATTAAATGGTAACCTTCTCTTGAGCTATTCCCCAAGCTTTGCTTGATCTCTATGAATCCAATCCGCTCCAAGCCCTTGAACGATCCAACGCCGAAAGCACCGCATCTCTACTAGCCACGCGCCGGAAAAATGATCGGAATGACTATCACCCGATTAACCTCTAAGGTTACGGCTAGAATGTAACATACCGGCACTAACTGCCTAACTTAAAATATCTTATATCATATTATTACTTATAAATTATGGTGAAATTTCGACAGAGTTTCCCCTAAACTAGTACCTATCCCAAACCTGTGATATAAAAACCAAAACAAGTATCATACAGAGACATCTAGTCTCAATCCGAATCAAACTCATGACATCAATATCCCCGTAGCTACAACTACAAAAGATTAGTAAACAACAAAACTTCGAGCTTCCCAAATCACTTATTTATTTTACATTATGATATTTAAACAACCTCAAAGGTTAAACAAACATACTAAGTGAACTTAAAGTACCCATCACACCATCAACGACACTCCAACATATGAGTACATTACTGCAATACATATTTATAAAGTAAGGTTCACAAACAAGAACAAAAATATGTTAACCCCATGGTCAAGCCCCACAGGTCGTCATCCATGTACGTCGACCCTCAACAACAGTGGAACTTCAACTCGTCCAGCGAGGGAACATACTCAAGCATCATAATTACCTACAATGCATAAACTACGTGAGCTAAAGCCCAATAAGTAGACATCATGCATGTTATGTATCATGTCTGATGCAACATATGACATGTGATTATCAATGAGAATCTCTCAAAATCATTTTCTTATCCTTGGGCCCGTTGAACCACGTACTAAGCACCGGAAGGCACTCAATATCATATCATATCATGAGGCATGCATCTACCATGCCAGACATATAAGGCATGCATCTACCACATCAAATATATCGTGAGAACATGCATATACCATGTCTCACACATGATATAAGCACGCATCTACCATGCTAAACATATCGTAAAAGCATGCATCTACCATGCCTCGGTGCTCTAGCAGCGGCCAACAAAACATTTTTCTTTTCTTTCTTTCCATGATCGTACCATGCATGCAGACACTAGTGAGTATCCTGTTATGCATGCATGTGGAGATGCTAATGGATGTTATGATCATGTAAGGTGCAACCAAACACTTTAAGCATAATATAGATCAATCATCCAATACAATACACTCTCAAGATATCAACAAGTATACAAACAATACTATGTTTATGCATTGTAGTTGCAGATGGATTTCTACTGACCTTGATCGGGTAATACCCTTACGTTAATACCAATAGGGGTGGTTGTGATGATATATCTTCAGAACCTGTTTCAAGGAATGTGTTTAAAGGATTTGCATACCACACGCAAGGTTTAACTCTGTTCATATCGAAAGGGTTTACCACTTCCTATGTAGACGTGTAATCGGTGTTCTACGTATTTTATGTCTATTTATCGACGTATACCAGCCCATTAACCAATCAATTTTGGACTTATAATTCCCTAATGAATCTATTAGTCTCTGTTTATAAAGTTTATTCAACTCTCACAACTTAAAATTCCAAGGTTTTATAACAAACACTTGATTAAGAGAGTTTATCAAAGTCTTGTCATAATCCGATTTTGCTTTGCTTATAACCACTATAATATAAGTTGAATTTGCACCAATTTTTGACATATTATCCCTAAGATACTTAAGAATGATTATACTGAAACTCCTGACCATGAAACATACGGATCAAGTAACATATACTATTAATTCCAAAAGGTGGCAGAATTGATTCCTTTATTACCTTAGTGAGTTTTAAGCCTTATAAAACCATATTAAACACAAGGGTTTGCCATGGCTGAATTCTTAACATCATTATAACATGTATAAGAACATATACAAGCTCTCACACCTTCGAAATAGCTAAGAAACTTAGCAAGAATAAGGAAGAAACAAAGGAAACTCACCTTGATTGTCAAAGGAATTGAGGTGTTGATGTTTTGGTGATTTCTTCTTTAATTTTTGGTGAATTTTCGAAGTGTGAAGCTTCTTGATAATGTTCAGACTGTAAATGAGGGTTGAGGGTCGGATTTATCCATCAACCAAATGTTTTAAGACGGTTATGAAGGTGAAATGTCCAAAATATCCTCAGATGACTACTAGAGACTAGGTTTGAAATAATTGATCGGTTCAAGTAGTTATGATCCGGTTCTTGGAGTGTTTGAACCGTTTCCTAGTATATATTGACCTCATTTAGGGTATGGATAATCTTTAAAATGGTTTAGTAGAAGTTTAGGGTGTATTTTTATTGCTTAAACTCGATTACCCACGCGAACAATGTTGAAAATGCTAGTGAAGGACTTTATTGTCAAACTTTCTAAAAATTCACAAATGAGACACTATAGGTAAGAATGGAAGGAATCATTTATAAAAATATAATTAATATGATAAACTAAAAGATAAGTTCAATTCCTACCGCAGTTGGAACGAATGAGGTATAGACAGATCACAGTATTTTACAGACGTTATCAGATACAATCATAAATTGTATCCTATTAGGTATTGACAAGAGTCAAAGGCACTTGACACGTGTTAGTTTATTGAATGATCGTTATCCACTTGAATCGTCAATTTAAAGTGACCCACTACACGCACCGACTAAAATCTCGAGGTAAGATAGTTAACCTCCGATAGACACGTCAGTGACACCTTTATAACTTATAGGCTTACCACGTGTACTTAGAGTTTTATAAGATCTTTACATATATTTTATTTTCGTATTAGAAATACTATGAATAACATAACTTAGTCCCGTAACATATACCACAATTGTGTTTTAGACATGAGTTCAAATGTTTAGCACATTCCTATGTGTGAAATTAACTATAAGATCAACTGAACCATGAAACATCAAGTAATCCAAATAACACATAATTAACAAGTTATGCATGAATCATATTGGCCAAGTGAGTAATGTTAGGCTCGGGTATCACACTCTTCCCTCCTTATAAAATTTTCGTCCCCGAAATTTAACTTACCTGAAAAGATCAGGGTATTTAGCCCTCATTCCATCTTCTCTCTCCCAAGTGGCTTCTTCTACGAGTTGATTTCTCCACAACACTTTGACTAGTGGCACCTCTTTATTTCTGAGTTTCTTTACTTCTCTTAGTAAGATTTGTACCGGTATCTCCTTGTAACTCAAATCTGCCTCCATCTCAACTGGTTCATTCTTGAGAACGTGGGATGGATTCGCAATGTATTTTCTTAGTAGAGAAACGTGAAATACATTATGTATCTGAGACATTGATGCTGGCAACTCTAGTCGATAAGCCACTTCACCAACCCGCTCAGTAATAGGAAATGGCCCAATGTATCTTGGACTCAGTTTTCCTTTCTTACCAAATCTCATTATTCCCTTCATTAGAGAAACCTTCAGGATTACTCGATCACCCACGGCAAATTCCAGTTCTCTCCTTCTGGTATCTGCATAACTCTTTTGTCTGCTTTGAGCTGTTCTCATTCTTTCTCTGATTAGTGAAACTGCTTCTGTCATTTCTTGAATCATATCAGGACCTAAAACTCTTCCTTCACCAACCTCATCCCAATGTACTGGTGATCGACACTTCCGGCCATACAAAGCTTCATAAGGAGCCATTCCAATTGTACTCTGATAACTGTTATTGTAGGAGAATTCAATTAGGGGTAAATGTTTGATCCACTGGCATTGAAAGTCCATAACACAGGATCTGAGCATATCTTCAAGAGTTTGTATAGTTCTTTCTGATTGCCCATCCGACTATGGATGATAAGCAGTGCTGAAAGACAAGTGGGTACCCAATGCTCTATGAAGGCTCTTCCAAAAAGCTGATACAAATCATGAATCTCTGTCCGATACAATAGATAATGGAACCCCATGTAGCCTCACTATTTCCTGTATGTAGAGTTGAGCATAACGATCGATGGAGTATGTCGTACAAACTGGGAGAAAGTGAGCAGATTTTGTCAATCTATCAACTATAACCCAGATAGAATTGTGTCCTTTAACCGTTCTTGGTAAACCTATCACAAAATCCATCGTAATGTCCTCCCACTTCCATTTTGGAACAAGTAAAGGTTTCAAGGTTCCTGCTGGTCTTTGATGCTTAGCTTTTACCTGTTGATATGTTAGGCATTGCTCCACATATTGTGCAATATCTTCTTTCATACCTGGCCACCAATAGTGTAGTTTCAAGTCTCTGTACATTTTGGTTGCTCCTGGATGTACTGAATATGGTGTTGAGTGCGCCTCTAGTAATATTTCTTTGCGAACATCTTCAAAATTAGGCACACATAAACGATTTCTAAATCGAATAATACCATCTTCTGATAATTGGAAATCTGACGAGGTTCCTAATTTAATGTTATTCTTTATTTTCTCTAACTCTTGATCCTCTTTCTGGCCTTGCTGAATTCTATCTATTAAAGTAGGTCGAAGGGTTAGTGCTGACAATTTTGCCTCTAGCCATCCATGTTGGATAATTTCTACATCCATATTCATCAAATCGTGTAATTCTGGCTTCTGGATCAAGGTCATGGCCGCAATGGATTGTGTTGATTTTCTGCTTAGGGCATCTGCTACTACATTAGCTCTACCAGGGTGGTAGTTGATGACACAATCATAGTCTTTAACAAGTTCCAAACATCTCCGCTGTCTCATATTTAATTCTTTCTGAGTGAAGAAATATTTCAGGCTCTTGTGATCAGTATAAATTTCACAACGTTCTCCATATAGGTTAAGTGCAAACACCACTGCAGCAAGTTCCAAATCATGTGTCGGGTAGTTCTTTTCATACTCCTTCAGTTGTCTAGATGCATATGCAATTACTTTACCATCCTACATCAATACACAACCCAGACCATTCTTTGAAGCATCACTGTAGACTTTAAAACCTCCACTTCCCATTGGAATGGTCAAGATCGGTGCCGATGTCAACCGCCTCTTCAGTTCTTGAAAGCTTTGCTTGCATGATTCTGTCCACTTGAAGGAAACATTATTTCTAGTCAATTGTGTTAATGGAGAGGCAATCTTAGAGAATCCTTCTACAAATCGACGGTAATATCCAGCTAAACCAAGAAAGCTGCGTACTTATGTAGAATTTGTGGGTTGCGGCCAGTTATTGATTGCTTCAACTTTGCTTGGGTCTACTGAAATCCCTACTCCGGATATAACATGCCCCAAGAATACCACTCGGTCTAACCAGAATTCACACTTTTTAAACTTAGCATATAATTGTTTCTGTTTAAAACTTCTAAAACTTTCCTTAGATGAACTGTATGGTCTTCTTTGGTCTTCGAATATATGAGAATATCATCAATAAACACGATAACAAACTTATCCAGGAAGTCTTTAAACACTCTATTCATTAAATCCATAAATGCTGTTGGGGCATTTGTTAGGCCAAACGGCATCACCAAAAACTCATAGTGTCCGTACCTCGTACTGAATGCTGTTTTTGGGATGTCCTCTTCCTTTATCTTCAATTGATGGTACCCTGATCGCAGATCAATTTTGGAAAAGATAGATGCGCCTTGAAGTTGATCAAACAAGTCATCAATTCGAGGTAAAGGATACTTGTTCTTGATCGTAATTTTGTTCAGCTCTCGATAGTCTATACACATCCTCAAGGAACCATCCTTCTTACGAACAAACAATATTGGCGCTCCCCATGGTGAATAACTAGGCCTAATGAGGCCTTTATCTAACAACTCTTGCAACTGGGTCTTTAATTCCTTTAATTCAGCCGGTGCTATTCTGTATGGTGACTTTGATATTGGTGCCGTTCCCGGCTGTAAGTTAATCACAAACTCTATTTCACGATCGGTGGCGATCCGGTAGATCATCAGGAAACACTTCAGGGTATTGTTTCACCACTGGTACTTCATTGACGTTCGAGAAATCTTGTTTTTCAATGCTCATTACACTAACTACATAGCCTTCACAACCACTATTTAATAAACGTTGTGCCTTCATTCTTTGAGATTCTTGGAAATCTTAAATTCTTACTAACCCCGACAAAATAAAAAGGTTCTTCCCCAGGTGGTTGTAGTGTCACAATCTTTCTCCGACAGTCAACAGTAGCATGATATTTTGATAACCAATCTATACCCAAGATTATGTCATAGTCATTCATGTCCAACACGATTAAATCAGCATAGAGTTCCCTATTTTCGATAGGAATACTACAAGCTCGTATGATCTTATTTGTTTGTTTTGGATCTCCAGAGGGGGTAACTACATTATAACCTACCTCAATTGTTTCTAGTACTCTACCCAGCCTTCTCACATACTCGGTAGATGCAAATGAATGTGTAGCACCAGGATCAAATAATATCGATGCTGAAATACCAAAGATAAGAAGGTTACCTGTGATAATAGACGGATTAGCTTCAGCATCTTCTCTGGTTATAGTGTAAACTCTAGCTGGTACCCTTTCCTGCGCTTTAGCTTTTGTCTTGTTTGGGCAAACGTTCGCCATATGTCCAGGTTGTCCACATGAAAAGCATACTTTAGAACCCAATAAGCAAACTCCACTATGTTGTTTTCCACAATTAGGGCATGCCGGTAATGGTACAAAGGGTCTACCCTCTTCAAACTTCATGTGCTTACTTGGTCCTCCTTGTTCCTGCCCCTTTTTAGATGGAAAATCAGCCTCTGGATTCTGCGATGGAGGTGGCCTCTTCTTTTCATTCTCAAACCAGCGTTGGCCTTGTCCTTGGGCAAATTTCCACCGAACCTCTTGTGGTTGTCGAATCCTCAGTTCTGCCTGTTCTGCAACCAATGCTCTCTCATAAATTATTGAATAAGTCGTCCCTTGAATTCCTGCCATGCTTACATCTCTGTATAGCTCTGGTCTCAAGCCTTCTAGGAACCTCTCCACTTTCAGTGCTTCCATGCTAACCATATGCTCAGCAAACCTAGACAGCATTTCGAACTTACAGATGTAGTCTGAAACCGTCATGCTTCCTTGTTTTAACTGTATAAATTCGTTCATCTTCATTGCACGAACAGGAGCTGTAAAGTACTTATTTCTGAAGAGTTCCTTGAACTTAGCCCAAGTCATTGTTGCCACATTTTCAATAGTGCTTATCGTATCCCACCAATGATCTGCACTGCCCCGTAACATGAAGGATGCACAAAGTACCTTGTTCTCTTTAGAAACCTTACTATACTGGAACATGTTTTCTATAGTCCTTAGCCAATCTCCTTCTTCTGTAGGATCCACTGCGCTCTCAAATGTCGATGGATTCAACTTCCTGAACCTTCCTCCATCTAATTCAACTTGTTCTACTCGAGGTGGCGGTCGATTCCTGTCACCTCCCTGCTGTCCTCGCATGTCTCTTTGTTGGATGAGTTGTTGGATTTGTTGAGATTGCCTTTCTACTAGTTCAGTCAATCGACCAATGATCAGATCACGATCAGAACTTGTGGATGTCATTTCTGGGTCTTGTGTTCTACCCCCATCACTGCCTTCAGTTCTTGTTCTCGGCATTATTTTCTATTTATGACTGAGCCCTATATCATATGGTCAATATAATTCATGAAATATGAGTGCACACAAATAAAATAACACTTACTGGATTTGTTGTGCTCCACATGCTCTGAGCTCGTGTACATGGACAGTCTACAGGGCACAAACCGAGCTCCGATACCACCTGTAACACACCCGTACTAACTGCCTAACTTACACTATCTTATATCATATTAGTACTTATAAATTACGGTGAAATTTCGACAGAGTTTCCCCTAAACTAGTACCTATCCCAAACCTGTGATATAAAAACCAACACAAGTATCATACAAAGACATCTAGTCTCAATCCGAATCAAACTCATGACATCAATATCCCCGTAGCTACAACTACAAGAGATTAGTAAACAACAAAACTTCGAGCTTCCCAAATCACTTATTTATTTTACATTATGATATTTAAACAAACTCACAGGTTAAACAAACATACTAAGTGAACTTAAAGTACCCATCACACCATCAACGACACTCCAACATATGAGTACATTACTGCAATACATATTTATAAAGTAAGGTTCACAAACAAGAACAAAAATATGTTAAGCCCATGGTCAAGCCCGACAGGTCGTCATCCATGTACGTCGACCCTCAGCAACAGTGGAACTCCAACTCGTCCAGCGAGGGAACATACTCAAGCATCAGAATTACCTACAATGCATAAACTACGTGAGCTAAAGCCCAATAAGTATAAATAATGCATTTTATGTATCATGTCTGATGCAACATATGACATGTGATTATCACTGAGAATCTCTAAAAATCATTTTCTTATCCTTGGGCCCGTTGAACCACGTACTAAGCACCGGAAGGAACTCAATATCATATCATATCATGAGGCATGCATCTACCATGCCAGACATATAAGGCATGCATCTACCACACCAAATATATCGTGAGAACATGCATCTAACATGTCTCACACATGATATAAGGACATATCTACCATGCTAAACATATCGTAAAAGCATGCATCTACCATGCCTCGGTGCTCTAGCAGCGGCCAACAAAACATTTTTCTTTTCTTTCTTTCCATGATCGTACCATACATGCAGACACTAGTGAGTATCCTGTTATGCATGCATGTGGAGATGCTAATGGATGTTATGATCATGTAAGGTGCAACCAAACACTTTAAGAATAATACAGATCAATCATCCAATACAATACACTCTCAAGATATCATCAAGTATACAAACAATACTATGTTTATGCATTGTAGTTGCAGATGGATTTCTACTTACCTTGATCGGATAATACCCTTACGTTTATACCAATAGAGGTGGTTGTGATGATATATCTTCAGAACCTGTTTCAAGGAATGTGTTTAAAGGATTTGCATACCACACGCAAGGTTTAACTCTGTTCATATCGAAAGGGTTTACCACTTCCTATGTAGACGTGTAATCGGTGTTCTACGTATTATATGTCTATTTATCGACGTATACCAGCCCATTAACCAATCAATTTTGGACTTATAATTCACTAATGAATCTATTAGTCTCTGTTTATAAAGTTCATTCTACTCTCACAGCTTAAAATTCCAAGGTTTTATAACAAACACTTGATTAAGAGAGTTTATCAAAGTCTTGTCATAATCAGATTTTGCTTTGCTTATAACCACTATAATATAAGTTGAATTTGCACCAATTTTTGACATAATATCCCTAAGATACTTAAGAATGATTTTACTGAAACTCCTGACCCTGAAACATACGGATCAAGTAACATATACTATTAATTCCAAAAGGTGGCAGAATTGATTCCTTTATTGCCTTAGTGAGTTTTAAGCCTTATAAATCCATATTAAACACAAGGGTTTGCCATGGTTGAATTATTAACATCATTATGACATGTATAAGAACATATACAACCTCTCACACCTTCGAAATAGCTAAGAAACTTAGCAAGAATAAGGAAGAAACAAAGGAAACTCACCTTGATTGTCAAAGGAATTGAGGTGTTGATGTTTTGGTGATTTCATCTTGAATTTTTGGTGAATTTTCGAAGTGTGAAGCTTCTTGATAATGTTCAGACTGTAAATGAGGGTTGAGGGTCGGATTTATCCATCAACCAAGTGTTTTAAGTCGGTTATGAAGGTGAAATGTCCAAAATACCCTCGGATGACTACTAGAGACTAGGTTTGAAATAATTGATCGGTTGAAGTAGTTATGATCCGGTTCTTGCAGTGTTTTAACCGTTTTCTAGTATATATTGACCTCATTTAGGGTATGGATAATCTTTAAAATGGTTTAGTAGAAGTTTAGGGTGTATTTTTATTACTTAAACTCGATTACCCATGCGAACAATGTTGAAAATGCTAGTGAAGGACTTTATTGTCAAACTTTCTAAAAATTCAAAAATGAGACACTATAGGTAAGAATGGAAGGAATCATTTATAAAAATATAATTAATATGATAAACTAAAAGATAAGTTCAATTCCTACCGCAGTTGGAACGAATGAGGTATAGACAGATCACAGTATTTTACAGACGTTATCAGATACAATCATAAATTGTATCCTATTAGGTATTGACAAGAGTCAAAGGCACTTGACACGTGTTAGTTTATTAAATGATGGTTATCCACTTGAATCGTCAATTTAAAGTGACCCACTACACGCGCCGACTAAAATCTCGAGGTAAGCTAGTTAACCTCCGATAGACACGTCAGTGACACCTTTATAACTTTTAGGCTTACCACGTGTACTTAGAGTTTTATAAGATCTTTGCATATATTTTATTTTCGTATTAGAAATACTATGAATAACATAACTTAGTCCCGTAACATATACCACGATTGTGTTTTAGACATGAGTTCAAATGTTTAGCACATTCCTATGTGTGAAATTAACTATAAGATCAACTGAACCATGAAACATCAAGTAATCCAAATAACACATAATTAACAAGTTATGCATGAATCATATTGGCCAAGTGAGTAATGTTAGGCTCGGGTATCACATTCTTCCCTCCTTATAAAATTTTCGTCCCCGAAATTTAACTTACCTGAAAAGATCAGGGTATTTAGCCCTCATTCCATCTTCTCTCTCCCAAGTGGCTTCTTCTACGAGTTGATTTCTCCACAACACTTTGACTAGTGGCACCTCTTTATTTCTGAGTTTCTTTACTTCTCTTAGTAAGATTTGTACCGGTATCTCCTTGTAACTCAAATCTGCCTCCATCTCAACTGTTTCATTCTTGAGAACGTGGGATGGATTCACAATGTATTTTCTTAGTAGAGAAACGTGAAATACATTATGTATCTGAGACATTGATGCTGGCAACTCTAGTCGATAAGCCACTTCACCAACCCGCTCAGTAATAGGAAATGGCCCAATGTATATTGGACTCAGTTTTCCTTTCGTACCAAATCTCATTACTCCCTTCATTGGAGAAACCTTCAGGAATACTCGATCACCCACGGCAAATTCCAGTGCTCTCCTTCTGGTATCTGCATAACTCTTTTGTCTGCTTTGAGCTGTTCTCATTCTTTCTCTGATTAGTGAAACTGCTTCTGTCATTTCTTGAATCATATCAGGACCTAAAACTCTTCCTTCACCAACCTCATCCCAATGTACTGGTGATCGAAACTTCCGGCCATACAAAGCTTCATAAGGAGTCATTCCAATTGTACTCTGATAACTGTTATTGTAGGAGAATTCAATTAGGGGTAAATGTTTGATCCACTGGCCTTGAAAGTCCATAACACAGGATCTGAGCATATCGTCAAGAGTTTGTATAGTTCTTTCTGATTGCCCATCCGACTGTGGATGATAAGCAGTGCTGAAAGACAAGTGGGTACCCAATGCTCTGTGCAGGCTCTTCCAAAAAGCTGATACAAATCGTGAATCTCTGTCCGATACAATAGATAATGGAACCCCATGTAGCCTCACTATTTCCTGTATGTAGAGGTGAGCATAACGATCGATGGAGTATGTCATACAAACTAGGAGAAAGTGAGCAGATTTTATAAATCTATCAACTATAACCCAGATAGAATTGTGTCCTTTAACCGTTCTTGGTAAACCTATCACAAAATCCATCGTAATGTCCTCCCACTTCCATTTTGGAACAAATAAAGGTTTCAAGGTTCCAGCTGGTCTTTGATGCTTAGCTTTTACCTGTTGACAGGTTAGGCATTGCTCCACATATTGTGCAATATCTTCTTTCATACCTGGCCACCAATAGTGTAGTTTCAAGTCTCTGTACATTTTGGTTGCTCCTGGATGTACTGAATATGGTGTTGAGTGCGCCTCTAGTAATATTTCTTTGCGAACATCTTCAAAATTAGGCACACATAAACGATTTCTAAATCGAATAATACCATCTTCTGGTAATTGGAAATCTGATGAGGTTCCTAATTTAATGTTCTTATTTATTTTCTCTAACTCTTGATCCTCTTTTTGGCCTTGCTGAATTCTATCTATTAAAGTAGGTCGAAGGGTTAGTGCTGACAATTTTGCTTCTAGCCATCCATGTTGGATAATTTCTACATCCATATTCATCAAATCGTGTAATTCTGGCTTCTAGATCAAGGTCATGGCCGCAATGGATTGTGCTGATTTTCTGCTTAGGGCATCTGTTACTACATTAGCTTTACCGGGGTGGTAGTTGATGACACAATCATAGTCTTTAACAAGTTCCAACCATCTCCGTTGTCTCATATTTAATTCTTTCTGAGTGAAGAAATATTTCAGGCTCTTGTTATCAGTATAAATTTCACAACGTTCTCCATATAGGTAATGCCTCCATATTTTAAGTGCAAACACCACTGCAGCAAGTTCCAAATCATGTGTCGGGTAGTTCTTTTCATACTCCTTTAGTTGTCTAGATGCATATGCAATTACTTTACCATCCTGCATCAATACACCACCCAGACCATTCATTGAAGCATCATTGTAGACTTTAAAACCTCCAGTTCCCATTGGAATGGTCAAGATCGGTGCCGATGTCAACCGCCTCTTCAGTTCTTGAAAGCTTTGCTTGCATGATTCTGTCCACTTGAAGGAAACATTCTTTCTAGTCAATTGTGTTAATGGAGAGGCAATCTTAGAGAATCCCTCTACAAATCGACGGTAATATCCAGCTAAACCAAGAAAGCTGCGTACTTCTGTAGAATTTGTGGGTTGCGGCCAGTTATTGATTGCTTCAACTTTGCTTGGGTCTACTGAAATCCCTGTTCCGGATATAACATGCCCCAAGAATACCACTCGGTCTAACCAGAATTCACACTTTTTAAACTTAGCATATAATTGTTTCTGTTTTAAGACTTCTAAAACTTTCCTTAGATGAACTGTATGGTCTTATTTGGTCTTCGAATATATGAGAATATCATCAATAAACACGATAACAAACTTATCCAGGAAGTCTTTAAACACTCTATTCATTAAATCCATAAATGCTGCTGGGGCATTTGTTAGGCCAAACGGCATCACCAAAAACTCATAGTGTCCGTACCTCGTACTGTTTTTGGGATGTCCTCTTCCTTTATCTTCAATTGATGGTACCCTGATCGCAGATCAATTTTGGAGAAGAGAGATGCGCCTTGAAGTTGATCAAACAAGTCATCAATTCGAGGTAAAGGATACTTGTTCTTGATCGTAACTTTGTTGAGCTCTCGATAGTCTATACACATCCTCAAGGAACCATCCTTCTTACGAACAAACAATATTGGCGCTCCCCATGGTGAATAACTAGGCCTAATGAGGCCTTTATCTAACAACTCTTGCAACTGGGTCTTTAATTCCTTTAATTCAGCCGGTGCTATTCTGTATGGTGACTTTGATATTGGTGCCGTTCCCGGCTGTAAGTTAATCACAAACTCTATTTCACGATCTGGTGGTAGTCCCGGTAGATCATCAGGAAACACTCCAGTGTATTGTTTCACCACTGGTACTTCATTGACGTTCGAGAAATCTTGTTTTTCAATGCTCATTACACTAACTACATAGCCTTCACAACCACTATTTAATAAATGTTGTGCCTTCATTGCTGAGATTACTGGAAATCTTAAATTCTTACTATCCCCGACAAAATAAAAAGGTTCTTCCCCAGGTGGTTGTAGTGTCACAATCTTTCTCCGACAGTCAACAGTAGCATGATATTTTGATAACCAATCCATACCCAAGATTATGTCATAGTCATTCATGTCCAACACGATTAAATCAGCATAGAGTTCCCTATTTTCGATAGGAATACTACACGCTCGTATGATCTTATTTGTTTGTTTTGGATCTCCAGAGGGGGTAACTACATTATAACCTACCTCAATTGTTTCTGGTACTCTACCCAGCCTTCTCACATACTCGGTAGATGCAAATGAATGTGTAGCACCAGGATCAAATAATACCGATGCTGAAATACCAAAGATAAGAAGGTTACCTGTGATAATAGACGGATTAGCTTCAGCATCTTCTCTGGTTATAGTGTAAACTCTAGCTGGTACCCTTTCCTGCGCTTTAGCTTTTGTCTTGTTTGGGCAAACGTTCGCCATATGTCCAGGTTGTCCACATGAAAAGCATACTTTAGAACCCAATAAGCAAACTCTACTATGTTGTTTTCCACAATTAGGGCATGTCGGTAATGGTACAAAGGGTCTACCCTCTTCAGACTTCATGCGCTTACTGATAAGTGTCATTTTTGTACACTTATCCATGGTTTGTATCGATAAAATTTACCCATAATTGAGCTAGTCTACTCGTTTTTTGCTTTTAATTTATTAGTTTTAATAATTTTATTTTTATTGGATGATGATCGGATTAAATAACTGAATTACTCAAGAAACAACATGTTTAATAAATATTCTCTTTATTGAATTTTGATATATTCATGTTGTAGGGCTTTTCGAGACGAATTCGGCAGTCTTTCCGGATTCAAAATCAGAGTTATATATCAAAAGTTATCATCCGAAGAAGATCTGGGCAAAACGCAAAGTCCGAGGAATTCTCTGAAAACGTAACTATCAAAGCTTCAAATGAGCAAATTTACGAAGCCACGTTACGGCCGTAACATTCGGAAGTTACGGCCGTAAGTCACCTCTATTACGGCCGTAACTCCTGAATGTTACTGTAGTAACTCTTGACAATTGCTATGATTTGTCTAATTTTTATACTTTTGTGTATTATTGAGGGATGGTGGCATTGATCCGATATAATGTAATAATGCTGTAATTTTGGAGCTATTAGATGACTTTAGGTGTATAAATAGACCCCTTAGATCCTTCATCATTGACCATTCATCATATAATTTTCCATTTTCTTGTAAACTTTTCTTTTGTGTGAAGAACACACTTGTGTTCTTGAGTGATCTTTGTAAGTGTGGTATAGTATATGTTGTTCGAGAGTTTATTGCTTCTATCTCCTTTATCTACTAAGGGAGTTAGGATCAATTCTTTCTCTTGATTCAACTAAGAATGACCACCAAAGCTTGTAATATGTGTAATAAACCCTTTATGGGCTAAGTTTCTTAAGTTGGGATTATAAACAAGGTTAGTCATGTTATTTATGTTTGTATAAAGATATATTATGAATTACTTATTATTGTGTGTGATTTTCATTGTTTTAACAATCTTTATTTATTTGGCCACTTAATGAAGATATTTATGATCTTCATATGTTTGAAAGAAAATATGTTTGATTAGATCAAATGGTCTTCACTCTAAGTTGTTCTAGGGATAGAAATATACCCCTAGTCCTTAGATGATTCATTGAGTTATTTTCACAAATCCTAATGCTATGTATTGAAGCCAATCAACATAGAAATATAGTGGATTGATTCAATATGTAAGGGGCGTTTATAGTTCGAAGAGAAACCGTCTTTTTAAGGAAAATCGAATCTACACAACATAATAAGTAAATTCATCTTATGATCTCAATACATCTTTTATAACTAATGACGAACTAAGTTTGTAATCCCAACTATTTCATTTTATCGATAATCAATCTATTATTATTGCTATCTTTTTATTTCCTTATAATATTAGAACTATTATTGCAATTTCTTTGCAATTATTAAACCAAACTTTTAATTGTGTGTTTTACTCATCTTAAGTATCTATAAAAATAGACTAATAGTGTATAATTCAAATTATAACATAACTTCCTTGTGGGATCGATAAACCGGACTCAAAAGTCCACTTTACTACTTGATACGATATCGTGCACTTGCGATAGTTACACAAAAAGCGTGTCAAGTTTTTGGCGCCGTTCTTGGGAAGTATAAGTTATATTTGAAATCTTACATTATAAACTATTTTTGTAGGTACAAATTTCTCGACGTTGTAACTTAGTACTAAATTGTGTTTGTCGGTCAAGTGGCGGATAACGGTACTCCGTGACTATTAAAGTCGGATTTTCGATTTCCCACAACAAGCGATATTTGTATATATTTTTTTAATTATTTTCATTGTCTTTTTATTTTTGTTTTTTTATCATGGATGAAACATTGTTTAAAATTGAAAAAGATTTCCCTTTCTAAGCAAAAATGCAATTTTAAAAATTTACAAGACAAGGCTTGAAAGGATGAGGTTGCTTACTAATAAAAGCATACCTTTTGACATAAGATTCATTATCGAAGCCAAAGTAAGAATAGAAGGTGAATTCACGAAACACCAACTAGATTTTTACTGTGGCTTGGAAAAGTTCATATGCCAAGAAACGACGAGCAAAGATTCTAGCCGTTTGCTATAAATGTGCTAGATGGGCTGTAATGCAAAATGTCGATCTTTAGGAATTCCATCTACAAACAGAGAAGATAAAATTCGGTTCATTAATGATGGTCCGAATAAGGAGAATTTAGATAATATCGAAATTTCTCTTGACACGCATCTAGTGGACTTGTGTATTACGAATTCAATGTTTGTGGAATAAATTCAAACCAGAATATGAACAACGTCTTGGGAATCTGACGTTAAAAGACCCTGTTTGCCAATTTGTAAGAAAATTGGATGGGAAGCTTCTCCCCGACTCATAGAAGGCGTTTAGGCCGTTTCTGAACGTAAAATCAGAGGAAGATGTGAGCCACAATCACAACTACTGTACATACGCGTAAGTATCTTTTATTTTTGTCGTGTGGTGAGATTTTCTGAATAAAAAATGTGATACGCGATAAAAGCTTTCATTATTCTATTGAGTAGTTGAAGCACAATCAAACGCAATCACAAACTTGTTAAACAATTTTTACCTTCTTTTTCTTCTATAAATTAACTTTCTACTGGTTTCTTTCATTCATCCCTCAAACTTGCACTTTTCTCTGTTTCTCTCTAAATTTTTTTTTTTTTTTTTTTTTCTTTTCAAAAATGGAGTCATCATCTTCAACAAAAAAATTTTACACAGTCTGCATTTTTGGTGGATCTAGTTCTGGAAAAGAGGCATGCTTCATGACGACCCACAACTTGGGTCGTACCTTAGGAGAAAAATGCATTCATGTAGTTTACGGAGGAGGAAGTCTAGGATTAATGGGACGAGTGCTTACGCCTATATGGAAGGAGTAAGAGTGTTGGGAGTAATCCCAAAACCTCTGGGCCGAAAGTAAAATCACCGGTCAACTATTGGAGATGAGTTTAGATCTGTGAATATGCAAGATCGCATAACTCACATGATAAATAATTCGCGCCTTTATCGCCCTTCCGGTGGTTTTGGCACCCTTGAGGAACTTTTTCATGTGGTTACCAGAGCCACTAAATGTTCATCAAAACCAATAGGAATGCTTAATGTCAATGGTTTCTTTGATGGTTTCTTGTCTTTCATCGACTACTCTGCTGAAAAGGGATTTATTTCCGAGCGTGCAAAAGCGAATCATAGTCGTTGCAACAACACCGGAAGAACTAATCGAAAAACTCAATGAATTTGTTCCTCAACCAGATCCGACTCTAGCTAAAATTATGCAGGTAGAAGATTTTACCGTGAGAAAAGCGAAAAGTAGATTCATTCCTCTCCCTTTGATAACCCATGTCGGACCCCTTGTATTTTTACTGTTTGTCGTGTGAAATAATCGTGCTAAATGATGGCTTAAGGAGTTTCTTCTTGATCTCTTGACGCGCATCTATTCACGATTTATGTATTTTTATTTCATTCTTGTAATGTTTATTTCGTGTTTTGCTTTTATAAAAACTTTGATGGCGGCGTAAGGCGACTCTTCGGACTTTCTTGATGCGCATCTAAAAATTATGTTATACTTACGAGTATATTTTATTTTCTTTTGTGTGTGCCTCGTATTTTTTTTATCTTGGAGATTGTCAAAGGCGTTAGGCTCGGACATCAACTTTCTTAAAAGGGAGTATTCGCTTTTCGCATTGATTTTTATTTTTATTTTTTGTTTTATTTTTAAAGCGAGACAGTTTATTTTCAAGTTTAGGGGTGGTTTGTTTTAGTATTTGTGTTTGTTTAATAATTTTGGTGTGTTTTGATTGATTTGGTTATTTGCCTTAATTTTTTTTTTATATATATTTATATATATATTTATAGTATTTTGATTTTTGAGATTTTTAAATCTGGCCATAACACCAATAAATTAGCTTTATACAAACTTCTAAAATCGTTTTAACCGGTAAAAAAAAAAAATTGTATATTCCAAAATTTTTGAGCCTTAATCTCTCTTTCCAAGCCTTGTAATTATCATATAAAATCGAGTCATTCGTTACCTTGAGAAAAGAAGAATCAATTGGTTAATGAAAAATAAAGCGAAATTTACTTAATTTGTGGAGTTTTTGAATTTTAATGCTTAACTAAAAAATGATTTTCTGCAAAAATTCTATTCCCTAAAAAAAAGGAGTCATTGGTGAAAAGAGCTACACGTTAGCAAATAACGGTGTGAAAGCTATCACCTAAAAAAATAAATGACGAAAAGGAGAGGTGTTGAGCAGCAACAGCTGCCTAATTTTGGAAGTCTTAAATTTTGCGAAAAATAAAGGACTAACCATTGTTGGTGCGTAGCTTCCGTCTCAGAAAAATTGGTGAAAAGAGCTACACGTTAGCAAATAACGGTGTGAAAGCTATCACCTTTTTTAGAAAATAATTATGATATAGAAATTGTGTTAGTGAAAAGAGCTACACGTTAGCAAATAACGGTGTGAAAGCTATCACTAAAAGGGATGTAGTTTATGAGCAGATTTGAATTAATTAGCAGCTGAATTTCAATACACTCAATTTTGTAAAAATCACAATATTTGATGACGCCAATGAAATTCTTCTTCATATTGAGTCGAAAAATAAACGAGTGATCGAGAGCAACCATTAAAGGGAGTCGTGTGTATCACGAGTGGGAAAGAAATAATCAACCTTTTGGGGGAAAACCTTACTTTTTGGAATTACAAAATAAAAACCGTGTTTTAACTTCAAAAATATTAGTAGATTTATTTTGAATCTTGATTCATTTCTATCTCTTGTATAAAGTGGTTGTTGTTTATTAATGGCATTTTGATCTCCTTTTCTCTTTTTATGTTTTAATTTATGTGTGTATTAATTTTCTTATTTTTTTATTTCTATTTTTATTTTTGGAGTGTGAATAATAAAGAGTCTTGCTCGGGACTAGCAAGAATTCAAGTTTGGGGGTGTGATAAGTGTCATTTTTGTACACTTATCCATGGTTTGTATCGATAAAATTTACCCATAATTGAGCTAGTCTACTCGTTTTTGCTTTTAATTTATTAGTTTTAATAATTTTATTTTTATTGGATGATGATCGGATTAAATAACTGAATTACTCAAGAAACAACATGTTTAATAAATATTCTCTTTATTGAATTTTGATATATTCATGTTGTAGGGCTTTTCGAGACGAATTCGGCGGTCTTTCCGATTCAAAATCGAGTTATATATCAAAAGTTATCATCAGAAGAAGATCAGGGCAAAAACGCAAAGTCGAGGAATTCAGGCTGAAACGTAACTATCAAAGCTTCAAATGAGCAAATTTACGAAGCCACGTTACGGCCGTAACATTCAGGAAGTTACGGCCGTAAGTCACCTCTGTTACGGCCGTAACTCCTGAATGTTACGGCCGTAACTCTTGACAGATTGCTATGATTTGTCTAATTTTTTATACTTTTTGTGTATTATTGAGGGGATGACTGGCATTGATCCGATATAATGTAATAATGCTGTAATTTTGGAGCTATTAGATGACTTTAGGTGTATAAATAGACCCCTTAGATCCTTCATCATTGACCATTCATCATATAATTTTCCATTTTCTTGTAAACTTTTCTTTTTGTGTGAAGAACACACTTGTGTTCTTGAGTGATCTTTGTAAGTGTGGTATAGTATATGTTGTTCAGAGAGTTTATTTCTTCTATTTCCTTTATCTACTAAGGGAGTTAGGATCAATTCTTTCTCTTGATTCAACTAAGAATGACCACCAAAGCTTGTAATATGTGTAATAAACCCTTTATGGGCTAAGTTTCTTAAGTTGGGATTATAAACAAGGTTAGTCATGTTATTTATGTTTGTATAAAGATATATTATGAATTACTTATTATTGTGTGTGATTTTCATTGTTTTAACAATCTTTATTTATTTGGCCAATTAATGAAGATATTTATGATCTTCATATGTTTCGAAAGAAAATATGTTTGATTAGATCAAATGGTCTTCACTCTAAGTTGTTCTAGGGGATAGAAATATACCCCTAGTCCTTAGATGATTCATTGAGTTATTTTCACAAATCCTAATGCTATGTATTGAAGCCAATCAACATAGAAATATAGTGGATTGATTCAATATGTAAGGGCGTTTATAGTTCGAAGAGAAACCGTCTTTTTAAGGAAAATCGAATCTACACAACATAATAAGTAAATTCATCTTATGATCTCCAATACATCTTTTATAACTAATGACGAACTAAGTTTGTAATCCCAACTATTTCATTTTATCGATAATCAATCTATTATTATTGCTATCTTTTTATTTCCTTATAATATTAGAACTATTATTGCAATTTCTTTGCAATTATTAAACCAAACTTTTAATTGTGTGTTTTACTCATCTTAAGTATCTATAAAAATAGACTAATAGTGTATAATTCAAATTATAACATAACTTCCTTGTGGGATCGATAAACCGGACTCAAAAAGTCCACTTTACTACTTGATACGATATCGTGCACTTGCGATAGTTACACAAAAAGCGTGTCAAGTTTTTGGCGCCGTTGCCGGGGAAGTATAAGTTATATTTGAAATCTTACATTATAAACTATTTTTGTAGGTACAAATTTCTCGACGTTGTAACTTAGTACTAAATTGTGTTTGTCCGGTCAAGTGGCGGATAACGGTACTCCGTGACTATTAAAGTCGGATTTTTCAGTTTCCCACAACAACTGATATTTGTATATATTTTTTTTATTATTTTCATTGTCTTTTTATTTTTGTTTTTTTTATCATGGATGAAACATTGTTTAAAATTGAAAAAAGATTTCCCTTTCTAAGCAAAAATGCAATTTTAAAAATTTACAAGACAAGGCTTGAAAGGATGAGGTTGCTTACTAATAAAAGCATACCTTTTGACATAAGATTCATTATCGAAGCCAAAGTAAGAATAGAAGGTGAATTCACAGAAACACCAACTAGATTTTTACCAGGGCTTGGAAAAGTTCATATGCCAAGAAACGACGAGCAAAGATTCTAGCCGTTTGCTATAAATGTGCTAGATGGAACCGTAATGCAAAATGTCGATCTTTAGGAATTCCATCTACAAACAGAGAAGATAAAATTCGGTTCATTAATGATGGTCCGAATAAGGAGAATTTAGATAATATCGAAATTTCTCTTGACACGCATCCTAGTGGACTTGTGTATTACGAATTCAATGTTTGTGGAATAAATTCAAACCAGAATATGAACAACGTCTTGGGAATCTGACGTTAAAAGACCCTGTTTGCCAATTTGTAAGAAAATTGGATGGGAAGCTTCTCCCCGACTCATAGAAGGCGTTTAGGCCGTTTCTGAACGTAAAATCAGAGGAAGATGTGAGCCACAATCACAACTACTGTACATACGCGTAAGTATCTTTTATTTTTGTCGTGTGGTGAGATTTTCTGAATAAAAAATGTGATACGCGATAAAAGCTTTCATTATTCTATTGAGTAGTTGAAGCACAATCAAACGCAATCACAAACTTGTTAAACAATTTTTACCTTCTTTTTCTTCTATAAATAAACTTTCTACTGGTTTCTTTCATTCATCCCTCAAACTTGCACTTTTCTCTGTTTCTCTCTAAAATTTTTTTTTTTTTTTTCTTTTCAAAAATGGAGTCATCATCTTCAACAAAAAAATTTTACACAGTCTGCATTTTTGGTGGATCTAGTTCTGGAAAAGAGGCATGCTTCACTGAAGCAGCCCACAACTTGGGTCGTACCTTAGGAGAAAAATGCATTCATGTAGTTTACGGAGGAGGAAGTCTAGGATTAATGGGACGAGCTGCTGCTTCTGCCTATATGGAAGGAGTAAGAGTGTTGGGAGTAATCCCAAAACCTCTGGCTGAAAGTAAAATCACCGGGTCAACTATTGGAGATGAGTTTAGATCTGTGAATATGCAAGATCGCATAACTCACATGATAAATAATTCTAGCGCCTTTATCGCCCTTCCCGGTGGTTTTGGCACCCTTGAGGAACTTTTTCATGTGGTTACCAGAGCCCAGCTAAATGTTCATCAAAAACCAATAGGAGTGCTTAATGTCAATTGTTTCTTTGATGGTTTACTGTCTTTCATCGACTACTCTGTGAAAAGGATTTATTTCGAGCGTGCAAAGCGAATCATAGTCGTTGCAACAACACCGAAGAACTAATCGAAAAACTCAATGAATTTGTTCCTCAACCAGATCCGACTCTAGCTAAAATTGTATGCAGGTAGAAGATTTTACCGTGAGAAAGCGAAAAGTAGATTCATTCCTCTCCCTTTGATAACCCATGTCGGACCCCTTGTATTTTTACTTTTTGTCGTGTGAAATAATCGTGCTAAATGATGGCGGCTTAAGGAGTTTCTTCTTGATCTCTTGACGCGCATCTATTCACGATTTATGTATTTTTATTTCATTCTTGTAATGTTTATTTCGTGTTTTGCTTTTATAAAAACTTTGATGGCGGCGTAAAGGCGACTCTTCGGACTTTCTTGATGCGCATCTAAAAATTATGTTATACTTACGAGTATATTTTATTTTCTTTTGTGTGCCTCGTATATTTATTCTCTTGCATTCTAAATGGCGTTAGGCTCGGACATCAACTTTCTTAAAAGGGAGTATTCGCTTTTACGCATTGATTTTTATGTTTATTTTTGTTTTATTTTTAAACTGAGGACAGTTTTATTTTCAAGTTTGGGGGTGGTTTGTTTTAGTATTTGTGTTTGTTTAATAATTTTGGTGTGTTTTGATTGATTTGGTTATTTGCCTTAATTTTTTTTATATATATATATTTATATATATATTTATAGTATTTTGATTTTTGAGATTTTTAAATCTGGCCATAACACCAATAAATTAGCTTTATACAAACTTCTAAAATCGTTTTAACCGGTAAAAAAAAAATTGTATATTCCAAAATTTTTTGAGCCTTAATCTCTCTTTCCAAGCCTTGTAATTATCATATAAAATCGAGTCATTCGTTACCTTGAGAAAAGAAGAATCAATTGGTTAATGAAAAATAAAACTGAAATTTACTTAATTTGTGGAGTTTTTGATTTTTCATCCTTAACTAAAAAAATATTTAAAGCAAAAATTCTATACGCTAAAAAAAACGTAGTCATTGGTGAAAAGAGCTACACGTTAGCAAATAACGGTGTGAAAGCTATCACCTAAAAAAAAATAAATGACGAAAAGGAGAGGTGTTGAGCAGCAACAGCTGCCTAATTTTGGAAGTCTTAAATTTTGCGAAAAATAAAGGACTAACCATTGTTGGTGCGTAGCTTCCGTCTCAGAAAAATTGGTGAAAAGAGCTACACGTTAGCAAATAACGGTGTGAAAGCTATCACCTTTTTACGAAAAAAAAATAATGATATAGAAATTGTGTTAGTGAAAAGAGCTACACGTTAGCAAATAACGGTGTGAAAGCTATCACTAAAAGGGATGTAGTTTATGAGCAGATTTGAATTAATTAGCAGCTGAATTTCAATACACTCAATTTTGTAAAAATCACAATATTTGATGACGCCAATGAAATTCTTCTTCATATTGAGTCGAAAAATAAACGAGTGATCGAGAGCAACCATTAAAGGGAGTCGTGTGTATCACGAGTGGGAAAGAAATAATCAACCTTTTGGGGGGAAAACCTTACATTTTGGAATTACAAAATAAAAACCGTGTTTTAACTTCAAAAATATTAGTAGATTTATTTTGAATCTTGATTCATTTCTATCTACTGTATAAAGCTGGTTGTTGTTTATTAATGGCATTTTGATCTCCTTTTCTCTTTTTATGTTTTAATTTATGTGTGTATTAATTTTCTTATTTTTTTATTTTTATTTTTATTTTTGGAGTGTGAATAATAAAGAGTCTTGCTCGGGACTAGCAAGAATTCAAGTTTGGGGGTGTGATAAGTGTCATTTTTGTACACTTATCCATGGTTTGTATCGATAAAATTTACCCATAATTGAGCTAGTCTACTCGTTATTTGCTTTTAATTTATTAGTTTTAATAATTTTATTTTTATTGGATGATGATCGGATTAAATAACTGAATTACTCAAGAAACAACATGTTTAATAAATATTCTCTTTATTGAATTTTGATATATTCATGTTGTAGGGCTTTTCGAGACGAATTCGGCAGTCTTTCCGGATTCAAAATCAGAGTTATATATCAAAAGTTATCATCCGAAGAAGATCAGGGCAAAAACGCAAAGTCGAGGAATTTGCAGGCTGAAAACGTAACTATCAAAGCTTCAAATGAGCAAATTTACGAAGCCACGTTACGGCCGTAACATTCGGAAGTTACGGCCGTAAGTCATCTATTCGGCCGTAACTCCTGAATGTTACGGCCGTAACTCTTGACAGATTGCTATGATTTGTCTAATTTTTATACTTTTTGTGTATTATTGAGGGGATGGCGGCATTGATCCGATATAATGTAATAATCTGTAATTTTGGAGCTATTAGATGACTTTAGGTGTATAAATAGACCCCTTAGATCCTTCATCATTGACCATTCATCATATAATTTTCCATTTTCTTGTAAACTTTTCTTTTTGTGTGAAGAACACACTTGTGTTCTTGAGTGATCTTTGTAAGTGTGGTATAGTATATGTTGTTCAGAGAGTTTATTTCTTCTATTTCCTTTATCTACTAAGGAGTTAGGATCAATTCTTTCTCTTGATTCAACTAAGAATGACCACCAAAGCTTGTAATATGTGTAATAAACCCTTTATGGGCTAAGTTTCTTAAGTTGGGATTATAAACAAGGTTAGTCATGTTATTTATGTTTGTATAAAGATATATTATGAATTACTTATTATTGTGTGTGATTTTCATTGTTTTAACAATCTTTATTTATTTGGCCAATTAATGAAGATATTTATGATCTTCATATGTTTGAAAGAAAATATGTTTGATTAGATCAAATGGTCTTCACTCTAAGTTGTTCTAGGGGATAGAAATATACCCTAGTCCTTAGATGATTCATTGAGTTATTTTCACAAATCCTAATGCTATGTATTGAAGCCAATCAACATAGAAATATAGTGGATTGATTCAATATGTAAGGGCGTTTATAGTTCGAAAGAGAAACCGTCTTTTTAAGGAAAATCGAATCTACACAACATAATAAGTAAATTCATCTTATGATCTCCAATACATCTTTTATAACTAATGACGAACTAAGTTTGTAATCCCAACTATTTCATTTTATCGATAATCAATCTATTATTATTGCTATCTTTTTATTTCCTTATAATATTAGAACTATTATTGCAATTTCTTTGCAATTATTAAACCAAACTTTTTAATTGTGTGTTTTACTCATCTTAAGTATCTATAAAAATAGACTAATAGTGTATAATTCAAATTATAACATAACTTCCTTGTGGGATCGATAAACCGGACTCAAAAAGTCCACTTTACTACTTGATACGATATCGTGCACTTGCGATAGTTACACAAAAAGCGTGTCACTTACTTGGTCCTCCTTGTTCCTGCCCCTTTTTAGATGGAAAATCAGCCTCTGGATTCTGCGATTGAGGTGGCCTCTTCTTTTCATTCTTAAACCAGCGTTGGCCTTGTCGTTGGGCAAATTGCCGCCGAACCTCTTGTGCTTGTCGAATCCTCAGTTCTGCCTGTTCTGCAACCAATGCTCTCTCATCAATTATTGAATAAGTCGTCCCTTGAATTCCTGCCATGCTGACATCTCTGTGTAGCTCTAGTCTCAAGCCTTCAAGGAACCTCTCCACTTTCAGTGCTTCCGTGCTAACCATATGCTCAGCAAACCTAGACAGCATTTCGAACTTACAGATGTAGTCTGAAACCGTCATGCTTCCTTGTTTTAACTGTATAAATTCGTTCATCTTCATTGCACGAACAGGAGCTGTAAAGTACTTATTTCTGAAGAGTTCCTTGAACTTAGCCCAAGTCATTGTTGCCACATTTTCAATAGTGCTTATCGTATCCCACCAATGATCTGCACTGCCCCGTAACATGAAGGATGCACAAAGTACCTTGTTCTCTTTAGAAACCTTACTATACTGGAACATGTTTTCTATAGTCCTTAGCCAATCTCCTTCTTCTGTAGGATCCACTGCGCTCTCAAATGTCGATGGATTCAACTTCCTGAACCTTCCTCCATCTAATTCAACTTGTTCTACTCGAGGTGGCGGTCGATTCCTGTCATCTCCCTGCTGTCCTCGCATGTCTCTTTGTTGGATGAGTTGTTGGATTTGTTGAGATTGCCTTTCTACTAGTTCGATCGATCGACCAATGATCAGATCACGATCAGAACTTGTGGATGTCATTTCTGGGTCTTGTGTTCTACCCCCATCACTGCCTTCAGTTCTTGTTCTCGGCATTATTTTATATTTATGACTGAGCCCTATATCATATGGTCAATATAATTCATGAAATATGAGTGCACACAAATAAAATAACACTTACTGGATTTGTTGTGCTCCACATGCTCTGAGCTCGTGTACATGGACAGTCTACAAGGCACAAACCGAGCTCTGATACCACCTGTAACACACCCGTACTAACTGCCTAACTTACACTATCTTATATCATATTAGTACTTATAAATTACGGTGAAATTTCGATAGAGTTTCCCCTAAACTAGTACCTATCCCAAACCTGTGATATAAAAACCAACACAAGTATCATACAGAGACATCTAGTCTCAATCCGAATCAAACTCATGACATCAATATCCCCGTAGCTACAACTACAAGAGATTAGTAAACAACAAAACTTCGAGCTTCCCAAATCACTTATTTATAGTGACTGAGAACGAATGATTGGGATCATTCAAGAACTATTCTGTCGTGAATACCAGTATACGTATAAACCCTTCTTTCAAATGTCCCGATCAAGTTATAGGGTCACGGTCAGTCAAACCCCATCTGTACTTGACGCTATGCATGCGTTAATGCAAATCGACATCATCGAGCTCTCATGTATCCAATACAACTAGCTCCAATGCTTTGTCCAAAGACTTATGATCTCATCTGCCAATAACCGCATAAGACATATAACTCGCTCACTAACGGGAGAAAGAATTCTATCTTGGTATTCAGTAGGACCTGCTACTTGCCCGTCAAGATGCACGTCGAGGTTGACCCCCGCCTTCCGGTTTACAGGGTCGAACTACTCTAATGAAAATCTTGACGTCACAAGCACATCCCTACTAAATCCTCAAGTCGAAGGTTCACGAATACCTATCAAAACCTTTCGATTCCGTCATTGACTGTCCCGGAGTGAAATCCATGTGACGAATCGAGGGTGAGTCGGTTCGAGTATACTAATCCAATTAGCATACCTATAATGTGTGCTCCCACTAATTATTAGTGCTCGACAGGCACTCTACATGTCAAAGAACACGTCATACAAGTCTTGACATAAACTTAACGCCCAGTCAAGTTTCATCGACTTGCGAGTGATTTAAGTATTTGAGCTATAACCTTTCCAGTGCCTACCCCCTTATCCAATAAGGAGTGGAGCGTTTTGCTCTCAAATACACGGACTAGTTTCTATATGTATATTTACGAGTTAAGAATGCCAGTAACTACCAGTAAATAAAGAAACATTCATTTCCTTATATAAATGTTTTACATAATTACAAGTACAATGCCCTCACTCAACATCCTTTGAGTGGAATTCGAGGGCATACTCCTAACAATCTCCCACTTGCACTCACTGCCACACACTATGGTATCTAATACCCATGTTCTCCAGATGACGCTCCAAGCTAGTTTGATAAAGTGGCTTGGTCAGTGGATCAGCGACGTTGTCTCGGCACAATGTATCCCTTGCGAATGAATTCTCTTATGAGATGATAATTTCTCTCAATATGTTAGGTGCTGTTGTGAAACCTCGGCTCCTTCGCCTGCGCCACAGCTCCTTTGTTATCGCAGTACAGCGTAACAGGCAGCTCAGTACATGGTATCACTGGAAGTCTCCCAGAAACTTCTTAATCCAGAACCCTTCCTTGGAAGCCTCTGAGGCTGCTTGATACTCAGCCTGACAGGTGGAATCAGCAGTCGCGCTTTGCTTGGCACTATGCCAAGATACTGCTCCTCCATTAAGAGTAAATCTGTATCCAAAAGTAGACATCGAGTCGTCCTTCAGTCCTTCGAAGTCCAAATCAGTGAATTCCACCACATCCATTTCTCCACCGCCATACATCAGAACCATATCTCTAGTCCTTCTTAAGTACTTGAGAACGTTCTTTACGGCAGTCCAATGTTCCCTACCTGGGTTTGCCTGAAACCTACTCACCACGCTTATAGCATGCGCAATGTCAGGTCTCGTACACAACATAGCATACATACGGCTACCCACGGCCGAAACATATGGTATATTACTCATTTCCTTTCGTTGTTCCTCACTTTGAGGACACATCTTCAAGGAGAATTTTATTCCATGTCGCATCGGTAGGAACCCTCTGTTCGAATCATCCATCTTAAATCGCTTTAATATTTTATCTATATAGAGGGCTTAGGAAAGACCTATTGTTCTCTTCGCTCTATCCCGGTAGAGTCGAATACCAAGAATATAGGTAGCTTCTCCCAAGTCTTTCATGGAGAAATTACTCGAAAGTCAAGCTTTCACAGAACTGAGCATTCCCACATCATTTCCTATTAGTAGAATGTCATCCACATATAGTACTAAGAATGCGATCTTGCTCCCACTAACCCTCTTGTATACACAAGGTTCCTCTTCATTTTGCACGAAGTCAAACTCTTTGACTACCTCATCAGAACGAAGGTTTCAACTACGTGACGCTTGCTTCAGTCCATAAATGGAATGCTGAAGCTTGCACACTTTCTGAATATCGACTTCGGACACAAAGCCTTTAGGCTGCTCCATATAGATTTCCTCCTCGAGGAATCCATTAAGGAAAGTCGTCTTTACGTCCATTTTCCATATCTCATAATCGTGGTAGGCAGATATAGCAAGCATCATGCAAATAGTCTTGATCATAGCTACGGGCGAGAAGGTATCGTGGTAGTCGATCCCTTCTTTCTGGGTATAACCCTTTGCCACAAGCCTGGACTTATATGCGTCAACCTTGCCATCACCATCAGTCCTTCTCTTGTAGATCCATGATCGCTAAAATTCGCGTAGTATGGTTTTCAAATCCGATCAATTTTAAAATTTGTAAAACCTCGAAGTATTTCCAAGGTGTCGAACCCAAGGGAATTGATATGTCGAAAATAAAGGAAGTAACTCTACTCAAAATTTGACTGCTATTTAGGAATCCGAAAATTTGGTTTGTTTCTAATTATCTAACTTCAAAAATCGAAAAATAAAAATTAAATAACAATTAATCCTAAAAATAAAAAATCTAGAACAATAAGATAAGAATTCCAAGTATTATGCAAAGAGAGCAAAATAAAGTGAATTATCTAAATCAAGCAAATAAAGCAAATTAGCAAGATAAAATCACAAGTTGAAAGCTAATTGATCCTAGGGTAGTATCGTCTAATTGAGTTCACACAATCCATTCACTTGATTCCTTTTCCCCAAATTTTAATTCAATCCTAGAAATAATCACTCAGCCGATCTAGAATTCCGATCAAGGCAACATAGAAAGATAGTTAATTTAAACCCTTTTCCCGCAAGGCTCAAAGAATTTAAATCACTTAGAAAGCGTCAACTTATTTATCTATGATTTATCTTACTCCACTCAAGTCTTAAGATCAAATCATATTGTGCATCAAGTATTTCCACTAATTAATTAATCCTTCCGGGCAAAATTAATTAGCTAACATGCATCGATAAAGGGCCCTTTAATCTAGCATGAGATTTAACACATCTTGATCACAAGCCTAGGATGAAAGGTAAAAAGGTAATCAAAGGGACATCATGTGAACATCAATTAAAATTACTAACCCTAGAATCAATCAATGGATTTAGCTAGACATAATTGAAATTAAACAAGAAATAGATGGAGAATGCATATTATTAATATGAAAAGAGAGATTACAACCCTTTCGGATGAACTTTGAGTCTTCAATCTCCGGAAAAGTAGAAAAACAATAATAATTGCTGCTTTTCAAAAAGTTCTAGTATCTAAGGAATTAAAATTGCCAAAAAATGTAAAAGTGTGCTAAAGATGATAAAAGATGATAAAAGATGCTAAACTAGGTCTAGAAGGAGGTGTATATAGCCTATGGGAGTTAAACTCCCGATTAGCACTAATCTAGGAAACAAAATCTATCCAAAAGAGTCACAATCCGTCAAAACTCGAGAACCCGCGGAGCAGCCTATCGGACGCACCTATCGGCCGATAGGCTGGCCCGATAGTTGGTCTGTCGGTCGACTTCACTCGATAGGGCTCGGAACACCTGTCGGACGCACCTATCGGCCGATAGGCTGGCCCGATAGGTGGTCTGACTTTTGCAAAAATCCGTTTCTTCCGTCCGTTTGACTCGACTCTCGGTCCTTTGTCTCGTTTTGGGTCCTTTTGGCTCTAAAAACCTGCAAACACACTAAAACCAACCCAAACGCGTAATACGGCTCGACTAATCATAATTAAGCCAAATACGAGCACATTAATCACGAAACGAGATAAAAACCTAGTATAAAATCCTAGAAAAATGTGGTAAAATTACCACCTTTGAAACCCCCCCAAACTTAAGCCTTTGCTTGTCCTCAAGCAAAAAGAATTCAATTCAATAAAAGAATGTCGTGAATCATCGTGCAACTCATAATGTTCAACCTAATCAATACTATCCTGTAATTCTCTCTAAATAATCCGAGTGTCGTAAAAGCGAGCTGCACTCAGAATAATGATTCCGCAAAGTAATCAAGTTCAGTCCTAATCACTCGTTCATGAAGAAAATCCAGCTCAAAGATTAACAAAACGTGAGTCAAATCGACCGTCAATATGAAAGGCTAAAATAAACAAGCTAGTTCGTCCGTTACGGTCTAGTGGCACAATTTTCACGAGTTTCATAAGAAATAAACCTCGGGCAGTATTCCCTTATATATATATTCAAGAATTTGATTCGAGTTGACCACTAGGTTAGGATCTCGGGATGTTTCATCGGGGTAATCCTAGGGTGGAACTTCCATTCTCATGTATTAGGAAACCGTTTGACGTAAAAGACACTCATGGGGCACATGGATGCTTCTAGTTACTAAGTTCCCGTCTACAGCGGAGAAACAACTCGAATATATAATTTCCGCATGTCCGAATCAAGGTCGCCGTTTTGCGCGAGAGTAAACAGCGGGTTACGCGATTACCCCCGGTTACTAGGCTCCCTATCATTGGCACATGTGAAATATCTAAATCACTAGTCTAATCAGGGTCGTCGTTTTACGCGAGGGTAACAACGGGTCACGCGAATGCCCCCGGTTACTAGACTTCCCTTCATAGAACAACATTATCTCGACTTTTGGGAAAAACTGACCGACTCTAAACTCAATCTAAGTGCCAACACGACTAAAGAAACAGTACGACTCACTATCCGGAAGATGTAACCAAACGTATTGACGGTGATTTTAAAACAAGTATGTATCGTCTCTTATCTGCCAAGACCTCTACAATCACGAAAAATTTTGGACCTAAATGAATACTATGCAAAACAGAAATAACTGACTACAACTCGACTAAAACTCGACCGTTTCTTCATAGAGAAAAACAGTGTCGTAACATCGGTATCACACAAATAGAAGCACGAAAAATTCACGAATAAAGAAAAACTAAGACAAGCAAGGCTATCTAAAAAAATTTTACGCAAAGTAGACCAAAATCTAAAAAAAAACTATTTACCCAAGCAAGGCATCAAAGAAAACAACGAAAAGCAAAAAAAAACAAACACGAAAGCAAAAAACTACTACGACCTAAAAAATAGAAACTAGCAAACACACCAAACGAAAATGAACATAAAAATCTAAAAACTAAGCAACAAAAGCCAAATCCACTCAACACCAATATGAGAAGCACAAATAAAAACAACGGGCACCAACACAAGCAAATAGTGGTACAAGGCATACAAGGTACTCACACGTGCCGAAATTAACAAAGCCGCACTTCTCCCCCCCCCAAACTTATTTCGCATCCCAAAGGAGGAATAAGTTTGAAAAGAGAAAGGAGTGACTTTGTTAACGGAGTACCTGATTACTGCGGCGGAAATGGCGGGTTTGTCGGCCGAGAGCTCCCTTTCCTTCTCTGTGGTTGCCTTAGACTTTCCGGCCTTACACGGCTTCGACTTCTTGCTTTGATTTCCAGCCATTTCAAAGTTCCTACAAAACAACCATCCAATCAATATCCAATAAGCAACTCATAATGCAAACATTCAACGAGTGTCGACATAATCCAATAATCCCACAATATCAACTAAGAGCCCTATAATGTCGATAAACATCAAAATCATAGACCCGTGACCATATACTACGATCAACAAATCACACAACCTCCCCCAAACTTCGACTCCCCCATTTCATATTCAAAGGATCAAAATCACAACCCACAATAATAGAACTACACACTACAATCATATTAGGACAAATTCTCTCCAATCCAATCTAATTCATTCAAAATTCGAATCATCATCAACAATTCAACTCATATCAATCCCAATTAACAATTCAATTCAACAAATTCGAAATTAGGGTTCTTCCAATTTGGGGGTTTTTTTCAAAATTCGTTCAATTTCATCAATTAATCCCCCAATTCGAAGTACCCATGAACAATCAAGCATAGATAACATGTTTCCATCAAGATTCTATCAACAATCGGGTATAAAATTCACAGAACATCAAAGTCTAACAAAAGCCCCCAAAAAGTGGATCCCCAATTCGAATTTCATCAAAACTCCAAAAAGAATCCGTCAAAGTGCTTCAAAACATGTATAGAATTGAAAAACAAGAGGATTAAGTGTCGAAATTAAGTACCTTGATCGAATTTTTAAGGAAGAACAGTAGAGAAAATCGCCCTTGTGTTCTATTCGGCCGATAGGTGTGTGTGTGTGAGAAAAACGGGTGGTTAAGGTGTTTAAAAGGGGTTATTAATCAACCGGGTCGAAGCGGATACTAGACCGGGTATGTCCTATCGGCCTGGTCTATCGGCCGATAGGCTGGGCCGATAGGACATACAGAAACTTACGTACCTGATTATCGGGCGGGACCTATCGGTCGATAGGGTCTGCCTATCGACCACTGCTTGTAACATTTAATTTTTTCAATTTTCCTCAGCCTATCGGCCGGGCCTATCGGCCGATAGGCTCGCCCGATAGGTTGTTCGTTTAAAAATTTTTTCAACTTTTTCTATTTCGCAAACTTGGTCCCGTTTTCGCTTGGATATGGCGATTAAAGACCTGCAAGTATCCAAAACTCGGCGTGCATGGATTAGAACTTAACAAAACTAACAAAGCTACTACGAAACTACAAACTACAAAAATCACGCAAACGAACAATCGAAAACAAACGAATAAAACGAACTAATATACATACGTTGGGTTACCTCCCAACAAGTGCTACGTTTAACGTCTTTAGCTAGACGATACCTCATTCATTCCGGGTCTTCGAGGTAAGTAACATACTTCTCTTCGTGGTGCAACGGCTTGAAATAGTGCTTCATCCGATGTCCGTTCACAATAAACTTGTTCCCATCTTCTTTCATCACGACACATGATCCGTTTTGATTTACATGAAAGACGGTGTATGGACCAGTCCACTTCGACATCAACTTCCCCGGAAATAGACGAAGCCGAGAATTGAAAACGAGCACTTCTTCTCCCGGGACGAAGTCCTTCTTCCGAATGCGATCATCGTGAAACTTTTTCGCTCTTTCCTTGTAAATCCTCGCATTTTCGAAAGCCTCGTTTCTCCACTCGTCGATTTCCAGTGACTTCTCTCTTCTCAATCCACTAGCCTCAAGAAATTCGAAATTAATCCGTCTAGTGGCCCAATACGCTTTAATTTCGGCTCCAGGTAAATGACAGGATTTCCCAAAGGCAGCTGGTATGGAGACATTCAATTGGAGTCTTATACGGCGATAAGCCCAAAGTGCATCATCTAGATATTTTGCCCAGTCCTTCTTGTTCGTGACCGTCTTCTCTAAAATTTGTTTGATCTCCCGATTGGCGAGCTCGGCTTGTCCATTAGCTTGCGTATGATAGGCGGACGTAATCTTATGTTTAACTCCATATTTTGCAAGAAGGGTTCCTAACCACCTATTATTAAAGTGGCTCCCCCCGTCACTCAACAAAGCTCGTGGAGTCCCGAAACGAGTCAAAATGTTCTTATTAAGAAATTTAATCACCACTTTCGAATCGTTCGTAATCGTCGGCATCGCCTCAACCCATCTCGACATGTAGTCGACCACAAGTAAAATATACGAATAGCCTCATGATTTTGCAAACGGACCCATAAAATCGATACCCCATACGTCAAACAACTCTACTTCCATAATAGCGTGCTGCGGCATCTCGTCTCTTTTTGCTATGTTCCCCAATCGTTGGCATCTATCGCAATGTTTCACAAAAGCTTGGCAATCTTTATGAATAGAAGGCCAATAGAAGCCACATTGGTACACCTTCATGGCCGTTCGATTATTTGCAAAATGACCCCACTCGGTGCACTATGGCATTCTTCAATTATCCTTTGCCATTCGCTTTGTCGAACACACATGCGAATAATCCCGTCCGCGCACCTCCGATAAAGAATAGGGTCTTCCCAATAGTAGAATTTAACGTCATGGAAGAATTTATTTCTTTGATGAGAAGAAAGACCCGTTGGAACATGCTTGATAGCAAGGAAATTAACATAGTCCGCGTACCATGGTGTATCGTCGGCCAAGGCTAGGATATGCTCGTCCGGAAAGTTCTCCTTTATTTCGACCCTCGAATCTTCTCCCTCAACCGGCTTCTTGAGACGGGAAAGGTGATCGGCAACAACATTCTCGCACCCCTTCCTATCCCGGATCTCCATGTCGAACTCTTGTAGAAGGAGTATCCATCTCACTAATCTCGGCTTCGAATCCTTCTTGGCAAATAGATAGCGAATCGCTGCGTGATCGGTATGAACAATAGTGTGAGTGCCCACTAGGTAAGGTCGGAATTTGTCGAATGCATAGACCACAATGAGCAACTCTTTTTCCGTCGTGGTGTAGTTCATTTGGGCGAATCCATCATCTTACTCGCATAATAAATTACCGGAAAAGCTTATCCCGTTTTTGACCCAAAAGCGGCCCCAACGGCCCAATTGCTCGCGTCGCACATCAACTCGAATGGTGCACCCCAATCCGGAGTGATCAA
The DNA here is from genome assembly GCA_033398695.1 of Orobanche coerulescens. Lineage (NCBI taxonomy): Eukaryota > Viridiplantae > Streptophyta > Magnoliopsida > Lamiales > Orobanchaceae > Orobanche > Orobanche coerulescens. The sequence goes on along the minus strand of CM065809.1, from coordinate 59,905,487 downwards.
GACCGCGTCGAAATTAAGGCTCGTTTCAATGTCTCAAACGCCCTCAAGCAATCATCATCAAACTCAAATTTCACGTCTTTCTTGAGCAAGGAACATAACGGCTTCGTGATTTTGAGAAATCCTTAATGAACCGTCTATAGAACCCCGCATGGCCTAGGAAGCTTAAATGCTTGATTTAACATTGGTTGGAGGCGGTAATTTCTCGATAGCAACCACCTTCGCTCGATCAACCTCCAATCCTTCCGAAGATACTTTATGCCCCAGCACTACTCCCTCTTGCACCATGAAGTGACATTTCTCCCAATTTAGAACAAGGTTCGTCTCCTCACACCGGGCAAGTACCAAAGATAAATTTTTCAAGCAAAGGTCGAAAGATGAACCAAAAACTGAAAAATCATCCATAAATACCTCCATTATGTTCTCGACTAATCTGTGAAAGATGGCCATCATGCACCTTTGAAAAGTTGCGGGTGCGTTGCACAAGCCAAACGGCATCCTCCGGTAAGCGAATACCCCATAAGGGCACGTGAAAGCGGTCTTGTGTTGGTCTTCCAGAGCGATAGCAATTTGATTGTACCCCGAATACCCGTCCAAAAAGCAATAATACTCGTGTCCGGCCAAACGATCTAGCATTTGATCAATAAATGGAAGTGAAAAATGATCCTTCCTCGTCGCCTCATTAAGTAGCCGGTAGTCGATACAAACTCTCCATCCCGTGACTAGCCTTGTCGCGATTAATTCATCTTTCTCGTCCTTGATCACGGTCATACCCCCTTTCTTAGAGACGACTTGAGTAGGACTCACCCACTCACTATCGGAAATCGCATATATCATCCCGGCATCTAACAATTTGAGCACCTCTTTTCTCACAACCTCTTGCATTGCCGGATTTAATCTTCATTGCGGTTGCACCCTCGGCTTATGATCGTCTTCTAGCAAAATCCGGTGCATACAAATAGAAGGTCTTATTCCCTTAATGTCCAAAATCATCCATCCAATCGCCCCTTTGTGTTTTTCGCGACCCGTAATAGCTTCTCCAAGTTAGTAGGTCCGAGAGAAGAAGAAACTATCACGGGATAGGACTCGTTCTCGCCCAAGAAGCAATATTGTAAGTGATCCGGCAACGGCTTAAGTTCTAACCCGGCACCTCGATCGATCGGTCCTCGACAACTCCCCCTTGAACGGGTTTGTTGACATCAAGATAGCATACGTCCCTCTCATTAGATCGAAACTCGTTCGCCTCCAACATTCGAACATACTTTGGCAAATCCTCGGAAATTTCTTCAACATCGGAATGTGAGTAAATGGATTGTGAAATGCAATGCTCCAACAAGTCGGTCGGGGGCGGCATAATAGACTCAATTGCATAACATTCCTCGGGCGCATCCTCGGGCTTCTTCATCGCGTCATAGATGGAAATTTTCAGATTTTGATCATTAACCCGGAAGGTAAGATCACCCTCTTGGACGTCGATAAGTGCTCTCCCCGTCTCTAGAAACGGTCTCCCAAAGATCAATGGTTGATTCTCGTCCTCGGGCATATCAAGAACTACGAAATCGGCCGGGAAGACTAAGTGTTGGACTCTAACGAACACATCCTCCACAACTCCCCTCGGATAAGAGATCGACCGGTCCGCCATGAGTAGAGAAATGGTAGTCGGCTTCATCTCCCCAATCTTCAACCTCTTAAAGATGGATAGAGGCATAAGATTGATGCTTGCCCCGACATCACACAACACATTACGGAACGTTTGGTCGCCAATCATGCATGTCAAAGTAAAACGTCCCGGATCCTTCCACTTGAGCGGGAGCTTGTTTTGAATGATAGCGCTACACTCCTCTGTCAAATTTATTGTTTCAAACTTCGCCAACTTCCTCTTGCTTGCCACAACGTCTTTCAAGAATTTAACGTACCCCGGCATGTCTCTCAAAGCGTCTAGAAGTGGAATGTTGATATTCACCTTTTGAAACATGTCGATAAACCGTTGAAGGTTTTCATCATATCTCGACTTGGCCAATCGCTGTGGAAATGGAGCTTTTACCTCAAAATCCTTCACATTCGAACCTAAAGGAGCCTTTCGACCGATAGGGGGGTCGATCGGCTCAATTTCTGGAGTTCTGTCTCGGTATCGGGTGGGCCTATCGGCCGATAGGCCTGCTGCGTTTCATCTTCCTTCTCGTTCTCGGCTCCCGTTTCTAGTACATCCTCGTTTCTAGATTCCTCAACTTCAGCCCCATGATTACTGTACCTTGTCCCACTCCGAAGCTCGATTGCGTTGCATTGTTGCGTCTTCGGGTTGGTCTCGGTACTGCTCGAAAAATGGCCCGGCTTATGAATTCCGGCTTGGGCGTTCGCCATTTGACCCATTTGGGTCTCCACCATCGACATCTGCTTTGTCAAGGCTATCATTGAGTTTCCAATAGATGTCACACTATGCTCGAGAGCCCCGAACCTCTTGTCTGCTTTATAAATAAAATCTTTTTGACTCGCCTCTAACCGTTCCAACATCTCTTCCATCGGTGTCTTAGCAATCGGCTCTTGAATAACCCCGTTTTTCACGTTAAATCCCGGTGGTGGCTGAAGAGCATTGTTCGGGTTGGCATAGGAGAAATTATGGTGGTTTCGATTGTTCGGATAATAGTTCCCCCTATTTCCCCCTTGCCAAAAGTTTCCTCCTTGTACGTAATTTACATCCTCCTCAATTGCAATAGGCTCGTTTAGCTCTTCAAAAACTGCATTGACTCCCAAAGTCTTCTTTATTAGCATCTCAAGCTCTTTTTGTTGTCTTTCAAATTTCGCCTTCAAATCACCGTAGGCGTCCTCGTCACCGGATGGGACCTTTCTTCTCGTCATCTTCCTATCGGTCACCTCCTCGTAATCATTGTTGACCGCTAGCTCGATGAGATTCTTGGCCTCTTCATAATCGTTAGCAAGAAATCCCCCTTTCGAGGAATAGTCCAACTCTCTTCTAGCCTTCCTCGTCAAACCCCTATAAAACCGAATGTAGATTTCCTCCTTGTCAATTCCATGCTGTGGGCATTTGCGAAGTAGCTTCTTAAATCGGATCCATGCCTCGTATAAGTGTTCATCCTCATATTGCTCGAATTGCAAGATATCGTTGATTTGTTTTTGCACCTTCGAGGGAGGATAGAACTGTGCTAAGAACAACCGAGTCATCTCTCTCCAAGTACCAATTTCCTTCCGATCTACGCTCTTGTACCGATCTAGCGCATCGTCTTCTAAGGAGAACCGGAATAGGCGGAGCTTAATGACATCCGGAGGCACTCCGTTTTGCTTGATGGTGGCACATATGTCCAGAAACGACTCAAGATGAGCGTTTGGATCTTCATTAACTCCTCCTCCGTATGTTTGAGACTTCACCGTAGCGATGAGGGACGGCTTAAGCTCGAAGTTGTTGGCATCAATCTTTCCCCAACCTCCTTCTTGATAATCGTCCAGCTTCGGTCGAAAGCGGGCATTCAAAGGGATCTTCTCGGGACGAGCGAGTTCTAGTGGTGGGTCAACAATGCCGGCCATGGTATCAACGATAGGTATAGAAATAGTCTCGGTTCTCGCTTCTTGCTTCTTCCTCCTCAAAGACTTCTCGATTTCCGGATCCAAAGGAAATAAGTCCTTTCCTTGGGATCTTGTGATCATGCACCGCCTACAAGGAAGAGAAAACAAGATGTGAGGAAATGAGATCGAATATTAATAATAATAGTATACAACCTAAAGTAACAATCTCTTCTTTTTCGAATTATCCCTTTAAGTTTTCTATCAATTCCCCGGCAACGGCGCCAAAAATTGATCGCTTAAATTCGCGTAGTATGGTTTTCAAATCCGATCAATTTTAAAATTTGTAAAACCTCGAAGTATTTCCAAGGTGTCGAACCCAAGGGAATTGATATGTCGAAAATAAAGGAAGTAACTCTACTCAAAATTTGACTGCTATTTAGGAATCCGAAAATTTGGTTTGTTTCTAATTATCTAACTTCAAAAATCGAAAAATAAAAATTAAATAACAATTAATCCTAAAAATAAAAAATCTAGAACAATAAGATAAGAATTCCAAGTATTATGCAAAGAGAGCAAAATAAAGTGAATTATCTAAATCAAGCAAATAAAGCAAACTAGCAAGATAAAATCACAAGTTGAAAGCTAATTGATCCTAGGGTAGTATCGTCTAATCGAGTTCACATAATCCATTCACTTGATTCCTTTTCCCCAAATTTTAATTCAATCCTAGAAATAATCACTCAGCCGATCTAGAATTCCGATCAAGGCAACCTAGAAAGATAGTTAATTTAAACTCTTTTCCCGCAAGGCTCAAAGAATTTAAATCACTTAAAAAGCGTCAACTTATTTATCTATGATTTATCTTACTCCACTCAAGTCTTAAGATCAAATCATATTGTGCATCAAGTATTTCCACTAATTAATTAATCCTTCCGGGCAAAATTAATTAGCTAACATGCATCGATTAAGGGCCCTTTAATCTAGCATGAGATTTAACACATCTTGATCACAAGCCTAGAATTAAAGGTAAAAAGGTAATCAAAGGGACATCATGTGAACATCAATTAAAATTACTAACCCTAGAATCAATCAATGGATTTAGCTAGACATAATTGAAATTAAACAAGAAATAGATGGAGAATGCATATTATTAATATGAAAAGAGAGATTACAACCCTTTCGGATGAACTCTGAGTCTTCAATCTCCGAAAAAGTAGAAAAACAATAATAATTGCTGCTTTTCAAAAAGTTCTAGTATCCAAGGAATTAAAATTGCCAAAAAATGTAAAAGTGTGCTAAAGATGATAAAAGATGCTAAACTAGGTCTAGAAGGAGGTGTATATAGCCTATGGGAGTTAAACTCCCGATTAGCACTAATCTAGGAAACAAAATCTATCCAAAAGAGTCACAATCCGTCAAAACTCGAGAACCCGCGGAGCAGCCTATTGGACGCACCTAGCGGCCGATAGGCTGGCCCGATAGTTAGTCTGTCGGTCGACTTCACTCGATAGGGCTCGGAACACCTGTCGGACGCACCTATCGGCCGATAGGCTGGCCCGATAGGTGGTCTGACTTTTGCAAAAATCCGTTTCTTCCGTCCGTTTGACTCGACTCTCGGTCCTTTGTCTCGTTTTGGGTCTTTTTGGCTCTAAAAACCTGCAAACACACTAAAACCAACCCAAACGCGTAATACGGCTCGACTAATCATAATTAAGCCAAATACGAGCACATTAATCACGAAACGAGATAAAAACCTAGTATAAAATCCTAGAAAAATGTGGTAAAATTACCACCTATCAATCCACTTGTTCCCAATGGGCACTATGCCCTTGGGGCGGTCTACCAGAGTCCAGAACTGATTGACATGCATCGAGTCTATCTCAGCTTCCATAGCTTTGCGCCATTTTGCGGAGTCTACATCCACCATCGCCTGGTCATAGGTCGTTGGGTCAGTCTCTTGGATATCTCTTGGAACCTCATGGAGACCCAGCTCCTCCAAGTGCACAAGTCCATACCTCTCAGGTAAATCAGACACCCTACTAGACCTACGAGGTGGTTGTACTTGTGTTTCAGAAAGTTCGGTTCCAGTTTCTTGCACAGGTGTCTCTCGAGGAGTTTCATTGTATTCTTCTAAAGAAATACTTCTACCTGCTCCGCCTTCCTGAATGAACTCATCTTCCAGGAAGTGTGCTTGTAAAGCAACAACGATCCTTCGATCTTCGGGCATGTAGAATAGATATCCCATCGTCCCAGACGGGAATCCAATGAAACGTCCCTTCGCATACTTAGCTTCCAACTTCTCCACCTTAGTCTTCCTGACATAGGCGGGACATCCCCAAATCCTAATATGATTAAGACTTGGTTTCCTGCCCTCCCACATCTCATGTGGAGTTTTAAGAACGGATTTGGAAGGACATATGTTCAAGATGTAATCGGCAGTCAGGAGTGCATACCCCCACAAGTAAATAGGTAAGTCAGTATAGCCCAGCATGGAACGGACCATGTTCAACAAGGTCCGGTTCCTTCTTTCTGACACACCATTTAACGGAGGTGTACCTGAAGGTGTTAGTTGTGAAACTATTCCATGTTCCTTAAGGAACTCATCAAACTCTGTACTCATATACTCGCCACCTCGGTCCGACTGAAGTGCTTTGATATGATTACCAGTTTGTTTATCGACTAGGGCCTTGAATTCCTGGAATTTCTCAAAGGCCTCGGATTTATGTTTCATTAAGTATACATAACCATACCTAGTATGATCATCTGTAAACGTAATGAAATATTGATATCCGTCACGTGCTGCTTCCAATGCACCACATACATCGGCATGGATTAATCCCAGTTTATCAGCGGCTCTTTCATAAGTCCCTGTGAAGGGGGACTTAGTCATTTTACCTTTAAGGCAAGATTCACAAGTAGGAAAGGGATGTGATCCCAATGGACCCATAAGTTCATCTTTTTCCATCTTGTAAACCTTGGTCTGATCAACATGACCAAGTCTAAGATGCCATTTCAAAACTTGATTGGTTTCATCCCTACCACGTTTTCTAGTGATAGTATTCACATCTACCTTGTTGCTGAGATTTAGATGATACAATCCATTTAACAATGTAACAGTACCCACTAGTTTATTTCTGAAATAAATTTTGCAGGAACCATCACCAATGAAAAATGAAAAGCATTTTCGGTCCATGACCGGAATGGATACAATGTTTTGTGCCCCTTAGGCAAAACAAGTACATCTTCTAAAGTCAAAACAAAGCCGGATTCTAAACCCAAAAGAAGTGATCCTATGTCGGTCGCCTCGACACTATGCCCGCTTCCGACTGTGATCATAAATTCTCCAGCTCCAAGCTTTCTACTTTGTTCCAGATCCTAATTCATGGTACAAATATGAGAACTAGTACCAGAATCCAGTATCCAGGAAGTAGAAAATACACTAGCAGAACAATTTGTTTCCAAAACTAAAAGTTCTGTACCTGAAGCACCATGAAGAATCAGACAGTCTCTTGCCCAGTGGCCCAGCTCACCGCACTTGAGACAAGAATCCTTTTTCTTCTTGTTCTTTAGAACCATCGGGGCCTTACCCTTAAGGTCCTTAACTTGTGGTCCAGTCTGCTTCTTGGTCTTTTTCTTCTTATTCTTAGACCTCCGAGGTCCAGAAGAAATCACAAGGGCGGACTCCTTCATCCGCGGAGTCTTCATCTGAGACTAAGCGGTCACTAGTTTGTTCATTAGCCCAACTAAGTTACATGCAATCTCATTGCAGTTGAAGTTCATAACAAACTGTGAGATGGAATCAGGGAGAGACTGTAGGATAAGGTCGGTTTGGAGAGAAGTATCCATTTTAAAATCAAGAGCCTCCAATCTCTCGATCATGGATATCATTTTGAGGACGTGTTCCCCAACCTTCTCACCTTCCTTCATCCTTGCACCGAACAGTTGCTTGAATATCTCATATCTAGCAGTTCTGCTGTACTCACCATAAAGCTCGGTTAAGTGAGATAGAATCTGCCTAGCAGTAGTCATTTTCTCATGAGCTCTCTGAAGCTCATTATACATGGAAGCCATCATATAAGCACGGACTTTCACGTCATCCTTAACCCACTTTTTGTGGTTTTCAATCTCTTCCTGATTGGCTCGGGTCCACATAGGAGGCGCCGGAATGTCCGTCTCTAAGACGTATCCCAGTGCCTCTATACTGAGGACAATCATCAGATTGCGGAGCCAATCCACAAAGTTAGGTCCCATCAAGGTGTTCTTTTCGAGTAGAATTGCGAGTGGATTCATTGTCATATTGAGATTTATGTCTGCATTAAGTGTGACACATTAATTAGTGACTCGTTCAATTATGCTCTGAGTATAGAATTAAGGTCTTTTTCTATTCTTGTTACCCAGTTCCCACTATTTTTATCAGAACAACACACTCCCATGTGAAATCCGGAAGTATCATCGCTCTACTTCATAGTGGTGATCGAGTTCTTTATAAATCTTAATAGAGGGCAACCGAACAGGTTTCTGGTCTATTAATTTTCAAAAAGTGGTGTCCAACACCAACCCATCTAATGGATGATTCAATATTCTTTTTCCCTTTGTTCACTCCCCTCAACCTATACGGTTTCTATGGTTCGTGAACAAGTTAAGTTTATACCATCGACGCAAATCAGTTTCACAATTGAATCTTATCCGGCAACCTATCAGGTTTCTAGGGATAAAATTTGCTCCAAACGAAGGCATCCAATGTGCTCCGGATAATTTATCCGTCCTCCCCAAATGACTACCCCGATAACTCGGAAGCATAGCACATCCGGTTTGGATTTCAATTTCTCGAAAGCTCGATAGAGGGAAGGAAAAACCTTGAAACTTTATTGTTGCTACCCAAAATATTATCCGGAGATAGATATTGCTGGAATGGATGGATAGCAAACAAAGTGCGAGAGCACTTCCGTAGAGAAAGTAAATAACACAAGATTTGCCGGGGTTGTTAGTCCCGGGCTTGAATGCTCTTGCGAGATGTTATTAATACAAATATTCTGGGATACAAGTTTTAATGTTAGAGTAGAATTACAATGAGTGTAAAGACCCAAGTTATCTTAGCTAGCGAGCGTGTAGATTGCCGGAAGAACCAGATATGATGCTCTGTGAGTTCTTGTAACAACATTGATGAGCTGTGACGACCGTGAGAAATCAACAGTCTCTCACGGTGTGTATTAGTTGTATGTTTAAGCTGCTGGACTTTCGAATCTCTTTAAATCTGTACTGTGGAGACTTCTTGCCTCTGCCGACCGTCTTCTGGTAGAGAGGTACTGGGAGAGAAATCCTGAGGTAGATTCGGGAGAGGAAGTCCAGAGTCTAAGCGTGTGTATGTTTGTATGTGTTTGTCAATGTAGTTGTCAACTGAGAGGAACGTTTTTTGGAATGATTTTCCAACCTTTTTCCAGTTGCTGGAGGTTCTCTATTTATAGGACTGGGTCCTGCTGGGCGATCGCTGCCGATGTATTATAATAAGCGGGTGATCGTCTTTAGCACATGGGCTGGTCCCCTTAAAGTCCACAGGAGTTTCTGACAGCCAGCTGTGCGGTCTAATGAGAAGTCTGCACGCGTCCGAGTCGCTGTCATGGGCGGTCCCACCTTGTACCTTTCGGCGGGTCTGTCGGTAGGTGATAAGGTGGTGACAGGATGTGGTCAACGATCCATGAAATGCGGCGCCTGTCGCGGATCTGCACATGGGAGCTGCTTTGAGATCCAGTCTTCGTGGTCTTTGACTGACGAAGGTCTCTGTTCGTGGTACAGGATGGTCGTCCTAAGTCGGGCACCAGAGTCGATCGCTAGGTGCCGAAGGCGATCGCTAGATGGTCGAAGGCGGAATGTTGTCTTCGTTTAGGCGAGTTCACCATAGCCTGATTGGTCGTGGACTCGGTCGCTCGGCCTTGTAGTCGATCGCCTGTCGAGGTGAGTAAATCTCGACATAACAATTGCCCCCTAGCTCGCTCCGATGTTGGAAACGTGGGGTGAGGTGTTTCTGCTGGCACGACCTGGTCGGTTTGGATTTGGACAACCTGGTGGGTCGCTGGAATGAGCGAGAAACGACAGTGGATGTGGAAAAGTCTCCGGGGCACGTGTCGGATTCCTGTTGGGGAGACCGACGGTTAGGTGCGACTCCTCGTCTGTCGCGTCCTTGAAAAGATGCGTACGCGGGTTTTAATGGAGCATTAAATGCGACAGTTGTACTCTAACCCCTGAGATTCTCCTTAATTGCACAGAAGTCCCTGCCATCTCCTATAAAAAGGCGCCGGGTTGTAGGGTTAAGACCCTTACGCACTTTTACAAGAGAAAGAAGAATTTTGTTAAAGATTTTCCTGGAGATTTCGACTGCAGATCGTCGATCGACTCGATCCTTGGTAAGAAAATATTCCTTCAACTGGAACTCTTCCAAAATGTCTGGAGTACCTTCATCATATGAAATGGGCACCTCCTCTGCCGCCGGGACTTCAACTACCCGGGGAGGATCCTCCGCATACTTCCATTTGGAGACGGCCCCTGAGGCTATCCGCGCCGGTATTGACCCCGTGGAAGTCGAGACGCTATTCAACGAAGCCGACGTTGCCAGGGAGGCGGCGGTTGAGCACAGACGCTCGTAGATGGAGAGAGACTCGGTGGTGAGGGCTTACTGGGAGCAGCATAGTGCCTTCGACCAAGCCTATGTGGCCTTTGCTGAAATTATGGAGAGGTTGGCCGGTCCGTCTCCTAAATTCGATTTCCGGGAGTACTCGGCTGCTCATCCTTATCAACCTCCTAAGCGGTCGCTTTTTCGGGCTGTGCAGCGATCTACATGGTCCCTTGGCCAGATAAGGAGCTCGGCGTCCAGGAAGGACCTAGCCGTTTGGAGGACGAGGTATCATGTCCCTTCAGATGTGGATCTATTTGCGCCGGCCGAGAATCAACGGGCCGATCAACCTCCGGAGGGCATGGTCGCCGTGAACGAAGCAATCATGGTGGCCGGGCTGCGGTTCCCTTTGTCTTTTTCTATCTCCCATTTGCTGGCCGTCTGGAACATGGCGCCGCTTTAGCTAACGCCGAACACCTGGCTCCAGATCATTTGTGCCCTTACCTTGTTCGGCGATCACCGACTGTACCACCATCCCTCGCCATCAGAGATGAACCATTTGTTCAAGCTGACAGTTCAGAAGTGGTCTGTCGGCGGCTATCATATCCAAGGCCGATCCGGTCGGGTGATTCTTGGAGTCCCGAACAAAGTGCGAGGCGATCCGGCTAAGTGGTTCTAGGTCGCCGGTGCCTGGAAGGCCTCTGCGAGCGACAACCCCATGGGCGAGCTGAATATTCCCACAGGCTTTCGGGAGAGGAATCCGGGTAAGGGTTCAGACTCTCCCTTTGTTCGGATATGTTCTGAACTGATCTAATTTGGTTTTGCTTTTGCAGGTTTCCATATTCCGGCGATCGACGAGCTACCTTTCGATTTTCTGGTCATCTGGGAGTGGATACAAAGTCTGCCGGACGACGACTTAGACGCTCAGTGGATTAGCAAGGAGAGTCGTAGGCTATCTGCTCGGCTATTCCGTTTCCCGAGACATCTTTCGGTCTCAGGTATGAGTTTCTACGATCTTCAATTGCTTGGCGATCGTCCTACTCGAGGAATATGTCTAACTGTTGTTCAACTGTCCTTATTGTAGAGGTCTGCTTTCCTCGTTTCTTGGAGCCCCCACCGGAGATAGCTATGTCGAACCCTGGAGTTTTGGGCCGTCTTCGCCAGAAGAAGTCATCTCGGGCTCCTCCGGTGGCGTTACCTCTCATTCCGGAGGTGAGGCCCAACATGGAGCCGATCATAGCGGAGGAGGAACCTCGGGAGGAGGGGATCCGGGCGAACTGCAAGCGGCAGAGGTCGGGAGAAACTCCAATTTCTGTCCCTGCCGGTGAGGTGCCGATCGGCGCGCCTCCGATCACCGCTGTTCCTCCGGTGAATGAGCCTACGCCCTCTGCGGCTTTCTTGCGAGAGTTGGCGATCGCCGAGGCTGAGACCCCTCGCGGGAAACCATACTTTGTCCGTGACCCAGAGAGAGCTGAGAGGTAGACTTTGTTTGTTTGCTGAATTTCGTCACTTGCGTGGGATATGTGCTAACTCTTGTTGTTTTGATGCAGGGTCCGCAGCACTAACCCATCTTGTCCGCCGATGGTGCTGGATTTCCTGGCGAGTCGATCTCCTCGCTAGGCCTGTGATATCCCGCTATACATCAACCGGGCTGTTTCTGCTTTGCCGAAGGCATGGAGGACGGACTTGGATGCAATCGCTCACCAGCGATCCGGGAGCGCAATGCAGACTGCTTTCGCTCTCTCTCTTCAGGCGGCGACGATGGCTGCCGAGGCTGTGAAAGAGTTCGAGGGGCGTCCTTCCACTACTCGTCTGCAGGCGGACCTCGAGGCTGCTCGGAAAGAGAATGCCAAGTTTGCCGACAGGATTGTGGCAATGGAGAAGGACTCCCTGGATGCAGCTAAGCGGGCGAGTCATGAACTTGAGCTGGCGAGGAAGGATGCCGAGGAAGCCCGGGCGATGGTCGACGGATTTCGGGACCGGATGATAGATGCCCGACGGTTGCAGGCGGCCGCTGAGAAGGAGGCCGATCAACTGAAGGTGACTGTCGATCGGCTGACTAGTGAGCTGACGGCGTCGAGGGGAGAGACGGATGCAAGGGAGGCCGAGCTCTAGGGGGCGCAGCAGGCGGTTGCAGAGCTAAAAGGGAAGCTGGAGGCGATCGAGGCCGATCCCTTTCTCAACTTGGAGTTTGTCAGCGAGTTTGCCTATTACCTGGCGTTCGCCGAATCGCTCCGTGCTGCTAAGAAGGGAGGGCTGGAGGTCGGCCCTCTAGCCGAAAGCTTCAAGGCATATGCGTTGGAGCACCCTCTTCATCCTGCCTTCTCCTTGCCTATCTTGGATCTTGCGGACATCGGCGTGGACTTAAGCTGGTATCCGACTCTGGCGAACCTTGTTCATCTTGACGCTCCGGAGGACGGGGAGTCCGCTCCGGAAGCTGGCGAAGGGTCGCGGGCTAATCCAGAGGTTGAAGGCGAAGGCCAGGCGGGGGCCTGAGGCTCTTCGTTCTTATTGTTTTAGCTTTTTGCCATGTAATTTTGTACCTTTCTCTTGTAATACTTAGGCCTTCGGGCGACCGTGTATGTACTTCTGAAACTTCAAGTAATGAAATGAATGTTTGATTTTCTGCTTTTTTACTTGAATGATTCATTTTCTGAGTCTTTGCATGACTTTGTACAAATGTGTGAGGAGAGATTGTTGCGTGTGTAGCTCCAAGTGAATTGATAAACTCATATAGATAACTTTTACAACAAATTCGATCGTTGCATAAACATATGAAAGATGCCGATCTCCGTATGTCGTTGAATAGGGACGATCATCGTATAAATAGCTCCGCACTCTTCCCCCTTGTTTTTGTTCACCTAGTGGAAGTAAGGGGACGAAAATAAACCGTCGAGTGAGCGGTCTTCAATCTTGTCGAAACCTCGAAAGGCCGTCCATCTCGGTCTTGAGGAGCCGTGCACAATCCCGGAGTTCGATGGACCGATCTCCATGATCATGTCTTGTGCGCGAGTGACATTCCATCTGATGGCTAAGTTCTCGCGACTCACTTAATTGGTAGGGTCCTCCGAAGGCTGCGCCTCGCCTCGTATTTAAACAAAGGGCGTGCGGTCTTAGTCTGGAAGATTCCTTGCGCGGGGCGTTGTCGGATTAATCAAATCCATGTCCGCGGCTTGTTAGCTCTACTTCTACCTAGGCCCGCCATTAAGATGGCGACCCTCGACGGTATACGTTGAGATGGGGAGAGGGACGCGTCGCATTGTCCGGGAAGGACCCACCACGTTAAGTGATGGACCTTTGAGGGCGGGCGAACGTGTCCACAGATTAGTTTTGGAGGGCCCTCAGACTGCGTCGGCCTCGTATTTAAACGAAGGGCGGGCGATCGTGGCCCAAAGGGACCTTGCATGGGCGCAAAGAACGGTTCCATCGTCCTCCATGACCATGGCGACACTCTTCTACCTCGGACCATCAAGTCAGATGACGATCCTCGACGGTATACGTTGTGTAAGGGGAGGAGATCGCCTGCCTAGGTTCTTCATGTAGATGACGAACTTTAGAGAGCGAGCGAGTAATCCTCTGATTTATTTTGGAGAGACCTTCAGCTATGCCTGCCTCGTATTTAAACGAAGGGTGAGCGATCGAAGCCCAAAGGAACCTTGCATGGACGGATCATCGGTTTAATCTATTTTTGCGACCATGGAGGCACTCTTCTACCACGGAACATCATGTCAGATGACGATCCTTGACGGTATACGTTGTGCTAGGGGAGGCGATCGCTGCCTAGGTCCATCATGTCGATGACGAACTTTAGAGGGCGAGCGAGTCATCCTCTTTTTCGAAGCGTTAGCTCAGGTAGTAGCCTTTTTTTCAATGAGGTGGGAAATCGGGGAGAGACTTCCGAAGTTCCCTTCTCTTGAATGAAGCATGTAGATACGGTCGCCGAGGTTGATCGAGGGGTCGGCTCATATGAGCTTTCCGGCCTGTTTGCGTTCGACTCGGGCGACCGTGTTGGGAGATTGGTGGGGCTCCGGCTAAGCCAATAAGCTGTCCAACTTGCCTTCTTCGAATAATCTCGAGTTATGCAGGAGAGGTCGCGGCATTGGTTGGTGTTGTGGCCGGGACTCTTGTAGTAGGCACAATATTGATTGTGGTCCAGATGACCATGGTCCCTTATAGCCTTTGGCTTGTTTAGCGGTTCGCGCCCCTTGATGGCGTAGAAAATGTGGGCCGGAGTTCGGTTGAACATGTGGAGGAGATGGGCTTCCACATCCTCGTAGGCCTTGTGGTCGCCGGATGGCTTGGCGACCGTCTTTTTGGTTTTGGCGATCGCCGTCTTTCGGTCAGGAGGTGGCATTTCCTCGCCTAGGCGGAGGGTGAGTAGCATTTGCCTGGCCGGAAAATCGGCAGCCTTAGCGCGGAAGATCGCGTAGGTTGGGGGGATGTCCTTTGTCAGATGTCTAAACATGGGTGAGTGACCATAGAATCCCCCAGGACCGAATAGAGAGCGAGCTCGTCGCTGATGGGCTCGCCGGTGAGGACGATTTCATCCACCCGGTCGATCTGTGTCGGATTCGTCTTCCCCCTGCCTGATTTTCATCATGCGGTGGGGGCCTTCTGGTCTAGCGACCTTGGCGGCGAAGTATGACGTGAAGTCACTCTCCAGTTTCTCAAAGGAGCTGATCGATCGCGGTGGTAGTGAGACGTACCACCTTTGGGCTAGCTCGCCCAATGTTAATGGGAAGATTCGGCATTTGGTTGCATCTGATGCCCCACACCCAGTCATTTAAATACGGAACTTACTTAGGTGGGTCTCGGGGTCCGATCTCCCTTCGTACAGAGGTGTTTTGGGAGGAGCGATCCTTGGTTGCACGGGGGCGAGCTCGATGTGGACCGCGAGTGGCTCGGTCGGTCCGATGATCTTTCTGCTGGTGCTTGCCCCAGTGTCCAAGAGTGCTTTCATCTCGTCGAGCTGGTGTTGCATAGCGGCCATCGCCGTGGCCTGGTTTCTCTCGGCTAGGCGCTCGGAGCGGGAGCCGAGGCGATCAAGTACTGACCCCCTGGTGTTCGGAGTGGGAGCCAAACGGTAGACTTTGGTTTGGCTGGGAGTTGGGTATGCCACACTCCTGGTGACGGACTTGGATTCCGCCGTCTCGTGGTTGGGGCCATAATGCCCTGGTCGCCATGATGGGTCGCTTCCCAAGCGACTGAATACGGAACCGTCTGGTCTGGTGAGAGCCTTTTCTCACGAATCGGGGCTTTCAGACGATCGCTCGCCTAGTAACCCTTTGAACTTCCGTTTGCCCACACGGCGGATGGCTGAGGGAGTTATTGCGGGCGCCGCGCATGCTCTCCGTCGCTCTTTTAGGATGGCCATAGCCTCCTCGATCTGTTCCGCGGTTTGGAACTGGTCGAGTGAGAGGCTGGGCCACCCCTTAGGTGCGGGATCGAGAGTCTCGCGTTGCCGCGGCTTCCCTCTACCGTCGGATGGGGCTCGGATTGAGCCGGGATATGGTGTCCGGCTGTTCGGAGAGTGGCTCTCTTCGATGTAGTGGCGGACGTCATGATTCGGAAGGCTTTTCTTTGAAGCGCAGTGAGTGTCACTTCAGGTATATGCCTCGGGAACAGTGAGTGTTCTTCGGGACGGTAGGAATAAAAAATGAAGGTTAAGATCCCTTTCCTCTAGCGCCAATTGTTGCTACCCAAAATATTATCCGGAGATAGATATTGCTGGAATGGATGGATAGCAAACAAAGTGCGAGAGCACTTCCGTAGAGAAAGTAAATAACACAAGATTTGCCGGGGTTGTTAGTCACAGGCTTGAATGCTCTCGCGATATTGTATTAATACAAATATTCTGGGATACAAGTATTAATGTTAGAGTACAATTACAATGAGTGTAAAGACCCTAGTTATCTTAGCTAGCGAGCGTGTAGATTGCCAGAAGAATCGAATATGATGCTCTGCGAGTTCTTGTAACAACATTGATGAGCTGTGACGACCGTGAGAAATCGACAGTCTCTCACGGTGTGTATTAGCTGTATGTTTAAGCTCCTGGACTTGCGAGTCTCTTTGAATCTGTACTGTGGAGACTTCTTGCCTTTGCCGACCGTATTCTGGTAGAGAGGTACTCAGAGAAAAATCCTGAGGTAGATTCGGGAGAGGAAGTCCAAAGTCTAAGCGTGTGTATGTTTGCATGTGTTTTTCAATGTAGTTGTCAACTGAGAGGAACGTTTTTTGGAATGATTTTCCAACCTTTTTCCAATTGCTGGAGGTTCTCTATTTATAGGACTGGGTCCTGCTGGGCGATCGCCGCCGCTGTATTATAATAAGCGGGCGATCATCTTTAGCACATGGGATGGTCCCCTTAAAGTCCGTAGGAGTTGCTGGCAGCCAGCTGTGCGGTCCAATGAGAAGTCTGCACGCGTCTGAGTCGCTGTCACGGGCGGTCCCACCTTGTACCTTTCGGCGGGTCTGTCGGTAGGTGATAAGGTGGTGATAGGCTGTGGTCAACTATCCATGAAATGCGGCGCCTGTTGCGGATCTGCACATGGGAGCTGCTTTGAGATCCAGTCTTCGTGGTCTTTGACGGACGAAGGTCTCTGTTCGTGGTACAGGATGGTCTTCCTAAGTCGGGCACCAGAGTCGATCGCTAGGTGCCGAAGGCGATTTCTAGATGGTCGAAGGTGGACTATTGTCGTCATTTAGGCGAGTTCGCCATAGCCTGATTGGTCGTGGACTCGCTCGGCCTTGTAGTCGATCGCCTGTCGAGGTGAGTAAATCTCAACATAACACTTATAAACTTAATTATTTGTCGTGGGAGAATTTTCGCGATTAACGTTACACTTTGAACATTAATCATTTAAGTGCGTTTGTGGCATTCATATAATATGAAACAACCATTCACAACCTAGTTGCTACCAACATGTGGTTCATGGACCGTTCCTGGAAAACAAAAACTCCGTAATCTAATTACAAGTCTTCGTCTTGAATCTTCGTCTTCTTGAAACGGATCTTCCTCCGGTCTTCGTCATTATATATAAATTTTACATTGAAAATTGCATCCTAGATACAAATATTTCTAGTAAAATAAATAGGCTCAAAACGGCCTTTACAACCCAATCGAATAAAACGAACGATTCAAAACTAAGTCCACGAACCACATCCCCATTCAAAAGCATTCATCTAATAAATACTAATAAATGGAAAGGGTAGAGATACATTGATCCAATCAACAACACGAACCGATCCAATCGATTCACACAATCGGTAATATGAAAACGTTCAAAATAATTCCGTCGATCACAAGTATTCCAATTAATCAATTTTTCCTTATAAAATGAAATACCATAAATTATTTTTAGGAATACACGAAGAAAACAAGCCCGAAGCGGGAGTCGGAAGAGGTGGACCATGCCGAAAGCAGGCCGGGAAGCAAGCGGGGCTGCCCGGCGCCACAGGCCGTGGCCCCGAGCTGGGCCATGGCCCCCAATCCGATGCCTTCCCGGGCGAGTGCAGCAGCCACAGGCGCGGCCCCACCTTCGGACCTCTCCCGGACCGTCCATCGACAATTCGGGGCTAGTTTTTCGACCGGATATCCAATATCTATATTTTTCAACATTCATATCATCAATATAAATCATATTTCCAAGAAATAGAAGATTTGTATTTAGACATAAACTTACGAAAAACACAACTATAATGAACGAAAAAACATATACCACGATTATGACTAAAATGATTCCAAATCATTCACCATCTAATCGAGCATTCCAAATGCCAATATCGGATATACGATCGCAAGACCTACTCTCCGATACCACTGTTGGGATTCGGTGCCTAAAACGAGGGCCCAGCGGAAGCGGTAAAACGAAAATTAATTCAATCCGAATCCCTATGAGAATCGATCGAGCTACGTATATACGTATATATAAACGAAAGGCAAGAGTTGTAAGAAACTAACCCTTGAAGTCCATTGATTAAATGGTAACCTTCTCTTGAGATATTCCCCAAGCTTTGCTTGATCTCTACGAATCCAATCCGCTCCAATCTCTTGAACGATCCAACACCGAAAGCACCGCGTCTCTACTATCCACGCGCCGGAAAAACGACCGGAATGACTATCACCCGATTAACCTCTAAGGTTACGGCTAGAATTAAGTGATGGAAACTTTATATTCAAGATTATAACACTCTAAGTGCTTAATCTATATCTCTCAATTAATCCTCACAATATTTCTCCAAGAAATATGAAGAAGAATGATAAGGAAAGATGAAGACTTGAGAAAAAGATATTCTCTCTCTATATGTCTCAATTCTCACGGAAGGAATTGTTGAGGAGGAGGATGAGTGGTCTTCATTATATCCTTATTCAAATCCCCCAAAATCTCCTACTTTAGACAATATCACCAAGGGTTGATATGTGTCCCCTTGATTGGTTACAAGTCTACCACCCTACAAAGTGAAGAAGAATGATAAGGAAAGATGAAGACTTGAGAAAAAGATATTCTCTCTCTATATGTCTCAATTCTCACGGAAGGAATTGTTGAGGAGGAGGATGAGTGGTCTTCATTATATCCTTATTCAAATCCCCCAAAATCTCCTACTTTAGACAATATCACCAAGGGTTGATATTTGTCCCCTTGATTGGTTACAAGTCTACCACCCTACAAAGTGAAGACCAAGACCAAGTGAGGGAGTAGGTGATGGGGCGGCCTTATAGAAGGAATCGGATGAGTTCGATTCGTTCGGACTCCCGTGAGTCCAAACAGATAAACTTCGATTCCGTTCCGATGTATTTATATCGATTAATTAATCTAATTAATAAATCATATCAAATACATAATGACATAATAAATTTCTCCAAGAAATAATTATATTCATAAATTAAATTAATCACCCGGTAATTTATTTAATTCATTAGGCCGTAAATTAATTTATCCAATAAATCAATTTAGACATCCAATGTCCAAAATTAGATATGCATTATCTAATATTCATAATGAGAGATTAAGATCGATTCATCTCGTCGTCAATCCTAATGCGCGACTCGGTAGGTCCGTCTCAGTCAGCAATGGGAGGAACCAAAGAGTAGTAGCACCACCTAGCCAGCCTCGCGGCCTACACTGTACCCCGACTGAGAACGAATGATTGGGATCATTCAAGAACCATTCTGTCGTGAATACCAGTATACGTATAAACCCTTCTTTCAAATGTCTCGATCAAGTTATAGGGTCACAGTCAGTCAAACCCCATTTGTACTTGACGCTATGCATTCGTTAATGCAAATCGAGATCATCGAGCTCTCATGTATCCAATACAACTAGCTCCAATGCTTTGGCCAAAGACTTATGATCTCATCTGCCAATAACCGCACAGGACATATAACCCGCTCACTAATGGGAGAAAGAATTCTATCTTGGTATTCAGTAGGACCTGCTACTTGCCAGTCAAGATGCACGTCGAGGTTGACCCCCGCCTTCCGGTTTACAGGGTCGAACTACTCTAATGAAAATCTTGACGTCACAAGCACATCCCTACTAAATCCTCAAGTCTAAGGTTCACGAATACCTATAGCAACCTTTCGATTCCGTCATTGACTGTCCCGGTGTGAAATCCGTGTGACGAATCGAGGGTGAGTCGGTTCGAGTATACTAATCCAATTAGCATACCTATAACGTGTGCTCCCACTAATCATTAGTGTTCGACAGGCACTCTACATGTCAAAGAACACGTCATACAAGTCTTCACATAAACTTAACGCCCAGTCAAGTTTCATCGACTTGCGAACGATTTAAGTATTTGAGCTATAAACCTTTCCGATTACTGCCCCTTATCCAATAAGGAGTGGAACGTTTTGCTCTAAAATACACGGACTAGTTTCTATATGTATATTTACGAGTTAAGAATGCCAGTAACTACCAGTAAATAAAGAAACATTCATTGTCTTATATAAATGTTTTACATAATTACAAGTACAATGCCCTCACTCAACATCCTCTGAGTGGCATTCGAGGGCATACTCCTAACAGATTATCTGCAGAAGATTTTTGTTGACTCTGAGCGGTCAAAAAACGACTCCGGATCAACGCTACCTTCTCACGGGTGGCTAATAGCATATCGGGCTCAGTGCCGATTGATTCTGATAAGTCATCCCAATATAAGGGAGATCGACAACGACGACCGTATAAGGCCTCGTAAGGTGCCATCTTAATCGAATCATGCCAACTGTTGTTATACGTGAACTCGATCAAGGGTAGTTGGGCTTCCCAATCATCTTTCCAATCGAGAACATATGCCCTCAACATGTCCTTTAACGCCTAAATAGTTCGCTCTGATTGTCCGTCATACTGAGGGTGAAAAGTTGTGCTGAGTTTCCATGGCACGATGAACAGATTTCCAAAAATGCGACACGAATCGCCCGTCACGATCAGAAACGATACTCTTAGGGGCACCGTGCAATCTCACGATCTCTTTAATGAATAACTGGGCAAGTCTCTCATGACCCCACGTATCCTTAATCCCAAGGAAATGAGCTGACTTAGTTAAACGGTCCACAATTACCCAAATTGCATTCATGGCACGACGACTTGTCGGCAAACTCGTGATGAAGTCCATTGAAATATCCTCCCACTTCCATTATGGTATAGGAAGCGGTTTTAGCAGACCCGCCGGTCGCTGATGTTCTATCTTGACTTGCTGACAGGTTAAACATCTCGAAACAAATTCTACGACTTCTCGCTTCATATTACTCCACCAGTAATTTTGCTTCAAGTCTTTGTACATCTTGCTAGACCCCGGATGGATAGAATAAGGGGTAGCATGGGCCTCTCTCAAAATCGAGTTTTTCAACTCGTCATCCGCCGGAATGCATAACCGGTTCTTAAATCGCAAAAGTCCATCCTCATGGACCACAAATCCAGGGGCTTTTCCCTGCACCACATCATCCCGAATGTGCAATAAAAATGGTCTGAACCCTGATTCACTCTGATCGCCTCCTCAAGTGGCGATGAAATCTCTAGCATGCAAAGTTGCCCTTGTACTCACTGTAACCAGACCTCGATCTCATGCCTTAGGAACTCCTGTTGAAGTTCATTCTGAACAGTTAAACGAGCAAGCATTTGCTCCTGAACAGACTTACGGCTCAAGGCGTCGGCGACAACGCTCGCCTTACCGGGGTGGTATTAAATCTCAATATCATAATCTTTAATCAGTTCCAACCACCGTCTCCGCCGCATGTTTAACTCCTTCTGAGTAAATATATAATTCAAACCCTTATGATCGGTGAAAATCTGACAGGTGATGCCATAAAGATAATGATGCCAAATCTTCAACGCGAATACCACGGCCACTAGCTCCAGGTCGTGGGTTAGATAATTGACCTCGTAAGGCCTCAGTTGCCGTGAAGCATAGGCAATCACTTTCCCGTTCTACATTAATACACATCCGAGACCATGTCCAAACGCGTCACTATAAACCACAAATCCTTCCGTCCCTTGTGGTAAAGAAAGGACAGGCGCTGAAATTAGATGGCTCTTGAGTTCCTCAAAACTTTGTTGACACGCGTTAGACCACGTGTATTTCTTATCCTTCCGCAAAAGGTTAGTCATAGGTTGAGCGATTATAGAAAAACCTTCCAAAAATCGCCGGTAATAACCCGCTAGTCCAAGGAAGCTTTCGATTTCCTTAACATTCTTCGGAGGTTGCCAATCTCGGATAGGCTCCGTCTTCTGAGGGTCGACACGTACTCCGTCTGATGAAATCACATGCCCGAGAAACGTCACCTCAGACATCCAGAACTCACATTTGGAAAACTTTCCATAGAGTTGCTCTCGTCTGAACACGTTGAGAACCTGATGAAGGTGAAGTTCGTGCTCCTCTCGGTCATGAGAATAAATCAAAATGTCGTCTATTGAAACAACCACGAACTGATCTAAATAATCGATGAAAACTCGGTTCATCAACTCCATGAATACCGCAGGTGCATTAGTTCACCCAAACGGCATCACTACAAACTCGTAATGCCCATAGCGTGTTCGAAATGCCGTTCTTGCGATATCCGACTCTCGAATTTGCAACTGATGATACCCAGATCTCAAATAGATCTTGGAAAATACTGAAGCTCCCTGATGTTGATCCAAGAGGTCATCGATGCGGGGTAGGGGATATTTATTCTTGATCGTCACTCTGTTCAGCTCCCGATAATCAATGCACAAGCGAAATGAACCATTCTTCTTCTTGACAAATAACGCTGGTGTTTCCCACGGGAACGCACTCGGTCGGATATAACCTTTCTCGGTCAATTCCTCTAGTTGATTCTTTAGTTCCTGCATTTCGGTCGGGGCCATACGATATGGTGCTTTCGATATTGGGGACGTACAGGCTCCAACTCTATCGTGAATTCCACATCTCTCTGTGGAGGCAAACCAAGTAACTCGTTTGGAAATACATCGGTGTATTCTCTCACTACCGGGATATCCGCCAACGTCACTGATGATTTCTCGGTCTTGGTCATATAGCACCAATAACCGACACATCCCTGATTGAGTAATTTCGCTGCTTTCATCATATTAATTACTCTTCCGAAACAGCTGGGATTACCCCCCTGAAACACACACTCGACTCCATCATCTGAAACAATAGTGACCATACGCTTACAAACACTAAGGATGGCATCGTAACGATCCATCCAATCAATACCCAAAATAACGTCGTCTTTAGGTAAATCTACCACGATCAGGTCCGCCAACCAAACGCGGCCATTAAGCTGAATCGGATAATTCTTAACTTCACGATCTCCGATAATTCTTCTACCGTCTGGTAGACTAATGACATAAGGTTCACAATTAGTAGCACTATCTAGGTGAAGTCTACTCAAGCATGACTCGAAAATGAATGAATGTGATGCGCCAGCATCAACTACCACAAGAAAATGATAACGAGTCCCAAAACATCGACATACAGTCCGAATACTCATACGATCAATAACAATAATCAACCAATAAATCGACCGAGAATATCATCGACATGATAACTCCGATACTACCAATGGAGGATCAACAATAATCGAGAATACCATCAACATGATAAACTCTAACACGATAAACAAAGGAACAATAGCGACTGAGAATACCATCAACAAGGTAAACTCCAAACACGATCAACAAAGGATCAATCAACGATCGAGAATACCATCAACAAGGTAAACTCCGAACG
This sequence comes from Orobanche coerulescens, assembly GCA_033398695.1. Lineage (NCBI taxonomy): Eukaryota > Viridiplantae > Streptophyta > Magnoliopsida > Lamiales > Orobanchaceae > Orobanche > Orobanche coerulescens. The sequence continues at coordinate 59,882,152 of CM065809.1, read as the reverse complement.
ATCAACAAAGGATCAACAACGACCGAGAATACCATCAACAAGGTAAACTCCAAACAATCAAAAATAATAGATCTCAAAGAAATAACCCCGACTATCGAACATACCCCTCGGGCGTATGAACAACCAGTCGCAAATCGTCGAACATACCCAACCATAAATGGAGGATGAACGACCAACCCATATGGCTCAAAGATGGACGTCATAGTACGCCCGATTCAGAAATATGTCCGTGCACATGTCCACCCCTTATACGGAATCCAGGATATACGTGGGACATGTACCTAATTAGCCTCATAAACTACGTCTTGTGTGCACGGTCCAATGTGGAAATACCAACACATGACCATAGTGTGCCCAGCTAAAAATCCTACACAATAACCAATCGGCACGCAGATATGACTCCAGATATGTCATGATGCAACATGACAACGAAACTCAAAGAATCACATATCCAATAAGGATCAAAAGACTCACCGAAGTGAACAACAACAGACTGGCAATGAAAAGTTGATACGACTAATCAATATCCAAACAACAATCCTGGGATCATCATCCCCAGTGAATGTTCAATACGATCAACGGTCTCAACACATCAGTCCTGGAATCAACATCCCTCAACGAAACAGTCAACACAACCATCGATACCAAACAATGGTTCTGGGATCAACATCCCTCGACGAGCAGCCAATACGAATCTCATTATACAACATATACAACGACTCAACATAATAATTATCCTCATAACTGAAGAATACTTAATTTACCTCAGAGCCGAAGATAATATCCTTTGCACAAACAACATCCCTGAACGAATATGCAGTTATACCAATAATCTCGAATGAGGTACATTCAATTAATAGCAATAAACCACCATCCCGACATCAATGTCGACACAATAAACTATTCTCGATATCTGATATTCCATATCACCGACCAAAGACAACTCATGTCTTCCTCAAACACAATTAAATCATATACATTATGATTTAATCAAACTAGAGCATAATATATAACCCATCATCTCGACAACGTATATTTATAATATCATTACAATATGAATTATAAATGAAATGAAACCTAAACCATTCATTAAATATTATAAACTGAACAAGTATAACTTGCCTCGATACCGATATTACGAATCCATTACCGATTCCATTGCCTTCGTCTACGAGCTCCTCGACCCTGACCAAAGCAATCTGCGAACTCTTCAATCTCAACCGCAACACAATGGTCTAAATCGACGATCAATTATCATAACCTATTGCAATAATCGATTAACACACATTCGGTAAAAATAAACAACCGACATAACCAACCAATCAAACTCAATGGTTCAACAATAGTTCGATCATATACACAAAACCAAATAATCCAACTCAAAAAATACGAACTCATATCCACAATACAAACCGCAACTCGATAATCAATATAACCGATCAATAAACCCAATGGTTCCACAATATCTCGATTAAACCCAAATCCGAACGAGCCCAAATCAATCAATCATGAATTCAAGACCTCAACACGATTCATAATCCGATAATCATATCGATAATCAAATTAAATCAATAACAAGGGTCTAAACATTACCGATTCCAAATTCACTCTTAAATACGAATACAAGTTTCCTCCTTGTAAAATTAAAATAAAAACTAATTACCGATTATCATCATCAATCCAGATAATCCGATTAGTTAAACATGTAGATGATCATATTCCAAGGGTGTCAAATAATTCAATCTTTCGATTTGAACACTTGTTCAATACGTATGAACTTCCCAACTTAAAGATGAATAATAATCTCATCAACCTTGTAATCATATTCGTATTCCCATACGAATATTGTACCAAAACACATGACTTAGTTCTAGATATGAATATTCCATATTCATATCCAAAACACCAACACTTCTTAAACATATTCATCATATCACATAATCCAAGAGTTACTTAAGAACACGAATTATTCCAAAATCACATTCAAAATCCCCAAGACGACATAATCCGATGTCTTCTAACATCTCAACAATCACCTAATTCATAATCCAAGGCATATATCATTATACTCTTCCACATACACTTCTCATGACATCAAAATTGTAACAACACCATCATAATATCATTAGGACCATACAAAAATCATATCACCCTATTTACTTCATGAAATTATCACAAAAAAATATGAATAAATCCAACCATGATTCCATAATCGCGTTCATAATTATATAATCCTTAACTTTAACACATAAACCAATTAGGGAAATCTCATCATCGTCTTCTCCAACACATACCTAACCAAAAATCCCAAGAACGCTATAATTTCATAATCATAAACCACATAATCAAGACAAATATCATCATATCATCGTCTTCCTTAACAAAATTCCCGTGTAATACCAAGAATCATCACAACAACTCCATAAACTATCATCATACGAACTAATCATCAACAACAACATCAAAATCCGAAATTAAAGAGGGGATTATTTAACATACCTCTTAGAAGATGAAGTACACAAGCAAACACCTCAAGAATTAACAATAACTACTCATCTCATGCTCCAAATCTAAGCCCTTATCCTCATAATCGACTTAGAAGATCCAAAACTCCACCTCTGAGTGTTGGAGGTGAAAGACAAAATCAAGTTCTAAAGAAAAACGAAGTGACAGGCATCACACTAATATAAACTCCCAAATCGTTACGTACATAACATGCATTTGTTAACGTACGTAATATCCCTTTACGTACGTTATCTATCCTGGATAGCGTACGTAACGACGAGCCAGAGGCCACTGACATAAATTCAAACCACGATTGCATACGTAAGGCTCATGCCATAGTGTATGTAATACAGGAGTTGACTTACTACAGTGCCATACTTGTTTACGTATGTAATGAGGTGTCCTTAACGTATGTAAAGCTCTAGGTTGACTCACCTGTCCACATCTGCGCCGAAAGTTGCCGACCATGGGCCCACTAGCCGATCACAGCTCGGTCCTGTCCGATTCCCCTCATAACGTACGTAATGCATGATACATAACATATGTTATGCTTACCAGTTTACCGTACGTAAGTCCCTAAGCTTAGCGTATGTAATGGCTTTCTGTACTTAGCCAAATCCAACTGTTCCTGTCCGTCTCGACATACTGGATACGTATACTTGTCCCAAAATATTCTCATACGATACATCTAGTACACGATATCTGTAATACCCGACTGTAATTCTTCATCCTTACTGTTGTTTTGTTCAGATAATTTGACTAATGTCGAGATGTTACGAAATTGAGTTAGTTATCGTTGTTATTCGCCTTATGTTTGTTGGTTTGATGTTAATTGGAGAGTTGCATTTTTGAACCTATTCTGTTGGTGTAGCGTACGCTATATAGTGTGATTAACGTACGTTAAGATTGTGCCTTAACGTACGTAATTTGTTATCAGTTACGTACGTTAAGAGAGAATCATACATTAGTTGACTTCTGCACGTGAGGCTGATATCCGTTGCCATGCACGTGAAGGGTGATTGGGCTGTCATGTCAGTCAGAGTCAACCCTATTTAGCGGACGTAATACCCTTTTCTTTAGCGTACGTAAATGGCCAGTGAAATCAAGATAGTAGCCCCTGTAAGTCGATTATGTACGTAACTCCCTACTGGTTAGCGTACGTAACAGTGTTAACGTACGCTAATTTTGTTCGATACCGTACGTTAAGGCTGTACAGTCTATTTAAAGACACAGCCTGTTTTTCTTTCCTTCACAACTCCAACCCGATTTTCTCTACATATATCGTCCCCATGCATCCATAAACCGATATCAACCTCCTCCAACTTGTGTTTAAGCCTTAAATCTTGGAGTGGAGCTCATTACCTTGAAGTTTAGAAAGTGTTCTTGAGCTTGGAGTGTCTTTCTTGTATTGTTGAGGGTTGTTCTTTGTTTCTGGAGGTATGTGTGCATTTCTTCTCTGTATTTTTCATATGTTGAAGTTAATAATGAGGTATACTTCACCTAGAGTTAAATTAATCAAGTAAAACATAGTTATAATTAAACTTTTTAACACTTCTTGATGAATATGAAAAATGAGGGTTTGGAATGGATGTGTTCTTGATGTTATAGTGATAGTAACCATGTTTGTAATTATCATGCTCATCTTCCTGGATGAATTAAGCTAAGTAGAACATTGTTGAATCAGTTAGCTTCATCATAGTTGGATTTAATCAATAGTATTGATATCATAAAGTGTTTAAACACCACATTAGTGATTTAATTGCCTTGGGAAGAACTTGACAATGTTAAGGATAAGATGAAGTTCTTTTGTTCAGAAATCTTAGAAGTTTTATTATCATTATGGTTCATCTTATCGAGGCCTTGAGAAATGATAAGGATATTGATGAATACAACAATAACCTTTTAGTAATCTAATCTGTTGATAACTTAAGAACATAGTTGATCAGCATGCTAAAATAGATAGTGTTCTTAAGAAGGTAATGCTGATTATGAACGATAAAGTCATAATAATTTGAGTATCGAATTCGTTATGATTATCCTTATATAGTAGTAGATGTTGTAGAACATGAGGAATTGATTAAACCGATTCTATTGGTGAATTGAAGATGTTTTGTTCATAGAAATGACAAGAGTATTCAAGGACATTGTTGATATAGTAATCCGATTGTGGAAGACAAACTATATGTATTGAAACCCTTCAAATAATCGATAGAATATTCATTAGGATGGAATGAATTATTCGAGTAGGTTGCGGGCGTCGTTAACTACGAATTGATATAAATATTATGTGAATATGTTATTGAATTAATTACATTTCATTCAAGGTTGCTTGTTCGATTGGGTGTTTAACCGAGGATACCATCCGTTTGATCTTTTGGAGGAGGACTATCTTTTGCTTACGGAGTTGAGGCAAGTTATCTCGCTTGGTTATAATGATGATTATATTCTTGCGATGTTTATACGTTTCATGTATATAAAATGTTTATGAATTGGTGACTCGTAATTTGATATTGTCCTTTACGTTGTTCCGTTTTTCATCATGGGATTGCATTCCCAAGTATGTGACTTTGAATCGTTGATCTCGTTGGTCCTCGTTGTCACTTCGGTGAGTTTTTATTGATCCCTAATCGGATATGTGATTTATTGAATTCGTTGTCATGTTGTATCGTGACAAATCTGGAATCATATCTGCGTGCCGATTGGTTATTGTGTAGGATTTTTAGCCGGGCACATATATAGTCATACGTGGATGTTTCCGTATTAGACTGTGCACACGAGATGTAGTTCGTGAGGCTAATTAGGTATATTGTCACACGTATATTTTGGATTCCGTATACGGGATGGAAATGTACACGGACACATTTCCGGATCGGGTGTACTGTGATGTCCATCTTGAGCCATATTATTTAATCGTGCATAGTCCATGTATGATTGGATATGTTCGATGATTTGGGACTGATTGTTCATACGCCCGAGGGGTATGTTCAATAGTCGGGATGTTTTCTTTGAGATCTTATATATGTGGATTATATAATGTCAGGAGAATCATTTATCATGTATATCTGACCCTATGTTTTGGGCTAAATACTTTTATTGTATTTTAGGTCGAGGCAAAGGCAATGCATGGGAAGAGCACGATGACGGCGAAGGGTTCGAAGGATACTATCGGGGGCCCCATGTCTTTTATGTCCGATTATTTCAAACCGTGTAATGTTACTTTAATTCTGCTTTATTTAAGTTATTGTATGGTTTTATTGACATTTGAGGTATATTCCATCTCCATATGGTTCATACTTATATTTCGGATCCTATGTATCATAAGGCCGTTGGCCATACCTTTAATAAACTCCTAATCGGAGTAATAACTATTTATTATAGTTCGGTATCACAAAGTAATACTTATTTAATCTGTATTTTGATATCGTCTGGTGGGTCCCAGCATGGGGTCCACGACACTATAATAGTCGCCTTTAAGGTGTTACAGAAGATGGTATCAGAGAGTGTTGTTTTCTCTTTAAGAGTCGTTGCAGAATGAACTAGTATCTAAAGACCTTCGTGTCACGTGTGACCTGTGCAAGCGCCTGACCCTACGAGCCAAATACGGTATGTACTTTACGAGCCATGATTTAATTACTGGCATGATATTGATATCGGAATGGATCTCTTTGTTGATCTTGTTATTTCGAGGATCTGTGGCAGGATCTATCTGATTGATAATTTGAGGAAAATGCTGGATTGATTATATGATTGAAATTATTCGACTCGACGTCGATGTAATATTTTGTGTGACACTCGTGGTCGCTAATTCATTATGAACCGTTTTCTCAAATATGTGATTCCTTATTGCTATTAACTTAGCATGAATTGTGATCAGTATCTTGAACTGTACTTATGGTTATCATTATGATTGATTCTTTGAGTATGGAAAGAAATCTGAGAGGTCGTGGCAGAGGGGGACGAGGTCGCGGAAGGGGCCGAATCCCGATACCTGGAGCCAACAGACGCGCGAATGTGGATCATAGTTCTGCAGACAGTGGTTCACCTTCTAGGGACCAATCGCACCACAGTGGGTGTGACGATGCACGTGTCGATCCTTACGTTGTGATGCAGGGCATGATGACTCAGATGACCCAGATGGGTCAATTAATGGAAGCTATGCAGAGGTCCACTACTGGCCAGCAACAAGGGCCTCATCCTCCACCTACTGTGCTTGGCGGACCCGTGATTCGAATCATCAGCGATATCTCTCGCCAGCGACCTCCGACCTTTGAAGGATCCTCTGAGCCTGCTGACATTGTGCATTGGATTGAACATTTTGAGAAATTATTCAAAATGGTGGACTGCCCGGAAGAGAATTGCGTCTCCATAGCAGCTTACTATCTTAGCAAGGGCGCTCACACTTGGTGGCTTTCAGTGAGGCCAGCTGATGGTGTATACACTCGGGAGGAATTTAAAAACCTCATGCTAGACCGTTACTATCCAGGGCCACTCCGTGAGTCCAAGCTGTCGGAATTGCTAAACCCGGACCCGTCCGAGGATGATGATGTACTATCTGTTGCGGATAAATTTCAGGCACTTCTTCCTTTTGCCTCGTCGATTGTCCGTACGGAGGCTGATAAAATCAAATATTTTCTCAAGAGGCTTAAACCCCGAATGAGAATACAGCTGTTGAATCACCACTATACGACCCTTCCGGACTTCATCGAGAAAGCTCTGGAATACGAACTCACCGCGAAGGAGATTTCCAAGAAGCAACCACAGTCCAACAACAAAAGATCCGGGGCAGAACCGCAGTGAGAGTAACAGGGGACATTCAGAAGCCCCGATCTTTGCCAAACCCTTGATCGACCACCCATGGCCGAAGCGGTCGGATCGCACTCTCGGCGGTCCCCTCATCATTGTGTGCTATAAGCTGCGGAGACCGAGGGGGCACGTCGGATCGAATGCCGGCCGTCCGTCGCATGCCATACTTGTGGGAAGAATAGACATCATGCTCGTTTTTGAAGGAATGGACCCGAACGTGAACCAGTAGCGTCTCACGCTCCAGTTTAGTCTTCTGTCCAGGACCGTGTGCCTCCGCCCGCTTCTTATCAGACTACCGCTGCAAACAGGGGGATGGGTCGTGGGAATCAGAGTGGTACACATGGTGCAGGAGCTGCGAAACCCAAGATTTATTAGATGAAGAAAGCTGACGATCCCGAGGCCAGCATGATTGCAGGTATACTCGAGATCCACTCTCAGCCAGTGTGTGTTCTTTTTGATACCGACACTTCACACTCTTTTATATCTACTTCTTGTTTAAGTTGTTTGCCTCTAGACCATGTTATAAATTGTGAGCCTTATATGATTGGTCTACCTGATGGTAGAAGAATTATTAGAAATCGTGAAGTCCAGGACTGTCCGATTCGTATGAACGACCGTGAGTGGTTGTCAAACCTGATTGTAGTCGATTTACCTAAGGATGATATAATCTTGGGTATCAATTGGATGGATCATCATGATGCCATACTTAGTGTCCGCAAGCGGATGGTAACCGTCACTTCTGATGATGGTTTCGAGTGTATTTTTCGAGGTGATAATCCCAGCCGTTCCGGGAGAGTCATCAGCGCTATGAAAGCAGTGAAACTGCTTAATCAAGGGTGTATTGGTTATTGGTGCTACATGACCAAAACAATAGATCGACCAGTCGAATTGACCGACATTCCGGTAGTCCGAGACTACCTAGACGTATTTCCAGACGAGTTGCCAGGCTTACCTCCACATCGTGAGGTGGAGTTTATTATTGAATTAGATCCAGGGATATCCCACTTTCAAAAGCACCGTATCATATGGCTCCGACTGAGATGCAGGAGTTGAAGAACCAGCTTGAGGAGTTGACTGAAAAAGGCTATATTCGACCTAGTGCGTTCCCTTGGGGAGCACTAGTGTTATTTGTACGGAAGAAAGACGGATCTCTATGTTTATGTATTGATTATCATGAACTGAACGGGGTAACCATCAAGAACAAATATCCTTTGCCTCGTATTGATGATTTATTGGACCAACTTCAGGGAGCTGCAGTGTTTTCTAAGATCGACTTGAGGTCCGGTTATCATCAGTTAAGGATTCGAGAGTCTAACATTTCGAAGACATCCTTCCGTACTCGCTTTTGGCATTATGAGTTCGTGGTGATGCCATTTGGTTTGACTAATGCACCAGCTGTATTCATGGAATTGGTGAATTGGGTTTTTATTAACTATCTGGATTGCTTTGTGGTCATTTTTATTGACGAAATCCTGATTTACTCTCGTGACCACGAAGAACATGAACGTCATCTCCATCAAGTTCTCGATGTGTTGAGGCGGGAACAGCATTATGGGAAGTTTTCTAAATGTGAATTCTGGATGCCTGAGGTTATCTTTCTTGGGCATGTGATATCAGCCGAAGGAGTGAGAGTGGACCCACAGAAGACAGAAGCCATTCGAGATTGGCTACCTCCGAAGAACGTGAAGGAAGTTCGTAGTTTCCTCGGCCTAGCAGGTTACTACCGACGATTCGTGGAAAGATTCTCCAAAATTGCGCAACCGATGAGTAACCTACTAAGGAAGGATAAGAAGTATTTGTGGTCAGAAGCATGTCAGCAAAGTTTTGATGATCTCAAGAGTCGATTGATTTCAGTACCTGTCTTCATTCTACCAAAAGGAACGGAAGGATTCGTGGTGTATAGTGACGCGTCGAGGCAGGGCCTTGGATGTGTACTAATGCATGAAGGGAAAGTGATTGCCTATGCATCGAGACAATTGCGACCCTATGAAGTTAACTATCCGACCCATGACTTGGAGCTAGCAGCCGCATTGTTTGCTTTGAAAATCTGGCGTCACTATCTATATGGAGTTACCTGTCAGATCTTTACTGATCACAAGAGCCTGAAGTACATTTTTACTCAGAAGGAGTTGAACATGAGGCAGATAAGGTGGATAGAATTAATCAAAGATTATAATATCGAGATCCTTTATCATCTAGGCAAGGCAAATGTGGTTGCCGATACCTTGAGCCGTAAGACAGTGCAGGAGTAGATGCTTAGCCGCTTGACAGCTCAGAGGAAATTGCAGTTGGATCTTATGAGGCCAGAGATTGAAGTTTGGTTACAGTGTGTTCAGGGACAACTTTGCACACTTGAGATTTCTTTGTCTCTTGATGATATAATCAGATCGAAGCAGATTACGGACCCATTCCTATCTCGAGTTCGAGATGAAGTCACTCAAGGGAAAGCCCCTGGATTTGTGATCCACGAGGATGTATTGATACACTTCAGGAATCGAGCGTGTGTACCAGCAGACGAGGAGTTGAGGAACCCTATCATGAGAGAGGCCCATGTTACCCCATACTCTATTCACCCGAGGTCTAGTAAGATGTATAAGGATTTGAAGCAATATTATTGGTGGGGAAATATGAAACGTGAGGTTGCCGAATTCGTTTCGAGATGTTTAACCTGTCAGCAGGTTAAAATTGAGCACCAGCGACCCATAGGAATGCTGAAACCGCTCCCAATTCCTGAGTGGAAATGGGAGGGCATATCAATGGATTTTATCACTAGCTTGTCGATGAGTCGTCGAGGAATGAATACGATTTGGGTGATTATGGACCATCTAACCAAATCAGCCTACTTTTTGGAGATTAAAGACACGTGGGGTCCTGAGAGATTGGCCCAGCTATTTATTAAAGAGATTGTAAGGTTACATCTTACCCCCAAGAGTATTGTATCGGACCGTGATGGGCCATTCGTGTCACAATTCTGGAAGGCAGTTCATCGTGCGATGGGCACACAATTGAATTTCAGTACGGCTTTTCATCCGCAGACCGATGGTCAGTCTGAGAGAACTATCCAAACCCTAGAGGACATGTTGAGGGCATGTGCTCTTGATTGGAACGACGATTGGGAAAGCCAGCTACCTTTGGTTGAATTCACTTATAATAATAGTTGGCATGCTTCGATTCAGATGGCTCCGTATAAGGCATTGTATGGCCGTCGTTGTAGGTCCCCTTTGTGTTGGGAAGAACAGTCAGAATATTTGGGTACGGAACCCTATATGTTGTTAGCAGAATGTGAGAAGATCACTTTGATTAGGAGTCATTTGTTAACGGATCAAAGTCGAAAGAAATCCTACGCAGACCACCGTCGATGACCGCTTGAGTTCGAGGTTGGTGACCATGTGCTAATGAAGGTGTCTCCTACTCGAGGTGTTTTTAGTTTTGGGAAGAGAGGCAAGCTGAGCCCGAGGTACATTGGGCCGTTTGAGATTTTGGAGCGTGTAGGTGATCTGGCCTATCGACTGGCTTTGCCACCGGCTTTGAGTCGGATTCACAACGTGTTTCATGTCTCCCAGTTGAGGAAGTATGTTGCTGATCCGAGCCATGTACTTCAGTTCGAAGAGATTGAAATAGCGAAGGATCATTCGTACGAGGAGTGTCCTGTACAAATACTCGAGAGGAGGATCAAGCAGTTGCGGAACAAGACGATTCCCCTACTGAAGGATCAGTGGTCACGACACGGAGTCGAGGAGGCTACGTGGGAAACAGAGTGTAACATGCGAGCGAGATATCTCGAATTATTTGCCCCTTAGCATCGGGGACGAAACTCCTTTTAAGGGAGGGAGTATGTAATACCCGACTGTAATTCTTCATCCTTACTGTTGTTTTGTTCAGATAATTTGACTAATGTCGAGATGTTACGGAATTGAGTTAGTTATCATTGTTATTCGCCTTATGTTTGTTGGTTTGATGTTAATTAGAGAGTTGCATTTTTGAACCTATTCTTTTGGTGTAGCGTACGCTACATAGTGTGATTAACGTACGTTAAGCTTATGCCTTAACGTACTAATTCGTTATCAGTTGCGTACGTTAAGAGAGAATCAGACATCAGTTGACTTACATCTCATTTTTGAACCTATTCTTGTTTTTCATTCCTTCACAACTCCAACCCGATTTTCTCTACATATATCATCCCCCTGCATCCCTAAACTGATATCAACCTCCTCCAACTTGTGTTTAAGCCTTAAATCTTGGAGTGGAGATCATTACCTTGAAGTTTAGAAGGTGTTCTTGAGCTTGGAGTGTATTTCTTGTAGTGTTGAGGGTTGTTCTTCGTTTTTGGAGGTATGTGTGCATTTCTTCTCTGTATTTTTCATATGTTGATGTTAATAATGAGGTATACTTCACATAGAGTTAAATTAATCAAGTAAAACATGGTTATAATTAAACTTTTTAACACTTCTTGATGAATATGATAAATGAGGGTTTGGAATAGATGTGTTCTTGATGTTGTAGTGATAGTAACCATGTTTGTAATTATCATGCTCATCTTGCTGGATGAATTAAGATCAGTAGAACATTGTTGAAGCAGTTAGCTTCATCATAGATGGATTTAATCAATAGTATTGATATCATAAAGTGTTAAAATTACCTTGGGAAGAACTTGACAATGTTAAGGATAAAATGATGTTCTTTTGTTCAGAAATCTTAGAAGTTTTATTATCATTATGGTTCATCTTATCGAGACCTTGAGAAATGATAAGGATATTGATGAATACAACAATAACCTTTTAGTAATCTAATGTGTTGATAACTTAAGAACATAGTTGATCATCATGATAAAATAGATAGTGTTCTTAAGAAGGTAATGCTGAATATGAACGATAAAGTCATAATAATTTGAGTATTGAATTCGTTTTGATTATCCTTATATAGTAGTAGAAGTTGTAGAACATAAAGAATTGATTAAACCGATTCTATTGGTGAATTGAAGATGCTTTGTTCATACAAATGACAAGAGTATTCAAGGACATTGTTGATATAGTAATCCGATTGTGGAAGACGAACTATATGTATTGGAACCCTTCAAATAATCGATAGAATATTCGTTATGATGGAATGAATTATTCGAGTAGGTTGTGGGCATCGTTTCCTACGAATTGATATTAATATTTTGTGAATATGTTATTGAATGAATTACGTTTCATTCGAGGTTGCTTGTTCGATTGAGTGTTTAACCGAGGATACCGTCCGTTTGATCTTTTGGAGGAGGACTATCTTTTGCCTACGGAGTTGAGGCAAGTTGTCTTGCTTGGTTATAATGAAGATAGATTCTTGCGATGTTTATACGTTCCATGTATATGAAATGTTTATGAATTGGTGACTCGTAATTTGATATTGTCCTTGACGTTGTTTTGTTTTTCATCATGGGATTGCATTCCCAAGTATGTCACTTTGAATCGTTGATCTCGTTGGTCCTCGTTGTCACTTCAGTGAGTTTTTCTTGATCCCTAATCGGATATGTGATTTATTGAATTCGTTGTCATGTTGTATCGTGACATATCTGGAATCATATCTGCATGCCGATTGGTTATTGTGTAGGATTTTTAGCCGGGAACTTATATAGTCATACGTGGATGTTTTCCGTATTAGACTGTGCACACGAGACGTAGTTCATGAGGCTAATTAGGTACATTTTCACACGTATATTTTGGATTCCGTATACGGGGTGGACATGTACACGGACACATTTCCGGATTGGGAGTATTGTGATGTCCATCTTGAGCCATATTGTTTAATCGTTCATAGTCCATGTATGATTGGATTTGTTAGATGATTTGGGACTGATTGTTCATACGCCCGAGGGGTATGTTCAATAGTCGGGTTGTTTTCTTTGAGATCTTATATATGTGGATTGTATAATGTCGGGAGAATCATTTATCATGTATATCTGACCCTGTGTTTTGGGCGAAATACTTGTATTGTATTTTAGGTCGAGGCAAAGGCAAGGCACGGAAAGAGCATGGTGACGGCGAAGGGTTCGAAGGATACTAGTTCGGGGGGCCCATGTCTTTTATGATTGGTTATTTCAAACCGTGTAATGTTACTTTATTTCTGCTTTATTTAAGTTATTGTCTGGTTGTATTGACATTTGAGGTATATTCCATCTCCATATGATTTATACTTATATTTCGGATCATGTGTATCATAAGGCCGTTGGCCATACCTTTAATAAACTCCTAATCGGAGTAATGACTATTTATTGTGGTTCGGTATCACAAAGTAATACTTATTTAATTTGTATTTTTGATATCGCCTGGTGGGTCCCAACGTGGGGTCCACGACATTGTAATAGTCGCCTTTTGGGGTGTTACAATATCCTCAAATGCAATTGTCGACCAAGTATGACAATTATACAAATACCGCTGTCTTAGTCTTCAATTTATCTTATCCATACTGTATAGACACGAAGCTATGCAGTATATCTCAGATAAAATAATGCGAAAAATTTGTACTGAAAATCCGGATATTACATACCACCCCCCTTAAAATAAGTTTCGTCCTCGAAACTTGGAACTTTGTCACAAACAACAGATCAACCAAAAACTTCCAAACTCATCACAAAAGTAATCAATTGTCGCCACAAGCGAATAACCAAACCAACATAATTACAGGTGTGTGAAGCCGATGATCTCCCGTGATACTAGCACACGACTCCCATACGAAGTCTCAACACAATACCAACACACACTAATATCACAATTAGCAATTTGAAAAGAATCTCAAAAATTTTGGAACCTCCAAAAATCGGTTTGACACAAAGGTCAGAAAATTATTTTCAAAAGTCACGCTACTACCGTACTGGTAGAGCCACACAACACACACGCCCAGGTTTCAAAAAACCCAAGCTCCGATACCATCTTCTTTAACACCCCCAAAACTAACCGGGAATATTACAGCGTCGTGGGCCCCCGCGCCGGAACCCACCAGGCTAAAACTCATTTTCGCAAACATTTCAAACACGCCAAAGAGGCAAAGGCGATAATATTTTTGTAATGTCCTCGAATTTCTACTATGATTGTTTAATGTTATTTTATCCGAATTATATTGTATAATGTGGAATCTGTACAGTATGGATAAAATTATTGAAAGACTGAGACATCTGTATTAGTATAATTGTCGTACTTGGTCGACATGTGCATTCGAGGATATAGTATGTTGTGTATACCTATTCGGTATATTGAGACGACAAGCAAGATCAGTGTAAATGGCTAAGTATATCCACGTTAGCGCACGCTACGATGTATACTTACCGTACGCTAATGCACAAGGATTACATACGTTAAGAAAGATAGCTAACATACGTAAGATGCATACATATTACGTACGTTAAGTGGATAAGCTAACGTACGTTAAGTTCATGTCAGGCAGGATCAAGCTATGGCCGACAGGTGGGTCCCGTGGTCTGCACCTTTCGGCACGGATGTGGACGGACCAGTCAACGCTGATGTTAATGTACGCTATGGGAAGTGTATAACGTACGTTAAATGGAGTTTCACTGTAGCAAGTCAATGTACATATTACGTATGCTATGAAGGATATGTTACGTACGTAATAGATTTAACGAAACAGGTCCGTGAGTTCTGGAATGATGTTACGTACGCTATGAGAGACATGTAGCGTACGTAAGGTGCATTACGTACGTTTATGGATTGATAACATATGTAATGAGCGATGCAGTTTATAAAATAAGTTTCGTTCTTTCATTTCTTCACGAGAGAAAATCGATATCCTTCCTCCAACTTCGTCCCTCTGCACATGAAAGTGAGAATAAACCTCTTCTATCTTGGTTATGAGCTTGGAAGTGTAACACCCCCGATATATTCAGGAATATTACAGCGCCGTAAATCCTTTACATAAGAATTTACAAGGCTAAATAAATGAAAAGATAATGACAGATACCAAATTATGAAATCACTGAAAATATATTATGACAGTTCTGGTTCGATACCGAAAATACAAATATCCAAAAGGAGAATATCAATACACCACCGAAATCCAAACATCACAAATTACGACGTACTCGAGTACTTATTAAAATAACCAACACTAGACAATAAACCCGACCGGAAACATCACTCTGCACCCTCGTTGTCATGCATCTCCAGTGGTTGTTTCCCCGCTCTCCTGGTTCCTGAACATAAACAAATGTTCACCCCCGAAGGGGTTAGCACAACGATGCTAGTACAAGTACAATAATCATACAACAGTGATGTAATCAACAATCATCATAACAAGTTTCTCCAACAAGAAATAACAACAACATTTATAACATCACAACAATCTCAACATACTGATGGTATTCCAACGATCCAACGCACACAGCTATAGATTCCCATGATGATCCCGTCGGACCAACGCATGGTGGAACTACCTGTCCAACGATCCAGCGCACGCAGCTATAGATTCCCATGATGATTCCCATCGGATCAACGCATGGTGGACATTTAATCACAACACATATACACGATACAATCACAATATAACTGTCATAATATAAACAATTCTAATTAGAGTACTTGCCTCGGTTCGATGACAAGAATAAAACTTCCACGAATATCAAAATACTCGAAGGTCGTCCCCTTCGATCAATCACGTTGCTAAGCTTGAACCTTAACAAAATAAATAATATAGAATTCATCTTAAGTCGAACGAACATCTAACAATCCAAATTACGGTCGGAAGTTCTTAAAATGAAATCTGTCTGGCTTGCTTAACGCAAGCTATGTATCCTATGCAGTGTACGTTAAGGCTACTCATTAGCGCACACAATTATACGCAGCCTAGCGTACGCTAACCATGCACGGTCAGTACCTCACTGATCAGTAGATTAACTCATCTGATGATATAACGCACGCTAAGTTCCAAACGTAGCGTACACTAAACATGCCCGATAGCGTACGTTAATTCACATAGCTTAGCGTACGCTAAGTGTGCATGGAAGTTTCACTACTGGGCAGCCGACTTGTTCTAACGGTGATGAAACTTACGAATTCCTCAGCGATTAACATACGTTATCCGTCTACATGCCATGTTCATAAACTTATGAATGATGTTACGGATTCAAACATCATTGAATTTCAAGGAAATGATTATCATCACAACTCTTATATTCGAACTCGATTATCATTCTCATATGAAGTTTGGTGATCTCAGGTTGATGCATTAGATTCCATTATCATTATCACATTCATACTTCATCTTGAAGGTGAACTAACAATTCCAACTTATACGAAAGGATACAACCTAAGATGATTCTTTCTTAAGTCCTTATAATCAAAAGTGATATCACTTCCAAGTTTATGATCAATATGACAACATAAATCATACGGATAATCAACCTCAGAATGTTCCTCTCCTCATTTGATGTACTAGGATTCCAACTACGAGGGATCCAACGATGATATCATAAGCATAGTTATTCCGACTTCTAAGCATGATGTTTGTTCGAATAATTCACCAATGGAACTCAATATCTTGATAGCATGATTCATCTGATTCTTCAGAACACGAATCTAAGGCTGTAGAAGGAATTAACATACCTTAAGATGAAGAAAACACCGAGTCAAAAGGTAGAATCCAGCTCCGGTTGGTTGTTTGCCAATCCAAGGTGTTTCTCCACTTCAACAATGAATCACAAGTGACATTCAATCTCCAATGATCAAGTAGAGGTGGTATAAGTGTGTTTAAAGAGGATATAAGGCTCTCTGGTCTCTCAAGAACGAAGGACAAGTGAAGGAAATAAGAAGAAATGGAGTGTTGTCCCTTATATAAAGTTTTTGTACACTAGCTGATTAGCACACGCTATCATACAATCCTTAGCGCACGCTAATAAACGTTGACTCCAAAACTCTCCAGGTTCGCCCGCGGGAATTTTATCCAGACCCACGTCCGGCTGGCGTATGTGCTAGCCGTCTAGCTCAATAATTGACTGTCTAGCGCACGTAATTCTTCATTCGTAGCGTGCGCTAGTTGTAGCCGATAATACACATTAAGCTACAATCTTAGCGTGCGCTATCACGAGTTTGCATGAGAAATTTTGCATGTTGTTATACTTATGTACAAGGATAGAAATGTGAGAAATATCATGCTCCAATTATCGAGATCACAATTCCGAATAATACAGGGTTCAAATACAGATGCAATACACAATAATAAATCCAGATATTACATACTCTCCTACTAAAAATGAGTTTCGTCCCGAAACTCAAGACGAAAATAACTCTGGATATCTGGAATTCATGCTTTCTTCCGTCTCCCAAGTGGCTTCTTCCACTCCGTGGCGTGACCACTGAAATTTGACCAAAACGATTGGTTTGTTCCTCAATTGCTTAACTCAACTCTCGAGTATCATGACCCGTATTTCTTAAAATGTTCCATCTTGAGCGAATTCGATTTCTCCGAAATCAATGACATGACTAGGATACGGTATATATCTCCGTGACTGGGATACGTGAAACACATTATGAACATGGCTCAATGATGGCGGTAATGCCAATCTGTATGCCAACTCTCCAACTCTCTCAATGATCTCGAATTGTCCGATATATCTCGGACTCATCTTTCCTTTCCTTCCATAACGGAAGATTCCCCGAGTAGGAGAAACCTTTAAAAGTACAAGGTCTCCAATACTGAATTCCAATGGGCGACGCGTACGTCTGCATAAGATTTCTGTCGACTCTAGGCGGTCAACAGCCTTTCACGAATCAAGGCTATCTTCTCTAGTGTCTGCACGATCAACTCTGGTTCTGTCCCGATCAAGTCTGATGAATCGTCCCAACATAGGGGCGATCTGCATCTCCTCCCGTATAATGCCTCAAACGGTGCCATCTTAATGGAAGCATGCCAACTATTGTTGTTGGTAAATTCAATCAACGGTAGATGAACTTCCCAATCATTTGACCAATCTAAGGCACATGCCCTCAGCATGTCTTCCACCGTTTGAATGGTCCTCTCGGATTGTTCGTCTGTCTGCGGGTGATAAGCTGTACTGAAGTTCAATTTGGTCCCCAAGGCCTTATGAACTACTTTCCAAAAATGAGACACAAAACGGCCGTCTCGATCAGAAATAATGGTCTTCGGCGTACCATGCAGTCGGACTATTTCTGAAATAAATACCCGTGCCAACCTCTCTGGTCCCCACGTGTCCTTAATGCCTAGAAAATGAGCTGATTTGGTTAAACGATCAACTATCACCCAAATCATATTCATTCCTGTCTTGGTTCTCGGCATACTAGTGATAAAGTCCATCGATATGTCCTCCCACTTCCATTCAGGAATCGGGAGTGGCTTCAACATCCCGGCAGGTCGTTGATGCTCGATCTTAACCTGCTGACAAGTCAAGCATTTCGAAACATAGTCCGCTATATCTTTCTTCATGTTGCCCCACCAGAAATTTTGCTTCAAGTCCTTGTACATCTTACTGGTGCCCGGGTGGATAGAATAGGGCGAGCTGTGAGCTTCCTTCATGATCATTTGTTTCAGAACAACAACATCAGGAACGTAGAGTCGGTTCTGAAATCTCAAAACTCCATCATCAAGAATTACGAATCCGGGGGCCTTTCCCTTGATCACTTCATCACGTAACCGAATCATCAGAGGATCATCTGCCTGCATAGATTTGATTTCTTCGGTTAATGATGAAGTTATGTCCATCACGCACAGCTATCCTTGGACTCTTTGTAACCACACTTCAATTCCTTCTCGAATCATCTCTCGTTGAATGCTGAGCTGGGAGGTCAGTGTCTCCAGCATCTGGATAGAAACAGGCTTGCGGCTAAGTGCATCGGCCACTACATTTGCTTTGCCTGGATGATAAAGAATCTCCAAGTCATAATCCTTAATAAGTTCCAGCCATCTCCTTTGCCGCATGTTCAACTCTTTCTGACTGAAGATATATTTGAGACTCCTGTGATCCGTAAAGATCTGACAGTGAGTCCCGAACAGGTAATGCCTCCAGATTTTCAAAGCAAAAACTACTGCTGCTAGCTCCAAGTCATGCTTGGGTAATTCACTTCATAAGGTTTCAGCTGTCGTGACGAATAAGCGATCACCTTATCATTCTGCATCAATACACATCCGAGTCCTTGGTTCGAAGCATCACTGTAAACTATGAATCCTCTAGTTCCCTGTGGAAGTGTTAAAATTGGTGCTGTCGTCAATCTCTTCTTCAATTCATCAAAGCTATTCTCGCACAACTCGTTCCACTCAAACTTTTGTGCTTTCTGCAGTAGTCGAGTAAGTGGGCGGGAAATTTTGGAAAACCCTTCCACGAACCGACGATAATACCCAGCAAGTCCTAAGAAACTCCAGACTTCTTTCATGTTATTTGGAGGCTTCCAATCCATAACCGCTTCGATCTTCTGAGGATCTACTCAGACTCCTTTAGCTGATACCACATGGACGTGGAACATTACTTCCTTCAGCCAGAATTCACACTTAGAAAGTTTGGCGTACAATTGCTCGCTTCTCAAAAGTTCTAATACAATCCGCAAATGCTGCACATGTTCTTCCGTGCTCTTGGAATAAACTAGAATGTCATCAATGAACACAACCCCAAATTTATCCAAATATTCAATGAACACTCGTTTCATCAATTGCATGAATACAGCAGGTGCGTTAGTGAGACCAAACGGCATCACTACAAACTCACAATGTCCGTAACGAGTTCTGAATGCTGACTTCGTAACATCAGATTCCTTAATCCTCAGCTGATGGTATCCTGATCTCAGATCGATTTTTGAAAACACTGTTGCTCCTTGCGACTGGTCAAACAAATCATCAATCCGTGGCAACGGATACTTGTTCTTAATCGTCATTTTGTTCAGCTCTCGATAGTCAATATACAGTCGAAGCAATCCATCCTTATTCCGGACAAAAAGAACTGGCGCTCCCCAGGGCGAAACGCTTGGCTGGATATAGCCTTTGTCCAATAACTCCTCCAGCTACTTTTTCAGTTCGTATATCTCAGTAGGTGCCATACGATACGGCGCCTTCGAAATTGGTGTGGCTCCGGGTTCCATCTCAATGGTGAATTCTACATCCCGTCGTGGAGATAGTCCAGGTAACTCGTCAGGAAATACATCCGAAAATTCGTTCACAACAGGAATGGATGAAAGTTCCACAATTTCATCTTCTTTCTTCATTGCATAGCACCAGTATCCGGTACAGTCATGTTTCAACAATTTGACAGCTTTCATCGCCTTGATCAACTTTCCTGATCTTCCTGGTTTCCATCCTTCAAACAATATTTCGGAACCATCATCAGCGATCAGCGAGATATTCCTCCTTTGGTAGTTCACAATAGCTCCATATCGATTAAGCCAATCGTCTCCGAGTATCAGGTCGTCTCCTTGCATTTCTATCACTATCAGATTTGAGGGCCACTCTCTGCCTCCAAACGATATACGGAAATCTCTAGTTTCTAAGTTTCCAACAATTCTCTCTCCACTTGGTAAACCAACAACATAAGGTTCACAATTATGAAAACCAGAAATATTCAAACGATTTACACAAGATGAGGATATAAATGAATGCATAGCTCCTGTATCGAATAAAACGCTAACTGGCTGGGAAAGGATCTGAACAGTGCCTGATGCGATAGCAGCATCCTGATCGCCTGTTCTCCTCATCTCGTACAGACGTGGGGGAACAGATCCGGCACTCGATGTACCCCTTCGGTCCCACTGTCCTCTGCCTCGTCCGCGGCCAAAATTCTGAGGCATCTGAACACTTTGCTGCATCTGTTGGATACTAGCTTCCTTATGAACTGGCTGTGATGTACGGGTTCCATTGAACTTGCTAGCATCCTTGCAAAACGTCACACGGTGCCCTTCCTGTCCGCAATCAAAACATGTAGCTGGAGTGCGCAAACAATCACGCCAAACGTGGTCTGGGCGACCACAGTTAAAGCACCTCCTAGCTGTATCCGTCGTGGCTGACATTGTTCTAAAATTCTTTCCGCTCTTAGATGGGTGCGGAGATTTCTTGAAAGAGTGAAAGGATGACTGGGCCTTGTGGGGCCCACTGTTCTTGTGCTATGTGAAACTACCAGAGACTTTCTGCTTCTTGGATTCTGCAAACTTCTCCATTGCTGTTTCCTTGATCTCATACGCCAACGCCTTATCCTGGTATTGACGGAGAGTGGTACATTCAAAACCGGACATGTACCTCTGGATTTCTGGTTTCATTCTCATATCAAAATGGATCATCATTTCTCCATCTTACGACCGGTGTCGAGCGAATGCCAAGCTTTGGTTAAACGTCTTAATTATGCAGGATACAGGTTCGTCGGCGGGTGGCGGAGAAACACTCCCGAACTTTGGCTTCCCTCACAGGACGAGGGCAGTATTGAGCTTCCATCATCAATTTAAATTCTGTCCAGTCAGCATCATGATCTGCAGGTCGGATGGCTTCCCACCACTCGGATGCTTCCCCTATCAGAAAGTACTGAGCAATAGAGGCTCTCCGGTCATATGGGAAATTAATTCCGGCAAAGATTTTCTCTAATTCCTTCAACCAATGATCCCATGTGGGTGTCTCAAAAAAGCCGTCGAATTTGGGTGGTTGCATCTTGGCCACCTCTTGCAGCCATCGGCACATCGATTTCCCATGTCTGGGATCCCTTGCTGTCTATCTCCCTGCTGTAATCCCACCGCCACCTGCATTCGGTCCACGACCTGGGCGAACTGAGTCATCTGGTTCACCACCTGACGAAGGATTTCGGGCACAGCAGGTTCCGGTTCATTATTAATAGATCTTTGTGGCTCGCCTGAACTGTGGCTGGCCTGATTAGAAGGCGAAGCTTCTCTTTCGGCATTCCTTCGTCTACGTCCATGACTGCGACCACAACCACGTCCACCTCTCAACATACTGTAAGCATAAATACTCAATATACAGGAAACAATATCGTTCTAATGTTCGAGTATAAAGAGATACAACATGTAAAGGACGAGATAGAGTTTAGGAACTTACAAGCACCGCTCGCACGAAGACGTAGGTAGTACAGTGATGTTATTCACGACCGGTTACCTCAAAAGACGTATATGACCCCTACTTTAACCTAATGGCCAATATATCCATAATCTTAGCTCCAATACCATATTCTGTAACACCCCCGATATATTCAGGAATATTACAGCGCCGTAAATCCTTTACATCAGAATTTACAAGGCTAAATAAATGAAAAGATTATGACAGATACCAAATTATGAAATCACTGAAAATACATTACGACAGTTCTGGTTCGATACCGAAAATACAAATATCCAAAAGGAGAATATTAATACACCACCGAAATCTAAACATCACAAATTAAGACGTACTCGAGTACTTATTAAAATAACCAACACCAGTCAATAAACCCGACCGGTCGAACCTTCGATCAATCACGTTACTAAGCTCGAACCTTAACAAAAGAAATAATATAGAATTCATCTCAAGTCGAACGAACATCTAACAATCCAAATTACGTTCGGAAGTTCTTAAAATGAAATATGTCTGGCTTGCTTAACGCACGCTACGTATCCTTGTAGCGTACATTAAGGCTACTCATTAGCGCACGCAATTATAAGCAGCCTAGCGTATGTTAACCATGCACGGTCAGTACCTCACTGATCAGTCGATTGACTCGTCTGATGATATAACGCACGCTAAGTTCCAAACGTAGCGTACGCTAAACATGCCCGATAGCGTACGTTAATTTACATAGCTTAGCGTACGCTAAGTGTGCATGGCGGTTTCACTACTGGGCAGCCGACTTGTTCTAAAGGTGATGAAACTTACAAATTCCTCAGCGATTAACGTACGTTATCCATCTACATGCCATGTTCATAAACTTATGAATGATCTTACGGATTCAAACATCTTTGAAAAATCAAGGAAATGATGATCATCACAACTCTTATATTCAAACTCGATTATCATTCTCATGTGAAGTTTGGTGATCTCAGGTTGATGCATTAGATTCCATTATCATTATCACATTCATACTTCATCTTGAAGGTGAACTAACAATTCCAACTTATACGAAAGGATACAACCTAAGATGATTCTTTCTTAAGTCCTTATAATCAAAAGTGATATCACTTCCAAGTTTATGATCAATATGACAACATAAATCATACGGATAATCAACCTCAGAATGTTCCTCTCCTCATTTGATGTACTAGGATTCCAACTACGAGGTTTTCAACGACGATATGATAAGCATAGTTATTCCGACTTCTAAGCATGATGTTTGTTCGAATAATTCACCAATGGAACTCAATATCTTGATAGCATGATTCATCTAATTATTCAGAATACGAATCTAAGGCTGGAGAAGGAATTATCATACCTTAAGATGAAGAAAACACCGAGTCAAAGGGTAGAATCCAGCTCCGGTTGGTTGTATGCCAATCCAAGGTGTTTCTCCACTTCAACAATCAATGACATTAAATCTCCAATGATCGAGTAGAGGTGGTCTAAGTGTGTTTAAAGAGGATATAAGGCTCTCTGATCTCTCAATACGAAGGACAAGTGAAGGAAATAAGAAGAAATGGAGTGATGTCCCTTATATAAAGTTTCTGCACACTAGATGATTAGCGCATGATATCATACAATCCTTAGCGCGCGCTAATAGATGTTGACTCCAAAACTGTCCAGGTTCGCCCGTGGGAATATTATCCGGACCCACGTCCGGCTGGCGCATGTGCTAGTCGTCTAGCTCAATAATTGACTGCCTAGCGCACACAATTCTACATTCGTAGCGTGCGCTAGTTGTAGCCGACAACGCACGCTAAGCTACATTCTTACCGTGCGCTATCACGAGTTTGCATGAGAAATTTTGCATGTTGTTATACTTATGTACAAGGATACAAATGTGAGAAATATCATACCCCAATTATCGAGATCACAATTCCGAATAATACAGGGTTCAAATACAGATGAAATACACAATAATAAATCTGGATATTACAGGAAGCATGGATTAGAAGCTTGGATATGAAGATATTGATGATTCTGGAAGAGTTTGATTGTGTTATTCATGTTCTTGAGGTATGTTGATGAACTCTACACCTTGATTTTGGATTATTGGTATTGTTATCCGTATTTGCTTCATACAATGATGATTAGGGTGTTGTTGTTATGATTCTTTAAGTTATGTGAAGTATATATGGAAGGATATGATGATCTAATTGGATGATTATCTACCTATTAAAGGATATCGAATTACATTGTTTTGATGGCCATGAACAAGGTTTTGAATCATTTAGTGTTCTTGAGGAACTCCTTGATGAATTAACATAGCAAGACGATCGTATGTTGAATTATCGGTATTTTTAGATATGAAGATCGAATGTTCGTTGATTGTAGTGGTAGAATTCATATGTTCTTGATGAAATACGAATCATGATATCAATTTGGAATCCGAAAAGATTGTGATTGATCACCAAATATGGTTTCCTCTACATTCGTATCCATAATCATATTTTGGTCATGAATTCGTAATTGTTTGAGTTGAATTGTTCAGACTTGTGTCTAATCGAGATATTGTGAAATCGTTGGGTTTGTTGATCGGTTATATTGATCGTTAATATCGATTAGCGGATTTTGGTTCGTATTGTAGATATAAGTTCGTAATGGTTTGGGTTATACTATTTGGTTTTGTATATGATCGAAGTGTCATTGAACCGTTGTGATTGATTGGTTGGATATGTCGATTATTGATTGTTATTGAACTTGTTGTGCATCGAATTATGGTAATAGGTTGAGAATATTGATCGGTGATTATAATCGTGCCTTACGGTCAAGTTCGAGGATGCTCGTGGATTGCATTGATCAGGCCGAGGAACTTACAGACAACAGCAAGGGATTGGTGACGGCTTCATTGGTATCGAGGCAAGCTATTACTTACTCAGTTATAATATTTAATGAATGGTTTCAGTTTCATTTCGTTTATAATGCATATAGCAATGATTATTACTGCAAATTCTGGAGATTTGGATTATATGTTGTCTTTCTGATTCTCGGAGTTAAATAATAATGTATATGCTTTATCTCGGTTATTGGCATATTTGGGTATCAAGGTTACGTTGTGATAAAGATGAGGATATGAGTATCTATAGTCCATGATACGTTTGGATCGCCGAGCATTTAGGATAATTGCCGGTGATGATTTGACATCGAGATTTCTCCTGAAGGACTCGGGACAATTATCTTAGTTTGATTCGGTTTAGTGTTAATGATGTTGATCATGCAGGTTGTCATTCATGTTTCTGAACATGAAATCGTCCTAGTTTTTTCATCATAGTGTCGTTCATGCTTTTGATTCATATGTTGTTCATGTTGATGAACATATTGAGTTGCATATGTGTATGCATAATTGTATTGTTTATGTTGGGTTGATCCGATGGGATCGTGTGATATATACTGAGGGCGCTGGATCGGATGTCCACTATGCGTTGGTCCGACGGGATCATCATGGGAATCTATGCTGAGGGCGCTGGGTCGTGTTTTCCACCATGCGTTGGTCCGACGGGATCATCATGGGGATCTATGTTGAGGGCGCTGGATCGTTGGATTACCCAGTGTTGTGTTAATAGAATCATGTGGATTCGCATCATTGATTTTATCATGTATTGTTGTGCTTATGTATATTATTGGTTATCCACCCTATGTTGATCTAGTAGGATCATCTTGGGATCTATGCTGAGGGCGCTGGATCATGGGATTTCCATTGAGTATACACTGTTGTTAATGTTTTGAGCATAGTGACGTTGTCATATGAGTATGCATTTGTCGGTCTTGTGTTAGGACTATGCCCGTATGTTGCACTTATCTGATCTCGGATTAGACTAACATAATTGTCGTGGTATTGTGCATCTCGAAGTATGTTCCATATTTACCTTTGTATTTGTATTTGATGGACAATTGGTTTTCGTGTCGAGATGTGATGATGTTACCCGACGGATTTGGGTTGGACAGAGTTTGTAGATTTCGTAACAGTGAGTTATGATGATGTTTTGAGAACCTTGGGTACTGTGCGAGATGTGAATTTTGGTAAAGTTATGACGATAAGATTACATTGGTCGTATTCATATTTTGTATTCTCATTGGTATGTAATTATTAATGTGATGTGACGGTTATCATTGTTGGATATTATGGCTGACCCTATCGTGGGCTTTCTTTTTTAGGTTCTTAAGATATCGAGCTTGTAGCGGTCGTGGAGATATGAGCTTCCCGGAGGATACTGGCTAGGGCATGTAATTATGTATTGAGTTTCCTGATCAGTTGTTGTATTCCGCTGCTAGAGTATTTTTAATTGTTTGTCTTTTCCGCAGCGTGAATATTTTTAAATGGCCTTTTGGTATCTGGAAACTTAGGTTACTTTGGCAACCATTTTCTAAACTATTTTGTCAGTACGTGTAAGAGATAGCTTAACGTATGTTTTTAAAATGTTAGAGTTCTGGTATTTCAGGCCTTGTCCTTTTAAACGAGATTTTACGATGGTTTTGACAAACATATTTTATATAGTCTTCAAATGTTTTAAAGATAGTACCGTCGTTGGCCTCCGGTCGGATCTGGGGGTGTTACAGAATAAGGTATCGGAGCTTAGGTTGAGAAAACCTAGGCAGTCGGGTCGAGTTGGGTCGTGATTTTGTCGTGTCATTCGAGTTGTCGGTTGACAAGTGTTTGAGCTATGGGTTTTGTTGTTCACTCGGGCTTGTGCATTATGTGATTTGCCAGTGTAGTACTGGGCTTGTTATAAATTTTTCCATATAGTATTAGCGTGTTTCGTCGAATAGAGATGTATTGTGTTCTCGAGTTGAACTGAGTTTGCAAAATGTGTGTTTTGAAAATATATGTGTCGAGTATTTTCTTGAGTTGGGACATGTGCCAGTATCACGGGGAATCGTCGACTTCACGATCTGTAAGTATTTGGATTTTTGAATTGCATTGAAATTTATTGCCGTTCTAAGTTGATATGCTTTGAGATTCAGTAGAATATTATGTGTTACAATATAAGGTGACAGAGTTGGGACAGGATTGATGATCTTGAGAAACTATGATTTTGGAAATCAGTATGTTGGGTAGATTTTGGAACGGAATTATGCATTTGGGAGAATGTTGTGGATGGTTGAGAGGAACATGTAGTCATGTTAGTACATTTTTAGATACATGAACTGCTTTTGAGCATTTGAAAATAATACTTTTCAAAATGAATATTTCACGGATGTTTTACGGAAAATGATTTTTGGGCCGAGACCCAATCGATTTTGAAATAGATTTATAACTCAGGACTTGAGGTCCAGAAGGGTTTTCTTCTTTATAAACTTCTTGTAATGTGGAACGAGATACGGGCTGAGACCTTAATGTTTCAAAAGAAAGCTTTTCTGTTTTCTAAAACTGCCGAGATTTGTAAAACACTTTACTAATCGTTTATCTATTTTATTACTGCCTTTCGGGGTTTGGGTTCATTGGTTCAAATGAAACTTCTCGGGTAGTCTTTCATTTTGTTTGATCTGTTGATTATTCAATGTTTTGTCATAGGATAATTGAGGTGATCCAGGATGGGATAATGGTTGACGTTTCGAGTCATATGTGGAAAAGGAGTTTTTGTCGGAGTCTATACATTGAGATTGTAGAACTTTATCGTGTGGTTTTCCGATGGAATACTAGTGGATCGGTGACAAGCCGAACTGTATATAGGAGTACGGATGTAACTAAGCATTTGCATAATTCCATTTAATCGTGTGTATTCAAAAAAGAATTCTCATCGAGAACTTGACGTAAGTGAGCTGATTTGATTTTTTTCGAAAATCGATTTCGTGGTCATACGAAAATTTATGTTTTGAGTTTTTAAAGTCTTGAAAGAACTTTTAAAAATTTGTCTTCCCGATGAGACTATATGATTTCAAACCGGTTTTAAAAATGTGATTGGTATACATACGCATTTAGTGCATAGTGCATATCATGGTGAAGTTATGAGTGTGACTCACGAACTGAATAATACATCAGTATGGTATGATGAAAAGAGATTCGAATTTTAGTATGGTAGTTTGGTTATCCAGAGATGATCGGTTGGTTGATCAGATAAGAGAAATATGCTGCGTGTTGTAGATCATGCACAGTATGTAATTTCGGAACTTTAGATTTCGTGAAATCGGGACATATGTGCTATGTGATTCCATTGGTATGGTAGTAGTGTGATTTTTACCATAGTGAATTTTGAAGGATTTCTTTGTAAGTGTATATTTGGGGATGGTGACCCCATGCTGGTTGTTCTGGATATTGAGTGGTCATTCCCGCTCCATGTATGATTGGATATGTTCATCGGTTTGTGATTGCTTGCTCGTATGCCGAGGAGTATGTTCACCAGTCGGTTGTGTTTCGTTGAGATCCACTGTATATGATTTGTTTAACGTTTTGAGAATTTTGCTCTTTCGTATATCGGTCTCTGTGGTTCTGTGTTCATCACGTTGGAGCTTACCATGTGAAGATATTCTCGATTATCATTGACCGTTCTTTGGTTATATTAGAGTTTATCATGTTGATGATATTCTCGATTGCGTTTTGACCTATGGTTGGTCATATTGGAGTTTATCATGTTGATGATATTCTCGATTGTGTTTTGACCTCTGGTTGGTCATATAGGAGTTTATCATGTTGATGATATTATCGATTGTGTTTTGACCTCTGGTTGGTCATAGAGGAGTTTATCATGCCGATGATATTCTCGATTGTGTTTTGTCTCTGGTTGGCTGCGTGTTGACCTTTGGATTGCTCGTATTAGAGTTTATCATGTCGATGATATTCTCGGTTAATTTATTGGTTGATCATTGCTGGTGATCATCTGAGCATTCGGATTTTGTGTTGATATTGCGGGACTTGTTGCCATTGCTTTGGGCAGTTGTTTCACAGATGTATCATACACTGTTGGTTTTTCAGCAGGTTGGGACTTGATTGTATAATCAGGCAGACGAGATTTAGCACGGATAGATCATTTCATCCGAAGATGATATATTTTGTTGAGATTCATGGAATTGTAATTGTAAGCGTATTGAGGCTTTACGGTGGAGTCACTTGCTAGTATCCCAAGAGATCGTTGACTTTGCGCATTTGTAAGTGTACGGTTTTGGTTACTCGTTAATGATAATGATTGATCGTTATCGTGATGGTTTCGGGATATTTTGGTTGAACGGTTTGTTTTTCTTTATGACGGATTGCAAGTTTCGAGGATGAAACTTATTTTAAGTGGGGAAGAATGTAATGTCCTGAATTTCTACTATGATTGTTTAATTTTATTTTATCCGAGTTATATTGTACAATGTAGAATCTGTACAGTATGGATAAAATTATTGAAAGACTGAGACATCTGTATTAGTATAATTGTCGTACTTGGTCGACAATTGCATTCGAGGATATAGTAAGTTGTGTATACATATTCAGTATATTGAGACGACAAGCAAGATCAGTGTAAATGGCTAAGTATATCCACGTTAGCGCACGCCACGATGTATACTTAGCGTATTCTAATGCACAAGGATTACGTACGTTTAGAAAGATAGCTAACGTACGTAAGATGCATACATATTACGTACGTTAAGTGGATATGCTAACGTACGTTAAGTTCATGTCGGGCAGGATCAAGCTATGGCCGACAGGTGGGTCCCGTGGTTGGCATCTTTCGGCACGGATGTGGACGGGCGAGTCAATGCTGAGGTTAATGTACGCTACGGGAAGTGTATAACGTACGTTAAATGGAGTTTCACTGTAGCAAGTCAACGTACATATTACGCACGCTATGAAGGATATGTTACGTATGTAATTGATTTAACAAAACAGGTCAGTGAGTTCTGGAATGATGTTACGTACGCTATGAGAGACATGTAGCCTACGTAAGGTGCATTACGTATGTTAATATAGATTGATAACATACGTAATTAGCGATGCAGTTTATAAAATAAGGTTCATCCTTTCATTTCTTCACGAGATAAAATCAATATCCTTCCTCCAACTTCGTCCCACTGCAAATGAAAGTGAGAATAATCCTCTTCTATCTTGGTTATGAGCTTGGAATCATGGATTAGAAGCTTGGATATAAAGATATTGATAATTCTTGAAGAGTTTGATTGTGTTATTCATGTTCTTGAGGTATGTTGATGAACTCTACACCTTGATTTCAGATTATTGATATTGTTATCCGTATTTGCTTCGTATAATGATGATTAGGGTGTTGTTGTTATGATTCTTGAAGTTATATGAAATGTATATTGAAGGATATGATGATACATGACTTGGATTTCGAATTGGATGATTAGCTACCTGTTAAAGGATATCGAATTACGTTGTTTTGATGGCTATGAACAAGGTTTCGAATCATTTAGTGTTCTTGAGGAACTCCTTGATGAATTTAACATAGCAAGACGACCGTATGTTGAATTATCGGAATTTTTAGATATAAAGATCGAATGTTCGTTGATTGTAGTGGTAGAATTCATATGTTCTTGATGAAATACGAATCATGATATCAATTTGGAATCCGAAAAGATTGTGATTGATCACTAAATATGATTTCCTTTACATTCATATCCATAATCGTATTTTGGTCATGAATTCGTAATTGTTTGAGTTGAATTGTTCTGACTTGTGTCTAATCGAGATATTGTGAAATCTTTGGGTTTGTTGATCGGTTATATTGATCGTTAATATCGATTAGCGGATTTTGGTACGTATTGTGGATATGAGTTCGTAATGGTTTGGGTTGTACTATTTGGTTTTGTATATGATCGAAGTGTCGTTGAACCGTTGTGATTGATTGGTTGGATATGTCGGTTATTGATCTTTATTGAGCTTGTTGTGCATCGAATTATGGTAATAGCTTGAGAATATTGATCGGTGATTATAATCGTGCCTTACGGTCAAGTTCGGGGATGCTCATGGATTGCATTGATCGGGGCCGAGGAACTTACAGACGACGGCAAAGGATTGGTGACGGCTTCATCGTAATCGAGGCAAGTTATTACTTGCTCAGTTACAATGTTTAATGAATGATTTCAGTTTCATTTCGTTTATAATGCATATAGCAATGATTATTACTGAAAATTCTGGAGATTTGGATTATATGATGTCTTTCCGATTCTGGGAGTTAAATCATAATGTATATGCTTTATATCGGTTATTGGCATATTCGGGTATTAAGGTTACGTTGCGATAAAGATGAGGATATGAGTATCTATAGTCCATGGTACGTTTGGATCGCCTAGCATTGAGGATAATCGCCGGTGATGATTTGACATCGAGATTTCTCCTGAAGGACTTGGGACAATTATCTTAGTTTTATTCGGTTTAGTGTTGATGATGTTGATCATGCAGGTTGTCATTCATGTTACTGAACATGAAGTCGTCCTAGTTGTTTCATCATAGTGTCGTTCATGTTTTTGATTCATATGTTGTTCATGTTGATGAACATATTGAGTTGCATATGTGTATGCATAATTGTAGTGTTTATGTTCTGTTGATCCGATGGGATCGTGTGATCTATGCTGCGGGTGCTGGATCGGATGTCCACTATGCATTGGTCCGATGGGATTATCATGGGAATCTATGCTGAGGGCGCTAGATCGTGTTTTCCACCATGCGTTGGTCCGATGGGATCATCATGGGAATCTATGCTGATGGCGCTGGATCGTTGGATTACCCAGTATTGTGTTGATGGAATCATGTGGATTCGCATCATTGATTTTATCATGTGTTGTTGTGCTTATGTGTATTGTTGGTTATCCACCCCGTGTTGATCTATTAAGATCATCTTGGGATCTATGCTGAGGGCGCTGGATCATGGGATTTCCATTGAGTATACACTGTTGTTATTGTTTTGAGCATATTGACGTTGTCATATGAGTACGCATTTGTAGGTCTTGTGTTAGGACCGTGTCCGTATGTTGCACTGATCTGATCTCGGATTAGACTGACATGATTGTCGTGGTACTGTGCATCTCGAGGTATGTTCCGTATTTCCATTGGTATTTGTCTTTGATGGACAATTGGTTTTCGTGTCGAGATGTGATGCTGTTACCCGACGGATTTGGGTTGGACAGAGTTAGTAGAATTCGTAACAGTGAGTTATGATGATGGTTTGAGAACCTTGGGTACTGTGCGAGATGTGAATTTTGGTAAAGTTATGACGATAAGATTACATTGATCGTATTCTTATTTTGTATTCTCATTGGTATGTAATTATTAATGTGATGTGACAGTTATCATTGTTAGATATTATGGCTGACCCCGTCGTGGGCTTTCTTTTTTAGGTTCTTAAGATATCAAGCTTGTAGCGGTCGTGGAGAGATGAGCTTCCCGGAGGATACTGGCTAGGGCATGTAATTGTGTATTGAGTTTCCTGATTAGTTGTTGTATTCCGCTGCTAGAGTATTTTTAATTGATTTTCTTTTCCGCCGCGTGAGTGTTTTTAAATGGCCTTTTGGTATCTGGTAACTTAGGTTACTTTGGCAACTGTTTTATAAACTATTTTGTCGGTACGTGTAAGCGATAGCTTAACGTATGTTTTTAAAATGTTGAGTTCTGGCATTTCAGGCCTTGTCCTTTCAAACGAGATTTTACGACGGTTTTGATAAACAGATTTTATATAGTCTTCAAATGTTTTAAAGATAGTACCGTCGTTGGCCTCTTGGGCATTTGTAAATATTTGCGAAAATTTCTTTTAGCCTTGTGGGTTCCATTCCGGGACCCACTTCGCTGTAATATTCCCGATCGGGTCTGGGGGTGTTACAATTTTAAATACTCAAATATTCTCTAAAATATATTTCTCAAATACCGTCATAAAATACCAGTTGAAAGTACAAGGCGAAGACGCTAAAACTCAATAGTTTCAAAATGTACGTTAAGTCACCCCTTACACGTACCGACAAAATAGTTAGGAGAAAGGGTTAACGAAATAACCCAAGTTTATGAGATACCCAAAAGGTCATTTTAAAACACACAGTGATTTGTTAAAAATACCGGAAAGTCATTTTGAAATATGCACACGCAGCGGATAAGAACACAGTTCAAAATACATATTTGCAGCGGAAATAAAACAAACAGAAAAGAATACTCAATTCTCAAATACATGCCACAGCCAGTATCACCCGGGAAGCTCACCCCTTCACGACCGCTACTAGCTCGATCTCCGAGTACCTAAAAATAAAGCCCACGACGGGGTCAGCCACAATACTCATTAATGATAACAATCACATCCTCATAAATAATTACATACCAATGTAATAACATAATAAGAATACTACCGACGTAATCTTACCATCATAACCTCACCAACCCATAACAATCCATAACAGATCAATCCCTACCATAATCCACATTTTGCATTCTCAAATGACGAAATGAACTCAACTACAACCATCTGTACTGTATTCAAACAATACCAAGAATCCTCAAAACATCATCATAACTCACAAGCGCGGAATAATCCATCCGTGCCAAATCCTATCCGTCGAATTTGCACCGTCAAATCTCAATCTGGATAAAAAAACAATTACACACAATATATATATGTAGATCAACTACCACAAGACAATGATAACGAGTCCCGAAACATCGACGTACAGTCCAAATACTCATATGATCAATAACAATGATCAACCAATAAATCGACCGAGAATATCATCGACATGACAACTCCGATACTACCAATGTAGGATCAACAATACTCGAGAATACCATCAACATGATAAACTCTAACACGATCAACATAGGATAAACAGCGACCGAGAATACCATCAACAAGGTAAACTCCAAACACGATCAACAAAGGATCCATCAACGACCGAGAATACCATCAACAAGGTAAACTCAGAACGATCAACAAAGGATCGACAACGACCGAGAATACCATCAACAAGGTAAACTCCAAAGGATCAACAATAATGGATCTCAAAGAAATAACCCCGACTGTCGAACATATCCCTCGGGCGTATGAACAACCAATCGTAAATCGTCGAACATACCTAATCATAAACAGAGGATGAACGACAAACCCATATGGCTCAAAGATGGACGTCATATTACGCCCGATCCAAAAATGTGTCCGTGCACATGTCTATCCCGTATACGGAATCCAGGATATATGTAACACCCAGAGCCATCCAGGAATATTACAGCACCGTGGGCCCCGAGATGGAACCCACAAGACTGAAAGAAAGATTTACAAACATTTACAAACGCCTAAGAGGCGAACGACGGTACTATCTTTGAAAACATTCGAAGACTTAATAAAATCCGTTTATCAAAACCGTCGTAAAAATCTCATTTGAAACCACTAGTCCCGAAATGCCAAAACTCAACAGTTTAAAAGCATACGTTAAGATATCGCTTACACGTACCAACAAAATAGTTTAGAAAACGATTTCCAAAGTTACTTAAGTTACCAGATACCAAAAGGCCATTTAAAAATACTCACGCAGCGAAAAAAGACAAACAATTAAAATACTCTAGCAGCGGAATACAAGAACTAATCAGGAAACTCAATACACAAATACATGCCCTAGCCAGTATCCTCTGGGAAGCTCATCTCTCCACGATCGCTACAAGCTTGATATTCCAAGAACCTAAAAAGAAATCCCACGACGGGGTCAGCCATAATATCCAACAATGATAACCATCACATCACGTCAATAATTACAATCCAATGAGATAGTAAGTAAGAATACTACTGATGTAATCTTACCGCCATAACTTTACGAAAATCCACGATCCGTATCCTTAACAATACAATAAGCTAATACCAAAATATCTGTCCTATATCTTAACAATGCCCAAGATTCTCAAAACATCATCATAACTCACTGTTACGAAATTCATTAACTCTGTCCAACCTAATCCATCGGGTAACATCATCACATCTCAACATGATAATCTATTGTCCATCAAAGACAAATACCAAAGGAAATACAGAACATACCTCAAGATATGAAATTCCACGACGAAATCACGTCAGTCTAATCTAAGATCGGATCAACACAACATACCGACACGGTCCTAACACAAGACCTACAAATGCATACTCATATGACAACGTCAACATGCTCACAGCTAATACTTATGGAAAACCCATAATATACATATGCACAACAACAACACATGGTAATCCGATGATCCAGCCACTACCTAGATCCCACGATGATCCCGTCAGACCAACCATGGTGGAAAAACCTGTCCGATGATCCAGGGCACGCTAGCATAGATCCCAAGATGATCCTGTCGGACCAACCCTGGTGGACATATGACAACAATGCACAACTGCACAAAACAACGATACACAATGCACGACAACAACAATACACAAATGCATGACAACAACGATACACGAATGTATCACAACATGGTCGACACAAATGACAAAAATGATAGAAAAACTTGCTCCAAGTCCTTCGAGAGCAATCTCGATATCTAAACCATCACCAACCATTATTATGAATATTCGACGATCCAAAATGTCACGGATTAATTCCCAAAACTCGAATACAACTTATAATCCCAAATATCCTGTGATTACGACTATAAACATTGCTATACGAATTATAAACGAATGAAACCGAAACCATTCATTAAATATTATAAACTGAGTAAGTAATAACTTGCCTCGATACCGATGAAGCTGTTATCAATTCCTTGCCGTCGCCTACAAGTTTCTCGGCCCCGATCAATGCAATTCACGGACATTCTCGAACACGATCGCAAAGCAAGGTTCTAATCACCGATCAATAATCTCAACCTAATGAAGTAATCAATTAACACAAATTCGATAATAATCAATTCCCGATATAACCAATCAATCAAACTCAACGGCTCAAAAATTTCTCGATCATATACAAAACCAAAATAATCCAACTCAACAAATACGAACTCATATCTACAATACACACCGCAACTCGATGATCATACTTAACAATCAATACAACCGATCAATAAACCCAACAGTTCCACAATATACTGATTAAACATAATCCCGAACAACCCAAATCAATCAATCATGAACTCATAACCACTATACGTTTCCATAATCCAAAAATCATATCAACGATCAACTCATCTCGATAACAAGGATTACATGACATACTCTATTCCGAATTCATACGAATTAACACGATTCCTCCTTGTTCATAATTACAAATTTCATAGTAGGGCAATACTATCGGCATAATCGGCAATCCGAATTACTCAAATAGTTCAATACCATTGAGAATCTTGTTATAAGATTAACTATAATCTTCCCGGATTCAAAACTGTTATCATGATTCGTATTTCGTCAAGAACATACTAATTTTACCACTACAATCAACGAACATTCAATCTTCATATCTAAAAATACCGATAATTTAACATACTATCGCCTTGCTATGTTAAATTCATCAAGAAGTTCCTCAAGAACATTAAGTGATTCGAAATCATGTTCATAGCCATCAAAACAACATAATTCGATATCCTTTAACATGTAGATAATCATCCAATTCGTAATCCAAGTCATGTATCAGCATATTCTTCAATATACACTTCACATAACCTCAAGAATCGTAACAACAACACCCTAATTATCATCATATGAAGCAAATACGGATAACAATACCAAAAATCCGAAATCAAGGTGTAGAGTTCAACAACATACCTCAAGAACATGAATAACACAATCAAACTCTTCAAGAATTAACAACACCTTCATCTCCAAGCCTCAAATCCATGTTTCCAAGCTTATAATCAAGTTGGAAGAGGCTAAATCTCACTAACATACTCAGAGGGATGAGTTTGGAGGAAGAAATGATTTTTATCTCGTGAAGAAATGAGGAACCGATCCTTATTTTATATATTGCATCACTCATTACGTACGTTATCCCTCAACATTAACGTACGTAATGCTCCCTAGCGTACGCTACACGTCCAACATAGCGTACGTAACATCTTTCCAGAACTCACTGACTTGTTCGTTCACTCGCTTATGTGCGTAATACTTACTT
The DNA here is from genome assembly GCA_033398695.1 of Orobanche coerulescens. Lineage (NCBI taxonomy): Eukaryota > Viridiplantae > Streptophyta > Magnoliopsida > Lamiales > Orobanchaceae > Orobanche > Orobanche coerulescens. The sequence goes on along the minus strand of CM065809.1, from coordinate 59,844,787 downwards.
CATAGCGTACGTAATACATACGTTGACTTGCTACAGTAAATCTCCATTTAACGTACGTAATGCACTACTCATAGCGTACGTTAACCAAGAGTTGACTCGCCCATGCACGTTCTGCTGCCGACCATGGGCCCACCTATCAATCATATCCGGATCCTGTCTGATATGAGCTTTACGTACGTTGAATTATTCACTTAACGTACGCAATAGCTGTGAACCTTACGTACATTAACTCTACTTCTTAACGTACGTAATCCTTGTGTATTAGCGTACGCTAAGTATACATTGTAGCGTGGGCTAATGTGGCTGTACTTAGAAATTTTCAGCTATCCTTGTCCAACGTCTCAACATAGATACGAACATACGACATACTGAATACATATACTCAACACATTATATACTCAAATGCAATTGTCGACCAAATACGACAATTATACCAATACTGACATCTGAGTCCTTAATTTATTTTATCCATACTGTACAGATTCCACGTTGTACAATATAACTCCGATAAAATAATATTAAACAATAATATAGAAATTCTGGATATTACATACTACACCACTTAAAATAAGTTTCATCCTCGAAACTTGCAATCCGTCATAGAAAAACCAACAAACCATTCAATCAAAATATTCTGAAACCATCACAACAACGATCAATCATCATCATTTAACGAATAACCAAAATAGTACACTTACATATGCGCTAAGTCGACGATCTCCTGAGATACTAGCAAGTGACTTCACTGTAAGCCTCAATACGCTTACAATCACAATTCCATGAGTCTCAACAAAATATATCATCTTCTGATGAAATAATCTATCCGTGTCAAATCCTGTCTGCCTGGTCGCCCAATCAAGTCCCAATTCCGATAAAACGAATAATACATGATACCCTCTGTGAAACAACTGCCCAACACAATGACAAAAATCCCAAAACATCGACAAAAAATCCAAATGCTCATATGATCACTAACAATGATCAACCAATAAATTAACCGAGAATATCATCGACATGATAAACTCCAATACGACCAATCCAAAGGTCAAAACGCAGCCGAGAATATCGTCAACATGATAAACTCCAATATTACCAACGAAGGAGCAACAATAACCTAGAATATCCTCACACGGTAAGCTCCAACATGATCAACACAGAACCACAGAAACCGATATACGAACGAATAAAGTTCTCAGAACGACACACCAATCACATACAGTGGATCTCAAAGAACACACCTGACTGTTGAACATACCCCTCGGCATACGAACAACCAAGCACAACCCTTCGAACATATCCAATCATACATGGACTGGGAACGACCAATCATTACCCAAAACAACCATCCTGGGGTCACCATCCCCAAATCCAGACTTATAAATGAATCATTCAAAAATCACCATGGTAAAATCGCGCTACTACCATACCAATAGAATCACATAGCACATATGTCCCGGTTTCCCAAAATCCAAAGTTCCAAAATTACATCCTGTACATGAATCTACAACACGCAGTATATTTCTCTTATTTGATCAATCAACCGATCATCCCTAGATAACCAAACTACCATACCAAAGTTCGAATCTCTTTTTCATCGTACCATACTGATGTATTATCCAGTTCGTGAGTCACACTCATAACTTCACCATGATATGCACTATGCACTAAGTGAGCATGTATATCAGTCATATTTTCAAAACGAGTTCGAAATCATGTAATCTTGTCAAGAAGACAAATTTTCGAAAGTTCTTTCAAGAAATTCAAAACTCAAAACATAAATTTTGGTAAGACCACAAAATCAATTTTCGAAAGATTAAACTCGCTCGCTATTGCCAAGTATTCGATAACAGTTTCCTTCGAATCCACACGATTTCGAAGTTTTAATATGAATATGTAAACGATTGACCACATCCATAATCCTATATACCAATTCGGTTCATCACCAAAATCCACTGATATTCCATCGGAAAACCACACGATGGAGTTCCAAAATCTTAATATATAGGCTCCGATAGAGATTCCTTCTTCCACATATGACTCGCAACGTCGACCATTAACCCATCCTGGATCACCTCAATTATGCTATGACAAAACGTGGAAACAAATCAACACAGCGAAATACTTCCCGAGAAGTTTCATTTGAATAAGTAAACCAAAACCCCTAAAGGCAATAATAAAATAGATAAACGATTGGTAAAGTGTTTTACAAATCTCGGGAGTTTTTAAGAAAACAGAAAAGCCTTTTCAAACATTAGGGTCTCAGCCCGTATATCATATCTACATTACAAGAAGTTTAAAAAGTAGAAAAACCCTTTTCAGACCCTAAGTCCTGCGTTATAAAACTATTTCAAAATCGATTGGGTCTCAGCCCAAAATCATTTTCGGTAAAACATCCGTGAAACATTCATTTTGAAAAGTATCATTTTCAAATGCTCAGAAACAGTTTCATATATCTCAAAATGAACTAACATGACTACATGTCCCTCTCAACAATTCGCAACATCTTCTCCCAAATGCACAACTCCGTTCCAAAGTTTAACCGACATATTGATTTCCAAAATCATAGCTCCTTAAGATCATCAATCCTGTCCCAACTCTGCCATCTCATACTGTGATGCATAATATCTGCTGAATCTCAAAGCATATCAACTTAGAACGGCAATAAATCTCAATGCTGTTCAAAAATCCAAATACTTACAGATCGTGAAGCCGACGATTCGCCGTGATACTGGCACATGCCTCAACTCTAGAAAATACTTGACACAGATATTTTCAAAACACACATTTTGCAAACTCAGCTCAACTTGAGAACACAACACATCTCTATCCGAAGAAACATGTTAACACCATTTGGAAAAGTTTACAACAACCCCAGTACGACACTGGTGAATCACATAACGCACAAGCCCGAGTGAACAACAAAAAATCATGGCTCTAATATTAGTTAATCGACAACTCGAATGACGCTACAAAACACGACTCGACTCGACCTGACTGCCTAGGTTTTCTCAACCTAAGCTCTGATACCATATTCTGTAACACCCCCAGAGCCATCCAGGAATATTACAGCGCCGTGGGCCCCGAGACGGAACCCACAAGGCTGAAAGAAAGATTACAAACATTTACAAACGCCTAAGAGGCGAATGACGGTACTATCTTTAAAAACATTCGAAGACTTAATAAAATCCGTTTATCAAAACCGTCATAAAAATCTCATTTGAAACCACAAGTCCCGAAATGCCAAAACTCAACAGTTTAAAAGCATACGTTAAGCTATCGCTTACACATACCAACAAAATAGTTTATAAAACGATTGCCAAAGTAACTTAAGTTACCAGATACCAAAAGTCCATTTAAAAATACTCACGCAGCAGAAAAAGACAAACAATTAAAATACTCTAGCCGCGGAATACAAGAACTAATCAGGAAACTCAATACACAAATACATGCCCTAGCCAGTATCCTCTGGGAAGCTCATCTCTCCACGACCGCTACAAGCTTGATATTCCAAGAACCTAAAAAGACCCCACGACGGGGTCAGTAATGATAACCATCACATCACGTCAATAATTACATACCAATGAGATACTAAGTAAGAATACTACTGATGTAATCTAAAGGCCATAACTTTACGAAAATCCACGATTAGTATCCTTAACAATATAATAAACCAATACCGAAATATCTGTACTATATCTTAACAATGCCCAAGATTCTCAAAACATCAGCATAACTCACTGTTACGAAATTCATTAACTCTGTCCAACCCAATCCATCGGGTAACATCATCACATCTCAACACGATAATCGATTGTCCATCAAACACAAATACCAAAGGAAATACGGAACATACCTCAAGATATGAAATGCCACGATAAAATCACGCCAGTCTAATCCAAGATCGGATCAACACAACATACGGACACGGTCCTAACACAAGACCTACAAATGCATACTCATATGACAACATCAACATGCTCACATCAATAAGAACAATGTATACTTATGGCAAACCCATAATATACATATGCACAATAACAACACATGGTAATCCGATGATCCAGCGTTCACTGCCTAGATCCCTCGATGATCCCGTCAGACCAACCATGGTGGAAAAATCTGTCCGATGATCCAGCGCACGCTAGCATAGATCCCAAGATGATCCCGTCGGACCAACCCTGGTGGACATATGACAACAATGCACAACTGCACAAAACAACGATACACAATGCACGACAACAACAATACACAAATGCATGACAACAACGATACATGAATGTATCATAACATGGTCGACACAAATGACAAAAATGATTGAAATACTTGGTCTGAGTCCTTCGAGAGCAATCTCAATATCTAAACCATCACCAACCATTATTCTGAATATTCGACGATCCAAAATGTCACGGATGGTAGATAATTCACATCTTCGTCTATACCATAATGTATCCTCGATACCAAGTATACCAACAATAAATGTAAATCATATACATTATGATTTAATTCCCAAAACTCAAATACAACTTATAATCCCAAATCTCCTGTGAATACGATTATAAACATTGCTATACGAATTTTAAACGAATGAAACGGAAACCATTCATTAAATATTGTAAACTGAGCAAGTAATAACTTGCCTCGATATCGATGAAGCCATTATCAATTGCTTGCCGTCGCCTACAAGCTTCTCGGCCCCGATCAATGCAATTCACGAACATTCTCGAACATGACTGCAAAGCAAGGTTCTAATCACCGATCAATAATCTCAACCTAATGAAGTAATCAATTAGCACATATTCGATAATAAGCAATTCCTGATATAACCAATCAATCAAATTCAACGGCTCAACAATTCCTCGATCATATACAAAATCAAAATAATCCAACTCAACAAATACGAACTCATATCTATAATACAAACCACAACTCGATGATCATACTTAACAATCAATACAACCGATCAATAAACCCAACGGTTCCACAATATTCCGATTAAACATAAATCCAAACAACCTGAATCAATCAATCATGAACTCATGACCATGATACGTTTTCATAATCCAATAATCATGTCAACGATCAACTCATCTCGATAACAAGGATTACATGACATACTCTATTCCAAATTCATACGAATTTAACACGATTCCTCCTTGTTCATATATAAATTTCATAGTAGGACAATACTATCGGCATAATCGGCAATCCGAATTACTCAAATAGTTCAATACAATTGAGAATCTTGTTATAAGATTAACTATAATCTTCTAGGATTCAAAACTGTTATCATGATTCGTATTTCGTCAAGAACATACGAATTCTACCACTACAATCAACGAACATTCGATCTTTATATCTAAAAATATTGATAATTTAACATACGATCGTCTTGCTATGTTAAATTCATCAAGCAGTTCCTCAAGAACATTAAGTGATTCAAAATCATGTTCATAGCCATCAAAACAACATAATTCGATATCATTTAACATGTAGATAATCATCCAATTCGTAATCCAAGTCATGCATCATCATATTCTTCAATATACACTTCACAAAACCTCAAGAATCGTAACAACACCACCCTAATTATCATCATACGAAGCAAATACGGATAACAATACCAAAAATCCGAAATCAAGGTGTAGAGTTCAACAACATACCTCAAGAACATGAATAACACAATCAAACTCTTCAAGAATCAACAACACCTTCATCTCCAAGCCTCAAATCCATGTTTCCAAGCTTATAATCAAGTTGGAAGAGGCTAAATCTCACTAACATACTCAGAGGGACGAGTTTGGAGGAAGAAATGATTTTTCTCTCATGAAGAAATGAGGAACCGATCCTTATTTTATAAACTGCATCACTCATTACGTACGTCATCCCTCAACATTAACGTACGTAATGCTCCCTAGCGTACGCTACACGTCCAACATAGCGTACATAACATCATTCCAGAACTCACTGACTTGTTTCGTTCACTCGCTTACATACGTAATACTTCCTTCATAGCGTACGTAATACGTACGTTGACTTGCTACAGTAAATCTCCATTTAACGTACGTAATGCACTACTCATAACGTACGTTAACGAAGAGTTGACTCGCCCATGTACATTCTGCTGCCGACCATGGGCCCACCTGTCGATCATATCCGGATCCTGTCTAATATGAGCTTTACGTACGTTAACTCATTCACTTAACGTATGTAATAGCTGTGAACCTTATGTACATTAACTCTACTTCTTAACGTACATAATCCTTGTGTATTAGCGTACGCTAAGTATACATTGTAGCGTGCGCTAATGTGGCTGTACTTAGCCATTTTCAGCTATCCTTGTCCAACGTCTTAACATACTAGATACGAACATATGGCATACTGAATACGTATACTCAAGACATTATATCCTCAAATGCAATTGTCGACCAAATACGACAATTATACCAATACTGACATCTCAGTCCTTAATTTATTTTATCCATACTGTACAGATTTCACACTGTACAATATAACTCGAATAAAATAATATTAAACAACAGTAGTAGAAATTTCGGATATTACAGTATACGTGGTATATGTACCTAATTAGCCTCATGAACTACGTCTCGTGTGCACGGTCCAATGTGGAAATATCAACACATGACCATAGTGTGCGCAGCTAAAAATCCTACACAATAACCAATCGGCATGCAGATATGACTCCAGATATGTCACGATACAACATGACAACGAAACTCAAAGAATCACATATCGCAATAAGGATCAAAAGACTCACCAAAGTGAACAACAACATACTGACAATAAAAAGTCGATACGACTAATCAATATCCAAACAACAATCCTGGGATCATCATCCCCAATGAATGTTCAATACGATCAACGGTCTCAACACATCAGTCCTGGAATCAACATCCCTCAATGAAACAGTCAACACAACCATCGATACCAAACAATGGTTCTGGGATCAACATCCCTCGATGAACAGCCAATACGAATCTCATTATACAACATATACAACGACTCAACATAATAATTGTAACACTCCAAACTAGGCGTATATTACAGTGCCGTGGATCCCCGACTGGGACCCACCAGGCGAATGAAAACTGATGAATTAAATAATATAATTGTAGTACCGAACAACATTATATTACCAACTACTCCGATGAGGAGTTTAAGTATAACACACCAGGACAATACCGAATACTAGTGTATTTTATATGAAGATAAAATACATAACACTGAATGAAACGGACTATCCAAATGAAAATCTGCAGTGGAAAATAAATGACAACAACATGAATGACTGAAAAGAACGGGGGCCCCTACTAGTATCACTGGGACTCCTCGCCATCAACATGCTACTCCCGTGCTTTTGCCTTGCCATGACCTGAAAACAAAATCCCCAAACGGGGTCAGTTACACAGAACAACAATCCTCAAGAGTTGAATATACACAATCCTGTCGAAACATACGCAATCAAACATGCTATCTGAATCAACTAACAGTATGGCTCAAAGGAATGGCGCCACACTACGTCCGGAATGGAAATGTGTCCGTGCACAAGCCACCAACGAGTATCGATCGAATACACGTATGGTCTTGTACCAAATCAGTCTCACGAAGCCATCAACTCGTGTGCACAGTTCAATGTGAGGCCACCAACCAACATACGACTTAAATGTGCCCGACATGAAAATCCTACAGATACCAACCGGCACGCCAGTATGACCCGGAATACCACGATATAACAAAAGTGACATCTAAAATGAATAATGACTCACCAAGATGAAATGACAGTGAAATGAATGACAACTCAATGAAATGATTGGAACTGTCGTTCCTCGTGAATGAAGTAATTAAGTGACAATTACAAGTTTTTGAAACGGTTAGTACCTTAGGAATGAATTATGATTTTTAATGAACAACAACGAAAGGAATGAATATCCTTTTAACTGAGTAAGAATTAACTTACTCAACACCGGTGACAATTATCCTTCCACGAACAACGTCCTAACTGAGATATCGGTCGCTCGAACAACCTTGAATAATACAATTACCAACAATCCGTTCAATATACGAATCAAACACGAATATAACGAACTCAAAACGTCGATACGATTAAACCAAGTTCATTGGGGCATTATATCGAACACTTTGTGGCCAAACTTCGATTGTTTATAACCAAACCTCAATAATACCAACATCAAATCCCCAAGAAGTGTTTCAAACCAACAAAACATCTTCAATACGATCAATAATCCAATATGAATATTCAAATTCGTGATTACAACAACGATTAATCGAAAACCCCCAAATCCAACTCAATATTCAAAGTGTTCTTGAATAATCCTTCAATAATCCAATGAATAATCAAACATATCCATAATCATGTGTATATCACTTCACACAACATGATCTTAACATCCAAAACATCATATCTCAAAACAAAATCGAAATCCAAGATGTTGAAGAAATTACCTCTTGAAGATCCAAGCACTTTGATCCGATGAAATCGCGTTAGATCGACTATCCGGGCTTCACGATCGAAAGAAGATGAAGAAAACCAAGCACTCAATTGATAGATGATGGAAAGTCTTCCCCCTCAAGCCCTCCCTCTCGTATAGGTTGAAGAAATGGGAGAAAATGAGTTGATCTCGCTAAGAAAAACGCAATTATAGTGCTGACTGCACTGAGTGCCGTGGCCCGGCCGAAGTGTGCCGCGGCACAGGGCCAAAACTGCCCCCAGTGATCGGCAGCGTGCCGCGGCCCGGACGAATGTGCCGCGGCAGTGACTCGGCAGTGTGCTGCGGCCCTGTCGGCATGAGCCACGGCCCCCAGTACAGACGGGTTGGCCGATAATTGAAACACGAGTGTGCCGCGGCCCGGACGGGTGTGCCGCGGCGCTGCCGGCATGAGCCGCGGCCCACGGTACAGGTTGCTCGGCCAAAACTGGAAAATGTGTGTGCTGCGGCGCACACTCCTTGTGCCGCGGCCCACACCCCCTTGGGTCCTAAAATGATGAAAAATGACCCGGGGAGGGAAAAAACAATAGGAATCAATATTTGGGAAACAATAACACGAAATGGAAGCGCGGAAACCCCAAAATGGTGGTTTCAAGCAATGATTACAAGGGTTCGTCCAACAAAAACACGATTTGAACAATGAAGAGATTTGAAATGACATGAACTCCAACGACAACATCGACTAATAAACTAATTACAACAATCAAGATAATACTCTTGTTTCATTTCCTGAATAAGGTTGAAACAATGAACAATATCGATACACAACTCGAAGTTATTCCGAACGGTGAACACGGATGAATGATTATTATCAAGTGAAAAATTAAATAGTGACAATTACCGAATGAAATTACTGAATGATAATGACTGAATTAAAACCGAGTATTACATACACCCCCCCTTAAAAGAGTTTTATCCCCGAAACTAAGGGTCAAACAATTCGGGATAACTCTCCCGCATACTATCCTCGGTTTCCCCAGTAGCCTCTTCGAATCCGTGTCTAGACCACTGAAATTTAACCAAAGGAATCGCCTTATTCCTCAACTGTTTGATTCGCCGCTCTAAGACTCGTATGGGACGCTCTTCATACGAATGATCATCTGCGATCTCGATTTCGTCGAACTGAAGTATGTGACTCGGGTCGGCAACATACTTCCGTAGCTGAGAGACGTGAACACATCATGAATTCGGCTCAACGCCGGAGGCAAGGCCAATCGATAAGCTAACTCACCTAATCGATCCAAAATCTCAAAAGGTCCAAAGAATCTCGGACTTAACTTTCCTCTCTTCCCGAAACGGAAGATAACTCGGCTCGGGAATACCTTGACCAAAACATGGTCACCCATCTCTAACTCTAATGGTCGACGACGATTATCTGCATATGATCTCTGTCAACTCTGAGCGGTCAACAAACGACTACTGATCAAAGATACCTTCTCACGGGTGACTATAAGTATGTCAGGCTCGGTGCCGATTGATTCTGATAAGTCATCCCAACACAAAGGAGATCGACAACGACGACCGTACAAGGCCTCGTAAGGTGCCATCTTAATCGAAGAATGCCAACTATTATTGTACTTGAACTCGATCAATGGTAGTTGGGCTTCCCAATCATCTTTCCAATCGAAGACACATGCCCTCAACATGTCCTCCAAAGTCTGAATAGTCCTCTCTGATTGTCCGTTGGACTGAGGATGAAAAGTTGTACTGAGATTAAGCTGAGTTCCCATAGCACGATGACTGATTTCCAAAATTGAGACACAAAGCGTCCGTCACGATCGGAAACGATACTTTTAGGAGTACCGTGCAGTCTCACTATCTCTTTGATGAACAGCTGGGCAAGTCTCTCGGGACCCCACGTATCCTTAATCTCAAGGAAATGAGCTGATTTAGTTAGACGATCCACAATCACCCAGATTGTATTCATGCCACGACGACTCGTCGGCAAACTCGTGATGAAGTCCATTGCAATATCCTCCCATTTCCACTCCGGAATAGGGAGCGGTTTCAGCATACCTGCCGGTCGCTGATGTTCTATCTTGACTTGCTGACAGGTTAAGCATCTCGAAACAAATTCTGCGACTTCTCGCTTCATATTACTCCACCAGGAATTTTGTTTCAAGTCCTTGTACATCTTGCTAGACCCCGGATGAACAGAATGAGGGGTAGCATGAGCTTCTCTCAAAATTTGAGTTTTTCAACTCGTCATTTGCCGGTACGCACAACCGATTCTTAAAATGCAAAAGCCCATCCTTGTGGATCACAAATCCAGGGGCTTTCCCCTGAGCCACATCCTCACGGATGCGCAACAGTGATGGGTCTGAACCCTGATTCTCTCTGATTGCCTCCTCAAGTGACGATGAAATCTCTAACATGCAAAGTTGCCCTTGAACTCGCTGAAACCAGACCTTGATCTCGGGTCTAAGGAATTCCTGCTGAAGCTCCTTATGAACTGTTAAACGAGCAAGCATCTGCTCCTGAACGGACTTACGACTCAAGGTGTCGGCGATAACGTTCGCCTTGCCCGGGTGGTAAAGTATCTCAAAATCATAATCTTTGATTAGTTCCAACTACCGCCTCTGTCGTATATTTAACTCCTTCTGAGTAAATATATAATTAAACTCTTGTGATTGGTGAATAACTGATAGGTGACGCCATAAATGTAATGACGCCAAATTTCCAACACGAAAACCACGGCTGCTAGCTCCAGGTCGTGGGTCGGATAATTAACCAGCTAATCCGAGGAAACTTCGGATTTCCTTAACATTCTTCGGAGGTTGCCAATCTCGGATAGCCTCCGTCTTCTGAGGGTCGACACGAACTCCGTCTGATGAAATTACATGCCCGAGAAACGTCGCTTCGGACATCCAGAACTCACATATGGAAAACTTTCCATAAAGTTGCTGTCGTCTCAACATGTCGAGAACCTGATGAAGGTGAAACTCGTGCTCCTCTCAGTCACGAGAATAAATTAAAAAGTCATCAATAAAGACAACCATGAACTGATCCAAAAAGTCGATGAAGACCCAATTCATTAACTCCATGAATACCGCAGGTGCATTAGTGCATTAATTAACTCCACGAACTCATAATGGCCATAGCGTGTTTGAAACGCCGGCCTCACGATATCCGACTCTCGAATTCGCAACTGATGATATCCAGATCTTAAGTCGATCTTGGAAAAATACTGAAGTTCCCTGAAGTTGATCTAAGAGATCATCGATGTGGGGTAGAGGATACTTATCCTTGATCATCATCCTGTTCAACTCCTGATAATTAATACACACACGAAACGAAACATACTTCTCCTTGACAGATAACACTGGTGCTCCCCACGGGGACGCACTCGGTCGGAGATAACCTTTCTCGAACAATTCCTCAATTTGAATCTTCAACTCCTCCATTTCGGTCGGGGCCATCCGGTATGGTGCCTTCGATAACCGGGACGTACTGGGCTCCAACTCACTCGTGAATTCCACAACTCTTTGTGAAGGCAAACCAGGTAACTCGTCTGGGAATACATCGTCAATCGATGACATTGATACCACGAATGATTGAACATTTCGATTGCCCTAGAACGGTCAATCGATGACAACGATGCACTGAATGATTAAACATCTCGATTGCCTTAGAACGACCAATCGAAGAAAATGATACAATGAATGATTGAACAACTCGATTGCCTTAGAACGGCGAATCGATGAAAATGATACAATGAATGATTGGAAAACTCGATTGCCTTAGAATGGCCAATCAATGAAAATGATACAATGAATGATTGAACAACTCGATTACCTTAGAATGGCCAATTGATGAAAATGATACAATGAATGATTGAACAACTCGATTGCCTTAGAATGGCCAATCGATGAAAATGATACAATGAATGATTGAACAACTCGATTGAGGAATTTTCTCTGCTTCCATCATATTAATAATTCTTCTGGAACAACGGGGACTACCTCCCTGAAATACACACTCGACTCCAACGACTGGAATGATAGTGACCAAATGCTTACGAACATTGAGAGGGTATCATGACGATCCATCCCACTAATACCAAATATACATCGTCCTTAAGTAAATCCACCACGATTTGGTCCATCAACAAATCGCGGTCATTTAGACTGAATTCAGTCAGTTCTTAACCTCATGATTTCCGGAAATTCTTCTACCGTCAGGTAGACCCATTATATAAGGTCCACAATTAATAGGACTATCCAAGTGAAGTCTATTCAAACATGATTCGGAAATGAATGAATGCGGTGCACCGCTATCAAAAAGGGTACACACAGGTTTAGATAGAATTACGAGTATACCTGAGATCATTCGGGCCACCGGATCGTTGGTCCTATTCATCGTGTGAATTCGGGATTTGCCGGCCCCCGAATCGGATGCTCCCGTCTGATACATATGAGCTCCGCCCTTATTCGCTCCTGTCGTTTTAAACGACGCTGACTGAGTATCTTGATTCTGAACGGCTGAATGCTTCGGGGCCTGAAATGCCGTCTGAGTATTCTTGGAGTCTCTTCGGCAAAAACGGTCCTTATGCCCAGCAATTCCGCATTTATGGCACGTGATAGTTTGCCTCGGGCATTTGGTGCTGACATGACCCGGTTCTCCACAATTGAAACAGGTGATGGCTGAGCTGGCTGCTCGGGACTGAGATCCCGTAGGATTAGGCGCCGTAGGAGGTCGCTCAGAAACGTTAGTGCCCGCACGAGGTTTCTTGGAGGTTGACCGACCGCCTTCGGACCGATTACGCTTCGTTGATTTCTTGCTGACAGATGAAGGTTGTTGCTCAGCAATTTCCTTAGCAGCAGGCTCATACGTGAGGGTTCTCTCGATTAATTCGGACAAAGTGGCACAATGATGATTGAGCAATTGCATATGGGTCATCATGACCTGCATAAAAGTGAGTGGATCAACCCGAACATCTGCCGATCGAGCTGAGTCCTGAGCATGACTTCCTGACAGTGAGTGATTATTCCCCGGGTTCTGGACCGCACCGCGGCCTCTCCCCGTGCATCCCCTGACAGCTCTCTCCATACTGAAGTAGGAAGGTCGCATGATAATTATAGATCTCGTATGAGTACCGCATTATGATTTACGTCATGAAATGATGAAAATGAGCATATGCGCTCTAACACAGTGATTACATGAATGATTAATTGAGGTGACATGATTATGTGATGAAATTCTTGAAATGAGTGTCTTGAACAAGTTAACAAGATTAATGATATGATCTTCCAGATCAACAACTGAGTAATGAAATGAATTGAGTGATTAATGAGTTAATATGATCAACATGATTAAAATGAAAAATGATGTTTGAGGATTGTTAACTAGTGAATTATGAATGAATGATTGATGCCAGAAATTATACCATGGCGTTAGAAGTCTTACAGTTCTTTCGGTCTGATTGGATCGGCATTTGCACAGGTCACACGTGATGCGAAAGTCCAATGATACTAGTCTGATGACGATGATTTCAAATGAGACATGACTCGGAAGGTAGTATTCAAAACCACTCTCCGATACCAACTTTGTAACACCCCAAACTAGGCGGATATTACAGTGCCGTGGATCCCCGATTGGGACCCACCAGGCGAATGAAAACTGACGAATTAAATAATATAATTGTAGTATCGAACCACATTATATTACCAACTACTCCGATGAGGAGTTTAAGTACAACACACCAGGACAATACCGAATACTAGTGTATTTTATATGAAGATAAAATACACAACACTGAATGAAACGGAGTATCCAAATGAAAATCTGCAGCGGAAAATAAATGACAACAACATGAATGACTGAAAAGAACGGGGCCCCCTACTAGTATCGCTGGGACTCCTTGCCGTCAACATGCTACTCCCGTGCTTTTGCCTTGCCATGACCTGAAAACAAAATCCCCAAACGGGGTCAGTTACACAGAACAACAATCCTCAAGAGTTGAATATACACAATCCTGTCGAAACATACGCAATCAAACATGCTATATGAATCAACTAACAGAATGGCTCAAAGGAATGGCGCCACACTACGCCCGGGATGGAAATGTGTCCGTGCACAAGCCACCAACGAGTATCGATCGAATACACGTGTGGTCTTGTACCTAATCAGTCTCACGAAGCCATCAACTCGTGTGCACAGTCCAATGTGAGGCCACCAACCAACACACGACTTAAATGTGCCCAACATGAAAATCCTACACATACCAACCGGCACGCCAGTATGACCCGGAATACCACGATATAACAAAAGTGACATCGAAAATGAATAATGACTCACCAAGATGAAATGACGGTGAAATGAATGACAGCTCAATGAAATGATTGGAACCGTCGTTCCTCGTGAATGAAGTAATTAAGTGACAATTACAAGTTTTTGAAACGGTTAGTACCTTATGAATGAATTATGATTATGAATGAACAACAACGAAAGGAATGAATATCCTTTTAACTGAGTAAGAATTAACTTACTCAACACCAGTGACAATTATCCTTCCACGAACAACGTCCTAATTGAGATATCGGTCGCTCGAACAACCTTAAATAATACAATTACCAACAATCCGTTCAATATACGAATCAAACACGAATATAACGAACTCAAAACGTTGATACGATTAAACCAAGTTCATTAGGGCATTATATCGAACACTTTGTGGCCAAACTTCGATTGTTTATAACCAAACCTCAATAATACCAACATCAAATCCCCAAGAAGTGTTTCAAACTAACAAAACATCTTCAATACGATCAATAATCCAATATGAATATTCAAATTCGTGATTACAACAACGATTAATCGAAAACCGCCAAATCCAACTAAATATTAAAAGTGTTCTTGAACAATCCTTCAATAATCCAATGAATAATCAAACATATCCATAATCATGTGTATATCACTTCATACAACATGATCTTAACATCCAAAACATCATATCTCAAAACAAAATCGAAATCCAAGATGTTGAAGAAATTACCTCTTGAAGATCCAAGCACTTTGATCCGATGAAATCGCGTTAGATCGACTATCCGGGCTTCACGATCGAAATGAGATGAAGAAAACCAAGCACTCAATTGATAGATGATGGAAAGTCTTCCCCCTCAAGCCCTCTCTCTCGTATAGGTTGAAGAAATGGGAGAAAATGAGTTGATCTCGCTCAAAAAAACGCAATTATAGTGCTGACTGCACTGTGTGCCGCGGCCCGGCCGAACTGTGCCGCATCACAGGGCCAAAACTTCCCCCCAGTGATTGGCAGCATGCCGCAGCCCGGACAAATGTGCCGCGGCAGTGACTCGGCAGTGTGCCGCGGCCCTGTCCGCATGAGTCGCGGCCCCCAGTACAGACGGGTTGGCCGATAATTGAAATACGAGTGTCCGCGGCCCGGACGGGTGTGCCGCGGGCAGCGACTGGCAAAGGTGCCGCGCCCTGCCGCATGAGCCGCGCCCACGGCACAGCCGCTCGCCAAAACTGGAAAATGTGTGTGCCGCGGCGCACACTCCTTGTGCCGCGGCCCACACCCCCTTGGGTCCTAAAATGATGAAAAATGACCCGGGGAGGGAAAAAAACAATAGGAATCAATATTTGGGAAACAATAACACGAAATGGAAGTGCGGAAACCCCAAAACGGTGGTTCCAAGCAATGATTACAAGGGTTCGTCCAACAAAAACACGATTTGAACAATGAAGAGATTTGAAATGACATGAACTCCAACGACAACATCGACTAATGAACCAATTACAACAATCAAGATAATACTCTTGTTTCGTTTCCCGAATAAGGTTGAAACAATGAACAATATCGATACACAACTCGAAGTTATTCCGAACGGCGAACACGGATGAATGATTATTATCAAGTGAAAAATTAAATAGTGACAATTACCGAATGAAATTACTAAATGATAATGACTGAATTACAACCGGGTATTACAATAATTATCCTCATAACTAAAAAATACTTAATTTACCTCAGAGTCGAAGATAATATCCTTTCCAAGAACAACATCCCTGAACGAATATGCAGTTATACGAATAATCTCGAATGAGGTACATTCCATTATTATCAATAGACCACCATCCCGACATCAATGTCGACACGATAAACTATTCTCGATATCTTACATTCCATATCACTGACCAAAGACAACTCATGTCTTCCTCAAACATAATTAAATCATATACATTATGATTTAATCAAACTAGAGCATAATATACAACCCATCATCTCGACAACGTATATTTATAATATCATTACTATATGAATTATAAATGAAATGAAACCGAAACCATTCATTAAATATTATAAACTGAACAAGAATAACTTGCCTCGATACTGATATCACGAAGCCATTACCAATTCCATTGCCTTCGTCTATGAGCTCCTCAGCCCCGACCAAAGCAATTTGCAAACTCTTCAATCTCAACCGCAACACAATGGGCGAAATCGCGATCAATTATCACAACCTATTGCAATAATCGATTAACACACATTCGGTAAAAATCAACAACCGACATAACCAACCAATCAAACTCAATGTTTCAACGATACTTCAATCATATACACAAAACCAAATAATCCAACTCAACAAATACGAACTCATATCCACAATACAAACCGCAACTCGATAATCAATATAACCGATCAATAAACCCAACAGTTCCACAATATCTCGATTAAACACAAATCCGAACAAGCCCAAATCAATCAATCATGAATTCAAGACCTCAACACGATTCATAATCCGATAAACATATCGATAATCAAATTAAATCAATAACAAGGGTCTAAACATTACCGATTCCAAATTCAATCTTAAATACGAATACAAGTTTCCTCCTTGTAAATTCATAATAAAAACCAATTACCGATTATCATCATCAATCCTGATAATCCGATTAGTTCAACATATATATGATCATATTCCAAGGGTGTCAAATAATTTAATCATTCGATTTGAATGCTTGTTCAATACGTATGAACTTCCCAACTTAAAGATGAATAATAATCTCATCAACCTTGTAATCATATTCGTATTCCCATACGAATATTGTACCAAAACACATGACTTAGTTCTAGATATGAATATTCCATATTCATATCCAAAACACCAACACTTCTTAAACATATTCATAATATCACATAATCCAAGAGTTACTTAAGAACACGAATTATTCCGAAATCACATTCAACCCCAAGACGACATAATCCGATGTCTTCTAACATCTCAACAATCACCTAATTCATAATCCAAGGCATATATCATTATACTCTTCCACATACACTTCTCATGACATCAAAATTGTAACAACACCATCATAATCAAAATTCGTATATCATTAGGACCATACGAAAATCATATCACCCTATTTACTTCATGAAATTCTCACAAAAAAATATGAATAAATCCAACCATGATTCCATAATCGCGTTCATAATTATATAATCTGTAACTTTAACACAAACAATTAGGAAAATCTCATCATAGTCTTCTCCAACACATACCTCACCAAAAAGCCCAAGAACACTATGATTCCATAATCATAAACAACATAATCAAGACATATATCATCATATCATCGTCTTCCTTAACAAAATTCCCGGGTAATACCAAGAATCATCACAACAACTCCATAAACTATCATCATACGAACTAATCATCAACAACAACATCAAAATCCGAAATTAAAGAGGGGATTATTTAACATACCTCTTAGAAGATGAAGTACACAAGCAAACACCTCAACAATTAACAATAACTACTCATCTCATGCTCCAAATCTAAGTCCTTAAGATCATAATCGACTTTGAAGATCCAAAACTCTACCTCTGAGTGTTGGAGGCGAAAGACAAAATCAAGTTCTAAAGAAAAATGAAGTGACGGGCATCACACTAATATAAACTCCCAGATCGTTACGTACGTAACATGCATTTGTTAACGTACATAATATCCCTTTACGTACGTTATCTATCCTGGATAGCGTACGTAACGATGTGCCAGAGGCCATTGACACAAATTTAAACCACGATTACGTACGTAAGGCCCATGCCATAGCGTACGTAATACAGGAGTTAACTTACTATAGTGCCATACTTGTTTACGTACATAATGAGCTGTCCTTAAAGTACGTAAAGCTCGAGGTTGACTCGCCTGTCCACATCCGTGCCGAAAGTTTCCGACCACGGGCCCACTAGCCGATCACAGCTCGGTCCTGTCCGATTACCCTCATAATGTACGTAATGCATGATACATAACGTACGTTATGCTTACCAGTTTTACGTACGTAAGTCCCTAAGCTTAGCGTACGTAATGACTTTCTGTACTTAGCCAAATCCAACTATTCCTGTCCGTCTCGACATACTGGATACGTATACTTGTCCCAAACATATTCTCATACGATACATCTGATACACGATATCCTCAAATGCAATTGTCGATCAAGTACGGCAATTATACAAATACAACTGTCTCAGTCTTTAATTTATTTTATCCATACTGTATAGACACCAAGCTATGCAGTATATCTCAGATAAAATAACGCGAAAAATTTGTACTGAAAATCCGGATATTACAATGTCAACGATCTGAATGGTCGGTGCCCTTAGCATCGGGGCCCGATATCCAGGCCCTTTACTATCCGGATCGTCTTAGCAAGACCGATCCGAGGACTTGTATAACTTGTACTCTCTCCGTCTCATAAGAGTGGGCTCATTTTCTATGGGCATAGGTTTTAATAAAAGTTAGATGGTGGTGGAATTGAGTGGAGAAATGGTCCAACTTGGTGTAAGAGTATATTAATTATTGTTGTTGATTAATTAAATGATAAAGAGTGTGGACCATCCCTGGTACTGTTGTAAATAAGTTGAAAAGGTGGAGAAAAATATAAAAGATTTTTTCTAAAAATGGTTATTTCATTAATTCATTCATCCGCATATAAATATTGTCTTTTATTCATTAGTTTTCCACTTTACTTCCTTTCGAGCAAAAAAACTCCTTTCGACAAGAGTGAAAAAAATACTTAGATCACCAGAAGACTTTTCGAGTCCAGTTTCAGAGTGGTATTAAGATATGCCCATCTAATAGATCGACCATTTCTTTAGGTAAAAACCTTATTCTTTCCTTATTTCTTATACATTTTCCAAATGTATTCCAAATCAGACATTCATAATGACTATCTGGAGAGGAGTCTGGAGGGGGCCAATGGGTTTTCTCAAAAGGAAATCTCCAGTGATGATGGCGGCTAGTTTGTCCTAGGGATAACAAGTTGGGTATCGTGATAAGTGAGCCATCAGAGATCGGATAAGGGTATCAAACTTTGTTTTCTCATAGTGTTCGTAAGGGGCACGTAATCCGCCTCTCAGTTGGTTGGAGGAGGAGAAAAAGGCGCGAAGGGCGAGAGACAGACTGAAAAATAGGTGGCCAATGGTGGTGAACGGTAAGCAGTCAGCTGAAGTGGCGAGAGTGGGAGGGGGGATAGATATCACCTTGGTACCATGCTTGGAGGGGCTGTGCGGAGACCTATTTCATCACCGTCTTCTGGTGGAATGATGGAGGTTAGAGGATGTCAACTTACTATGAGAGTCGGATTTCTAGGAGTGGCGGAAGGCTTTACTCATCCCAACGAGTGTAAGGTTCTTTAGGCCTTATTACTCTGAGATAATGACGGTGTCTCCCCAAGGGTGTATGGCGATCTTCCATCATATACTGATATGGAGCTCGTTAACCCACTGCCTAATATTTCCCACTACGTATTTTTCGTTGCGCAGTTCATGTGCCAATTACGCATCCACAATATATTAAAATGGGTCTGCAAAGTATATTATGTATATATATATTGGCTATGTGTCGCCTAAAGTTATCCATTATTGGAAACTTTGACACGAGATATGTTTACTACAAGATTTGCAGATTGTCACTTTGATGAGACGGTCTTCCTTTTTAAAAAAAAATGAGACAGTCTTCTTATTGTTAAGGGAGACATGAATCGGATGATTCCGGTTGGACCACCAGGAAATTGTCTTGTGTGCTCCCTCTTTCCCTCAACAAGATCCTCGGCTCAATTCGAGCTGGAAATGCAATGCATTCTTAGTCTTCAGAATGTTGCGGATTTGATGCCCGACAATTTTAATGATACTGAAAAAGTGACAAGATCTACCATTCTGCTGCCACTGTACCTGCAAGGTTAGAAGTCTCAGTAATAGGGAAACGTCCAACCTCCTAAATTTTAGGGTTGTATACTGCAACTCATACTTTATGCTTGTATTACCTTTTTTCCTTGTAACTACCTATGAGCATATTAATTACATTTAATCACATATTTTGCATATTTATTCACGTTATGGTTATGCAAATGAAATATCTAATTATTTTATATTGTAGATAATGTGGTGTGTTGGTGTCACATGGAAGATCATATTATCGGTGCCTTATAAAATAATACAATAATTTCACAACCTATATAATTATTAGACAAATTATGTGAAAGGTTGTAATGTATTCTTGAGATTAGTTGGTCTTGACTGTTAGCATGCATTAGTGTATTTGCATATGTTGTACTGGATCGAAGTGAGATAATGTCTTCTGTACTGACTGTAAGAAAAATGTAAATCTCGGATAATTATTATTTCTTAATTCTAAGTATATAATATTTAATCGTGTATTTATAATATTTATTGCTTTGATTTACCATGGGTGAGAGTCAAAGTGATTGATTCAATATGCTTCGTATCTTGGGAAATAATATTATTTATATGACAATTATTGTTATAACTAGAAATCATGTCCCGACTCGTGCGGGTAGATGATATCTCCTTGAGGAGCTTGATAATGGTTATTACATTAAACCATGCAGGTGGATTTAATTCCGATATAATAATAAGGTTCGAGTGGTACTACTCTTAGATAAGAAATTAATTAATTGAAATTGTCAGTAGCTTAAATTAATTAATGAACATTCGATATCTTAAAAAAGGGGTAATAATATAGTTAAATAGGGGGCCCGATTTCGTAAATTGGGATTTGGGGTTGGAAGTGAAATATTAATTCTTTAGTGGATTGAATTGATATTAGTGAACTCAACCATATTAGTAAGAGTTTAATATGGAAAGTTGGGTTGCACTAGGAGTCCTAACCCTAATCCTCCTTAAGATCCCTAGAGTAGTCCAAAGCCTATAAATAAGACATTAGGGGGGGGGGTGACACTCATGATAGCACAAGGATTTCGATTTTTTTCTTAGTGTTTAATTGTGGATCTTGAATCGTGTCTTTGATTCCACAAGTGAGATAACACTTTAATTCTTGCTACAAATCGGAATTACTTGAAGAAAAGAAAATCGAGAGTTGTGAGAACTAGTAGTTTCGGCCGATTTCCCTTTTATAGTCCAAGCAACATTCGGTAGCTCGTTGCCCATACAATGTTCGGATTAAGGCGGGATCATACTCTAGTAGATTTTGAGGAAGATATCAAGAAAGAAAGAACTACGCTTTAAAAGGTAAATACCTATGACCTTCGATCTAGATTAGGATATTGAATTTACCAACAAATTATTTGATAAATAATCAATAATATTTAAATAGCTTATTAATCTTAATAGTTAATTAATTAGCATGCCTAAATAGCTTTTGTGCTCGTGGATGAGTAAAATGCTTTTATCGATCTTTTCCCAACTTCGCTTCCACTGCGTTTTATTTCCAGCAATTGGTATCGGAGCCAGATTTTTAGGCTTTTGCTATTTTAATTAATTTTGGTGATTAATAGATAGCAATTTAAATATTCATATAATTTGATGTTGGAATATTTTGCTAGATGTGTTCTTGCAGGGAATATGATCCAATTATCATGGTTATGTGAATGGTTAATTATATTATTTTTATGCAATTATTGGTTTGGCCCGGTTTTAAGGCATGTAATGATTTTTTCCGTGAGAAAATCCGCAGGTAGATTTATGATCTTAATTTTCATGTAATTTTGTTGTAAATTCGATGTATTTTATTTCGTGTAAGATTGTAATTGAATTCGGAGAAGACAAAATCACGAAGAATTAGAGCAAAACCGGGACACCCGGGCTGCTGTGGGTTTAACAAAGAAGACGCAGCGCTACCGAGCAAGACAAGGTCTGTCACGAGCGTTGACGCCTATCGCGCGGCCGCGGCACTTATTCCGGGCCGGTTCGGGTCGGGTCATCTGGTTTTTGGTCCGGTCCGTTTCACTACCGTTCGTTGCGTCTGCTGGAGAGTCGGGATTTGAAAATTGAGTTTTTTATGTAACTAATTTCGCATAAAAGTGAACATTTTAATTTTGGGAATCCACGACCCGATCGGGGAGGAGTGATGAGATCCTTGATCCAGTGGGGGATATCGAGTCGGAGATTTTCTCGAGTTCAATTCAAGGAAGAAGACCATGATAATTGAATAATTTAATTATCCATGCATTTAGTTTGGTTTTTACTGTTTTGATGTATGGCATGTATGAATGTATGCTGATATGTTTTTTGCATGTTAGGACGACAAAATTAAAAACCTCAAGACTAAAATAATTAAGTGATTAAATTGATTTATTTTTTAAAACTAAAATCAAATTGGTCTCCATAATTAATTTAAATTGTGAAGTAATGCTCTTGTTTTGTGCAGTCATCATCCAATTCCACAACTCTTTCTCTGGTTTGTTCAAACTTTCGGCAACGTATACTACCCTTCTATGGTATGGTGACAAAAACTTATGAGTTCTCTTCATTTCAGCTAGATTTCTCTGGACCATTGTATGTATCCGTGGCTGATTGTTTATTGGTGCAATTATTCGTTAGCTTGGTTTTGCAGTTGTTGTTGAACTGTTGATCCTTCGGTTGTAGGAGCCTGCGATGTCATGTAAGTGGAATTGGGACATTTAGACTGGAAAAATTATAGTAGGAGTATATTATACAATTACTGCACTATAATAAACTATTACAGTAGTGTACTACTGGTCACCAATATAAACTTTTACATGCTGTATATGAAATAACAATTACCTATTAATTTGCATCACTCAATGCCTGTGTCAAAATTACCATTTTTTTCGTTCATTCCTTCGTCCTCAAAGGTTTCGTCTTCTAAACTTTCATTAATTTCCTTTGCTATATCTGTTACTGGGTTCCATGCTTCCTGCGTTAGGCCTAAACTGGAACTTGGCATATGATCTTTCTTCTTCATGTACTCACCTCTCTATGCCACTTCAGTTTCAATGCCTTCAATCACCGCAAGTGGGTCAGGGTGTTGAAATCATTTGAGCTTTGTGTAAACTGGAAGCTTGTTTTAGTTGGTGATGTGTAGGGTGTTGATTCTGCTGGCTTGCATCCTATTAGTTGTTGTGCTGCATCAACCAATTTTTCCTTGAAATTTGAGTCTTCTAGTATATGTGCGGGTGTCTCCTGGACAATTCTCATTACGTCAAGCATTGATTAAGCCAGTAACTTTGCCTTTTTCAAGAACTTATTAGCAAATATTTGTGCATCGACACGAGAAGATGATTGATTCAGTGGTTCGATTTTCAGTGGTGGTGCAGTCATAGCTTTCTTGTTCAAGTTGATGTTATTGGTACTGTAGTTGGGCATAGGTTAAATGGCTCACAAGGATATCCTCCGCAATCCACCAGAGTTGATTTCAGATTTTTCCCTTTGTCAGAACAAACTTGAGTTCCATTCCTTGATTGCTGGAGAAGAACGTGGCACAATTCTCCTATAGACCACAGTCATATCGACATACAGAGTCTAAGAGAAGATCAAATTAGTAATATCATAAATAATTAAAAGCAACATTAATAGATTGTTGGAGCAATATTTTAAAGTATTAAAAGCAACAGTAGAATATCAGTAACCACACCTGATTTATAACTTAATCATATACAGAGTGTTTGCTTATTTTACCGTGAGGAAATGTATAGGTCCGGTGAAAAAATTCATTTTATTTTTTTCCCAGCGAAGCTTGTGTTCAACTAAACTTCTAAGAAGATAATCACACTGGTTGTAGTGCTTAATGTTGGCCACATCTTGCAAGCAATTCATGATACATGGTTTGATGTATCCATTATTAGTGTTCTCAATCAAGCATGCTATCATTAGCACCATAAAAGGCCGTTTGAATCAATCTTCACCTTCAGTTTAGGATAATATTTTCTCGGTGACACTGTTTACTACTACACCTCTCTTTGTTCCTTCAAAAAAGCTTGTCTATTGATCCAGTAGAGAACTTTTTTCATGTTTTGTTTGGGCTCTATCAGAAGTTGACCATGAAGCAATCCTAAATTGAGCTTAACGTCACTTGGTTCGATGTGTACTTTACAGGCTCATTGTAGATTAGTTTCATAGGTTTTGGGATTAAATTTGTCAAGCGCCCAATAAGCTAGTTTTGCTGGGACCTCTTTGATTTATAACAACAGTATATCCCCAATTCCCAATGATCTTATTTCAAGTTTCGAGACGAAACTTATTTTTAGTGGGTAGAATGTAATACCCGAGATTTTCATTCCGATTGCGTTAGATTTTCAGGTATCGTTGTTGTGATGAGTTATTGTTGCGATCCTACTGTCTGTGCAGTAGGAATGTTGTAACACCCCCAGAATACGACCGAGAATGTCGCATGCCATAGACCCTTATCACAAGGATCTACGAGGCTAAACTCCAAAAGACTACTCAATGATTGACCCACCGGGGTCAAAATTAAATACAAAGCAGACCGACAAGGTCATTAACCAATTCAGAACTAACGACATTCATATTACAATGACAATAATAAACTTGAACACCGAAAAGAATGACAACTCAATTTAATAAATGAAAACTACACCCATGCAAGGGTGAATACTCGAACGACAGAGAAATACCGACCAGAATGAAACAAAAGAAAAGACTCTGACTCTGATGTGATTAGTATCATTGTCCTCCATCTCCTTCCAAGCCAATCCTGTGACTGCTCCCGAGCTGCCAAAACCTGAGCGCATAACAGGCACCCACCCCCCGAAAACTCGAGGGTTAGCAAACTGGAATTTTGCTAGTGCAAGTACATAATATACAAGATATACGAATAATAACAACACAAAACTCAACAGTCGTGAAACCCTAACACAAACCACACATTCCCATAGTCCACACAGAATAGCATCACATACACAAAGTGAAAGATAATCACATAGTCATATTCTCTGTACGGAACATAACACCAATGAAACTTTAAACAAGCCCAAGGAGTCAGAAAAATCCCTTTTTATAAAAGGAAAAGTATTTTGATAAGAAAGTTTGAAAACATTATTATTGACTCAGGCCATCATGGGGTTTTGAAAATCAAATGGGAATACTTTTAGAAAATACTACAAAAACTCTCGGATCCTCGACCCAACATGTGGAAAACAATTTGCAAGAAAACCATTACAACATTATTCGGGGTCCTCGACCCAATGCACAGAATAATCATCACAGTACAATCAAAGGCACAGCCTCTCATTCGACAATTCCTGCTCAAGACCCTTGATTAATTAACCCTGAGATTTCACAAACATCCTTGGTTAATTAACCATGATACCAACGTTTTAAAACAATTTGAAACAAGCTTTCAAAACACGAATCACAACTATATCGAGACCAAGATTTGAAAAGAGTTGAAATAACTTTGAAATACGGGATTGATTGTTCAACGGGTCTTAGCTATCACTCGAATATCCGTTACCAATAAGCCGCCAGCGCCTCCCGCACACTGTGCATCGGCGTTCACTCCACTATGTTGGCCGCCCTTGAACATGTCACCGCGCCGGCGATCACTCCCAAAAGAGCCGCCCCTTGCACGCGCATTAGGTAACACCGGTGTTCACTAAACATATGGAGCCGCACATTGCAGCACACCGTGCCGGAGTACACACCCCGCCCTCAGAGGTTCCCGGATATGACGTCTCTCACAACAAGTATTCACATTATTATAAACATCAAGTACACAATCAATCATTTCAACAATTATCAAATCAATACACCAATTCACACAATTTATCCGCCAGTCCATAACCACACAACAAACAATAACACGCACGTTATCAATCAAGACCCAACACAATAAGCCTTCAGCACAACCAACCAACGCTACACATATATCCTTATATTGCGACTCAACCGAATATATATATATATATATATATATATATATATATATATAACCTTACTATATTATATGAATAACTATAATTCATCCATCAATCCAAGTTGAGTAAGTCAACTAGTGTTAGCATTCACCACTCGTCGTTCACCGACATAGGCATATATATCAATATACGTATATACATACATATATTTAACATATAAATATATATAAATATATATATATATATATATATAAATATATATATATATATATATATATGCACACACACATACACACACACACACACACACACACACACACACACACACACACATATATATATATATATATATATATATATATATATCCGTATAAATTCATACACTTCGACAACGATGATTTCACGAAGTTACAATTCGTATATCAAGGTACTTGCCTTGGTCTCTCGCGGATACTCCGAAAGTACGGTCGGTTGGCAAAATTCGGAACTCCAACGAAAACAACGATCGGAAGGGCTCAACACCAGATTTTTGTAGGGAAATCGTCCCTATTATCCTATCATCGAATAAACAATCAATCATACGAGGAAAAACATCACAAAACGACCAAATTCCTCTCTGCGGCATTTCCCCGGACACCTTGAAGGCGTCAAACGGAAGTTCATATAATCGACGAATCGGAAATGGTAAAACCGTGGAAAGATGATGAAAATGATAGAATACAACCTAATCTACAATTATACATCAGTATTTTAAGTTCATAAGGCTCAAACGGACGAAATCTACCAAGATCCCCAAATTTCCCAAAGTTTGGATTTTAGGAAAAACTAACCTTGATTCGGTCGATTGAAGGATGTTATGGATTGATCGATCAATGATATGGACTCAGGATCTTCGTGGATTTGTTGTTCAATAACATGTCTCCTATCTCTCAAAAGATCCAGCCGCGGACAGGAAGGAAGGGAAGTGAAAAATGGGTGAAAACAGGGTGCTCGGTCATATATATACTGGCAACTGACTAGCGTGCGCTAGGTTCTCCGGGTAGCGTGCGCTATCGGCCGCCTCAGTCTGTAATCTTCGCCGGGTCCGATAGCGTGCGTAAGACATCGGCAGCAGCGGCGTGCGCAATCGGCTCGCCCAGACTCTTTGGACTACTCGTCTGCCAGAAGCGTGGCGCTGGCCGAGCCAGAAGCGCACTAACTCGCCGAGTTAGAAGCGCACTGTCCGGGTCAGAAGCGTGCGCTACTCGCCGGTCCGGCCAAGTCCGCACTTACCGCTAGACTGCCTGGCCGATTAGCATGCGTTACCTCCTGGCAGTGGCGTGCGCTACTCCTGCGGGTTAGCGCGCGCATCTGTCCGGCCGTAGCGTACGCTAGGCCGGTCCCTGCCGCAACTGTCCAGCAGTGCCCCGCATCCGTGCCGGTTCCTCCCGCAACCGTCCGGCCACCGCCTGGCTGTCGTGGCCTGACGACTCGATTCCTAAAAACGAACGGAACGAACACGACGAAACGCTCGCGGACAACCACATCGATCCGAAATGAATTAAATATACAACAAATCACCACCTATGGCCATAAACACAAAATCGATTGTCGAGAAAAATAATACCAACGCTCGGAAACCGAGAAATTTCCGGTCTAAGAAAAAGAAAAATTTGAATAAATCCGAATAAAAATCTCGGATATTACATTCTACCCCCCTTAAAATAAGTTTCGTCCCGAAACTTAAAATAGAGAGCGGTGGAACAATCAAGGAAATAACTACTTGCTCAGCCCCAAATCATCACGAGCAAAGCGCGAGTGCAAGGTTCCAGAAATACGATGAACTGACCTAGCAAGTACAAGGCAGTTTAAAATGGTCGAAAGGTTCACAGATGAATTGCCAACAACGAAAGTAATCCCATACCGAAAATACTAAGAAGAGTACGGGTAATACATTCCACCATACTAAGAGGACATTATGATCCCGAAACTTAGAACAACAAGAGTTGGAAACGTAAAGTAATGAAACGAAATACGATCGAAGAACACGATTGTTGAAAAAAAAAAGACAGCGTAAAATCTTCATCCTGCTGTGCTAGGCTCTCCAAAAGGAGACATAGGGTTTTGGGGCACTCCCCGGTTGTTCGCTCTACTTTCCAAAAGCGCAACTTTCCTTGCCAATTTGGAAACTCTCTCGCAGTGTTTCTCCCGATGACCTTCCCACCCGTACCGGTCACAAGTCAAGAGTGGAGAGGGACAATTTGCACGATCATGTCCCTGACGATTGCAGTTGAAGCACCTTCTCTTCTTACCGAGAGTCACCAATGCTGGCTTGGGATTCCCAGCGCTCACCCTCGACCGCGAAGACGATACGTTCGAACGACATGGGGGTTTGGGAGCCTTAAACTCTTCACCGCCCAAAAATTTTCCCGATGTCCTCGGTCTCTTTGCTTCGCTCGTGGGCTCGATCACTGAGGATATTTCATAGGATATCGTTTGATCTTGATACTCCTTCACTGTAGCATGAATAGTTGTCGTACGAACCACCTTGTCGCTTCCACTTCCGTCATCACACTTACGTCCGCCAAGGCTCGACATACTAATACAGATAGTACCGTTCAGCGTTATCAAATATTCAGTTGCACAGTATACCACAATTATCAACACAAGGTTTAGTTAATATCTATAGAATAACGTAAAGCGTAAAGTTTTATGAAGTCAATTTCGAGTCCTTCGACGAGGACGATCATTATATGTATGCACTTAATGAAAACAAATTGTTGGAAAAGAGGGCTAGTCACGTTGCGCCCAAGACTCATAAATACTGTCTTTTATTTCGGAAGAGGAAGTTTATATAACGACTCTAAAAATTATTTTCGAGTAATGTATAGAAGAAAAAAAATTCAAAATTGAATTGTAACTAATTTGAAATATTTCAAAAGTGTTAGATTCCCAAATACTACAATTTTGAAAATCTTTCCTCTTCTACCAAAATGTTTATTCGAAAGAATTTTCCACCGAGATACGTGACCATTTAATATGACGACATTAAATCATGGCTTTTCACAATGTTAGAAAATTTCAAAGCACCACTTTAAAATATTCGTGATACTATATACGTGGGCCGTCACGGAACCCACCAGGCTAAAAATCATTTTAAAAAAAATGTTCAAATTGCGAAAAAGGCCGATGTTGGTAATATTCTCAAATACTCACTAAAGTCATTTATAAAAATATCAAATACCGTCATAAGAATACTATCAAAACGTGAAAGACCAAAATATCAAAACTCGGCTTGCAAGATACCAAAAGCCATCTCAAAATACTCACGCAGCGGATAAAATTAACACTCATAAATTTATTCTAATAAAGTGCAGAAACAGATAAATATGCTCGACTTCCGAAGCATATTACATAACCATTTTTGCTCGGACCGCATACGAATGTTATATCCTAAAACAATAATATCACCAACAAGTTCCAACCCCTAGTTCACATTAATCACATTAGAACAATATAATCAAATACGTATATAAGCGGACTTACGATCGGGAGGCTTACCATCACAGATTGCCGGAAGATGATGTCGGAACCACGATACTAATCACAACTCTGATGCGCGCCACTTACACAAGACATGGACTTGACCCAACGGCCTAGGTTTTTCGCAATCCTAAGCTCTGATACCATAAATGTAACACCCCCAGAATACGACCGAGAATGTCACACGCCATAGACCCTTATCACAAGGATCTACCAGGCTAAACTCCAAAAGACTACTCAATGATTGACCCACCGGGGTCAAAATTAAATACAAAGCAGACCGACAAGGTCATTAACCAATTCAGAACTAACGACATTCATATTACAATGACAATAATAAACTTGAACACCGAAAAGAATGACAACTCAATTTAATAAATGAAAACTACACCCATGCAAGGGTGAATACTCGAACGACAGAGAAATACCGACCAGAATGAAACAAAAGAAAAGACTCGACTGTGTGATTAGTATCATTGTCCTCCATCTCCTTCCAAGCCAATCCCGTGATCGCTCCCGAGCCGCCAAAACTGAGCGCATAACAGCACCCACCCCCCGAAAACTCGGGGGTTAGCAAACTGGAATTTTGCTAGTGCAAGTACATAATATACAAGATATACGAATAATAACAACACAAAACTCAACAGTCGTGAAGCCCTAACACAAACCACACATTCCCATAGTCCACACAGAATAACATCACATACACAAAGTGAAAGATAATCACATAGTCATATTCTCTGTACGGAACATAACACCAATGAAACTTTAAACGAGCCCAAGGAGTCAGAAAAATCCCTTTTTATAAAAGGAAAAGTATTTTGATAAGAAAGTTTGAAAACATTATTATTGACTCAGGCCATCATGGGGTTTTGAAAATCAAATGGGAATACTTTTAGAAAATACTTCAAAAACTCTCGGATCCTCGACCCAACATGTGGAAAACAATTTGTAAGAAAACTATTACAACATTATTCGGGGTCCTCGACCCAATGCACAGAATAATCATCACAGTACAGTCAAAGGCACAGCCTCTCATTCGACAATTCCTGCTCAAGACCCTTGATTAATTAACCCTCGAAGATTTCGTCAAACATCCTTGGTTAATTAACCCTGATACCAACGTTTTAAAAAAATTTTGAAACAAGCTTTCAAAAACACGAATCACAGTCTATATCGAGACCAGTATTTGAAAAGAGTTGAAAGAAATCTGAAATACGGGGATTGTTCGGTAATGGGGTCTTAGCTATCACTCGAATATCCGTTACCAATAAGCCTGTCAGGCGCCTCCCTTGCACACCTGTGCACCGGCGTTCACTCCACTATGTTGGCCAACCCTTGAACATGTCACCGTGCCGGCGATCACTCCCAAAAGAGCCGCCCCTTGCACGCGCATTAGGTAACACCGGTGTTCACCAAACATATGGAGCCGCACATTGCAGCGTACACCAGGCCGGAGTACACACCCCGCCCTCAGAGGTTCCCGGATATGACGTCTCTCACAACAAGTATTCACATTATTACAAACATCAAGTACACAATCAATCATTTCAACAATTATCAAATCAATACACCAATTCACACAATTTATCCGCCAGTCCATAACCACACAACAAACAATAACACGCACGTTATCAATCAAGACCCAACATAATAAGCCTTCGGCACAACTAACCAACGCTACACATATATCCTTATATTGCGACTCAACCGAATATATATATATATATATATATATATATATATAACCTTACTATATTATATGAATAACTATAGTTCATCCATCAATCCAAGTTGAGTACGTCAACTAGTGTTAGCATTCACCACTCGTCATTCACCGACATAGACATATATATCAATATACGTATATACATACATATATTTAACATATATATATATATATATACACACATATATATATATATATATACACATATATATACATATCCGTATAAATTCATACACTTCGACAATGATGATTTCACGCAGTTACAATTCGTATATCAAGGTACTTGCCTTGGTAATCTCTCGTGGATACTCCGAAAGTACGGTCGGTTGGCAAAATTCGGAACTCCAACGAAAACAACGATCGGAAGGGCTCAACACCAGATTTTTGTAGGGAAATCGTCCCAAATATTCTATCATCGAATAAACAATCAATCATACAAGGAAAAACATCTCAAAACGACCAAATTCCTCTCTGCGGCATTTCCCCGTACACCTTGAAGGCGTCAAACGGAAGTTCATATAATCGATGAATCGGAAATGGTAAAACCGTGGAAATATGATGAAAATGATAGAACACAACCTAATCTACAATTATCCATCAGTAATTTAAGTTCATAAGGCTCAAACGGACGAAATCTACCAAGATCCCCAAATTTCCCAAAGTTTGGATTTTAGGAAAAACTAACCTTGATTCGGTCGATTGAAGGATGTTATGGATTGATCGATCAATGATATGGATTCAGGATCTTCGTGGATTTGTTGTTCAATAACATGTCTCATATCTCTCAAAAAATCCAGCCGCGAACATGAAGGAAGGGAAGCGAAAAATGGGTGAAAACAGGGCTGCTCGGTCATATATATACTGGCAACTGACTAGCGTGCGCTAGGTTGTCCGGGTAGCGTGCGCTATCGGCCGGCCTTGGTCCAGAATCTTCGGCCGGGGTCCGATAGCGTGCGTAAGACATCGGCAGCAGCGTGCGCAATCGGCCCGTCCAAGACCTACTGGACTAATCTGTTCGGACAGGTAGCGTGCGCCGGCCGAGCCGGTAGCGTGTGCTAGCCTGCCGAGTTAGCGCGCACAGCTGTCCGGCTGTAGCGTGCGCTACCTGCTGGTCTGGCTGAAGTCCAGACCTTACTGCCTAGACTGCCCGGCCGATTAGCGTGCGTTACCTCCCAGCAGTGGCGTGCGCTACTCCTGTGGGTTAGCGCGCACAGCTGTCCGGCCGTAGCGTACGCTAGGCCGGTCCCTACCGAATCGTCTGAAGGCTCAAGATCCGTGCTTGCCTCCTCCCGCAACCGTCCGGACAGTGCCCGACTATCGTGGCCTGACGACTCGATTCCTAAAAATGCACGGAACGAACATGACGAAACACTCGCGGACAACAACATTGATCCGAAATGAAATTACTATAAAACAAATCACCACCTATGGCCATAAACACAAAATCTATTGTCGAGAAAAATAATACCAACGCTCGAAAACCGAGAAATTTCCGGTCTAAGAAAAAGAAAAATTCGAATAAATCAGAATAAAAATCTCGGATATTACAAATGTTGCACGCTACGTGCGCATGCGCTACCAGGGCATTGCTAGCGCACGCTAAGGATCCATTAGCGCACGCTAACTGGAGGTGTAGAATCGATGCAGAAGCTACTGCCTTGGGCTCGGAAGTCAATAGCGGATGGTATGTAGTTGGATAGCGTGCGCTAAGCTGTATCAGTAGCGTACAATGAGGATAGTGCACGCTAACTGGTGGTGCGGGGCAGTCCAGAAGCTACTGGACTGGGTTGAAAGATTCGTTAGCGCGCGCTATGGCTTGTAGTAAGTGCATGCTAACTGTGTGTTTGGCAGAATGCTATGTAGTGAGGCTTCGATAGCGCACGCTAAATCAAGTTTATTAGCGCACGCTAATCTGTCCGGTATATAAACCGGACAACACGCTTATTTTCTCATTTTCACTTCTTTTCTTCTTCTCTCCGCGGGTTTGAGATGAGGGCAATTAGGGTTCAATTTCTTGACCGATTTTGCTCAATCCAAGAGTGTTTTGGAGAGTCCTATGTGATTGTAACATCATCTAATCCATTGTTCTTCATCCGATCGAGGTATTTTCCCATTTTTCCTTGAGTTGACTTTTTTGAAGGTTTTGTTCTTGATTTTGAATTCACTACGGATCTGGTGAATCGGTTATTGTTAAATATTGTTTCAAGCGTGATCTATGGATTGTATATCCATAATTCCGATTTGTTTAACCCAGTTGTTGATTCTAAGGTTCTTGAGGAACCAAGAACATTTAATGTTCTATTAAATGTTCGAATGAGTTTTCCTTCGGTAGTTGGATGTGATCGTGTTTTCATTGTGTCTTGAGGAAGTTGTAGGTTTCGAGGTACTTCGGTCGAGCCGTGTTCATCGGAGTACTTGCGTGCCAATTTCAAGGCAAGTATCTTGCTTATATGACTTGTATCTTGTGACTAGAAATCACGTGTTGGGTTTGTGATGATTTGTTTACCTTTGTAAACATGGTTCGTGTGAGTTGGTTGTGTGTTATGTGTTGTGAAGGCTTGGTGATGACTTTGATATTTTGGTATATGCATTGTGTGTTGTGTTATGTGTGCAGGATTGTGATAATCGTGTTGGTTTGGTTGTACACATGGTTGTGCAATGTATTATGTATTGATCATGAGTTATGATGGTTGTGTAATGTTGATGATGAGTGTTTATATTGTGTTATGTGCGCGTGATGCGTGATTTCATGGTGATCAATGTAATTGATTGGTCGTGTTCATTGTTGATGGAATATGTATGTGAATGTTATGTGTTGTAATGCTAAGTTCACCCGTGTGGGTTCGACGGGACCTACGAGGATTCATGGTAGTTGACAGTGGGATCGGAACTTAGTATGTGGTGATGTGGTCCAATCGTGTGGGTCTGACGAGGCCTACGATGACACATGACAGAAGATCATGGGGTCAGGGCACACTACGTCCAACCGTGCGGGTTCAACGGGGCCTACGGTGACTTGTGACAGCGGATCGCGGAGTCCGGACTGGTAAATGTGACTGATGTGTTTTTCTAAGACCGTGTGGGTTGTTGAACCTACGGTGACTCGTGACAATTAATCACGGAGTCGAGATTGATATATGTGATTATTGTGTTTGGTTAAGACCGTGTGGGTTGTTGAATCTACGGTGACTCGTGACGGTGGATCACGGAGTCGAGATCATGTTAAACAAAGTTTTTGAAGGAAAGTTTTATGAAAATGGAATGGTTGGGTTGAGACCCAAGTGTTTTGTATAAATGTTTTCCTATTGTAATAACTAATGAGATTTGGGTTAAGACCCTAACGTTTCGTAATGATTTTGGCAAACTTAGGACGGGAGTTCCTAATGATTTTGATAAACGTAGGAGACGAGTTTCTAATGAATGATTTTGACAAACTTAAGACTCGAGGTCCTAAAGGCTTTGTGTTTCTAAAACTCCGGAGATTACAGTTTATTTTCCACGGACTCCACTTGTGTTGTTTTCTAGACTACTTAAACCTCTCAGGAAATACTTGGTGAATGATTGTCCTTCTCTGATTTGTGATTGTTGTATGCTGGCTGCATTTCATATGGTTATGATACTTGCACTGGCATTCGAATTGCTAGCCCCTTAATGGGAGAAATCCGTATCATGCATTTTAGGTATGTTCGGTTCGTGGGAGCAGTCGCAGGATCGGCACAGAAGATGATAGATTGCGATACTAATCAAGAGTTATGGAGTTCAGTTGTTGTTGCATCATTGCATTATTCTCAATCTTCCGCTGTGTTGTATCATTTTGTATTTTGGACCCCTGCGTGGGTATGAGTTGAAAGAAATTATTTTAGTTTGATTTAGTCGTGTGACCTCATCGGTCCCTCTTATTATCTTGTTTGACTTCGGATGGTCAAACAGTTTATCTTTTGTAATAGTTAGCCTGGTAGATCCTTGTGAGAAGGGTCTACGGCGTGTGATATTTCCGGATGATTTCTGGGGGTGTTACACACGTAGCGCCCCTGATGTGATTAATAGTATCCTAAGATGATACATTTTACCAGCAGATGGAGGAACATGAAAGATGCATGCTATGGCAAATCCTTTTTGTCTCTTTGTACATATTCTGTCTGTTCCAGTCTAAACGTAGTGCTGGGGAAATTCACTGTACAACCACTGTCGAGCCTATATATTGTTTTTATTAATTTCCATGCACTAAAGAAATTGAGATTCTGCAATAGTATTACTGGCCAGGACAGTATCCATGTCGTCGCCTTCTCTAAATATGCACGTCTGTTCACCTTCCAAATGGAACGACAAACTTTCCATATGGGGAGTCCGATAATGAATTGGAAACTCAAATATTATCCACATAGCCTCACATGCAGAAATGTATCTACAGTCGACGTACTTGCTGATTTCGTCATTATTTGTATTCATTATTATGGAACCCATCCTATCGCTAGCCTTATTAATATATTTAAATAGGTACTTCACGGAGTGTCCCTGATTGCAATACTCAATGTTGATATGGGCCCGATCTATTATCACCTTCCATATGGAACCACAAATCTGTTATCAAGAAGGATTCCATTTTTGTCAAGGGTGGCACCTGTGTCTCTCCTCCGATAGACTGGATATCCATTGGCATCTAATTTTGTACGCTCCATGTAATCTTTCGGGAACCTCTTTGAGCACTTTGAATCCACCATGCAAGGCAAACTCATTCTTTCTGGTCCACATGGACCATGTATCATACATTCTGGAACAACGTCAAGTAGTTCAGGGTCTTTTTCATGGTCGGGAAGTTCTGCACATATGAAATCATCTATATTTTCTATCATGTGCTGTTGATCCTCACGTTTTATAAAAAGAATGACATGGGCAGGAGGAAGGCCTCGCTTCTCAAATTCGACGGTTGTAATAACTGTGCCAATAAATAAAGACAGTATCCTAACATTAGCAAGTTAAAAAATACAGAATATTTATAATCTATAAATAATATAATCAATTTTGTGAGGATATCACTGACATTAACTTAATATGTGAGGAAATAAAACTCCATATAAACTAAGAAGAACTTATGTGTAGTATGTCTGCCAATCACTTTGCACTGCTTCAAATTAGTCATAAGCTCATCCGGTTTCATTTTAAATATTCGAACTGATATATCATGTAACACCCCAAAAACGGCGGCTATTACAGTGCTGTGTACCCCCACCGGGACCCACAAGGCGATATCACAACGTCAACTTTAACATCCCATCAACGTGGCAGCCGCCGAAAGGCGAGATGTTGATAGATACACCGCATTACGTACGTTAACATAGGAGAGTTACGTACGTAATGCTACGTACATAGCGTACGTAAAGATAACAAGCTAACGCATGCTATGGGCAACAACAAGTAAAAATGAAATTCTCTCAATAACATCTAACAATCAACTATAGTATGAACGACAAATATTTCAATTTAACATAATTCATCAATATACTCATTACAATAAACACGGATATGGTACGACAATGCTCGATTTAATCAAAGAATACAATGTTAAAGACGAGCATTTAGGTGGGTATTACATACTCCCCCCTTAAAAGGACTTTCATACCCAAAACTAAGGGGTAAACAACTCGGGGAATCTCTCTCGCACACTATCCTCAGTTTCCCACGTAGCCTCCTCGATTCAATGTCTTGACAATTGAATATTCAACAAGGGAATCGCCTTGTTCCTCAACTGTTTGACTGTCCTATCAAGTATATGCACAGGATGTTTTTCATACGAATGGTTATCGGCTATCTAGACCTCGTCGACTCGAATAATGTGGCTCGGGTCAGCAACATACTTCCTCAACTGGGATCCATGGAATACGTTATGAATTCGACTCAAAACTGATGGTAACGCCAAACGATAGGCTAGATCACCTACACGATCCAAAATCTCAAACGGACCAATATACCTTGGGATCAGCTTGTCTTTCTTCCCAAAAAGGAAAACACATCGAGTAGGGGACACTTTTACTAGTACATGATCACCAACCTCAAACTCGAGTGGTCGCCGACGATTATCTGCGTACGATTTCTGGCGGCTCTGAGCCATTAATAGACGACTCTTAATCAGAGTAATCTTCTCGCGGGCTGCTAACAACATATCAGGCTCCGTATCAATGGATTCAGACAAGTCATCCCAACACAGAGGGGACCTACAATGACAGCCATACAATGCCTCATAAGTGTAATACCCGTAATTTCGATTTTTGGTAATTTTTTTTCCAGCAAAAGTCTGTTTTGATGACTCGCTCATGACCGTTTCGTCATTCCGAGAATGATTAATTCTACACTTTTTATCATCCGAGTTCGTTTCGGTGTCATTTTGTTGAGTCCCGTGCTTTTTGGCGACTTTTCCGCACTTGGATTCGATTCTTGCGAATATCGGTCGAAACTAATGTTTCGAGTTTCCCGTAAGTTCGTTTAACTTTGTTATACGTGTTGTGAACTTCGGTTTGGTTATTCGATCACGTTTCGTCATTTTCGGGCATTTTGGGCCATTTTGTATTTACCCAAAGTTATGGGTATCCGTATCTGCATTTTGCGTATGATTAATTATTGCATTATGTTTTCATTTCGGGTCGTTGATGTTGTCCGCAAACTTTTCGTCATGTTCGTTGCGTACGTTTTCGGAAATCGAGTCGTCGGGTCATGGCGGCTGAGCAGTTGGCCGGACAGGTGCGGCACTGTCGGAAGTGTTGGGCACTGGCCGAGCAGGCACAGCAGGAACCGGCGTAGCGCATGCTACGGCCGAAAGGCTGCGCGCACTAGCTCGGCAGGTGTAGTGCACGATGTTGACCAGCCCAGCGTACGCTATCGGGTCTGAGCAGTAGGGGCAGTGAGGTTCTGGACTCGGGTGGATCGGCAGGTAGCGCACGCTACTGTCGGACACTGCGCACTTGCTTTTAACCACTGCGGGTTAGATCCGACGGGGTCTCGGTAGGGGTCCACGAAGCTGTGGGTCCGCGGTTAATTGTGGTGCATTTTACAATGTGATTTGGATTATTGGCGTTTCCGAAAACGAGTATTTTGATCGGTTTTCATGATTGCATGCATCGACTAAGTGTGTAAGAGGTAAGTTGTTCGTTTGGCTTACTTGGCTAGGATGGCACTAGAGTATTTGTCGTATGTGTTTAAATCTTGGGTTGTGAATTTTGATGTTGGAAGTCAAACCTTGTTGTCATTCTCGTGTACTGTGAGTTGATGAGATTTGGGGCTAAAATCCCAACGGTTTGGTAAAGGTCATTTTACGGATTTGGGGCTAAAATCCCAACGGTTTGGTAAAGGTCATTTTACGGAAAGTAAACCTTTGGGGCGGTGACCCCTTTCGTGTTTTGAGTTTTGAAAAGTGGGATTTGATAATCCTAAATTGTTTTTCTATTAAAACTCTCGATGGCATTCTAAACTGTTTTATAAAATTATTTCCATTGATTTGTGATCTTTCGATTTTGGAATGTTTTACCCAAACTCTTGCCTCGGGAAGTATTTTTCGTTACGTTTGGATCTTTGAGGATTCCTGGTTATTGTTATTCGTGGAATGTGAATTGTATGACTCGTATTTTTGCACTTGTACTTGCACTAGCAAAACAGTGGAGTTTTGCTAACCCCCGAGTATTCGGGGGGTGGATGTTTGTATTGCATTCATGTTTTGGAGCATAGAACAGGGTCGGCATGAAGGATGATGAAAGATGAACGATACTAATCACATGAGGACCCGTATGATGTCATTGGTTTAGTTGTATTTCATTTCCGCTGCAGTATTCTTTCCCGTTGTACGAGAGTGTGTTGTATTCGACCCCTGCATGGGCATGTAATGTAATTGAGTTGTATGTATTTATTGAAAGACCAAATCGGTCTACGGAGTCATTTTAGCCTTAAAGGCATCGTTGAGATGTTCTATGTTGTTACCAGCCTGGTAGATCCTGAGGAAAGGTTCTACGGCATGTAATATCCCTGAGTGGATTGGGGGTGTTACAATAAGGTGCCATCTTGGTCGAAGCGTGCCAACTGTTATTATATGTGAATTCCACCAATGGTAGTTGGACTTCCCAATCGTACTTCCAATCGAGAGCACACGCCCTCAACATATCATCCAGAGTTTGAATAGTCCTCTCAGACTGACCGTCGGTCTGAGGATGAAATGCCGTACTGAAGTTCAACTGGGTACCCAATGCATGATGAACCGCCTTCTAGAAGTTTGAAACGAATCGTCCATCCCAATCTGATATAATACTCTTGGGGGTACCATGCAGCCTCACAATCTCTTTAATGAATAACTGGGCCAACCTCTCAGGACCCCACGTATCCTTAATCTCCAAGAAGTGGGCTGATTTGGTCAGTCGATCCACAATCACCCAAATCATATTCATGCCTCGACGGCTCGTCGGCAAGGTAGTAATAAAATCTATTGATATGTCTTCCCACTTCCATTCGGGAATCGGGAGTGGCTTCAACATGCCCGCTGGTCGCTGATGCTCAATCTTGACTTGCTGACAGGTCAAACACCTCGAAACGAATTCCCAACTTCCCATTTCATGTTACCCCACCTATAATACGGCTTCAAATCCTTATATATTTTGTCCGATCCTGAGTGTATGGAATACGGGGTAGCATGAGCCTCCTTCAGAATAGTATTCCTCAACTTTTCATCCGCCGGTACACATACTCGATTTTTGAAGCGTATCAGTTCGTCCTCGTGAACCACAAATCCAAGGGCCTTCCCCTGATATATTTCTCCCCAAATTCTAGATAAGAATGGGTCCGTCATCTGTTTCGTACTGACTATCTCATCAAGGGACGATGAAATCTTAAGCGTGCAAAGTTGTCCATGAATACGCTGTAACCAGACCTCAATCTCCGGTCTCATGAACTCTAACTGCAATTCTCTCTGGGTGGTCAAGCGGGCAAGTATCTGCTCCTATACGATTTTACGACTCAAGGCATCGGCAACCACATTTGCCTTTCCCGGATGATAAAGGATCTCGGCCTCATATTCAACTCCTTCCGAGTAAAAATGTACTTCAGGCTCTTGTGGTCCGTAAAAATATAACAGGTAACTCCATACAGATAGTGGCGCTAGATTTTTAAAGCAAACACCACGGCTGCTAACTCCAAATCATGGGTCGGGTAGTTGACCTCGTAAGGTTGCAACTGTCTAGATGCATAGGCGATCAATTTCCCATTCTGCATTAATACGCAGCCAAGGCCCTGTCTCGATGCATCACTATATACCACGAATCCTTCCGTTCCTTTAGGTAGAACCAAAACAGGTGCTGAAACTAATCGACTCTTGAGTTCATCAAAATTTGCTGACATGCTTACGACCACAAATATTTCTTATCTCTCCTCAACAGATTAGTCATCAGTTGAGTAATCTTGGAAAAACCTTCCACGAACCGTCGGTAATAGCCTGCTAGACCCAGAAAACTACGAACTTCCTTCACGTTCTTCGGAGGTAGCCAGTCTC
This sequence comes from Orobanche coerulescens, assembly GCA_033398695.1. NCBI lineage: Eukaryota > Viridiplantae > Streptophyta > Magnoliopsida > Lamiales > Orobanchaceae > Orobanche > Orobanche coerulescens. The sequence continues at coordinate 59,803,374 of CM065809.1, read as the reverse complement.
GGATGGCTTCTGTCTTCTGTGGGTCTACTCTCACTCCATCTGCTGATATTACATGTCCAAGAAAAATAACTTCAGGCATCCAGAATTCACACTTAGAAAATTTTCCATAAAGTTATTCTCGCCTTAACGCATCGAGAACCTGGCGGAGGTGACACTCATGTTCTTCATGGTCACAAGAGTAAATCAGGATGTTGTCAATAAAACGACTACAAAACGATCCAAATAATTAATAAAAATCTGATTCATCAACAATATGAACACTGCCGGTGCATTAGTCAGTCCGAATGGCATGACAACGAACTCATAATGCCCATAGCGAGTGCGAAAAGCTGTCTTCAGAAGGTCAGACTCTCGAATCCGCAATTGGTGGTACCCGGATCTCAAGTCGATCTTGGAAAATACAGCGGCTCGCTGGAGCTGATCCATCAAATCATCGATATGAGGTAATGGATATTTGTTCTTGATTGTTACTTTGTTCAGCTCACGGTAGTCAATACAAAAACGCAGTGATCCGTCTTTCTTCCATACAAATAACGCTGGCGCTCACCAAGGGGACACACTAGGTCGAATATAGCCTTTTTTAGTCAACTCCTCAAGCTGTCTCCTCAACTCCTACATCTCGGTCGGTGCCATACGATATGGTGCTTTCAAAAGCGGGGACGTCCATGGCTCCAACTCAATCGTGAATTCTACCTCTCGCTGTGGGGGTAATCTTGGCAGCTCATCTGAAAATACATCTCGATAGTCTCGAACTACCGGAATATCTGCCAACTCGACTGGTCGTCGGTTGGTTGTCTTGGTCATATAACACCAATAACCAACACACCCCTGGTTCAGTAGTTTCATTGGCTTCATAGCGCTGATGACTCTTCTAGAATGACTGGGATTATCACTCTGAAAAGTACACTCGACGCCATCATCAGATGTGACGGTCACTATTCACTTACGGACGCTAAGTACGGCATCATGACGATCCATCTAATCGATACCCAAGATCAAATCATCTTTAGGTAAATCGACCACAATAAAGTCTGACAACCACTCATGGTCGTTCATGCGAATCGGACAGTTCTGTACTTCACGATTCCGAACAATTCTTCTGCCATCGGGTAGACCAATGACATAAGGTTCACAATCGGTAACATGATCTAATTGCAAACGACTGAAACAAGAAGTAGATAAAAAGGAGTGTGAAGCACCGTTATAAAAAAAGGACACAAACCGGTTAAGAGTGAATCTAGAGGGTACCTGCACTCACGCTGGCTTCGGGATCGTCGGCCTTCTTCATCTCATAGACTCTGGGTTTTGCAACTCCGGTACCAGGTGTACCAGCTTGATTTCCATGGCTTATCCCTTTGTTTGCCCCGGTAGTCTGATAAGAAGCGGACGGAGGTACACGGTCCTAGACAGAAGACTGTATTGGAGCAAGAGATGCTACTGGGCCCGGGTCCACCCCTGCAATAGCGAGCACGGTGTCCATTCTTCTCACAAGTGTTGCAGGCAACGGACGGCTTCAGGCATTTGGAGCTTATGTGTCCCTGGTCCCCATAGTTATAACACACGATAGATGAGCTGATTGCTCGAGAGTGTGATCCAGTCGGCTTTGGTTGTAACACCCCGAGATATTCGGAATAATTACAGCGCCGTAAACCCTTTAGATAAGGATTTACAAGGCTAATTTTAAAAGAAGTGTAAAAACAATACAATCGAACAACTGAAGTTCAAATACAGATTTGATTCAACCGATCAAATAGTTAATTTATACAACCATATCGAAAGGACATTATTAAAATGCATTTACTCGAGTCTTGAACGAAACAAGAAAACAACTCTCGACAACAATAACATCAATCACATCATCGAGCCATCTCATCGTCCCGCTTGCATCGTGGCCGCCTCCCGCTCCTCGACCACCGAACATCAAAACAATGTCCACCCCGGGGTTAGCAAAACAATGCTAGTACAAGTATCATCATACAATAAATCATCAATACATCATAAAACATGCAAACCGGACTTCCGCCACGGAATCCAACGATGCGAATCCTCACGATTCCATCAACACAATACATGGTAATCCAATGATCCAGCCTCAAGATAGATCCCCATGATGATCCCGTCGGACCAACGCATGGTGGAAAACTCCGTCCGATCCAGCCTCAAGATAGATCCCCATGATGATCCCGTCGGACCAACGCATGGTGGACATTCGATCCAGCGCCTCAAGATAGATCCTCATGACCCCCTCGGATCATTTATACCATAATCAAACAATTATGCATACACATATGCATTTCAATATGTTCATCAATATAACAACGAATATCACGAGTATTCTCGAAATACATATCATATTCAACAATATGAATAAAACCACAAGCATGATAAATCGAACTCGACATATGATACTTGCCTCGAAAATGGCAAGGGCAAATCACTTCAAAGATCTCGACACACTCGAAGGCCGCCTCCTTCGATCAATGTAACAAGCTCGAACCTTAACAAAAGGAACGATATACAAATCAACTTAAGTCGAACGATGGCCTAACAATTCGGTCTACGGTGAAAAGATCAAAAATAACCAATCTGCTCGCTTAGCGCGCTACGTACTCGTAACGTGCGCTAAGACGGCTGATAGCGTACGTTATCGTATAAGACTAGCGTGCGCTAGCCACGTCTGGCGATCTAACTCGCTGGTCTCATAACGTCACGCTACGTTTGCTGGCGTTAATCGACCGATAGCGCACGTTAACTTACACGTGTTAGCGTGCGCTACTCTTGCATGGCGTAATACCGCGAACCGAAGCGGGTTGAAGGGTGGAAAAACTCATGAATTCTACCGTGATAATACAAGTCATCTTCGGCAAAACATGCTAACAAGGTTTGTGGAAGATTCCATTATCATGAGGTACAAATATACGGATAATCAACTCAACATCATATCCTTTCTACGATCTCCAAGAAATAACCTAAGTTCCATTTGTTCTATGTTCCAAAACACATGATTCCATCGTAAAACGTATCAACCGGGTAGATATCCGATTATTGATCAATACTTGATTTGAACATGCTTAGGAGTCCTATAATAAGATGGTTCAAAGGTTCATACGATATATAATGCCGATACGTCAAAAGTATCCTTCTAACATGTGATGACCGATTATAAACGAATTACTTGTTTATCAAAACACGATTTAAACTTCCTTAGGACATTACTAACATTAGTGAAGAATCACCTACCTCAAGGTAGTGAAGAATACGGAGGAAAACGAAGCGATCCAACACCGAAGGCTTGAACACCAAGCTCCAATGATAAACGATCTTCAATCTCGAGCTAGGAGGTTGATATGAAGTGTTTAGGACGAAGGGAATTATGATCTAAGTGTAAGAGTTCGGGTTATGGGAGGAGAAAAACTGAAATCTCGAATAGGATGATGTTCTATTTATAATAAATGGCTATTAGCGCGCTAGGCCACCTGCTCGTAGCGTGCGCTAACGGCTCATCGACTAGATCAGACTCGGCACTTAGCGTGCGCTACGCATCGACCAGAAGCGTGCGCTTAAGGCGTTGACTCGGCTTTTCCCGAAAGCCGCCCAGTACATCCGACACAATCCGGCTGGGGTCCCCGCCGATCTCACCTACCGCACGTCCCAATCAATTTGACCACGCATAGCGTGCGCTAATTACATTCTCAGAGCGTGCGCTATGAAACCATGTTAGCGTACGCTACCCTTAGCCAGTAGCGTGCGCTACATGCATGCATTTCAACCCTACAAATCACAACCATGAAATTAAACGCTCGGCAACATCGGATTATGAAATACGGAGAATAATACTTAGACAAAAGTACAATCATTACAATATCGCAAGTTCCAATTACATAACGAAATCTCGGCATTACATCCTTCCTCCCTAAAAAGAAGTTTCGTCCCGAAACTTATGATGAAAACAACTCCGGATATTTAGCCTTCATACCGTCCTCCGTTTCCCAAGTGGCCTCTTCGACTCCATGTCGTGACCATTGTACTTTAACCAAGTGTATTGGTTTATTCCTCAATTGTTTGATCCGGCTCTCAAGTATCTTGATTGGTCTCTCTTCGAAGGTGCCATCATTAGCTATCTCGATCTCGTCGAAATCAATGACGTGACTGGGGTCCGTACATACTTCCGCAGTTGGGATACGTGAAACACATTGTGAACGTGACCCGTGGATGGCGGTAAGGCCAACCTGTATGCTAAATCTCCCACTCTCTCGAGGATCTCAAAGGGTCCGATATATCTCGGACTAAGTTTGCCTCTTCTCCCAAAACGGAAAATCCCTCGTGTAGGAGACACCTTCAATAGTACGTGGTCTCCAGCGTCGAACTCTAGAGGGCGACGACGTACATCGGCATAAGACTTCTGTCGACTGCAGGCGATCAACAGTCTTTCTCGAATCAAGGCTATCTTCTCTTGAGTCTGAATAATCAATTCCGGTTCCGTCCCGATCAAATCCGAAGAATCATCCCGGACAGGTGACCGCATCTTCTCCCGCACAAAGCTTCAAATGGTGCCATCTTAATAGAAGCATGCCAACTGTTATTATAAGTGAACTCGATCAAGGGCAAGTGAATTTCCCAATCAACCGACCAATCTAATGCACAAGCTCTAAGCATGTCCTCTACTGTCTGAATGGTCCTTTCGGACTGACCGTCCGTTTGGGGATGATAAGCTGTGCTAAAGTTGAGCTCGATCCCCAAAGCCCCGTGAATCGCTCTCCGTAAATGTGACACGAAACGGCCATCTCGATCCGAAATAATGGTCTTCGGTGTCCTGCAATCGACTATCTCCGCAATAAATATTCGTGCCAATCTCTCGGGTCCCCATGTATCTTTAATTCCCAGGAAATGAGCCGACTTGGTTAGTCGATCAACTACAACCCAAATCATGTTCATTCCTGTTCTAGTCCTTGGCATACTAGTGATGAAATCCATCGAGATATCCTCCCACTTCCATTCGGGGATCGGGAGCGGCTTTAACATTCCAGTAGTCGTTGATGTTCAATCTTAACTCCGACAGTCAAACACTTCAAACGTACTGCCACGCCCTTCTTCATATTCCCCACCAAGTTTTGCTTTAAATCTTTATACATCTTATCACGCCGGGTGAATAGAATAGTATACCGTGAGCTTCCTTCGTAATAATCCTTCTCAAATCATCATCATCGGGAACACAAAGTCGACTCTGGAATCTCAGAACTCCATCATCTTGTATCACGAATCCTGGGGCTTTTCCTTTCTTTACTTCGTCGCATAATCGAAGGATTAAAGAATTGTTCAATTGTTTAGACTTGATCTCCTCGACCAGTGATGAAGTCAGTTCCATCACATAAAGTTGCCCTTGGATTCCTGGTGCCCATACTTCAATCCCCTCGCGGATCAGTTCTCGTTGAATACTGGGTTGGGACGTAAGTGCTTCCAACACTCGAAGGGAAACAGGTTTACGGCTCAAAGCATCGGCTACTACATTTGCTTTCCCCGGATGATAGAGAATCTCCAAGTCGTAATCCTTGATCAATTCTAGCCACCTTCTCTGCCTCATGTTTAATTCTTTCTGACTGAAAATGTATTTGAGGCTCTTATGATCTGTAAAGATCTGACAATGAGTGCCGTACAAATAATGCCGCCAGATTTTCAAGGCAAAGACCACAGCAGCTAGCTCCAGATCATGAGTAGGATAATTAACTTCGTACGGTTTCAATTGCCGAGAAGCATAAGCAATCACTTTATCCCTCTGCATCAACACGCAACCCAAACCCTGATTCGAAGCGTCGCTGTATACCATGAATCCATCAGTTCCCTCTGGCAGTGCTAATATAGGTGCTGTCGTTAGTCTCCTCTTAAGTTCGTCAAAACCAGCCTGGCACTTCTCATTCCACGTGAACTTTTGAGTTTTCTGTAACAGCTGAGTGAGCGGACGAGCAATTTTGGAAAATCCCTCTACAAAGCGGCGATAATATCCAGCAAGTCCTAAGAAGCTTCGGACTTCTTTCACGTTGCTAGGAACTTCCCATTCCAAGATTGCTTCGACTTTCTTCGGGTCCACCTGAACTCCGTCGGCTGATATCACATGCCCAAGGAAAGTTACTTCCTTAAGCCAGAACTCACATTTAGAAAGCTTAGCGTACAGCTGTTCCTTTCTCAAGATGCTCAAAACCACACGTAAATGTTTAGCATGTTCCTCTGCGTCCCTCGAATATATCAAGATGTCGTCAATGAAAACGACCACAAATTTATCCAAGTACTCCAAGAATACCCGATTCATTAATTGCATGAATACTGCAGGAGCATTGGTAAGTCCAAACGGCATCACTACGAATTCATAATGCCCGTACCGGGATCTGAAAGCAGATTTCGGTATATCCGATTCCTTAATTCTCAACTGGTGGTATCCCGATCGCAAGTCTATCTTCGAGAATATCCTTGCCCCCTGCAGTTGATCAAACAAGTCATCGATCCGAGGTATAGGATACTTATTCTTGATTGTCATCTTATTGAGTTCCCTGTAATCAATACACAGTCATAGGGATCCGTCTTTCTTCCGGACAAAGAGAACGGGCGCTCCCCAAGGAGAAACGCTCGGTTGAATATAACCCCTCTGCAACAATTCCTCCAGTTGTTTCTTGAGTTCATACATCTCGGTTGGCGCCATGCGGTATGGGGCTCTGGAAATAGGAGCTGCTCCAGGCTCTAGTTCGATAGTGAATTCCACTCCCCTCTGCGGAGGTAACCCAGGTAGTTCGTCAGGAAATACATCTGAGAACTCATTCACAACTGAAATGGACGAGAGCTCTACCCCTTCCTCTTTCTTCATGGCATAGCACCAAAGTCCGTGACATCCCTGCTTCAGTAATTTCACGGCTTTCATTGCTTTGATCAATTTTCCCGAGCTTCCCGGTCTCCATCCTCGGAATAAGTGTTCAGATCCGTCATCAGCAATGATGGAAATGACTCTCTCTCGGTAATTCAGCACAGCTCCATAACGGTTGAGCCAATCATCTCCGAGAATTAAATCGTCACCGCAGATGTCAACCACAATAAGATTCGATGGCCAATCTCTTCCTTCTATAGATACTGGGAAATCCTTAGCTTCTAAGGTTCCCACAATTTTCTCTCCGCTTGGTAATCCCACAACATAAGGTTCACAATTATACAAGCACGAGATGTTCAAACGATTAACACAGTTCAAAGATATAAAAGAATGCGTAGCTCCCGAATCGAACAAGACACTAACTGGTTGCAAAAGGATCTGAATCGTACCTGATGCAACAGCTGTGTTCTGATCATCAGATTTCCTCATCTCGTACAGGCGTGGAGGAGCGGACCCAGCACTGGATGCCTCTCTCTTCCCAGCGTTCTGCTGCTGAAATCCACTTTGCTGCGTCTGGTTCACACTCGTCTCTTTCGGGACTGGAGCTGGAGTACGAGTACCAAAAGATCGGGTCGCATTTCCACAAAATGTTGCGCGATGTCCTTCCTGTCCACACTCGAAACAGGTCACAGCAGGCGCGAAACAATCACGTCGAACATGTCCCGCCTTGCCACAGTTGTAACACTTCTTCCCTGCGTCAGAAACAGTCGGTGCTGCCCGGAACTTCTTTCCTCCTCGACTAGGATGCGGAGGTCTCCTGGATGAGTGAAAAGAGGACTGACCCCGGCGGGGCCCGCTATTCTTATTCTCCGTGAAGTTGCCAGACACCTTCTGTTTCTTTGCTTCCGTCGATTTCTCTACTGCTGCTTCCTTCATATCGTAGGCCAACGCCTTGTCCTGATACTGCCTCAAGGTGGTACAATCAAATCCGGACATATATTGCTGAATTTCCGGCTTCATTCGCATGTCAAAATGGAAAATCCTTTCCGCCTCGGTCCTGACCAGGTGACGCACATAAGTCAGCTGGTGATTAAAAGTCTTAATCACTTCCGTCACAGATGCTTCCGAATTTTGCGGTGAGAAAAACTCCCGAACTCGGGCCTCTTTAACTGGGCGAGGACAATATTGTGCCTCCATCATCACTTTGAATTCCGTCCAGTCAACATTGTGCTCCTCTGGTCGAATGGCCTCCCACCAGTCGAAAGCCTCCCCGGTCAAAAGATACTGGGCGACCGGAACCTTCCTATCGTTGGGACAGTTAATCCCCGCAAAAATCTTTTCCAATTCCTTCAACCAATGATCCCACGAAAGCGTCTCGGTGGAACCGTCAAATTTCGGAGGATGCATTTGACCACCTCGGTAAGCCATTTATCTCCCGATTATCCACGTTATTCTGCTGTCCCATCGCCGTCTCGCATGCGATCCACAACTTGAGCAAACCGGTTTATCGGGCAACCACTGTGAAGCACTCCCGCACGTTAGGATGCATTATTATTTGCCGATCCTCGTCCCTCGGAATGTGAATCCGTTTGACTAGCGGCTATCTCTCGGAGTAGATACCGACTCTTCTTGCCTCGCATTACCACGTCGCGTCCACGACCGCGTCCGCGTCCACGACCTCCTCTTAACATCTGTAAACATAAATACTCATTATCCAGACAAACTTTCTCAAAGTACATCCATCAATGTTTACAAGACATGAATTAAATAGAACGGTAGTATTCGAGATTAGAAACTTACAACCACGCAGTCGATTAGCGTCTTTGGCTCGGCCAGTTGATGTTACGACGACCAATAATTAAAAGCAGACCCAACTAACCCGACTGCCAAGATATCCATAAATCTTAGCTCTGATACCATATTCTGTAACACCCCGAGATATTCGGAATAATTACTGCGCCGTAAACCCTTTAGATAAGGATTTACAAGGCTAATTTTAAAAGAAGTGTAAAAACAATACAATCGAACAATCAAGTTCAAATACGATTTGATTCAACCGATCAAATAGTTAATTTATACAACCATATCGAAAGGACATTATTAAAGCAGACGTACTCGAGTCTTGAGCGAAACAAGAAAACAAATCTCGACAACAATAACAACAATCACATCACTGAGCCATCTCATCGTCACCGCTTGCACTGTGGCTGCCTCCCCGCTCCTCGACCACCTGAACATCAAAACAATGTCCACCCCCGAAGGGGTTAGCAAAACAATGCTAGTACAAGTATCATCATACAATAAATCATCAATACATCATAAAACATGCAAACCGGACTTCCGCCACCGGAATCCAACGATGCGAATCCTCACGATTCCATCAACACAATACATGGTAATCCAGCGATCCAGCGCCCTCAGCATAGATCCCCATGATGATCCCGTCGGACCAACGCATGGTGGAAAACCTTTCCAGCGATCCAGCGCCCTCAGCATAGATCCCCATGATGATCCCGTCGGACCAACGCATGGTGGACATTCGATCCAGCGCCCTCAGCATAGATCCTCATGACCCCCTCGGATCATTTATACCATAATCAAACAATTATGCATACACATATGCATTTCAATATGTTCATCAATATAACAACGAATATCACGAGTATTCTCAGAAATACATATCATATTCAACAATATGAATAAAACCACAAGCATGATAAATCGAACTCGACATATGATACTTGCCTCGAAAATGGCAAGGGCAAAACACTTCAAAGATCTCGACACACTCGAAGGCCGCCTCCTTCGATCAATGTAACAAGCTCGAACCTTAACAAAAGGAACGATATACAAATCATCTTAAGTCGAACGATGGCCTAACAATTCGGTCTACGGTCGAAAAGATCAAAAATAACCAATCTGCCTGGACTGCTTAGCGCGCGCTACGTACTCTACGTAACGTGCGCTAAGACGGACTGTTAGCGTACGCTATCGTATAAGACTAGCGTGCGCTAGCCACGGTCTGGCAGTCTGACTCGGCTGGTCTCATAACGTACGCTACGTACGTTTCGGGCGTTAACTGACCCCGATAGCGCACGTTAACTTACACGTGTTAGCGTGCGCTACTACTGCATGGCAGAATACCGCGAACCGAAAACTGGGTTGAAGGGTGGAAAAACTCATGAATTCTACCGTGATAATACAAGTCATCTTCGGGCAAAACATGCTAACAAGGTTTGTGGAAGATTCCATTATCATGAGGTACAAATATACGGATAATCAACTCAACATCATATCCTTTCTACGATCTCCAAGAAATAACCTAAGTTCCATTTGTTCTATGTTCCAAAACACATGATTCCATCGTGTAAAACGTATCAACTGGGTAGATATCCGATTATTGATCAATACTTGATTTGAACATGCTTAGGAGTCCTATAATAAGATGGTTCAAAGGTTCATACGATATATAATGCCGATACGTCAAAAGTATCCTTCTAACATGTGATGACCGATTATAAACGAATTACTTGTTTATCAAAACACGATTTAAACTTCCTTAGGACATTACTAACATTAGTGAAGAATCACCTACCTCAAGGTAGTGAAGAATACGGAGGAAAACGAAGCGATCCAACACCGAGGCTTGAACACCAAGCTCCAATGATAAAGCGATCTTCAATCTCGAGCTAGGAGGTTGATATGAAGTGTTTAGGACGAAGGGAATTATGATCTAAGTGTAAGAGTTCGGGTTATGGGAGGAGAAAAAGCGAAATCTCGAATAGGATGATGTTCTATTTATAATAAATGGCTATTAGCGCGCGCTAGGCCACCTTTCGTAGCGTGCGCTAACGGCTCATTGGACTAGGCGTACTCGGCACTTAGCGTGCGCTACGCATCGACTGTAGCGTGCGCTAAGGCGTTGACTCGGCTTTTCCCGAAAGCCGTCAGTACATCCGACACAATCCGGCGGGGTCCCCGGCGAGATCTCACCTACCGCACGTCCCAATCAATTTGACCACGCATAGCGTGCGCTAATTACGATACATGGCGTGCGCTATGAAACCATGTTAGCGTCGCTACCCTTAGCCTCGTAGCGTGCGCTACATGCCGCAATTTCAACCCTACAAATCACAACCATGAAATTAAACGCTCGGCAACATCGGATTATGAAATACGGAGAATAATACTTAGACAAAAGTACAATCATTACAATATCGCAAGTTCCAATTACATAACAGAAATCTCGGGCATTACATTGGTGCCATAGGTGGACGCTCAGAAGGATTTGGTACAGGCTGGGGCTTCCTGAACGTCCCCCGATTACTGTCTGCATGGGTCTAGTTCTTGGGTCTCTTGTTGGAAAACTGAGGCTGCTTCTTGGAAATCTCTTTCGCAGTAAGTTTGTTTCCAGAGCCTTCTCGATAAACTTTGGTAGGGTCGTACAGTGGTGATTGAGCAACTGCATCCTCATTCGGGGTTTAAGCCTCTTGAGGAAATATTTGATCTTATCAGCTTCCGAACGGACAACTGACGTAGCAAAAGCGAGAAGTGCCTGGAATTTCTCGGCAATAGCTAACACATCCTCGTCCTCAGATGGATCAGGATTCAACAATTCTCACAATTTGGCTTCACAGAGTGGTGCATGATAGTAGCGATCTAGCATAAGATTCTTGAATTCCTCCCAAGTACTCGCGCCATCAGCAGGCCTCATAGAAAGCCACCAAGTATGGGCACTCTTACTAAGGTAGTAAGCCGCCACAGCAACTCGATTCTCTTCTGGGTACTCCACCATTTCGAATAGTTTCTCAAAATGCTCTATCCAGTGTACAATGTCAGCAGGCTCAGAAGAGCCTTCAAAAGTTGGAGGTCGCTGACGGGATATGTCGCTAATGATTCGGCTCACAATACCGCCGTGCACCGAAGGTGGAGGCTGCTGCCCCTGCTGTTGGCCAGTAGTATTCCTCTGCATCAGCTGATCCATTTGGGTCATCTGGGCCATCATGCCCTGCATCACAACATAACGATCGACACGCGCGTCCTCGTGTCCAGTGTGGTGTGATTGGTCCCTAGAAGGCGAATCACTGCCCGCGGAGCTCTGCTCCACATTCGCGCACCTGTTGGTTTGTGGTATCGGGATTCGGTCCCTTCCGCGGCCTCGTCCCCCTCTGCCACGGCCTCTCAGATTTCTTTCCATACTGAAAGAATCAAATCATAATCATAACCATAAGTACAGTTCAATATATCAATCAAAATTCATGCTAAGTTAATAGCAACAAGGAATTACATATTCAATAAAACAGTTAGTAATGAATCATTGGCATCGCGGGTGCCACACACTCAATATCATATCGACATCAAGTCAAACCAGTTCAAATCACACAATCAATTTAGAATTTCCTCAGAAAATCAAACATATGAATCTTACCACATATTCTCAAGATGCCAAGATCAGTAAAGAGATCAATTCATCATCAATATTATGCCAGTAATTAAATCATGGATCATGAGAAACATACCGTATTCGACGGGTCAGGAGCTTGCACAGGTCACACATGGCACGAAGGTTTCTTGATGCTAGTTCGATCTACAATGACTCAAAAGAAAAAGACTCTCTGATACCATCTTCTGTAACACCCCGAAAATGGCGGCTATTACAGTGCCGTGGACCCCCACCGGGACCCACCAAGCGAAATCACAACGTGAACTTTAACATCCCATCAACGTGGTACCGAACCACAATATTAATCAAAACCCCGATGTGGAGTATAAATCATACATATATCAACTCACGCAACCATAAACAAGATCCCAATTCGGTATAGACCATATGAAGATGGAAAATACCTTACAAATTATAATACATTCATCCGAAATAAAATAAAATGAAAAATCACAGTAAGACATAACCGAACATCAAAAGACTCGGGGCCCCCGAATTAGCATCCTTCAAAACCCTTCGCCGCCATCGTGCTCTTCATGTGCCTTGCCTTTTCCTCGCCCTGAAATACAAGTATTTTGCCCAACACAGGGTCAGCCATACATGATAATAATTCTCATGGCATTATACAATTCATATACATACGGATCTCAAAGAAACAACCGACTACTGAATAAACCCCGCAGTCGTAAAAACAGTCAGTCCCAACTGTCGAACATATCCAACATATGAACGACCAAATAATATGGCTCAAGACAGACGTCACAGTACGCCCGATTCGAAAATGTGTCCGTGCACATGTCCACCCCGTATACGGAATCCAGAATATATGTGGGACGATGTACCTAATTAGCCTCACGAACTACGTCTCGTGTGCACGATCTAAGGCGGAAACATCCACGCATGACCATCAAGTGCCCGACTAAAGATCCTACACATAACCAATCGGCACACAGATATGACTCCAGAGATGTCACGATGCAACATGACAATGAAACTCAATGAATTACACTTTTATCAAAGAATCGAACAACTCACCGAAGTGGCGACAAAGTTCAACGAGACCAATGGTAACAAGGGCGATAAGTTTGGGAATACAATCCTGCCACAAACGGTAACACGATCAAAAACATCACCACATCATGAATCATAGATTCACAGAACATTTCATATACACGAAATGCATAATAATCACAAGAATTCAACCATCATTATAACCAAGCAAGATACCTTGCCTCAATTCCATAGATGAATAATCCTTCTTTGAACGAACAAACAAATGGTATCTTCATCTAACAATACTCACTTGAACAAGCAATCTTGAATGAAACATAATTCATTCAACAACACATTTGTACGATCATGGTATTAATTCATAGAAACAATATTCGTAATTTTGCTCGATTAGTTCAACTATTCTATTGAACATTCTAACGCTCCAATTATGAATATCATATACCAAGTTTATTAGATTCGTCCACATATTGTAACATTAATGACAATCATTTGAAGTCAAGAACATTATCAATGTAATATTATGACGATTAAACACACTCTCAATCCATCAACACTTCCGATTGATGTTGAACATGTTAAAAGTTTCTGTTTCTTTACATTCTTCATCATCTTTCCAATGATTACGTTAAGCCAATCCAGAAATTAAATCATAACTTTAAGTTTTAAGCATAATAAGAACATCATCCTAATTTACGTCATCCTAATACACGAGGATCAACGTAATAGAATTCGGCCATTAATTCTACCGCATCATTATCACCCATAATTGTTATAATCATCCTAAAAACACCATCAACATATTAATGTAGTGATCAACACCTTCTCGAGTTATCTACACACCCGATTATCTTGAATATATAAAGGTTATACTTGTATTCTTCATAATTCATTATCATCCCTTAAAAATTTGTTCAAAACATAATTATGTTATTGAGGGTTTTTGAAACTCTAAAGACATCATCAAATTCTTCCCAATGAGTTGTTAAACCTTCTCCAATATATAGCTATAACATCATAGGATCCTACTAGCAATTAAGAACATATTCATAACTCTAATCTCCTAATTTTAACATGATTACCTAAGGGTTCTATATTGAACATGTTATCCCACAACTTCATCAATCATTCAAGGAATGGTTCTAACAGTATTATCATGTTCCAAACTAAATTTCAACATAACTTTAATGTTCATCATGATCTACCAGATTATTCTACTACTAACATCAACAATCATATGAAACAACATGAGTAAGATAACCAACCTCAAGAAAGGGATGAAGAATAGCACCAAATATTCCAAGAACACACTCCTAGCTTCTACTTACCAAGCTATAATCCAAGTGTTGTAGCTCTAACACGAGATTGGAGGGCAAGATTATGACCTAAGGGGGCAGGGGATCGGTTTTGAGAGAGGGAGAATGGAATAGACTCATGCAGAAATGAAAGGCAACCCATACTTTTATAACCCGAAATCAGCATTACGTACGCTATAACTAAAAATTAACGTACGTTATAAATATTACGTACGTAACCTTATGAGTATTACGTACGTAACAGATTCTCAGATGCTACTAACTTAAAACACACATGTTCTTACGTACGTTACCAAAATGGATGTACGTAAGGCTCTAGTACATTACGTACGCTAAGGCAAGGTTATTACGTACGTAATGGCCGTTGACTTAGGCTATCAC
Source organism: Orobanche coerulescens (assembly GCA_033398695.1). NCBI lineage: Eukaryota > Viridiplantae > Streptophyta > Magnoliopsida > Lamiales > Orobanchaceae > Orobanche > Orobanche coerulescens. The sequence goes on along the minus strand of CM065809.1, from coordinate 59,788,373 downwards.
GATCGATTACCGACCACCTACCCACGCTCGGTCCCACCCGCCGAAAGGCGAGCTGTTGATAGATACACTGCATTACGTACGTTAACATAGTAGAGTTACGTACGTAATGCTACGTACATATCATACGTAAAGATAACAAGCTAACGCACGCTAAGGGCAACAGCAAGTAAAAATGAAATTCTCTCAATAACATCTAACAATCAACTATAGTATGAACGACAAAGATTTCAATTTAACATAATTCATCAATATACTCATTACAAGAAACACAGATATGGTACGATAATGCTCGATTTAATTGAAGAATACAATAGTAAAGACGAGAGTTTAGGTAAGTATTACATATCATGTCTATCTTCTGGCCTTAATCCCCATTTATTAATGAACCTTGTGATCTCTGGCCATTTTGGATTGCACGCAAAAGTGATCAACAATGATGGATATCCAGTCCACTTGCAAATAGCCATGACATTTTGATAATTTTGAATCATGTAACGCTTCCCTCCAGTAACTGATGATGGCAATATGAAAGGTTTACCAACAGTTGAAGTTTCAGTATTTACTTTGTTGGTTGATTATGACGAATCCACTGTAGCCTTTGCATTTCCATCATGGTGTATCCATCAACAATAAATTGTTGAAACAACCGTATGGCAAGAAGAAGTTGTTGTCCTTCATTTTTCTTGTCCTGCATCCTAAATGCTTAGAATTCCCAAATGGTGAGTTTATTCCTCTTCGCAGTGGGAGATGGAGCATGTGGAATATCTAGAAAGAATCCATCCTCTCCATAAATGAATATAAGTTGGTACTGCAGTGGAAGGTAAGAAGGGTGGAATTCATCAATGCGCTGAAGTTCATGAGAATTCTTCTCCACAGTTACATCTCTCTTGTCAGGCATTGATTAATTATCTCTAACAATAAGAGCATCCACCTCTGGTGCGGTTGGTATATTGTATGTCCGACCATCCTTAGACATAATTCCTATTAACCTTAGCTTCACATCAACCGAGCTATAACGCGAAATATGATCAGCATCAATACGGTAAATCTTTGCATAATGACTATTCTCGTCGATCATTTGCTTCAGGTTAGTTACGATAGAGTCATCGAAATCATATGGCTTTCCTTTACTGTAAACAGTAAAACAAAATTAGGTTTCAACATGTTTTGCATATGCCAATTATTTTCCATTTGTTTTTCCTAGGGGCAATATGAATTAAAACACATAGTAAAAGGGGGTAGAGTGCAATAAAAAAATTAGTACTGAAGCACATGAAACACCCAAATAGTTCAGGTGTTTAATTATTATTTTACCTGACAACATTTTTTCGATTTTGCTACTTCTCCATCCGGATTCGAAAATTTAGAGTTGTGAGAACTTGGGTGATGACCCATGAAGTGGTAATAAACTCCCGATGCGGTGAAGATTTTAACCTCCTAAACGAAATGTGTAAGGGCCGGCACCCTTATTAACAAAATAATCAATTTTACAGCCCATGGAAGTAAATGAGAACATCATGTTGTAAGCATGAATATCCTCGATATGTTTCTTGCTCTTGTCGTGCCTATTCTCTAAAAGGTCGCGCAGCAATTGAGGAGTTTGCTTAATATAGAAAGAACGACTTTCCCTTTCAAACAACAAATGGAGAATTTTGGGGTTGATAATTTAGCCCATTCTACATTTTCCCCAATCCATATTTGTGCCTTGCAATGCTCGCACTCATATATAGGATCACCAATATCAAAATACTCTGTTTGAGTACAAAAAATAGTAATCATGTTAAAAAAACTAAATATAAAAATCTTAACACACTTTGAAGATCAATGATTTTTAAAGTAAGGTTACAATAAATGATGAAATGAATAGGGCAAACATAAGTATGATGGGTTCGTACCATTTTTTTGTTTAAATTTTTAGTATCTCGTAGACCATTTCTCTTAGCTCGAGCTAGTGATGCTTTGCTCTTCATAGCAACTACACCATAATAATAAGAGATTCAAATATATAAGACTTTAGAAGAAACAAATGCGAACGTATATTTTTAAAGCTAATAAAAGATGGTGTTAATAATATAATTATCTTACACCCGTTTTAACCTGTAGAACAACGGCATTTAGTATAGGTCCTTTTCTTTTTCTTAACATGATTTCACGTCTTCTCTGTATAGCAATATATGATAAGTACTTTGGGTCTGAAAAACATTTTCTCACTTTATAAGAATTATTAATAATTACTATATAATTATAATTTTATAATAACATATAAATATATTTTTACAAATAAATTGGGTTGTTGTGTACAATTCTAATGCCTAAGAAGTTTGCGCAGTGAGGATTTCCAAATTCTTTTTGTAACAAAATAATACGCCTCCTTTGTCGGGCAAGCCAGCATGAGTATCTCGCAACTGTAAAACCAGATTGATATTTATACAAGTTATTAGTTCAAAAATAGTAACAAAGAAAAACTACCAGAATAAACTGAATAGATGATTACATCTCCATTTTTGAAACATGTATATATTGGGTTCAAAAGCAACAATCCTTCACCTAGCTGATTGCAAAATATATGAGCTCTTTTCGTTTCCTTGAGAAGTTGTGGCGGCTGAAAATAATGGTGGAAGAAATATATGGAAACTAATAACATTTACTCTAATATCTTGAATAAACTTAAGCAGAAAACGACCCACCATTAGTGATGGCAGAAACTAGTGTGGTAGATCTAAGAATCGTGATTATGTCGCTATTGCTCGTATCTTGAATTCTTTGCCGCTTTGCCGTTATGATTATCCATTGCAACCCTATAAAGTAAGAAGTACATAATATATATTTGCTAAATATATATTGGTTATGATAAAATATAGCTTTTATTGTTCCCTCTTTTGATAGAGGAATGTAATTCCATGACTTGGGAACTCGACCCAACAAGATTATTTTCTCTGCCATCTACATGCTAAATACATATATTTTGAACTGGATATTTTATTGGTGCTTCTTCCCAGATTTGAAGCAGGCATATATGAGTAAGAGATTTGTAAAGCAGAGACACCTCAAGAATGAAGAAACACACCTCAAGATATTTGTGAAGCGAGCGGACACCTCAAGAAATGTCCAATAGTTTGGATTTTATAGTGCAGATAGGAATCTTGAATGAGATTTGTGAAGCACACACCTAAAGAGATGTGCAACAATATTGATTTTATAGTGCAGATAGGAATCTTGAATGAGATTTGTGAAGCAGACACCTAAAGAGATGTGCAGCAGTATTGACACCAATTATCTTATACCTTCGTAACTCAGGAATCTAAGTTCTGTTGTTCCACGTAATTAGCTTTCTTTGATTATAAGTGGAGTCATGTTTTACTTGTAATATATGTTCATTAGGTATTTGTATATTGTAGAGTCAAGTATTTACTAATATAATAGATATGACTTGATATTATCAAGGTAAGATTAGGACTCTTCCATAATTTCTGAATTTTAATCCTTTTTGTAGTTATATTATATCAATTGTATATTTTCGTAGTACAGGACGATGTGGTTTTTCTGTAAGGCTGAAGTTTGACATGGACCCAAGAGTCTAATTGCTTTTCTGATCCTTTTTCCATGGGTATTTATTTCTTTTGGATTTTACAGATTTTCACTCTCCCTGGTGAAGATGCCAATTTTTAACCCCACCATTTATAGTTTAATCATGTTTGCTTTAACTAAAAGGGTACTTTTGAAAATATAAGATTTTTAATTAGGAAATGCAGTTCAAATGTCTGAAAAGAAAATGGAGATGGTAAATTGGATTTGATGGTTCAATCTTGTACTATGGTTTAACTTGGCTTCACTAAAAAGTCCATTAAAAGCAATTTTCATGCAAATGAAGGAGTTGTCTGCAATAAAAATTACTCCCTCCTTCCGAGTAAGCTTGGTACATTTTATTTTTTTCTGGTCAAACTAACAACATTTTGACAATAATTATTTATAATTTTATAATTATAGGAATTATAAAATCATAATATTTTGAAAAATACATTTCATGATAAATCTACTTTTAATGTCATATCATAACTAAATACATCTTTTCATAAATTTATGGTTAAAATTAAAAAAAATGACCAGAAAAAAGTCAAATGTGTCAAGCTTAATGGGATGAAGGTAGTAATTTGTAAGAACGTCGAAGCCGGATTGGGTATTCAACTCTGTTTCCCTGACATCATTTCGAAATAAGGACAAATTTTATAAATACGAGTAGAGCTGACCACTGGACAGAATAAGTACAACCATTCCTGGCCCAACACCAATTCTTTTTTGTAGGGCCGGTCTGTGTTGGCTGTAACACCCCGAGATATTCGGAATAATTACAGCGCCGTAAATCCTTTAGGTAAGGATTTACAAGGCTAATTTTAAAAGAGTGTAAATATAAACCAATCGTACCACTGAAGTTCAAAGACATAATTAATTCAACCGATCAAAGAGTTAACTTATACAACCATATCGAAAGGACATTATTAAAACAGACGTACTCGAGTACTAAACGAACCAAAAGACAATCACAATCACAATAACATCAACCACATCACTGAGCCATTTCATCGTCCTGTCGATACTGTGGTTGCCTCCCCGCTCCTCGGCTACCTGAACATCAAAACAATGTCCACCCCCGAAGGGGTTAGCAAAACAATGCTAGTACAAGTATCATCATACAATAAATCATCAATGCATCAAAAAAAACATGCAAAACGGACTTCCGCCACCGGAATCCAACGATGCGAATCCTCACGATTCCATCAACACAATACAAGGTAATCCAGCGATCCAGCGCCCTCAGCATAGATCCCCATGATGATCCCGTCGGACCAACGCATGGTGGAAAACCCGTCCAACGATCCAGCGCCCTCAGCATAGATCCCCATGATGATCCCGTCGGACCAACGCATGGTGGACGTTCGATCCAGCGCCCTCAGCATAGATCCTCATGACCCCCTCGGATCATTTATACCATAATCAATCAATTATGCATACACATATGCATTTCAATATGTTCATCAATACGAACAAACAACAACGAATATCACGAGAATTTCCAGAAATACATCTCATATTCAACAATATGAACAAAACCACAAGCATGATAAATCAAACTCGACATATGATACTTGCCTCGAAAATGGCAAGGACGAAACACTTCAATGTTCCCAACACACTAGAAGGCCGCCTCCTTCGATCAACGTAACAAGCTCGAACATTAACAAAAGTAACGATATACAAATCATCTCAAGTCGAACGATGGCCTAACAATTCGGTCTACGGCCGGAAAGCTCAAAATAACCAATCTGCCTGGACTGCTTAGCGTGCGCTACGTACTCTACGTAACGTGCGCTAAGCCGGCCTGTTAGCGTACGCTATCGTGTAAGACTAGCGTGCGCTAGCTACGGCGAACCGATTCGAATCGGCCGATACATAACGTCGCTACGTCGTTACGTGGTCGCTTGAACCCCGATAGCGCACGTTAACTCACATATGTTAGCGTGCGCTAACGTTGCATGGCAGAATACTGCTAACGGAAAAACTGGGTTGAATAGTGAAGAACTCATGAATTCTATCGTGATAATAGAAGTCATCCTCGATCATGTCATGCTAAAAAGGTTTGTGGAAGTTTTATGATTATGAAATACAAATATACGGATAGTCATCTCAATATCATAATCCATCTACGATCTCTAAGAAATAATCTAAGTTCCGATCGTCTTACGTTCCAAAACATATGATTCCAACATGTACAACGTAGCAACTGGGTAATATCCGATTACTGATCATAAATCGATTTGAAAACGCTTAGGAGTCCATACTACTAAGATGATTCAAAGGTTCATACGATGAATAGGTGTCGAAACGTCGAAAACATCCTTCTAACATGTGATGACCGATCATAAACGAAATAACTGGCTATCTAAACATGATCAGACGTCCTTAAAAACATTACTAACATCGGTGAAGAATCACCTACCTCAAAGTAGTGAAGAACACGGAGGAAAATGAAGCAATCCGACACCGAAAGCTTGAACACCAATCTCCAATGTTATACGATCTTCAATCACGAATCAGGATGATGATATGGAGTGTTTAGGACGAAGGGAGTTATGTTCTAAGTGTAAGAGTTCGGGTTAAGGGAGGAGAAAGAACTGAAATCACGAATAGGATGATGTCCTATTTATAATAAATGGCTATTAGCGCGCGCTAGTCCCTGCTCGTAGCGTGCGCTAACGGCTGTCTGGACTAAACTGTACTCGGCACTTAGCGTGCTCTACGCATATACTTGTAGCGTGCGCTAAGGCGTTGACTCGGCTTTTCCCCGAAAGCCGTCCAGGTACATCCCGACACTATCCGACAGGGGTCCCCCGGCCAGATCTCACCTACCGCACGTCCCAATCACATAGACCACGCATAGCGTGCGCTAATGACCCTCAGTAGCGTGCGCTATGAATCCACGTTAGCGCACGCTAAACATAGCTGGTAGCGTGCGCTACATGCGCAGATTACAATCTTTAAATCACAACCATGAACTTAAACGCTCGACAACCTCGGACTAAGAAATACGGAGAATAGTACTCAGACAAAAGTACAATCATTACAATATCACAAGTTCCAATTACATAACAGAAATCTCGGGTATTACATCCTGGCCGAAGATTGATCCAGACCACTTACAAAGGTGGGCCGTTCTGATTTGGTTATTTCCAAACCAGGCCCAGCACAACCCAATATACTAATGTAACACCCCAAACTAGGCGACTATTATACTGCCGTGGACCCCCAACTGGGACCCACCAGGCGAATAAAAATTAATGACTTAAATAATATAATTGTAGTATCGAACCACGTTATATCATCAATTACTCCGATGAGGAGTTTCAAGTACAACACACCCAAGATAATACAGAATAGATGTATATTTTATATGAAGATAAAATATACAACACTGAATAAACATGAGTATACAAACGGAAATCTGCAGCGGAAATAAAATGAAGAAACATGAATGACTGAAAAGGACTGGGGCCCCCTACTAGTATCACTGGGACTCCTCGCCGTCAACGTTCTCTTCCCGTGCTTTACCCTTGCCATGACCTGAAAACAACATCCCCCAACAGGGTCAGTTACATAGAACAACAATCCTCAAGAGTTGAATAAACACAATCATGATATATCTTAATTATGAAATTAAGCTAAAGAGGGGCATCATAGTACGCCCGTAATGGTATGTGAAAGTGCACAAGACGAGTGTCCGGACACACCCACCCTTGTACCTAATTAGTCTCACGGAGGCACGTTACCGTGTGCACTGTAACACCCCCAGAATCAAACCGAGAATATTACACGCCACAAACCCTCTCCGTGAGGATCCACCAGGGTAGACATCAAAACCACACAATCAATTACATACCGACATGATAAAATACCAAATCAGTAGACCAACTTGGTCTTTCATCACTAACATACAAGTAAAAAATACACATTTATATCTCGACTCATACCCATACAAGGGTAAAACACACTCACAAACAAAAAGTACGACAGCGAAAAAGACTATACACGAACTCCGACTAACTGCACCCAAAACTGGCCTTCATGTGATTAGTATCATTCGCCTTCCGTCATCCTTCGCGCCGATCCTGTGTTTTGCTCCCAAACCTGCATGTACCTGGATGCAAAACAGACATCCACCCCCCGAATAATCGGGAGTTAGCAAAACTCCACTGTTTTGCTAGTACAAGTATAAAGTGCAAATACGAGCCATACACAACACATTCCGAGAATACAACGAAAGCCTTCCCAAGATATTTTGTTTAATTAAAAATAGTTCAAGTCTTGAAAGTAGAAACGAAACAAGAAAGCACTTTGAAAACACTTCCAAATCTCGGGAGTTTTGAAAACATTTGTGATTGAAAAGTTCTTAATTCTTCGAAAACCACTTAGGGTCACAGCCCCAAAGTTCATTTTTCAAAATGCAAATCCGTTAACAAAATACGGGGTCCACGACCCGAACATTCACCAAACACAGGGTCCACGACCCGATCATCCACTTCAATTCACTTCCAAAAACACGTTACACATAACACATTATTCTTTATGCCATTTTAGCCAAATACTAAGACTCGATATATAATGTCTCTCGACCACGAGCACCAAGCATTGTGATACTCCAGACATATCATAATTAATCATCAGTACAAACACTCTGGCAATTCTCGCGACCCGGTCCGTCCCTCAAGCCACCAAGTCCCTGTGTGCCCCGTCGAGCAATCCCTATGTGAGAATGCCCACTCGAAGTAACCCTCGCGACCCGGTCTAGCCGCTAAGCCACCAGGTCCCCGTGTGACCCCGTCGAGTCAATCCCCAAGTGAGAGAACCCGAGAACAACCTTACAACTCTCATCAATTCACATTTCCAAAACCACAATCCTCAAGAGTCAATCACAATATATATAGTCGAGGTATTTTGCTAGAATGGCCAAATTGTCTGACATATACTCACGACCCAGATCTAATACTATCCACAAGGAAGCACACTTATCTCAACAACACCGAACGACACAACCAATATCACACAACTCACATATCCACCGATAACCACATGACTCCACGCATAATTCTTAACAAAAGGCATAATGACATCACCCGAAAGTAGGGAGATCCTATACTCAACACTAACACACATAGTCAAATAAGCACATTAAGTCCCGAACACAAGAGTCGTCCTTTAAGAAAACCATGATTTTAAATATACCGATTCTTTAGAGAAAAGGTTGTAAACATTTATTTAGCACATATCGTAAATTTTCAACCATTATATTCACAAACCACGTAATGTATGGGTAAGATACTTGCCTCGATAGTCGATACCGGACACTCCGACGAACATGGCTCAACCGGGAAACCTCGAACGCCCACAACTCTCCGGCGGAAACGATGGTAACACAACCGATCGGGAAACGGCGAACGGAAGGGTTCCGACTCGAGTTCTTCGCAAGGAACCTGACCCTAACTTCATACCATGAATAAATTGACGATCGTACGAGGAAGAATAATCGTAGAATGCCCGAATCCCCTTTGTGATATTTTATCGAACACCTTCAAGGCGTCGATTAGAAACTCAATAAAACGACAAATCCTCGGAAATCCAACCGCGTAAAAACAAGGGATTCGATATAATACAACTTAATAATCATCAATCCATAATTATTCTAAGTTATCACGGAGCAAACAGGCGAAATCAAGCAAAACCCCCAATTTTCCCAAAACTAAGATTTTAGGAAAACTAACCTTGATTCGCTAGATTGAAGGATGTTATGGAGTGATTAATCGATTATATGAGCTCCCAAATTTCGTGGATTCATAGTATAACAACATGTCTTCGACTTCTCCAAGACTCCAGCCGCGGACAGGAAAGATAGGAAATGAAAACGAGTGAAAATATGATTGCTCGGTCATATTTATACTGGTGCAGCCTAGCGTGCGCTAACGGGCGGTCATGGTCGAGAATGTTTGGCTGAGGCCCACTTTGACCTATCCTGCCGACCTGTCCTGCTGTACAGAACCTTCCTGTTCGACCGCGGTAGCGCGTGCAGCCTTCCGGCCGTAGCGTGCGCTACGCCTGCCGATTAGCGCGTGCCGTGTCCGGCAGTGGCGTGCGCTACCTGCTGTACGTCCGAAGTCCAGAACCTCTCTGCCCCTGCTGCCTCGGCCGACTAGCGTACGCAGCCTTCCGGCCTTAGCGTGCGCAGCCTTACGGCTATAGCATGCACTGCCTTCCGGAAGTAGCATGCGCTATGCCGGTTCTGCCGCACCTGTCCGGCCAGTGCCCGCACCCGTCCGGCCAGTGCCTGCACCCGTCCGGCCAGTGTCCGGCCTCCATGACTCGAGGACTTGATTTTCCGAAATCGCACGGAACGAACACGACAAAACGCTCGGGGACAACATCATCGATCCGAAATGAAACCAACGGATAACAAATCATCACATATGGTCATAAACACCAAAATCAGTTGTCGAGAAAATAATACCGGCACTCGAGAATCGAGAAATATCCGAAAAAAATCCAGAATAACCGGAACGAAAATCGTGGGTATTACATTATATCCCCCTAAAAATAAGTTTCGTCCCGAAACTTAAAACAAAAGCAAGGCGCCTATCGACAACACACCACAGATCCATGCAGTATAAAGCTACTACGATCTGATTCAATACACAAGAATGCTTATGAAAAGCAACGAGCATGAATCACTGCGGTTGATAAAACCGAGCAGTACAAAAATCAAATCGCGATTCCAACGCTGAAAGGTATGAAATTCCAGTAACTCAAAGATTGGGAAGATCAAATACGAAGACAATTTCCCAACACTTATGGAAATTACGAAGTGGACCAGATGTTCAATAATCACAATTACGAGATCCAACAATAATGATTGGACAATGACGAACAAATAGTAAGGATCGAACAACAACGATTATTTCTGAAGTTCACACCTCAAATCAAGACATCAATAAACTTGTAGGAACCATGAGGTGTTAGTTTCGAACACGGTTCACAAGAAATCAATCCGAACTTGGAAATATCACAACGATATACACATCAATTTGGAACAATATGCGAACTCGCTCGAATGAGAAGGGTGAGAACAACACAAGGTCAGAAACATCTACGAACACCATTGAGTCGATACGGTCGAACGAAACGGAAGCGAAAAAAAAATATGGGTATTACATCATATCACCTTTAAAAGAGGTTTCGTCCCCGAAACCTAAACAACGAGAACGAAGTGCTGGAATAGCAACCCTCCCGGCCATATCCTCTTGGTCCCGCATCTGATTTCCATGACCAACTGTACCGTGATCACGATCGCGTCCTCTGTCCGTCGGCGTACTAAGCGGATTCTCACTCAATACGATTGCACCACTTCACAAAAATAATATGCTAAAGTACCAACTTAGCATGACATATCATATAAGGTAACTAATAACAATTCGATAAGAAAATCAATGAGGTATCCTTTTAAAGGAAATCTTTAAATTTGTATGTTTACTCGAAATAGAATTTTTGAAAGTGCTTTTGGTACTTCGGACTGTTTTATCAAAACTTGTAAACAAAAGACTTTAACTGACTCATTTTCAAATTATTTGCAAAACAATACTTCTTTTGTAACCGGCGTTATCAAAATCATCATGCCTCTACGCATTATCATCACCGTTAATAACAAACAGGGTGAACACGCAAGATCATCAAACCATTCATACATACTTTAACCAGTATAGGAAACTTTCCAAATCCGAGTATGAAGTTTAAATCGAGTAAGACTTTTCATCTTTCACTATATATCTTGAAAATAAAAATCGTATTGTTTTTTTTTTTTTTTGAAAAAGAAATTTTGTGTGAAAGATTTTTTGAAAATCATGTACTCGAATTATTCGAAAATACAATAGTACGTTAAAAGTCATTTCCGAAGCTTCTCCCAACACTACACAAAAATCAACGACGGTAACATTTTACAAAATGTTCAAGGTACTTTAAAACAACTATTTCAAATACCGTCGAGGTTTTATTCGTGAATCCGAGGCCGGCTCGCCAATTTCAAATAATCTTCAAAGTTCACACGAAGCCGCCGATTACTCGAACCATCGAAACTTTATAAAATTTTTCAGGAAAGCACTTTCGAACACACACACACAGCAGACATAATTTATCAATTCATCAAACACAATCAGCTATCACCAAGCACTTACGAAAAGTAATAACACATCTACACACAACAGTTGTCATCACTAGACAACACACATAGAATACAGTCACAGATGACTGACTGCAGAAAGTTAAACCTAACGGCTAAAAATGCGGTTCCACATCCTCTGCCCAGGCTGATTAGCGCGCGTTACAACAACATTAACGTGCACTACTCATGCCACATTAGCGCGCGCTAGCTTCGTAGTTAACGTGCGCTAACTGCTCTAATTCAGCAACATGATTGCGAACATATTTACGACATTACTAGAACCGAAGGTTACAAATGAATAACAGCAGCATACGAACCTAAATGCCATCGATTTACATACTTTAACACCGCACGAGCAACCATCAAAAGGCAATTGTCATTCAAACCGAAATCTTGTAACACCCCCAAATCCCATTGGGTTATTACAGTGCCGTGGACCCCACCTCAGGTGATCCACCAGGCGAACACGACTAAAATACAACAAACTGACCAAAATAGAAAATCACAGACCCTACCATGATGTCCGACATACTATCCCGATATGGAATTTCAACGAGGATGGGCCTACATGGCCAAAATAAAATACAACAACATACACGAGCCTTGCTCGGATAATACAAAATGACAACGACTGAACAAAAATGGAGTACTCCAACTGTCTGACCAACATGAACACCAAAATATCTCGGACTAGTATCGCTCGAATGCCTCGTCGCCATCGTTATGCCCCTGTGTCTCAACTCCCTCCTCGCAAGTACCTAAAACATGAAAACATGTTCCGCCCCCACGGGGTCAGCCATCCAGTATAATGAATATCAAGTACATGCACAACATGATATGCATCCAAAGGCAGAATAAACAGTACAACAATGGTAGTACGAGATGCTCACAAACCAAAGTAAGAATCGAGCATTCGTGGAATATTATGCCCACGGCATACGATCAATACCTGCTCAATAGGTTAGAACATATGTGCCCAACGGCGAAACATCAATATAGAACACAACAATACATTACCCGAAGGTAAATCAATCCAACGCTGAAATAAATAAGGATCACAATGCCCGAAGGCTCAAACGGAAATACCGTTACATCACAATGGCCTGAAAGCCCTCGGTAAAGCCGCCAAAATATCACGATGGCACGAAAGTCGAGCACCAAGGCGTAAATCATCACAATACTGAGATCTCAAAGAAACAAACAGATCTCGAACATACCCTCAGCGTATGAACTCTTAATCACAAAACGTCGAACACATCCACACATTTAAATGGACTATGAGCGAACAAAATTGTATGGCTCAATGATGGACATCACAAGACGCCCGATCCGAATATGTGTCGGTGCACATGTCCACCCGTATACGGAATCCGGGATATACGTGGGACAATGTACCTAATTAGCCTCAACGAACTACGTCTCGTGTGCACAACTTTCACGGAAAATATTCACGCATGACTATATATGTGCCCGGCTAAAAATCCTACACAATATCCAATCGGAACGTAGATATGACTCCGGATATGTCACGATACAACATGACAACGAAACTCAAAGGATAACACATCCAATACGGATCATACGACTCACCAAGTGAACGATGGCACACGAATAATGAAAGATCGACACGACCAACGATATTCCAAACAACTATCCTGGGATCAAAATCCCTAAGGACCGATTAACACGAGCAACGATCACAACACAACAGTTCGGGAAATCCTCAACCTTCAACGATCACAAAGTTACCGAGTTCACAAGAATAATAGTGTCTTTGCCTTGAATGGTCAACACGACAATAATAATTCAACGGATGGGAATTATCGTTGATAATCCCAATTCAATATATCGATAACCGTTAGAGCGGACAATCGATAATAATTATACAACGGATGGGAATTATCTTTGATAATCCCAATTCAATATATCGATTACCGTTAGAGCGGACAATCGATAATAATTATACAACGGATGGGAATTATCTTTGATAATCCCAATTCAATATATCGATAACCTTCAGAACGGTTAACCGATAACAATTGTACAACGGATGTCTCGGCACCTTTAATCGATTACCGACAACGAAGATGATAATCGAATACGTCAATGCCTTCAATCGGCCAAAACGACATCAATAGAAAAACATTGATATCAATAACGACGATTCACAAAAAAATATCTTGATGGAACATCAATCAATAATAACAATCGATACGTCGATGCCGCAATCCGGCTATCGACAACAATATCTCAAAGAAATATCAATCAACAATAACAATCGATATGTCGATACCGCGAATCGGCTATCGACAACAATATTACCAACAAGTATCGCAATACCTTGGATCGGCCATTTACGAACAACAATAATATTTGGCATAATTTGCCGAAGGGTATCGTATCAAACAATCCCCTGATATCAACAAAATCATAAATAGACCAAGTCTCGAAATGATACACACATTCATACACATACATGATAACATTAATCTCATTGACCAGTACAAGTATAAAACTTGCCTCAAACCGAAGGCGAGAAAGTCCTTCCACGATCAACGTCCTACCACGAATCAATCAACGCGTCCTCCGATAATCACAAGCACTCGAACAACCTTGAATGAAATACAATTCATTCGATAACACGATATCGACCGAAAACAACACAATAGATAATTCCGATTCCAACACGAAAACATACTATACTCCTATTTATCCGTATACATATGTATATATATAATATATATATTACATATATATATATATATATACAACTCATATATATATACAAATACATATGCTCACTGCACACTAAACACATATATATATATAACAGCTTTATTATATATATACATATACATAAAACACACAACACACACACATACAACTCACGCTGCACACACTAACACACACACATCTATTACATATATATATAATATACATAACACATCTGCACATCACAACACACACACACACATCACGCCATATATATATATATACATATTACAGCTTACACACAGTATATATATATAACACACACAACACACAACACAAAGGCTTACCCGGAAAAGTCGATCGGCCGGGCAACCTTCGCCGGAAAATGTCAAACCTCCGTTCCGCCGTCCGTTCCAGACAAAAACCACCTCCGGTCGCCGGAATCAATGGAGCTCCGTCCATGGCCGGAAACCATGAAGATTGCCGGGCCTTGAGCTCCGCCTCGCCGGAAAAAAATATGCCGAATAGTTCAAATCGGCCCGGATTATAATGCCTTCCGGTTCGGAAATTCCGATCGGCGCGCCGAGCTCCGATTGTGAGTGCCGCCGCCGAACTCTAACTCGCCGGAAAAAATGGAGAAACCGGCCCGTCCTCAAGCTTCCGCCTTGCCGAAAAAATGACAGAGAGAAGGGAGAGAGAGCTGGAGGACGAGATGGCAGCAAGAAGAAGGAAAGAAAAAAAAATAATAAAAATGAGGGAGGCTGGCGAGAGATGAGGGAGAAGGTGCTCCTGAGGGATGATAATGATGATGATATATTATATATATATATATATTATATATGTATATAACATGGCATGAGGGAGTAAGGTGGGAAAATTCACGTGAGGGAAGGTATAACGTGGGGAGGGAATCAAAAGGGAAATGATATATATATACATATATATATATATATATATAAATGATACTCTAAAGATACTCTCGCCCCGAAAGTTGACCACGAGGAAGGTTTCCACCACCTACCACGCATTACGTACGTAACCTCAGGGCGTAACGTACGTAATCGCAACAAATTAGCGTACGTAATGCTACACAGGTAGCGTACGCTATGGCTATAAACTTAGCCAAAATTCCAAACTCGCCAAGCAACAACCAAACGACGAAACCAAACCGTCGACCAGAATAAATATTTCGATCCCGAAATATTTTAATACAATATATATTGTATCGGTCCAAACAACAACACTTGTACAATTCCAAATGAATACGTACAACTCAACAGTAACACGAAAAAAAAAAAAAATTACCCCCGGATATTACATACTCCCCCCCTTAAAAAGAGTTTCGTCCCCGAAACTCAGGGCGCACAAGTCGGGGCACGGACTATCCATCAGGATAAGAAAACAACATCTCCAGGAATACTCCTCAATACGAGCAATTCCGCCTAAGCAACTGGGCCGACCCCACGGGTCCCCACGTCTCATCTGCCTGAACAAGGCGAAAAATCAAGTGATAAAGACACTCAATCAAATGCGAGATTAGCCGAATCATGACTCTCCTGCTAGAGACCAGCCAGGAAGTCGCACCACAAAAGAAAAATAACAACACAGACATAGTCCTCGGGACTATATCGAACGCACGCCCAAGTCCTCACGACTTGACGTCTCGAATCACAATGAACGATTATCCAGATCATCACAAAAATCTCGGGTACAGGACCAAAGGAAAAGAAAATCACATCAAATGACTCAAGTGTCAAGATTCCCAGATACGATGATAACAAGATAGATCAATAATAAATGGTTCACAACCGCAATATTAAAATACAGACCGAGTCAAACTTCAATCCGAGAGATAAAGAAAATACAAATCAAGGCTACATCTCAAATGTACCCGGAATCCACATCCTCAAGATCATCGAGTTCCTCGATCTCATCGACTCGAGGAAGACCCTAATCTGAACTCGCTACTCCCCCTCGGGTGTCCATACCTCTGGCTCCCGAAGCCCGATATGACCCCTTGGATGAAGTACGGACTGAAGTGACAAAATCTCTCGAGGCCCATGAGCTCTCTCGAGGCCTACTGGCACTAGAACTCATGCAGTATTCTGAAGGTGTCCCCACCTCCGACACATAAAATAAATAATAGCGGCACCGTACATCGAGTACTCACATGCCCATTGAATCACAATTAAAACAAATAACGATCGAACTAAATGCTTTGAGAAGAAAATACTTTCCCGGCCAGAAGCCGACTAGAAAATGACCTCTTGGACGTCGGAGCTCGATGTCCCTGCAACGAATCGGCATCCTAGTCCTCTCACGGAAGAAGCGAAAGATCCTTCGAGTAAGCTCCTCGATCGAGAGTTACGCTCCAAGAGCCTTCTCGATGAGTTCGCCAAGTGAGTTACAATTGTGATTGAACAATCGTATTCTCAACCGCAGGTTCAACATCTTGCTAAAATACTTGATCTTATCCGCCTCAAGACGGATAATGATGAAGTAAATAAACCAAGAAGTCCTTGAAACTTCTCAGCAATAACAATAACACCCTCGTTCTTGACGGATTCGGGGTTCAAAACCTCCGATAACTTGGCTTCACGAAGTGGAGCCGGATAATACCTCTCTAACATGAGAGTCTTGAACTCACTCCAAGCACAATCACGATCGGTGGGTTCTCGAGCACGACTCCGAAAATGATTCGTCAGCCACCAAAGTATTGGTACGAGGTTTCGGGTGTCGGCCCACGCTGCAGCCTCTACCCCCTCTGTCACGTCCTCTTTCCAGACCGAAAGAATAACGTTCAATCATGATCACAACACAATTACGCATCAACGGCCAGAATGCTAGGTCAACGCAAAACACGAGTATACATACTCAACAGATGAACGATCATATCGATCGCGCTAATCATAGCTGATACAGAGCCCACACGCTCCAAAGCAAATAATCATAAATCAATCGCACCCGATCGTCACATACAAGTGTCAACAAAACAGGTTTAATCAATGACATAATGAATGTATGCACATAAAAGAGAATAGAGTCCTTACACAGGTAATACGAAGCTTCGAGGTCTTGCGATACTAGTCTTCACTGACGACGACTCGATGAAAGAATGACTCATACAGTCATCTAACTATCACGACTCACAAAACCCGACTGTCCAGATTGTCATAACCTGACAGCCCCGCTACTACCGCGTTGGTAGAGCCACATAACACACAAGTCAGGGTATCTCACAACCCAACGCTCTGATACCATCTTCTGTAACACCCCCAAATCCCATTGGGTTATTACAGTGCCGTGGACCCCACCTCAGGTGATCCACCAGGCGAACACGACTAAAATACAACAAACTGACCAAAATAGAAAATCACAGACCCTACCATGATGTCCGACATACTATCCCGATATGGAATTTCAACGACAAGGATGGGCCTACATGGCCAAAATAAAATACAACAACATACACGAGCCTTGCTCGGATAATACAAAACGACAACGACTGAACAAAAATGGAGTACTCCAACTGTCTGACCAACATGAACACCAAAATATCTCGGACTAGTATCGCTCGAATGCCTCGTCGCCATCGTTATGCCCCTGTGTCTCAACTCCCTCCTCGCAAGTACCTAAAACATGAAAACATGTTCCGCCCACGGGTCACCATCCAAGATAATGAATATCAAGTACATGCACAACATGATATGCATCCAAAGGCAGAATAAACAGTACAACAATGGTAGTACGAGATGCTCACAAACCAAAGTAAGAATCGAGCATTCGTGGAATATTATGCCCACGGCATACGATCAATACCTGCTCAATAGGTTAGAACATATGTGCCCAATGGCGAAACATCAATATAGAACACAACAATACATTACCCGAAGGTAAATCAATCCAACGCTGAAATAAATAAGGATCACAATGCCCGAAGGCTCAAACGGAAATACTGTTACATCACAATGGCCTGAAAGACCTCAGCCGAAGCTGCCAAAATATCACGATGGCCTGAAAGTCGAACAGCCCGAAGCTGTAAATCATCACAATACAGATCTCAAAGAAACAAACAGGACTGTCGAACATACCCCTCAGGCGTATGAACTCTTAATCACAAAACGTCGAACACATCCACACATTTAAATGGACTATGAACGAACAAAATTGTATGGCTCAATGATGGACATCACAGTACGCCCGATCCGAATATGTGTCAGTGCACATGTCCACCCCGTATACGGAATCCAGGATATACGTGGGACAATGTACCTAATTAGCCTCAACGAACTACGTCTCGTGTGCACAGACTTTCACGGAAAATATTCACGCATGACTATATATGTGCCCGGCTAAAAATCCTACACAATATCCAATCGGAACGTAGATATGACTCCGGATATGTCACGATACAACATGACAACGAAACTCAAAGGATAACACATCCAATACGGATCATACGACTCACCAAGTGAACGATGACACACGAATAATGAAAGATCGACACGACCAACGATATTCCAAACAACTATCCTGGGATCAAAATCCCTAAGGACCGATTAACACGAGCAACGATCACAACACAACAATTGGGAAATCCTCAACCTTCAACGATCACAAAGTTACCGAGTTCACAAGAATAATAGTGTCTTTGCCTTGAATCGGTCAACACGACAATAATAATTCAACGGATGGGAATTATCGTTGATAATCCCAATTCAATATATCGATAACCGTTAGAGCGGACAATCGATAATAATTATACAACGGATGGGAATTATCTTTGATAATCCCAATTCAATATATCGATTACCGTTAGAGCGGACAATCGATAATAATTATACAACGGATGGGAATTATCTTTGATAATCCCAATTCAATATATCGATAACCTTCAGAACGGTTAACCGATAACAATTGTACAACGGATGTCTCGGCACCTTTAATCGATTACCGACAACGAAGATGATAATCGAATACGTCAATGCCTTCAATCGGCCAAAACGACATCAATAAAAAACCATTGATATCAATAACGACGATTCACAAAAAAATATCTTGATGGAACATCAATCAATAATAACAATCGATACGTCGATGCCGCAATCCGGCTATCGACAACAATATCTCAAAGAAATATCAATCAACAATAACAATCGATATGTCGATACCGCGAATCGGCTATCGACAACAATATTACCAACAAGTATCGCAATACCTTGGATCGGCCATTTACGAACAACAATAATATTTGGCATAATTTGCCGAAGGGTATCGTATCAAACAATCCCCTGATATCAACAAAATCATAAATAGACCAAGTCTCGAAATGATACACACATTCATACACATACATGATAACATTAATCTCATTGACCAGTACAAGTATAAAACTTGCCTCAAACCGAAGGCGAGAAAGTCCTTCCACGATCAACGTCCTACCACGAATCAATGAACGCGTCCTCCGATAATCACAAGCACTCGAACAACCTTGAATGAAATACAATTCATTCGATAACACGATATCGACCGAAAACAACACAATAGATAATTCCGATTCCAACACGAACACATACTATACTCGTATTTATCCGTATACATATGTATATATATAATATATATATATATTACATATATATATATATATATACAACTCATATATATATACAAATACATATGCTCACTGCACACTAAACACATATATATATATAACAGCTTTATTATATATATACATATACATAAAACACACAACACACACACATACAACTCACGCTGCACACACTAACACACACACATCTATTACATATATATATATAATATACATAACACATCTGCACATCACAACACACACACACACACATCACGCCATATATATATATACATATTACAGCTTACACACAGTATATATATATAACACACACAACACACAACACAAAGGCTTACCCGGAAAAGTCGATCGGCCGGGCAACCTTCGCCGGAAAATGTCAAACCTCCGTTCCGCCGTCCGTTCCAGACAAAAACCACCTCCGGTCGCCGGAATCAATGGAGCTCCGTCCATGGCCGGAAACCATGAAGATTGCCGGACGCCCGAGCTCCGCCTCGCCGGAAAAAAAAATATGCCGGAATAGTTCAAATCGACCGGATTATAATGCCTTCCGGTTCGGAAATTCCGATCGGCCGCCGCCGAGCTCCGATTGTGGTACTGCCGCCGCCGAACTCTAACTCGCCGGAAAAAATGGAGAAACCGGCCCGTCCTCAAGCTTCTGCCTTGCCGAAAAAATGACGGAGAGAAGGGAGAGAGAGCTGGAGGACGAGATGGCAGCAAGAAGAAGGAAAGAAAAAAAAATAATAAAAATGAGGGAGTCTGGCGAGAGATGAGGGAGAAGGTGCTCCTGAGGGATGATAATGATGATGATATATTATATATATATATTATATATGTATATAACATGGCATGAGTGAGTAAGGTGGGAAAATTCACGTGAGGGAAGGTATAACGTGGGGAGGGAATCAAAAGGGAAATGACATATATATATATATATATATAAATGATACTCTAAAGATACTCTTGCCCCGAAAGTTGACCACGAGGAAGGTTTCCACCACCTACCACGCATTACGTACGTAACCTCAGGGCGTAACGTACGTAATCGCAACAAATTAGCGTACGTAATGCTACACAGGTAGCGTACGCTATGGCTATAAACTTAGCCAAAATTCCAAACTCGCCAAGCAACAACCAAACGACGAAACCAAACCGTCGACCAGAATAAATATTTCGATCCCGAAATATTTTAATACAATATATATTGTATCGGTCCAAACAACAACACTTGTACAATTCCAAATGAATACGTACAACTCAACAGTAACACGAAAAAAAAAAAAAAAAAAAAATTATCCCCGGATATTACAAATCTCACCTCTCAATAAAGAGGGCTATCTCAACGTAATCATACCGATTGACTCAGCATTCACATTACCGTTTTAATCTAAAACTGGCAACACTGCCCAAACAACAAGAACATCATCACGTATTTCTCGACTAACAACCATAAAACTGATAAGTTGAAAGCGAGAGTCACGTCTTGATTACATTTTGTAGACCTCATTTGAGTTTAAAAATTGTGTTTTGAAAACTTATAATAGAAGATGAATATAAAATATCGGTAGTTTGAATTCTCAAAAAAATTCGGCCTTCAGGTCATGATACAAAAATCAAACTTTTTCCTCCCTTTGGAGGATCTTTTAAAACAAAATTTACGTGACTCCCCAAAAACATGTAAAGTTTTAAAATATCACATTGATGAATTTTTCTTTGCGTAACCACACCAAGGCCATTACTCTTGTAAAAATGACTTATATCAGGATGTGTGTATATATACATACACGTTGGCACCACTTTCATTCTAGCATCATACGAGGATCAAACAACTTAGGCCACATGATCACAAATCACCTTTAAAATCCACGCCATAACATAAAATCATACAAGCTCGTATAACATAAGGCACAATATAGTAGGGAGACTTTGTAAAACCCCCTAAATTCGATAACTTATCACATGTACAATGTATCAAATCATGATGTAATTTAATAATAGTTATTTTATGTCATGATATAACCTACATCTATTTTATTTTATTTCACTCTTTAACTTTGTAATTTATTTAACAAACCAAATAATAAAAATTAAAATAGTGTGTTGATTCACCTATTGGGCTAATTGTCAACACCTAACTACATATGGACTCACTAATAGACTCAACCCAACTTATTAAAAATCATAAGACTTGAAGTTACACTTCAAAGCCCAACCCAACTAATTAAATCCTTTACCATTTTAATTATACTCTTAATTTAACAAAAAAAAATATATGTATATATACATACATTGGGTGGCCAAATTGGAGTGGAAAGGTGTAGCTCTAGATTCTTCACTCATCACATGCAAGACTTGCATGAAACATCTTGATACATGTAACGAGTCTTCTATACATTTCACTTCCCAACCCTCCTTATCCCAACTTTAAATACTTACACCTTAACCTAACCCTTATTTTACACCTCCTACACAACCAAAAAATCTGCATTTTGAGAGTCTAAGAGAGAGAGGGCCGAACCAAGAGGAAGATGGGGGAGGAAGAAAATTTTCAATAAGAAATAGGTAATCTCATCCCTTATAACTATTTCCATAAATCCTTATGAAATCCTCCATAATCTAACCTCAATCTTAATACATGCAAACATAATTCTCATCTTGTAGTAGTAGAGGAGAAGTCGTTTTCCAACTTTCAAGACTTAGAACCGACGAAATCCGACAAGATCAAGGTGGGTGAAAACTCTTTCAAACTAAAAAGTAGAAATCTATTCTTTTTCTTATTATGCATGTGTTAAATCTGAAGTATTTCAAGATTCTTTTGATATGATCTATGTTAAAATCTTCATGTTATAATTTCATGTTATGATTTTATGTATAACTATGTGAAATTCGTTTTTCTTAAACATATATTATGAAAAATATAAAAGTATGTACTAATCTGAAATTCTTGTATAAATACATGTTTTTGAAGATGAATGTTATGGTTATAACAACATGCAATATGATTTATCAAATTTAAACGACAACCAATTTGGTAGTCGGGTGTTGATTTTGTGATAACTTGAAAGTTATATGTTTTCTTCTAAATGTTGTTGAAACCCTAACAAAATCTGAAATCTTGTGTTATATGATTATGTTATGATATATGAATAATTTATTTGCGGCCAAAACGGGACTTGAAATGAGTAAACGGAGCTTTGGGCATAAATTGTAATTTCCCAAAGTTTGAGGATTAAACTGAAAATTTCAGAAAATACAATATTCTGGACCTTGTACAGTACGTATTATACCACATATAGGCTGTCCATAAAGTTTCAAGCGATTCGGAGTTCGATATCTAAACTTAATAGTCCAAATCGCAAATTTTAAATAATTTCGGGGCCAAAACGCAAAAATTTCAAACTTCTGTGCCAGGTCCGAAATTTTCTGAAATTTTCACAAATCTGTAATTCCAGGTTCATCACGAGTCATCTCGTAAAATTTTGTTAAATTCCGAGCTAAATTCATAGCTCTATATGCCTCGGAACGATTTCCTTAAGTTTTGGGGCAATATCGTAATTTCTGGAAATTTCAGTCCCGAAACTGGAAATTTCCGAATTTTCCCTAAATCTGGAGTCGAGGAATTATTTTTGGCTTCCTCATAAAATTTCATAACCATCCGATTTCGTTTCATACTCCAACGCTTAGGTTTGAACCTAAGGGTAAAAACGTCCTTTCAAACTATTCGGAAACTCTTGTTTCGTTTCGTCGAACCTACCCATTTAATATATCTGATCTGAACCCATCAGACCGTTAGTAAATTATTGAGAATATTTTCGAGTTTATATACAAGTCCTATTCCGCATTACCGGGCCACAAATATAATTAACCATATTCCATACTTAATCAAAAGACGCTACTAACCTCACTGACCGAACGTTTACGTGATACTTGTGAAACACATCAAATTGATAAATGTGACTGTCCGGGAACTATACAAACAAAGTGCCACGGACGGGTCTGCCTCTAACTCTATCGGAACAAAGTGCCACGTCGACCTACGGGGGCCACCTCTTGAGTCCATATGAAACAGAGTGCCGACCTACAATCCGGGGGACACCTCTTGAGCTGTAGGAGCCACCTCTAGAGTACCAAATCGTGTCAGGGACTGTTAGACCGAGTCTTGGATCGAGCAGCGCGGCTGCGGTTCATGAACAAGGCTACCATTGTTTCTTATTCCCATAACCGAGGAACGGAGTGTTCCGAGGGACCTGGGTCGTAGACTTGGGGTATAATCGCGATTATGGTGTGATCCGGGTATTGACCAACAGCTAAGGACATACCAAGCCCAGATAAGAGATAAGGAAGCACACGCTAAGTGTGAGAGCGAAGGCTCAGCATCTTGGGGAGACGGTCCAAATCTTGGGACGACGGTCCAAATCTTGGGGCGACAGCCTATCTTGCTAGGAGTAATAAGGAGAGTCTAGAATCCAAAGTCCACATCGGCAGGATTCGAAACTGAATTGACTGATCGACTGATTGACTGACTGCTTGACTTGATATCCGTCCACGGGGACAGGATTATAATATTACAATTACACAATGATTATTGTTTATTGTAATATCCGCAATTTTCGATTTTTGGTGAATTTCTTTTTTCGGCCGGAGTCCGTTTTGACGGCTCGCTCATGACCGTTTCATCATTCCGAGAATGATTAATTCTGCACTTTTTGTCATCCGAGTTCGTTTCGGTGTTGCTTTGTTGAGTTCTGTGCTTTTTAGCGACTTTTCCGCACTTGAGTTCGATTCTTGCGAATCTCGTCCGAAACTGCTGTTTCGAGTTTCCCGCAAGTCCGTTTAACTTTGTTAGACGTGTTGTGAACTTCGGTTTGGTTATTCGATCACGTATCGTGATTTTCGGGCATTTGGGCCATTTTCGTAATTTCCCAAAGTTTGGGGTAATTACCTTCCGTTGTCAAATCTCGAGCCTTCGGGTGGTCGGAATTGTGTGTTCTACTAGCTCTTAGATTCGTCTTTGTGAGTACTTCGTAACCGTATCTTCGGTTCGTATTCAGGTTCGGGTTTCGGTGTCGTTTTGTTGAATTCAGGATTACTAAACGACTTTTCTAAGTATGAGTTCGTCTTTGTTAGATCATCATTAATTTTTGGTAACTCCAAAAATTATAAATCTTTGCAATATTATAGAACATCGAGTTAGCTTTCCAATGGTTCAAATGGTGAGTCAATCGGAGTCCGGACGAGAGAGTTATGGTCGTTTTAGTTTTGGCCGAGCACTTCCAGGAGCCTTTCGGCCGATAGGGGGGTCGATAGACCCTACTGCCGGCATTCCGTATGGCTATCGGTTGGGCCTATCGGCTGATAGGCCGGCCGATAGGGTCTGCTGTGTTGCACTATAATTGTGGTTTTGAGCGTGAACAGCTCATTCTTTCCCATTTTTTCCACCGAGTCGCGAGAGAGAGAGAGATAGAGAGGGAGAGAGTTCTTCATCCGGGGGTCGATTTTCATCATTTCTTTTCGGTTGTGAGGCTCGGATAATCAATCTAACGCGTGTTCTACGGATCTTAACACTTGAATCACTCAAGGTAATGTCTCTTGAAACCCTACCTTTTTGGATAATTGGGGATTTTGGGGTTTTGTCCGATTCTTTCCGTTTCGTTGATGGATTCATGATGAATATGATTATTCTTGTTAGTATCTTTAGTTTTCCTACGGATTCATGGATATTTTGTGTATTTTTACGGAATCGAGAGGGTTTGGTTGTGGTCCGCCCTCGTTGTTGTTTTCGGTATGAATATACATGAATCGTAGGCGGTTCCTGTGTATTCCATTTCCATAATCGTTTAGAAGTGGTTGTGATTGTGCTATTCGAATCGTTAGGTTCATTTTCGGTTCCTCACGGTCGTGCTTGATTCTTCCGTTCCGGTCATTGTTGTCTTCCTTTTCGTTAGCATCGGGCGTTCCGAAGCTTCCCGGTTGAGCCGTATCCGTTCGTGGTTCAGTGCTCGTGGTATCGAGGCAAGTACCTTGCCCATACTTTTCTCGTTTTATGTATATGATGATCGGTGGTCGTCTTGATGTGTTTGTTTGGTTATTTGAAATGAAGTTTCAAAAGGATTTCGGTTTGGCCTCGTTAAAGGCTTTCTTTCAAAACGCGTGTGTTTTGTGAACGGTGTTTTGAGAATTGATTATGATTTGATTATTTTGAACGTCGAAGGATTTTATGATGATACTCATATTGTTTAAGTTATGGAATCGTGTATTTCCTTATTTAATCTTGTTATCGTAATTTTGAAGAGTTTGATAATGGTGTCGAGTTAATGGCCATCTCTAGTGAGTATTCTTAATGAACTTACATTCTTAGCATATTAGTGTTGCATGAGTAACGTGTGTGTGTGTATGCTCACTACGGGTTAGATCCGACGGGGTCTCGGTAGGGGTCCACGGAGGTGTGGATCGACGAGCTTTGCTTTTAACCACTACGGGTTAGATCCGACGGGGTCTCGGTAGGGGTCCACGGAGGTGTGGATCGACGGTTAATTGTGGTGCATTTTTGCAAATGTGATTTGATATTGGCATTTCCGGAAATGAGTGCTTTCGAACGGTTTTCATGATTGCATGCATTGACTAAGTGTGTAAGAGGTAAGTGTTCGTTTGGCTTACTTGGCTAGGATGGCACTGGAGTATTTTGTTGTTTGTTTTAAATCCTTTATTTGTGGATTTTGATGAGTGGGATACGAACCTCCTGGTCGTTCTTGTGTACTGTGAGTTGAGGAGATTTGGGGCTAAAATCCCAATGGTTTTGGTAAAAGTCGTTTTACGGATTTGGGGCTAAAATCCCAACGGTTGGTTAATGTCATTTTTCAGAAAGTAAACCTTTGGGGCGGTGACCCCTTTTGTCTTTCGGTTTTCGAAAAGTAGGATTTGATAATCCTAAATTGTTTTCTATTAAAACTCTCGATGGCATTCTAAACTGTTTTATAAATTACTTCCATTGATTTATGATATTTCGTTTTTGAAATGTTTTCTCAAACCCTTGCCTCGGGAAGTACTTTTCGTTTCGTTTGGATCTTTGAGGATCCTCGGTTATTGTTATTCGTGGAATGTGAACTGTATGGCTCGTATTTGCACTTTGTATTTGCACTAGCAAAACAGTGGAGTTTTGCTAACCCCCGAGTATTCGGGGGTGGATGTCTGTTTTGCATTCGGGTTTTGGAGCATAACACAGGTCGGCACGAAGGATGATGAAAGATGATCGATACTAATCACATGAGGAACCGTACATCGTGTGTTGGTTCGGTTGTACTTTATTTTCCGCTTTGTATTGTTCCCGTTATGCGGGTGTAGTTGTATTTTGTCCCTGCGTGGGCATGAGTTGTATGTATTTGTGGAAAGACCAAATCGGTCTCTTGAGTCATTGTAGCCTCGAAGGCATTGTCGAGATGTTAGATGTCGTTACCCGGCTGGTAGATCCTTGAGGAAAGGTTCTACGGCGTGTAATATCCCCGAGCGGATTGGGGTGTTACATAAATGGTATCGAGCTTAGGTTGTGAAAACCTAGGCCGTCGGGTCGATGGTGTCTATTGAGTTTTGTCTCGTCGGATTTAGTCCGACCGAGTCGTGTCGCGACGCGTCGTTTGAGTTTGTTGGTCGTGATTAGTATCGTGGGGCGATCATCATCTTCGTGCGACTGTGGAAGTAAGTCTCCCTTCTTTGTGTTGTGCCTCGTGTGACACGAGCTATTTTTATGATTATTTGTTGAGTGGTGGAATTCTTATGTGAATTTTGATTTCACGATATGTATTTAGTCGACTCTCGTATTTGATTTATATGAGGAGTCTCGCTGCTTGTGATGTCTTTTTATTGTTGTTTTTCTCCGTTGTTGATGATTTTCGAATCGATTTGCACGCTTTACAAGTCTCTTGTGGAAGCTTTGTGCTTATACGCGTTCGACTTGTTCACTAGCAGCCATGGAGGGTATTTTATCGGTGGTTTTGTTCTCAATGTGGTATTTTATCGTTTATTTTCGTTTAAAGACATGTATTGTCTTGATTTTAAACGTTTTGATGCGTGTGCTAGGAGTTGTTTTAGTGAACGTCGGTATGTGTGAGTTTTGGGCATTCTGGCCTATTGGATTTTTGAAAACCTTGAGTATCTTAGAAAAATAAACTTCGAGACATACTTTTCAAATGACTTATTTTCTTGTGGTACATCCTAGGTGCCACAATATATTTCAAAAATTTTTCTACCTCGAGGACCAAAATATTTTGAGACATTTTCAACACTTTTATTTAGACCCGAGGGTCGAATATTTTGAAAGTTTTCACTAAGAGAAAATGTCCTCATTTTTATCAAATGCGAAATGGTTCTCGAATGTCTCGATAACGATGTTTCACGTTTGTACTTTTTTGAAAGATGATACTCAAGATTAATCGGTGTTCTTCTAAATTATTTTCAAAATGAGGTTTTCGTTTTTAAAACCTATCCATTCCCGTTTGAGGGCTGGGTATGTATGTGTGATGTTCGCGTTGTCCTTTTGATACTTTCTCCCGAGTATGACCGAATTGGCGGTGTGAGCGTTGAGTCGCTTTCCACACATTTGTTGCGTTAGCCCCCTGTGAGAGGCGGGATGTTGGTATTGAATGTTGTCGCCTCGTGGCGATTTCTGCGTTGTCGAGGATGTGCGAGCTGTTAGAGATTGGTATGGTATGACCGTGTGCATCGGTGATCGTTCCGTTATGTGTCGATTGTTTAATGTCTTGTTACCTTGCCCCCGTTTTCGTGAATTTCGTGGACGAGGTCGGAGATAATGCCCGTATTATTTTGACTCCTGTATTTTCTCTTTCTCCAGTCTATCAATTCGCTCATGTTCGTTGACACTTTGTGAACTTGTTTTGTATTTCGGTTTCATCGTTCGAGCAAGCTGTGATCTTGTTGTGGGCCGATCGGGTTATCGATGTGATTTTTTTTTCGAGTTCGGTTCGATTCTTGTGAACCTTGTTCGGGAGTGGCGTCATCTGGTTCTATTAGTTCTTTTATTCGAAGTGGATCGGATTTAGAACTCTTGTGTTTTCGACTTTGTCGACTCATCATGTTCATTGACCTTTTCTGAGTTTGTCCTGCCCCTTGCCTTTGTTGATCGAACGAGGGTGGTATTATTTCGGAATTTCTCGTTCGTCGTTGTGACCTTTCAATCGTTACTCCTTTTTCTGTGGATCTGGTGCGAGTGTGCATCTTGTTGTTTTCATCGGATCATGTTTTGTCTCGAGTCGAGGTGTGAACCTCGGAGTTGCCGGTTGAACCTTATTGTTCTTCGTGATCCGAACATGATCGTTCGATTTTTTTTTGTTGTCTCGATCCTTGTGGTTTGATCGTTTGTTTGTTCGGTTTTTGTTCTCGTTTCGTGATTGTTGAGCGTTCAGGCTCCTTCGTAATTTCCTTAAGTTTGGGAAATTAGTCTCGTTTTTGATCTTCCAACCCTTGGGCGGTGGAATTCCGTATTTATTCAGCGTTTGGCTCGCATTTGATTGGTGAACCGTTGGGTTGGTCAATCATATTGATTTTCGTTCGTTGAGTTTTGTGATTGTTCGGATAATCGACTCGATTGTATTGTCTATTTGATGACGCTTGTCACTCGTTGATTTTATTATGTCTCTACCGGTGACGTTGCGTTAGTCGCCCTAGAGCGTATTTTCTCGCCGTATGTCTCTTTGCGTTCCTTGCAGTGTCTCGCCGTCGGGCGCGAGTCTTCGGTTTTGTGTATCTCGTCGAGTTTTCCTGGCAAGGGATATTGCTTCTCCCTACTTATTTTAAGTTTCGGGACGAAACTTCTTTTAAGGAGGGTAGAATGTAATATCCGCAATTTTCGATTTTTGGTGAATTTCTTTTTTCGGCCGGAGTCCGTTTTGACGGCTCGCTCATGACCGTTTCATCATTCCGAGAATGATTAATTCTGCACTTTTTGTCATCCGAGTTCGTTTCGGTGTTGCTTTGTTGAGTTCTGTGCTTTTTAGCGACTTTTCCGCACTTGAGTTCGATTCTTGCGAATCTCGTCCGAAACTGCTGTTTCGAGTTTCCCGCAAGTCCGTTTAACTTTGTTAGACGTGTTGTGAACTTCGGTTTGGTTATTCGATCACGTATCGTGATTTTCGGGCATTTGGGCCATTTTCGTAATTTCCCAAAGTTTGGGGTAATTACCTTCCGTTGTCGAATCTCGAGCCTTCGGGTGGTCGGAATTGTGTGTTCTACTAGCTCTTAGATTCGTCTTTGTGAGTACTTCGTAACCGTATCTTCGGTTCGTATTCGTGTTCGGGTTTCGGTGTCGTTTTGTTGAATTCAGGATTACTAAACGACTTTTCTAAGTATGAGTTCGTCTTTGTTAGATCATCATTAATTTTTGGTAACTCCAAAAATTATAAATCTTTGCAATATTATAGAACATCGAGTTAGCTTTCCAATGGTTCAAACGGTGAGTCAATCGGAGTCCGGACGAGAGAGTTATGGTCGTTTTAGTTTTGGCCGAGCACTTCCAGGAGCCTTTCGGCCGATAGGGGGGTCGATAGACCCTACTGCCGGCATTCCGTATGGCTATCGGTTGGGCCTATCGGCCGATAGGCCGGCCGATAGGGTCTGCTGTGTTGCACTATAATTGTGGTTTTGAGCGTGAACAGCTCATTCTTTCCCATTTTTTCCACCGAGTCGCGAGAGAGAGAGATAGAGAGGGAGAGAGTTCTTCATCCGGGGGTCGATTTTCATCATTTCTTTTCGGTTGTGAGGCTCGGATAATCAATCTAACGCGTGTTCTACGGATCTTAACACTTGAATCACTCAAGGTAATGTCTCTTGAAACCCTACCTTTTTGGATAATTGGGGATTTTGGGGTTTTGTCCGATTCTTTCCGTTTCGTTGATGGATTCATGATGAATATGATTATTCTTGTTAGTATCTTTAGTTTTCCTACGGATTCATGGATATTTTGTGGATTTTTACGGAATCGAGAGGGTTTGGTTGTGGTCCGCCCTCGTTGTTGTTTTCGGTATGAATATACATGAATCGTAGGCGGGGTTCCGTGTATTCCATTTCCAAAATCGTTTAGAAGTGGTTGTGATTGTTCTATTCGAATCGTTAGGTTCATTTTCGACGGTTCCTCACGGTCGTGCTTGATACTTCCGTTCGGTCATTGTCGTCTTCCTTTTCGTTAGCATCGGGCGTTAGAAGCTTCCGGTTGAGCCGTATCCGTTCGTGGTTCGGTGCTCGGGGTATCGAGGCAAGTACCGTGCCCATACTTTTCTCGTTTTATGTATATGATGATCGGTGGTCGTCTTGTTGTGTTTGTTTGGTTATTTGAAATGAAGTTTCAAAAGGATTTCGGTTTGGCCTCGTTAAAGGCTTTCTTTCAAAACGCGTGTGTTTTGTGAACGGTGTTTTGAGAATTGATTATGATTTGATTATTTTGAACGTCGAAGGATTTTATGATGATACTCATATTGTTTAAGTTATGGAATCGTGTATTTCCTTATTTAATCTTGTTATCGTAATTTTGAAGAGTTTGATAATGGTGTCGAGTTAATGGCCATCTCTAGTGAGTATTCTTAATGAACTTACATTCTTAGCATATTAGTGTTGCATGAGTAACGTGTGTGTGTATGCTCACTACGGGTTAGATCCGACGGGGTCTCGGTAGGGGTCCACGGAGGTGTGGATCGACGAGCTTTGCTTTTAACCACTACGGGTTAGATCCGACGGGGTCTCGGTAGGGGTCCACGGAGGTGTGGATCGACGGTTAATTGTGGTGCATTTTTGCAAATGTGATTTGATATTGGCATTTCCGGAAATGAGTGCTTTCGAACGGTTTTCATGATTGCATGCATTGACTAAGTGTGTAAGAGGTAAGTGTTCGTTTGGCTTACTTGGCTAGGATGGCACTGGAGTATTTTGTTGTTTGTTTTAAATCCTTTATTTGTGGATTTTGATGAGTGGGATACGAACCTCCTGGTCGTTCTTGTGTACTGTGAGTTGAGGAGATTTGGGGCTAAAATCCCAATGGTTTTGGTAAAAGTCGTTTTACGGATTTGGGGCTAAAATCCCAACGGTTGGTTAATGTCATTTTTCAGAAAGTAAACCTTTGGGGCGGTGACCCCTTTTGTCTTTCGGTTTTCGAAAAGTAGGATTTGATAATCCTAAATTGTTTTCTATTAAAACTCTCGATGGCATTCTAAACTGTTTTATAAATTACTTCCATTGATTTATGATATTTCGTTTTTGAAATGTTTTCTCAAACCCTTGCCTCGGGAAGTACTTTTCGTTTCGTTTGGATCTTTGAGGATCATCGGTTATTGTTATTCGTGGAATGTGAACTGTATGGCTCGTATTTGCACTTTGTATTTGCACTAGCAAAACAGTGGAGTTTTGCTAACCCCCGAGTATTCGGGGTGGATGTCTGTTTTTGCATTCGGTTTTGGAGCATAACACGGGGTCGGCACGAAGGATGATGAAAGATGATCGATACTAATCACATGAGGAACCGTACATCGTGTGTTGGTTCGGTTGTACTTTATTTTCCGTCTTTGTATTGTTCCCGTTATGCGGGTGTAGTTGTATTTTGTCCCTGCGTGGGCATGAGTTGTATGTATTTGTGGAAAGACCAAATCGGTCTACTGAGTCATTGTAGCCTCGAAGGCATTGTCGAGATGTTAAATGTCGTTACCAGCCTGGTAGATCCTTGAGGAAAGGTTCTACGGCGTGTAATATCCCTGAGCGGATTGGGGGTGTTACATTTATAAAATTTTGACGTAATTGTAATTGTTCTCATTTTTTATAATTGATAAAATCATGCATCACTTAAAAATTTTCAAAGGAAAGAGCCATACCCGCACACGATCACCCACTCGCTGAGACCTTTTGTCTCACCTGTAACACCCCCAATCCACTCAGGGATATTACACGCCGTAGACCCTCTCCTCGAGGATCTACCAGGCTGATAACTAAAATCAAAATACATACAACTCAATTCCAAACACATACCCATGGAGGGGTCAAAATACAATAAACTCGCGTACAACGGGAAAAAGATACTGCAGCGGAAAAGAAAATACAACTAGACCAATACGACATCAACGGATCCTCGTGTGATTAGTATCGTTCATCTTTCATCATCCTTCGTGCCGACCCTGTGCTATGCTCCAAAACCTGAATGCAAAAATAGACATCCACCCCGAATACTCTGGGTTAGCAAAACTCCACTGTTTTGCTAGTGCAAGTACAAGTGCAAAAATACGAGCCATACAATACAAGTTCCAAGAACAATAATAATCAGGAATCCTCAAAGTTCCAAACGTAACGAAAAGCACTTCCCGAGGCATGAGTTTGGTAAAACATTCCAAAACTGAAAGATCACAAATCAAGGGAAACAATTTATAAAACAGTTTAAAATGCCATCGAGAGTTTTAATAGAAAACAATTTAGGATTTCCGAATCCTTCTCTTTCCAAAAATCAACAGGGGTCACAGCCCAAAGGTTTTGTTTTCGCAAATAGAAAACCGACAACAATTCACAGGGCCAGAGCCCAACATCACGTGTCCTCGACGGACATAAAAATCAACAAAACATAATCGCGCACGCGCATCGCCTTGGGAACAGGGTAATACCATTGATCCCGCCCGAGGCCTCGAAGGACCCTCCCAAGCTGGCTAGCGAAAAAAATCACACACATCTCACGGTTGGATCAATCGCTTGTTGCATCCTGGCCACATGATCGCATGCCATGTGCCACCGTAGATTATCTCAGGATCTCACGGTTGGATCAATCACTTGTTGCATCCTGACCACATGATCACGTGCCATGTGTCACCGTAGACCTTTAATCATATCCACACATTCACACAAATAACACAATGCAACAAAGATATCCAAACAATTCACTCAGAGGCATCAAACACTTAGCAAAACACCACGTCAAACCACAACGCACCGAAATGAAATAATATACGTCCACACGCAAATACCATGTGCATCATCAACACCAAATATATCCATAGGATTCACATAGTCATTTACAAGACACACCATTCACAAAACACACGCGTTTTGAAAGCAAGCCTTTAACAAGGTTAAACCGAATCTTTTGAAAACTCATTTCAAACAATCAAACAAACACATAAAGACGATCACCAATTATCATATTCACAAAACAAGAATAGTATGGACAAGGTACTTGCCTCGAAATCACGATCGCAACGAGACGATGGATGGGACGCGGTCGAATAGCCCCGAACCCCCGAACAATATCAAGAACGCGATAGCACCACGAGTACTACGAGAATAACACCACACGAATCATCAATCACCAAACGGGATTCAACATCGGAATCCTCGAACACCTATAAACCTCCGGAAGGAACAATAACACATGGTTACGATGAGAATCAAGGCCAAAACAACGGAAATCCCAACAAACTATCAAAGGGAAACTCATTGGGACATTTAATCGAACACTCAATGTTCGATAACTCCCAAGAACACTCGAATCACTAATCGAGTTGAACAAACTCGAAATATGGATATACAACTCATATAACACGATTAATAACATCATACTACACCAACCGATGTATCAAAATTGGACTAGAATCGAAATCAAGAACAATTTCTCCGAAAAGTCAACTTGAAGGAAAATCAAGAAATATACCTTGATTCGACGAAACACACGGATTAGATGTTGATATAATCAACAAGGATCTTCCAAAATGCCTTGGAAATGATTAGAATCGGCCAAGAACTCGATTTCCCGAGCCTCCCGTCGCCAGCCGCCGAAAAAGGAAGAAAAACGAGTAAAAAGTGAGAAAAAACGAAGTCTGGCCGAGCCCAGGCTATATATAGCCGGCAGGGTTACGGCCGTAACCGGCAGTGCCTTATGGCCGTAACTCGCCCCTTACGGCCGTACTCGGCAGGCCTTACCGCCAGAATCGCATTCGTCAAAAATCACCCAAAGAATCGTCGGCACTTACGGCCGTAATCGCACACATTACGGCCAGTTCGCCTTCGTCCGAAGATGCCCAGCCTGCACGGCCGCATTCGATCACACTTACGGCCGTAACTGGCACACATTACGGCCGTAACCGGCACCTTACGGCCGTAACTCGGCCACGCCAGGCGCTGCTCCGGCCGTGACTCGGCCATGGCCACTCCGACGGCCCGGACGACCCCGAAACCTAAATCTGAGTAAAAATCGCAGATACGGTTACGAAGTACTCGCAAAGACGAATCCAAGCGCTAAGAGAACACACGATTCCGACCACCCGAAGTTCCGGAATTCGACAACGGAAGTAATTACCCCAAACTTTGGGAAATTACAAAAATGGCCCAAAACGTCCGAAATACACGATACGTGATCGAAACACGAAACCAAAACTCGCAACATGAATAATAACATTAAATGAACTTACGAGAAACTCCAAACAACACTTTCGAATGAGATTCGCAAGAATCGAACTCAAGTGCGGAAAAGCCGCTAAAAAGCACGGAACTCAACAAAACGACACCGAAACGAACTCGGACGTCGAAAAGTGCAGAATTAAATATTCTCAGCATCACGAAACGGTCATGATAGAGTCGTCAAAATGGACTTTAACCGAAAAAAAAAAAGAAATTTCCGGAAATCGAAATTACGGGTATTACATTCTACCCTCCTTAAAAGAAGTTTCGTCCCGAAACTTAAAACAAGTAGGGAGAAGCAATATCCCCGCCAGGAAAACTCAACGAGATACACAAGAAATGCGTAACTTATGCCCATCGGCAAAACGTTACAAGCAACACAAAGGAATATACGGCGTGAAAACACGCTCCACAACGACCAACACAATGCCACCGGTAGAGACATAATAAAATCAACAAGTGACAAGTGTCATCAAACAGATAATACAATCAAGTGGATTATCCGAACAATCACAAAACACAACGAACAAAAATCATTACGATTGACCAACCCAACGGTACATCAATCAAAACATGAGCCAAACGCTGAACAAATACGGAATTCCACCGCCCAAGGGTTGGAAGATCGAAAACGAGACTAATTTCCCGAACTTAAGGGAGTTACGAAGGAGTCTGAATGTTCAACAATCACAAAACGAGATCAACAAAAAACGAACAATCAAACGATCGAACTCGATGATCGAGACAACAAAAATCGAACAATCGTGTTCAAATCACGGAGAACAATAAAATTCAAACAACAACTCCAAGGTTCACATCTCGACTCGAGACAATACATGATCCGGTGAAAACAACAAGATGTGCATTCACATAAGATCCACAGGAAAGGGGATAGCAATCGAAAAAATCACAACGACAAACGAGTTATTCCGAAACAATACCGCACTCGTTCGATCAACAAAAGCAAGGGGCAGGACAAGCTCAGAATAAGTCAACGAACATAAACGAGTCGACAGAGTCGAAAATACAGAAGTTCAAAATCCGATCCACTTCGAATAAAAGAACTAGTAGAACCAAGAGGTGTTACTTCCGAACAAGGTTCACAAGAATCGAACTCAGAAAAGTCACAGCGATAACCAGATCGACCCAAAACAAGATCACAGCTCGTTCGAACGATGAAACCGAAATACAGAACAAGTTCAGACAGTATCAACGAACACGAGCGAATCGATAGACTTGATAGAGAGAAAATGCGGAAGCCAAAAATGATACGGGCATTACATTCGACCTCTTATAAAAGAAAGTCGTCCCCGCAACTCACAATAACGGAAATAAGGTAACAACACAAAAAGCAACCGACAGAGAAATCTCCCATGGGCCTCTCAGAACCGATCCTCATATCTGTACTGAAGTTCACGCCCCGAAAAACTCGGAACCCAACTCACGAAACTAGATCCTGTGTCTTTCGGGTCCACATTTGAAATGCGTTACTGACGAGAAGGACAATTGGTAAATGCATGCCCCCGGCACACCACGGTTGAAACACCTCGGCTCTAGATACAATGGGGCATAACATCGCAAAACATCATAGCGGAGATGCCAACTCAGCACAATAAGGAATCATAACAAATATCATATACAACGATTACCATCGTAAAGTAATACACACACAAACACTACAGCGACGACGGTATCGTTCGGCGACCTTAACGGCCTGAACAATAACCAGCACATAATTACAAACCTCATGAAACAATCACCCATGTGCATAAACGCACAAACCCAAGCTTTAACAGCTCACACAGGTGCGATAACACGCAAGCCACCACGAAATGACAACATTAAAGATCGTCATCACACCTCCCACAAAGGGTTAACAAAACATATGCGTGGCAACGACTCAACGCTCACACCACCAATTCAATCACAAATCGGGATTAACACCGTAACGAAAGTTCGAAAACCATACATGCATTTCCGGTCCGCAAACAGGAATGATAGGTCTTTAAAAACGAAAACCACCTTTTGAAAACAGTTTGGAAACACCAGTTGATCTTGAGTATCATTTTACAAAAAGTTGAACAACATCATTTTCGAGACTTTGAAAATCATCTTGCGTTTGAACAAAAATGAGGACACCTTCTCTTAGTGAAAAACTTTCAGAATATTCGACCCTCGGGTCTAAGTAAAAGTGTTTATAAAACATTGAAAATATCTCAAAACATTTTTGGGTCCTCGAGGTAGAAGAATTTTGAAACATATTGTGGCACCTTGGATGTACCACGAGAAAATAATTCATTTTAAAATTACATCTCGAAATTTATTTTCTATGATACTCAAGATTTTCCAAGATAATTCAATGGGCTAGAATGCCCAAAAATTTCAGGTAATTACACAAAACTTTATAGGGCCGTGGGTCCCGCGCCAGAACTCACCAGGCTAAAAACCATTTACAACGTCAAAAAGGCCGATGACGGTAATATTTCAAAAACACACAAAAGCCATTTACAAAATACTAAATACCGTCATAAGAATTTCGCCAAAATGATCATGGCCATAATGCCAAAAACTCGGTTAAGGGAATCGGTTTTCGAAATAAACTCAGTCGGTAAAATACCGAAAGTCATTACAAAAGAACTCACGCAGCGGATAAAAGAAATACAGTTCAACATGCACAATCCAGCAACACTACTCCTCATATGAACGAAATATTGGAGTCAAATAACCACATATCACGAAATCAAAATCCATAAGAGGATTCCGTCACTTAACAAATAATCATAAAAATAGCTCGTGTCACACAAGGCACAACACAAAGAAGCGAGACTTACATACACAGGTCGCACGAGGATGATGATCGCCTACGATACTAATCACGACCAACAAACTCAGACGACGCGTCGCGACACGACTCCGTCAGATAAAATCCGACGAAACAAAACTCAACAGACACTATCTCGACAAAACCTAGGTTTCCACAACCTAAGCTCTGATACCATTTATGTAACACCCCCAATCCACTCAGGGTTATTACACGCCGTAGACCCTCTCCTCGAGGATCTACCAGGCTGATAACTAAAATCAAACATCTAAACATCGCCTTTAAGGCTAAAATGACTCAGTAGACCGACTTGGTCTTTCAATAATAACATACAACTCAATTCCAAACACATACCCACGCAGGGGTCAAAATACAACAAACTCCCGTACAACGGGGAAAAGATACTGCAGCGGAAAAGAAAATACAACTAGACCAATACGACATCAACGGATTCTCGTGTGATTAGTATCGTTCATCTTTCATCATCCTTCGTGCCGACCCTGTGCTATGCTCCAAAACCTGAATGCAAAAATAGACATCCACCCCTCGAATACTCGGGGGTTAGCAAAACTCCACTGTTTTGCTAGTGCAAGTACAAGTGCAAAAATACGAGCCATACAATACAAGTTCCAAGAACAATAATAATCAGGAATCCTCAAAGTTCCAAACGTAACGAAAAGCACTTCCCGAGGCATGAGTTTGGTAAAACATTCCAAAACTGAAAGATCACAAATCAAGGGAAACAATTTATAAAACAGTTTAAAATGCCATCGAGAGTTTTAATAGAAAACAATTTAGGATTTCCGAATCCTTCTCTTTCCAAAAATCAACAGGGGTCACAGCCCAAAGGTTTTGTTTTCGCAAATAGAAAACCGACAACAATTCACAGGGCCAGAGCCCAACATCACGTGTCCTCGACGGACATAAAAATCAACAAAACATAATCGCGCACGCGCATCGCCTTGGGAACAGGGTAATACCATTGATCCCGCCCGAGGCCTCGAAGGACCCTCCCGAGATGGCTAGCGAAACAAATCACACACATCTCACGGTTGGATCAATCACTTGTTGCATCCTGGCCACATGATCGCATGCCATGTGCCACCGTAGATTATCTCAGGCTCTCACGGTTGGATCAATCACTTGTTGCATCCTGACCACATGATCACGTGCCATGTGTCACCGTAGACCTTTAACCATATCCACACATTCACACAAATAACACAATGCAACAAAGATATCCAAACAATTCACTCAGAGGCATCAAACACTTAGCAAAACACCACGTCAAACCACAACGCACCGAAATGAAATAATATACGTCCACACGCAAATACCATGTGCATCATCAAAACCAAATATATCCATAGGATTCACATAGTCATTTACAAGACACACCATTCACAAAACACACGCGTTTTGAAAGCAAGCCTTTAACAAGGTTAAACCGAATCTTTTGAAAACTCATTTCAAACAATCAAACAAACACATAAAGACGATCACCAATTATCATATTCACAAAACAAGAATAGTATGGACAAGGTACTTGCCTCGAAATCATGATTGCAACGAGACGACGGATGGGACGCGGTCGAATAGCCCCGAACCCCCGAACAATATCAAGAACGCAATAGCACCACGAGTACTACGAGAATAACACCACAAGAATCATCAATCACCAAATGGGATTCAACATCGGAATCCTCGAACACCTTTAAACCTCCGGAAGGAACAATAACACATGGTTACGACGAGAATCAAGGCTAAAACAACGGAAATCCCAACAAACTATCAAAGGGAAACTCATTGGGACATTTAATCGAACACTCAAGGTTCGATAACTCCCAAGAACACTCGAATCGCTAATCGAGTTGAACAAACTAGAAATATGGATATACAACTCATAGAACACGATTAATAACATCAAACTACACCAACCGATGTATCAAAATCGGACTAGAATCGAAATCAAGAACAATTTCTCCGAAAAGTCAACTTGAAGGAAAATCAAGAAATATACCTTGATTCGACGAAACACACGGATTAGATGTTGATATAATCAACAAGGATCTTCTAAAATGCCTTGGAAATGATTAGAATTGGCCAAGAACTCGATTTCCCGAGCCTCCCGTCGCCAGCTGCCGAAAAAGGAAGAAAAACGAGTAAAAAGTGAGAAAAAACGATGTCTGGCCGAGCCCAGGCTATATATAGCCGGAATGGTTACGGCGGTAACCGGCAGTGCCTTACGGCCGTAACTCAGCCCTTACGGCCGTACTCGGCAGGCCTTACGGCCGTAACTCGGCCAGGCCAGGCCCTGCTCCGGCCGTGACTCGGCCGTGGCCACTTCGACGGCCCGGACGACCCCGAAACCCGAATCTGAGTAAAAATCGGAGATACGGTTACGAAGTACTCGCAAAGAAGAATCCAAGCGCTAAGAGAACACACGATTCCGATCACCCGAAGTGTCAGAATTCGACAACGGAAGTAATTACCCCAAACTTTGGGAAATTACAAAAATGGCCCAAAACGTCTGAAATACACGATACGTGATCGAAACACGAAACCAAAACTCGCAACATGAATAATAACATTAAATGAACTTACGAGAAACTCGAAACAACAGTTTCGAACGAGATTCGCAAGAATCGAACTCAAGTGCGGAAAAGCCGCTAAAAAGCACGGAACTCAATAAAACGGTCATGAATTAAATATTCTCAGCATGACGAAACGGTCATGAATGAGTCGTCAAAATGGACTTTCACCGAAAAAAAAGAAATTATCAGAAATCGAAATTACGGGTATTACATCACCCCACCGTTTTCCCTTTTAAACCAGAGAATAAGCAAACAGCAGAAGATGAAGAAGACTTCGAGGAAGAGGCCGAATAGAAGATTGTCTTCAAGATCTAGGACTTCTGTTCTTAGAAATTCTGTTGTTATCCCAACTTGTAATAGTTAACTATGATTTGTACTTAACTCGTTTGGTATTTTTCCGCTGCAAACTTATGAATAGTGTAGTTTCGATTATCAGCTTTGTCACAGCGAATCTTAGTACATCGGGCTAAGATGGTTGTTTGAAATGTTATCCAATCTTTATTTTGCTTCAGCTATTTATTATCGCATTTTATTTGATTAATCGACCGATGCGTCGCGCCCTCGTCCTTCCCGATGTTGGGGGCATGACAGGAGTGGTATCGGAGCCCGCTTTGTGAGAAGGACACTTACAACGGGCTAACCAGGATAGGATTCTTCGGACATAGACGTGAATTCCACCTAGAACGAAGTGAACCATAGGATTGAGACCTAATGTAGATTTCTCGAGTCAATTCTCATTAAAGATCTCTTTCGACTTATTGCTATTCACTTGGAATATGCATAGTCAAATTCAAAATTTCTAAGTCATTGGCCAAAGTACTTTATTAAGTACCCACGACATTTCCCGACTGAATTAACACTTCTATTGAACTCTTGAAACAGATATAGTTGTTTCACTTATCCATTTTCTCAAAGTCATGTCACTATTCATTCAAAATTGATGAAATTCCTTTAAACTCCACTAAACTTCATTGTCTTCTTAAAAATGGAGTATTATTATTCTTGGTCACTAGTATCGTATAAGCATATTTGCTGAATCATTAAGTTCACTTCCTTAATGATTATTCATGCTTAATAGAGCCTT
This sequence comes from Orobanche coerulescens, assembly GCA_033398695.1. Lineage (NCBI taxonomy): Eukaryota > Viridiplantae > Streptophyta > Magnoliopsida > Lamiales > Orobanchaceae > Orobanche > Orobanche coerulescens. The sequence continues at coordinate 59,746,376 of CM065809.1, read as the reverse complement.
ATATTGGATATTAGATTTTGCGAGATACTGACTTAGTTTCATTTTATTAGTTTTATGGACCCCTCTGGCGAGAAACATTTAACCAAGGAAAAATCAGAATACTCCTAACTCGACATGAATGCTCAGGCGGATAAGCCAAATTTAACCAGAATCAACTATTAGTGTTTAATCGTACACTTAATTATGCATAACAACATAAATTACTGATAACTCCACATAAAATTGCTAATCCTCACACATTACCTAACTTATATTAGATGGTTGACCGAAGACGCGGACGTCCTCGCATGAATCGTGAAGAGCAGCATCAGTGCGATGATCGCTCACGCTCTCCTCTACGAGGAGGAATTGAGAACGATGCCATGGCCCAAACCCTCACTCAACTGACGAACTTCCTACAGCAACAAACTGCTAACAACGGGAACCATAATGAAACTCATGATCGTACCCTAGAAAGATTCTTACGTTTCAACCCGCCGACCTTTGACGGGGAACCTAACGATATCAAAGCTGAACTCTGGTTGGAGAGAATTGAGGGAATTTTAAATGCCCTTCAGTATACTATTGAACAACGGATATCACTGGCTGCATTCTGACTCGAGTCCGCAGCTCATGACTGGTGGAGGAATGTCAACGAGCACTTGACGAGAGAAAACCGTGTCAGAACATGAGCTAACTTCCTGACCGACTTCCAAACTCAGTACGTGTCAGCAGCATCCAGAGAGGCTAGACGAGACGAGTTCTACCACTTGAGGCAAGGAGCCATGACAGTCGCTAAATATGAAGCCCAGTTTAACAGGTTGTCTAAATACGCACCAGGATTGGTAACAACTGAAGAGGACAAGCTCTATAAGTTCACTAGAGGACTGAGGCAGTCACTTCAACAGAGTCTTATAACTGTTCAACTGACGACACTTACCCAAGCAGTGGAAGCCGCCACCCGGATCGAGAGCGGAACTGCGAGGTTAGCTCAACAGCAAAGCCGTTTCTCCAACAACGCTAAGAGGCCTGCTACCCGACCAACATCAATGCCACCACAGAAGTTTAAGAGGACGGGAACTCAAAGAAGATCGAGTGGAACGAAGGCACCAGTTCTCAGCAAACCAACAGCGCCTTGCACTCACTATGGAAGGAATGGGTATAAATTAGAGTTGTGTTGGAGGATGCTCGGAAAGTGCCTACGTTGTGGCAGCTCAGATCATCAAATTCGAGAGTGCCCAGATATGAACACCCCGGCAATCAAACCAGCTATTGTAGCCAAACCAGGAAATAACAAAGGAAAAGCCCCAACTCGAGTGTTCGCATTGACTGGTCAGGAGGCACCAGAGAACAACGATGTAGTGGAAGGTACACTCCTGATATCTAATCAACTTGCACGAACACTTATAGATCCAGGATCATCCCATTCGTTTGTTGCACCGCATTTTTCTAAGAAACTTGATAGGCCGTTAGAATCTTTATCATTATGCCTAGAAGTATCTACCCCGATGGGAGTTAGTTAGTTAGCAGATAAAGTCCATTCTACTTGTGATGTGATCATCAGTGGTAACTGTTACTCTGCCAATTTAGTAGTACTTCCAATATTAGAATATGACGTCATCCTAGGAATGGATTGGCTATCTAAGCACTACGCACAATTGGATTGTCATTCTAAAATAGTTAGGTTTTGCAAACCTAACAAGCCAATTGTGGAATTGATTAGAGACGCTAGAGTCAACCTAGCACCTATAATATCAGCTATCAAAGCTAGTAAGGAAGTTGCCAAAGGGGCGACCGGATTTTTAGCCTTCATCATCAACAAACCCATGAGTAAGCCGGGCACAGAAAATATACGTGTGGTATCCGAATACCCTGACGTATTTCCCAAAGAATTGACCTCCTTACCGCCTGACAGAGAAGTTGAATTCAATATCGAAATCATGCCTCGGAAGGCACCCATTGCAAAGGCACCATACCGAATGGCACCACTGGAGCTACAAGAGTTAAAGGTCCAACTGCAGAAGTTACTCGACGTGGGTTTTGTACAACCCAATGTATCACCTTGGGGAGCTCCAGTATTATTTGTCAAAAAGAAGGACGGAACATTGAGGCTTTGCATAGATTACCGTGAACTCAACAACGTTACAGTTAAAAATAAGTATCCTCTCCCGAGGATAGATGAGTTTTTTGAACAACTCCAAGGAGCTACGGTGTATTCCAAGTTCTATCTTCAACAAGGATACTACCAGTTAAATATTAGGAATGAAGATGTTCCTAAAACTGCGTTCCAAACTAGATACGGCCATTACGAGTTTATAGTGATGTCTTTTGGACTCACGAATGCTCCTACGGCATTTATGGATTTAATGCACAGAGTATTTCAACCCTATCTCGACCAATTCGTAGTAATTTTCATCAATGACATACTCGTGTACTCTAAGACGGAAAAAGATCACGAGAGACACCTTAGACTAGTGTTGGATACACTAAGGCAGTACAAGTTGTACGCCAAGTGCAGCAAGTGTGAATTTTGGTTGAGGGAAGTGGCATTTTTGGGCCACATTATTTCTGGAGAAGGGATTGCAGTTGATCCATCTAAGGTAGAAACTATTATGGATTGGAAGAGGCGAGAAAATGTAACTGAGCTCTGAAGTTTTCTTGGACTTGCGGGCTACTACCGTAAATTCATCAAAGACTTCTCGAAGATAGCGGGACCCCTCACCTGGCTAACCCAAAAACAAGTAAATTTTGAATGGATGGATAAATGCGAGTCAAGTTTCCAGGAACTCAAGAAGAGACTTACCACCGCACCTATACTGACACTTCCAGAAGGAACCCAAGGATTTGTTGTATATAGTGACGCCTCAAAGGATGGCCTCAGTGCCGTTCTGATGCAGAATGATAAAGTTATCACGTATGCTTCTAGGCAACTCAAGACGCACGAGAATAATTATCCAACGCACGACCTCGAACTTGCTGCAATAGTATTCGCCTTAAATAAATGGCGACATCATTTATACGGCGTTGAATTCACCGTGTTTACTGATCATAAAAGTCTAAAGTACCTATTTTCTCAGAAGGAACTTAATCTCCGACAGAGAAGATGGGTAGAGCTTTTAGAAGATTACCATTGTGAAATTCAACACCACCCAGGGAAAGCGAATGTCATGGCCGATGCCCTAAGTAGAAAGGCTAGAGTGGCCCGACTCATGGTTCGAGAATGGAAAGCTCTCAAGGAGCTGAGCTACCTGAAACCCATTCAAGAAGGTACTCGTTTAAGTTGCGCCAACCTCATGGTTAAATCAAATCTATTGGACGATATTTGGTTAGCCCAAGAGAGAGATCTAAAACTTCAAGAGTTTAAGGACAAGATCGCTAAGGGCGAGAAACCCGAGTTTACAATTACCGAGGATGGAATTGTAAGGTTTAAGGGACGATTATGCATACCTCACAACGGGGAGCTCAAAAGACGGATTCTCGAGGAAGCTCATTGCTCGAGATATACGATACACCCAGGAGGTAACAAGATGTACCGAGACTTGAAGAAACACTTTTGGTGGGTGAACATGAAGAACCAAGTGGCAGAATTCGTGGCGCGATGCCTCACATGTCATAGAGTCAAAGCTGAGCATCAACGACCCTCAGGACTACTACAGCCACTAGAAGTCCGTGAATGGAAATGGGAAATGGTAACCATGGATTTTATCACGGATTTACCGACCACAAGAGGAGGTTATAACACCATTTGGGTGATCGTCCGATGATCGACAAAATCATCACATTTCGTGCCGGTTAAAAAGGACGACAGTTTGCAAAAGCTGGCTAGGACCTATATTAGAGAAATCGTTCGACTCCATGGAGTGCCAACAGACATAGTATCAGACAGAGATCCTAGATTTGTATCTCGTTTTTGGAAAGTCTTTCATAAGGAACTAGGAACTTCCGTAAGCTTCAGCACAAGTGCGAATCCCCAGACCGACGGGCAATCTGAACGAACCATTCAAACTCTTGAAGATATGTTGCGAGTTTGCGTACTGGACTTTCAAGGAAATTGGGATCACCACCTGCCATTAGTTGAGTTTGCATACAACAACAGTTTCCAAGTGACAATCGGAATGGCACCTTATGAAGCGCTGTATGGGAGGAAGTGTCGATCCCCGCTCCATTGGGAAATTAATGAACAGTGGATGCCGAAGACTCAACGAACAGAACCTTCAGCAATGATCACAGATTTGGTGAAGGAAGCCATAGATAATGTACGACTAATCAAGGATAGGATCCGCACAGCGCAAAGCAGACAGAAGAGTTACGCCGATCAACGTCGGAAGGATCTAGAAATTGAAGTAGGAGATCAAGTCTTTACGAGGTTAACACCACGGAAAGGTTTTATAGTATCAAGAAATGGAGGAAAGCTGAGACCCCGATATGTAGGACCATTCAAAATCACGGAAACGATTGGATGACTAGCGTACCGATTGGAACTACCACCCAATCTGTCTGGAATGCACGACATTTTCCATGTTTCGAGATTAAAGAAGTATCATCCAGACCCAACGCACATTCTTACTTCTGACATTCCGCCGATCAAGGATAACTTGTCTTATGAAGAGAAGCCAATCAAGATTCTCGACCGGAAAGTACGCAAATTGAGGAAGAAGCGAATTCATTTGGTTAAAGTCATCTGGTCGAATCACAACAGAGAGGAAGACACGACGTGGGAGACCGAGGAAGAAATGAAGAAATCTTACCCCGAGTTGTTTAAATAGGAATTTGGGGACCAAATTCTTTTAAGGAGGGGAGAATGTAAAACCCCCTAAATTCGATAACTTATCACATGTACAATGTATCAAATCATGATGTAATTTAATAATAATTATTTTATGTCATGATATAACCTACATCTATTTTATTTTATTTCACTCTTTAACTTTGTAATTTACTTAACAAACCAAATAATAAAAATTAAAATAGTGTGTTGATTCACCTATTGGGCTAATTGTCAACACCTAACTACATGTGGACTCACTAATAGACTCGACCCAACTTATTAAAAATCATAATACTTGAAGTTACACTTCAAAGCCCAACCCAACTAATTAAATCCTTTACCATTTTAATTATACTCTTAATTTAATAAAAAAAATATATGTATATATACATACATTGGGTGGCCAAAATGGAGTGGAAAGGTGTAGCTCTAGATTCTTCACTCATCACATGCAAGACTTGCATGAAACATCTTGACACATGTAACAAGTCTTCTATACATTTGACTTCCCAATCCTCCTTATCCCAACTTTAAATACTTACACCTTAACCTAACCCACATTTCACACCTCCTACACAACCAAAAAATCTGAAATTTTAGAGTCTGAGAGAGAGAGGGCCGAACCAAGAGGAAGAAGAAGGAGGAGGAAGAAAATTTTCAACAAGAAATAGGTAATCTCATCCCTTATAACTATTTCCATAAATCCTTATGAAATCCTCCATAATCTAACCTCAATCTTAATACATGCAAATATAATTCTCATCTTGGGGGTGCATGTGGATCAGCCAAACCATGTAGTAGTAGAGGAGAATTCGTTTTCCAACTTTCAAGACCTAGAAACGACGAAATCCGACAAGATCAAGGTGGGTGAAAACTCTTTCAAACTAAAAAGTAGAAATCTATTCTTTTTCTTGTGATGCATGTGTTAAATCTGAAGTATTTCAAGATTCTTTTGATATTATCTATGTTAAAATCTTCATGTTATAATTTAATGTTATGATTTTATGTATAACTATGTGAAATTCGTTTTTCTTAAACATAATCATCATATATTATGAAAAATATGAAAGTATGTACTAATCTTAAATTTTTGTATAAATACATGTTTTTAAAGATGAATATTATGGTTATAACAATATGCAATATGATTTATCAAATTTAAACGACAACCAATTTGGTAGTCAGGTGCCGATTTTGTGATGACTTGAAAGTTATATGTTTTCTTCTAAATATTATTGAAACCCTACCAAAATCTGAAATCTTGTGTTATATGATTATGTTATGATATATGGATAATTTATTTGCGGCCAAAACGGGACTTCAAATGAGTAAACGGAGCTTTGGGCATAAATTATAATTTCTCAAAGTTTGAGGACTAAACTGAAAATTTCGAAAATACAATATTCTGGACCTTGGACAGTACGTATTATACCACGTATAGGCTGTCCATAAATTTTCAAGTGATTCGGAGTTCGATATCTAAATTTAATAGTGCAAATCGCAAATTTTAAATAATTTCGGGGCCAAAACGCAAAAATTTCAAACTTCTGTACCAGGTCCGACATTTTCTGAAATTTTCATAAATCTGTAATTCCATGTTCATCACGAGTTATCTCGTAAAATTTCGTTAAATTCCGAGCTAAATTCATAGATCTATATGCCTCGGAACGATTTCCTTAAGTTTTGGGGCAATATCGTAATTTATGGAAATTTCAGTCCCGAAACTGGAAATTTCCGAATATTCCTTAAATTTGGAGTCGAGGAATTATTTTTGGCTTCCTCATAAAATTTATAACCATCCGATTTCGTTTCATACTCCAACGCTTAGGTTTGAACCTAAGGGTAAAAACGTCCTTTTAAACTATTTCGGAAACTCTCGTTTCGTTTCGTCGAACCTACCCATTTAATATATCTGATCTGAACCCATCAGACCGTTAATAAATTATTGAGAATATTTTCGAGTTTATATACAAGTCCTATTCCGCATTACCGGGCCACAAATATAATTAACCATATTCCATACTTAATCAAAAGACGCTACTAACCTCACTGACCGAACGTTTACGTGATACTTGTGAAACGCATCAAATTGATAAATGTGACTGTCCGGGAACTAAGTGCTATACAAACAAAGTGCCACGGACGGGTCCGCCTCTAACTCTATCGGAACAAAGTGCCACGTCGACGGACGGGGACCACCTCTTGAGTCCATATGAAACAGAGTGTCGACCTACAATCCGGGGGCCACCTCTTGAGCTGTAGGAGCCTCCTCTAGAGTCCCAAATCGTGTCAGGGATGGTTAGACCGAGTCTTGGATCGAGCAGCGCGACTGTGGTTCATGAACAAGGCTACCGTTGTTTCTTATTCCCATAACCGAGGAACGGAGTGTTCCGAGGGACCTGGGTCGTAGACTTGGGGTATAATTGCGATTATGGTGTGATCCGGGTATTTACCCACAGCTAAGGACATAACGAGCCCAGATAAGAGATAAGGAAGCACACGCTAAGTGTGAGAGCGAAGGCTCAGCATCTTGGGACGACGGTCCAAATCTTGGGACGACGGTCCAAATCTTGAGGCGACGGCCTATCTTGCTGGGAGTAATGAGGAGAGTCTAGAATCCAAAGTCCACATCGGCAGGATGCGAAACTGAATTGACTGATCGGATGATTGACTGACTACTTGACTTGATATTCGTCCACGGGGACTATATTATAATATTACAATTACACAATGATTATTGTTTATAAAATTTCGACGTAATTGTAATTGTTCTCATTTTTTTTATAATTGATAAAATCATACATCACTTAGAAATTTTCAAAGGAAAGAGCCACACCCGCACACGATCACCCACTCACTGAGACCTTTTGTCTCACTCCACCATTTTCCTTTTTAATCCAGAGAATGAGCAAACAGCAGAAGATGAAGAAGACTTCGAGGAAGAGGCCGAATAGAAGATTGTCTTTAAGATTTAGGACTTCTGTTCTTAGAATTTCAGCTGTTATCCCAACTTGTAATAGTTAACTATGATTTGTACTTAACTCGTTTGGTATTTTTCCGCAGCAAACTTATGAACAGTGTAGTTTCGATTATCAGCTTTGTCACAGCGAATCTTAGTACATCGGGCTAAGATGGTTGTTTGAAATGTTATCCAATCTTTATTTTGCTTCCGCTATTTATTATCGCATTTTATTTGATTGATCGGCCGATGCGTCGCGCCCTCGTCCTTCCCGATGTTGGGGGCGTGACAGACTTACATCCACAGGTCGCACGAAGATGATGGCTGCACCTCGATACTAATCATGGCCGACATCACAGACGATGCATCGCGACATGACTTAGACAGACACAATCTGACAGGACAAGACACGACAATACTTGATTGGACCCGACAGCCTAGGTTTCCGCAACCTAAGCTCCGATACCATAAATGTAACACCCCCAGAATCAAACCGGGAATATTACACACCGCAGACCCTCTCCGTGAGGATCCACCAGGCTAGACATTGAAACCACATAATAAATTACATACCGACATGATAAAATACCAAATCAGTAGACCAACTTGATCTTTCATCACTAACATACAAGTCAAAAATACACATTTCTATCTCGACTCATACCCATGCAAGGGTAAATTACACTCACAAACAAAAAGTACGACAGCGAAAAAGACTATATACGAACTCCGACTAACTGCACCCAAAAGTGGCCTTCATGTGATTAGTATCATTCGCCTTCCATCATCCTTCGCGCCGATCCTGTGTTTTGCTCCCAAACCTGCATGTACCTGGATGGAAAACAGACATCCACCCCCCGAATACCCGGGGGTTAGTAAAATTCCACTGTTTTGCTAGTACAAGTATAAAGTGCAAATACGAGCCATACACAACACATTCCGAGAATACAAAGGAAGCCTTCCCGATATATTTTGTTTAATTAAAAATAGTTCAAGTCTTGAAAGTAGAAACGAAACAAGAAAGCACTTTGAAAATACTTCCAAATCTCGGGAGTTTTGAAAACATTTGTGATTGAAAAGTTCTTAATTCTTCGAAAGCCACTTAGGGTCACAACCCCAAAGTTCATTTTCCAAAATGCAAATCCGTTAACAAAACACGGGGTCCACGACCCGAACATTCCGATCACCAAATACAGGGTCCACGACCCGATCATCCACTTCAATTCGCTTCCAAAAACACATTACACATAACACATTATTCTTTATGCCATTTTAGCTAAATACCAAGACTCGATATATAATGTCTCTCGACCCCGAGCACCAAGCATTGTGATACTCCACACATATCACAATTAATCATCAGTACAAACACTCTGGCAATTCTCGCGACCCGGTCCGGCCTTCAAGCCACCAAGTCCCTGTGTGCCCCGTTGAGCAATCCCCAGGTGAGAATGCCCACTCGAAGTAACCCTCGTGACCCGGTCCAGCCGCTAAGCCACCAGGTCCCCGTGTGACCCCGTCGAGTCAATCCCCGAGTGAGAGTACCCGAGAACAACCTTACAACTCTCATCAATTCACATTTCCAAAACCATAATCCTCAAGAGTCAATCACAATATATATAGTCGAGGTATTTTGCTAGAATCGCCAAATTGTCTGACACATACTCACGACCCAGAGCTAATACTATCCACAAGGAAGCACACTTATCTCAACAACACCGAACGACACAACCAATATCACACAACTCACATATCTACCGATAACCACATGACTCCACGCATAATTCTTAACAAAAGGATTGAACCATAAATTACCGACGACATATTCACACATAATGACATCACCCGAAAGTAGGGAGATCCTATACTCAACACTAACACACATAGTCAAATAAGTACATTAAGTCCCGAACACAAGACTCGTCCTTTAAGAAAACCATGATTTTAAATATACCGATTCTTTTGAGAAAAGGTTGTAAACATTCATTTAGCACATATCGTAAATTTTCAACCATTATATTCACAAAACACCTAATGTATGGGCAAGATACTTGCCTCGATATTCGATACCGGACACTCCGACGAACATGGCTCAACCGGGAAACCTCGAACGCCCACAACTCTCCGGCGGAAACGATGGTAACACAACCGATCGGGAAATGGCGAACGAAAGGGTTCCGACTCGAGTTCTTCGCAAGGAACCTGACCCTAACTTCGCAAGGAAGAATAATCGTAGAATGCCCGAATCCCCTTTGTGATATTTTATCGAACACCTTCAAGGCGTCGATTAGAAACTCAATAAAACGACAAATCCTCGGCAATACAACCGTGTAAAAACAAGGGATTCGATATAATACAACTTAATAATCATCAATCCATCACTATTCTAAGTTATCACGGATCAAACGGGCGAAATCAAGCAAAACCCCCAATTTTCCCAAAACTAAGATTTTAGGAAAACTAACCTTGATTCGCTGGATTGAAGGATGTTATGGAGTGACTAATCGATTATATGAGCTCCCAAACTTCGTGGATTCATAGTATAACAACATGTCTTCGACTTCTCCAAGACTCCAGCCGTGGACAGGAAAGATAGGAAATGAAAAACGAGTGAAAATATGACTGCTCGATCATATTTATAATGGTGCAACCTATCGTGCGCTAGGCTGCCGAGCTAGCGTGCGCTAACGGGCGGTCATGGTCGAGAATGTTTGGCCGGGGCCCGCGTTGACCTATCCTGCCGACCTGTCCTGCTGTACATAACCTTTCTGTCCGACCGCGGTAGCGCGCGTAGCCTTCCGGCCGTAGCGTGCGCTACGCCTACCGATTAGCGCGTATCGTGTCCGACAGTGGCGTGTGCTACCTGCTGTCCGCCCGAAGTCCAGAACCTCTCTGCCCCTGCTGCCTCGGCCGACTAGCGTACGCAGCCTTCCGGCCGTAGCATGCGCAACCTTCCGGCCATAGCGTGCACTGCCTTCCGGAAGTAGCATGCGCTATGCCGGTTCCTGCCGCACCCGTCCGGACAGTGCCCGCACCCATCCGACCAGTGTCCGGCCTCCATGACTCGAGGACTTGATTTTACGAAATCGCACGGAACGAACATGACAAAACGCTCGGGGACAACATCATTGATCCGAGATGAAACCAACGGATAACAAATCATCACATATGGTCATAAACACCAAAATCAGTTGTCGAAAAAATAATACCGGCACTCGACAACCAGGAAATATCCAAAAAAAATCCAAAATAACCGGAATGAAAATTGTGGGTATTACATTATATCCCCCTAAAAATAAGTTTCGTCCCGAAACTTAAAACAAAAGCAAGGCGACTCTCAACAACACACCAGAGCTCCATGCAGTATAAAGCTACTACGATCTGATTCAATACACAAGAATGCTTACGAAAAGCAACGAGCATGAATCACTGCGGTTGATAAAACCGAGCAGTACAAAAATCAAATCGCGATTCCAACGCTGAAAGGTATGAAATTCCAGTAACTCAAATATTGGGAAGATCAAATACGAAGACAATTTCCCAACACTTATGGAAATTACGAAGTGGACCAGATGTTCAATAATCACAATTACGAGATCCAATAATAATGATTGGACAATGACGAACAAATATTAAGGATCGAACAACAACGATTAACTATGAAGTTCACACCTCAAATCAAGACATCAATAAACTTGTAGTAACCAAGAGGTGTTAGTTTCGAACACGGTTCACAAGAAACCGATCCGAACTTGGAAAGATCACAATGATATACACATCAATTTCGAACAATATGCGAACTCGATCGATTGACAAGGGTGGGAACAACACAAGGTCAGAAACATCAACGAACACCATCGAGTCGATACGGTCGAACGAAATGAAAGCCAAAAAAAATATGGGTATTACATCATATCACCTTTAAAAGAGGTTTCGTCCCCGAAACCTAAACAATGAGAACGAAGTGCTGGAATAGCTACCCTCCCGGCCATATCCTCTTGGTCCCGCATCTGATTTCCATGACCAACTGTACCGTGATCACGACCGCGTCCTCTGTCCGTCGGCGTACTAAGCGGATTCTCACTCAATACGATTGCACCACTTTGCAAAAATAATATGATAAAGTACCAACTTAGCATGACATATCATATAAGGTAACTAATAACAATTCGATAAGAAAATCCATGAGGCATCCTTTTATAGGAAATCTTTAAATTTGTATGTTTACTCGAAATAGAATTTTTGAAAGTGCTTTTGGTACTTCGGACTGTTTTATCAAAACTTGTAAACAAAAGACTTTAACCGACTCATTTTCAAATTATTTGCAAAACAATACTTCTTTTGTAACCGGCGTTATCAAAATCATCATGCCTCTACGCATTATCATCACCGTTAATAACAAACAAGGTGAACACGCAAGATCATCAAACCATTCGTACATACTTTAATCAGTATAGGAAACTTTCTAAATCCGAGTTTGAAGTTTAAATCGAGTAAGATTTTTTTATCTTTCACTATATATCTTGAAAATAAAAATCGTATTGTTGTTTTTTTTTTGAAAAAGAAATTTTGTGTGAAAGATTTTTTGAAAATCATGTACTCAAATTATTCAAAAATACAATAGTACGTTAAAAGTCATTTCCGAAGCTTCTCCCAACACTACACAAAAATCAACGACGGTAACATTTTACAAAATGTTCAAGGTACTTTAAAACAACTCTTTCAAATACCATCGAGGTTTTATTCGTGAATCCGAGGCCGGCTCGCCAATTTCAAATAATCTTCAAAGTTCACACGAAGCCGCCGATTACTCGAACCGTCGAAACTTTATAAAATTTTTCAGGAAAGCACTTTCGAACACACACACAGCAGACATAATTTATCATTTCATCAAACACAATCAGTTATCACCAAGCACTTACGAAAAGTAATAACACATCCACACACAACAGTTGTCATCACTAGACAACACACATAGAATACAGTCACAGATGACTGACTGCAGAAAGTTAAACCTAACGGCTAAAAATGCGGTTCCACATCCTCTGCCCAGGCTGATTAGCGCGCATTACAACAACATTAACGTGCACTACTCATGCCACATTAGCGAGCGCTAGCTTCGTACTTAGCGTGCGCTAGCTTCTCTAATTCAGCAACATGATTGCGAACATATTTACGGCATTACTAGAACCGAAGGTTACAAATGAATAACGGCAGCATACGAACCTAAATGCCATCGATTTACATACTTTAACACCGCACGAACAACCATCAAAAGGCAATTGTCATTGAAACCGAAATATCATCTCTCAATAAAGAGGGCTATCTCAACGTATACATACCGATTGACTTAGCATTCACATTACCGTTTTAATTTAAAACTGGCAACACTGCCCAAACAACAGGAACATCATCACGTATTTCTCGACTAACAACCATAAAACCGATAAGTTGAAAGCGAGAGTCACATCTTGATTACATTTTGTAGACCTCATTTGAGTTTAAAAATTGTGTTTTGAAAACTTAGAATACAAGATGAATATAAAATATCGGTAGTTTGAATTCTCAAAAAAATTCGGCCTTCAGGTCATTATACAAAAATCAAACTTTTTCCTCCCTTTGGAGGATGTTTTAAAACAAAATTTACGTGACTCCCCAAAAACATGTAAAGTTTTAAAATATCACATTGATGAATTTTTCTTTGCGTAACCACACCAAGGCCATTACTCTTGTAAAAACGACTTATATCAGGATGTGTGTATATATACATACACGTTGGCACCACTTTCATTCTAGCATCATACGAGGATCAAACAACATAGGCCACATAATCACAAATCACCTTTAAAATCCACGTCATAACATAAAATCATACAAGCTCGTATAACATAAGGCACAATATAGTAGGGAGACTTACATCCACAGGTCGCACGAAGATGATGGCTGCACCTCGATACTAATCACGGCCGACATCACAGATGATGCGTCGCGACACGACTTAGACAGACACAATCTGATAGGACAAGACACGACAATACCTGATTGGACCTGACAGCCTAGGTTTCCGCAACCTAAGCTCCGATACCATAAATGTAACACCCCTAGAATCAAACCGGGAATATTACACGCCGCATACCCTCTCCGTGTGGATCCACCAGGCTAGACATCGAAACCACATAATAAATTACATACCGACATGATAAAATACCAAATCAGTAGACCAACTTGGTCTTTCATCACTAACATACAAGTCAAAAATACACATTTCTATCTCGACTCATACCCATGCAAGGGTAAAATACACTCACAAACAAAAAGTACGATAGCGAAAAAGACTATACACGAACTCCGACTAACTGCACCCAAAACTGGCCTTCATGTGATTAGTATCATTCGCCTTACATCATCCTTTGCGCCGATCGTGTGTTTTGCTCCCAAACCTGCATGTACCTAGATGCAAAACAGACATCCACCCCCCGAATACTCGGGGGTTAGCAAAACTCTACTGTTTTGCTAGTACAAGTATAAAGTGCAAATACGAGCCATACACAACACATTCCGAGAATACAATGAAAGCATTCCCGAGATATTTTGTTTAATTAAAAATAGTTCAAGTCTTGAAAGTAGAAACGAAACAAGAAAGCACTTTGAAAACACTTCCAAATCTCGGGAGTTTTGAAAACATTTGTGATTGAAAAGTTCTTAATTCTTCGAAAGCCACTTAGGGTCAGAGCCCCAAAGTTCATTTTCCAAAATGCAAATCCGTTAACAAAACACGGGGTCCACGACCCGAACATTCCGATCACCAAACACAGGGTCCACTACCCGATCATCCACTTCAATTCACTTCCAAAAACACGTTACACATAACACATTATTCTTTATGCCATTTTAGCCAAATACCAAGACTCGATATATAATGTCTCTCGACCCCGAGCACCAAGCATTGTGATACTCCAGACATATCACAATTAATCATCAGTACAAACACTCTGGCAATTCTCGCGACCCGGTCTGGCCCTCAAGCCACCAAGTCCCTGTGTGCTCCGTCGAGTAATCCCCAGGTGAGAATGCCCACTCGAAGTAACCCTCACGACCCGGTCCAGCCGCTAAGCCACCAGGTCCCCGTGTGACCCCGTTGAGTCAATCCTCGAGTGAAAGTACCCGAGAACAACCTTACAACTCTCATCAATTCACATTTCCAAAACCACAATCCTCAAGAGTCAATCACAATATATATAGTCGAGGTATTTTGCTAGAATGGCCAAATTGTCTGACACATACTCATGACCCAGAGCTAATACTATCCACAAGGAAGCACACTTATCTCAACAACGCCGAACGACACAACCAATATCACACAACTCACATATCCACCGATAACCACATGACTCCACGCATAATTCTTAACAAAAGGATTGAACCATAAATTACCGACGACATATTCACACATAATGACATCACTCAAAAGTAGGGAGATCCTATACTCAACACTAACACACATAGTCAAATAAGCACATTAAGTCCCGAACACAAGAGTGGTCCTTTAAGAAAACCATGATTTTAAATATACCGATTCTTTAGAGAAAAGGTTGTAAACATTCATTTAGCACATATCGTAAATTTTCAACCATTATATTCACAAAACACGTAATGTATGGGCAAGATACTTGCCTCGATAGTCGATACCGGACACTCTGATGAATATGGCTCAACCGGAAAACCTCAAACGCCCACAACTCTCCGGCGAAAACGATGGTAACATAACCGATCGGGAAACGGCAAACGAAAGGGTTCCAACTCGAGTTCTTCGCAAGGAACATGACCTTAACATCATACCATGAATAAATTGACGATCGTACGAGGAAGAATAATCGTAGAACGCCCGAATCCCCTTTGTGACATTTTATCGAACACCTTCAAGGCGTCGATTAGAAACTCAATAAAACGACAAATCCTCGGCAATACAACCGTGGAAAAACAAGGAACTCGATATAATACAACTTAATAATCATCAATCCATCACTATTCTAAGTTATCACGGATCAAACGGGCGAAATCAAGCAAAACCCCCAATTCCAAAACTAAGATTTTAGGAAAACTAACCTTGATTCGCTGGATTGAAGGATGTTATGGAGTGATTAATCGATGATATGAGCTCCCAAACTTCGTGGATTCATAGTATAACAACATGTCTTCGACTTCTCCAAGACTCCAACTGCGGACAGGAAAGATAGGAAATGAAAAACGAGTGAAAATATGACTGCTCGGTCATATTTATACTGGTGCAGCATAGCGTGCGCTAGGCTGCCGAGCTAGCGTGCGCTAACGGACGGTCATGGTCGAGAATGTTCGGCTGGGGCCCGCGTTGACCTATCCAGCCGACCTGTCCTTCTGTCTAGAACCTCCCTGTCTGACCGCGGTAGCGCGCGCAGCCTTCCGGCCGTAACGTGCGCTACGCTTGCCGATTAGCACGCGCTGTGTCCGACAGTGGCGTGCGCTACCTGCTGTCCGCCCGAAGTCCAGAACCTCTCTGCCCCTGCTGCCTCGGCCGACTAGCGTGCGCAGCCTTCCGGCCATAGCGTGCGTAGCCTTCCGGCCATATTGTCCACTGCCTTCCGGAAGTAGCGTGCGCTATGCCGGTTCCTGCCGTACCTGTCCGGCCAGTGCCCGCACCCGTCCGGCCAGTGTCCGGCCGCCATGACTCGACGACTTGATTTTCCGAAATCGCATGGACCGAACACGACAAAACGCTCGGGGACAACATCATCGATCCGAAATGAAACCAGCGGATAACAAATCATCACATATTGTCATAAACACCAAAATCAGTTGTCGAGAAAATAATACCAGCACTCTGTTGCTACCCAAAATATTATCCGGAGATAGATATTGCTGGAATGGATGGGATAGAAAACAAATGCAAGAGCACTTCCGTCAGAAAGATAAATAACACAAGATTTGCCGGGGTTGTTAGTCCCGGGCTTGAATGCTCTCGCGAGATATTATTAATACCAATATTCGGGGATACAAGTACTAATGTAAGAATACAATTACAATGAGTGTAAAGATTCTTGTTATCTTAGATAGTGAGCGTGTAGATTGCCGGAAGAACCAGATTTGATGCTCTGTGAGTTCTTGTAACAAAGGAGATGAACAGCCGCGGCGGTGAGAGATCGACCGTCTCTCACGGCGAGTATGTAGCTGGATGCTTGGGCTCCGGGGCTTATGAATCCTTTGGAATCTGTCTAGTGGAGACTTGCTGCTTCTGCCGATCGTCTTCTGGACGAGAGATTTGGAGAGAGAAGTCCTGAGATGGATTCCGGTGAGGTAGCCGAGAGCTTGATGATATGTATGTTCTTCAGTATTTCCGTGAATGTATCGGAATGTGAGAGAATGAGTTCTGAGCGTAAGTCAGAATGAATTCGGAACCGTTGGTGGAATTAATTTCGAACCTTTTTCCAGTAGGAGGAGGTTCTCTATTTATAGGGCTTGGATCCGCCGGGCGATCGCCTTTTCTGCATTATAATAATCGGGCGATCGTCTTTTAGCACATGGGCCTATCCCCTCAAAGTCTGCAGGAGTTGCTGGCAGTCAACTATGCGGTCCAATGGGGAGCTTACACGCGTCCCGAGTTGCTGTCACGGGTGGTCCCACTGACAACTTTCGGCGCGCATGCTGGTAGGTGAGGTAGGTGACTGGCTGTGGTCAAAGGTCTTGTCTGTCAGCAAAAGATCTTATTTGCTAGCGAAGATCTTGTCAGCGCCTTTGGTGGATCTGCACGTGGGTGCTTTTCTGAGATCCAGTCCTTGATGACTGGGAGAGACGGCTGCTGAAGAGAGACGATCGCAGATCGAGAGAGATCTGGCGATCAGGGCTTACTGGGAGCAACATAGCGTTTTCGGTCGGGCCTATAGGGCTTTCGCTGAGATAATGGAGAGGTTGGCCGGTCCTACTCCGAGATTCGATTTAGGATACTCGGTCGCCTACCCCTATGTGCTTCCCAAGCGGTCGCAGATCGTCTTTGCAGCGATCGTTGTGGTCGCTCGGCCAAATACGGAGTTCGACGACCAGGAGAGATCTGGCCGTCTGGAGGACAAGATTCCATGTTCCCTCAGATGTGGACATGTTCGCGCTTGCGGAGAATGAACGAGCCGACCAGCCTCCGATGGGTATGGTCGCCGTGAACGAGGCGATTATGGAGGCCGGGCTGCGCTTCCCTCTATCCTTTGCTGTCTCCCATTTGTTGGCCGCTTGGAATGTGGCGCCACTTCAGCTGACGCCGAACGCCTGGCTCCAAATTATCTGCACCCTCACCCTTTTCGGCGGTCACCGCCTGTACCGCCTCCCATTGCCGTTGGAGATGAATCATTTCTTTAAATTGACGGCTCATAAAGGGTTGGTCGGCGGTTACCATATTCAAGGCCGATCTGGCCGGGTGATTCATGGAGTCCCGAATAAGATGCGGGGCGATCAGACGAAATGGTTCTGGGTCGCCGGCAAGTGGAGAGCTTCGGCGAGCGATAACCCTACGGGCGAGCTGGAGATCCCACTGAATTTCGGGAGAGGAATCCCGGTAAGGGTTTAGACTCTCCCTTCGTTTGGATGCGTTTTGGACTGATCTAATTTGATTTCGGTTTTGCAGGTTTTCATATTCCGGCGATCGAGGAGCTGCCTTTCGACTTTCTCGTTGTCTGGGAGCGGATAAGGAGCTTGTCGGACGACGACCTTGACGCCAATCGGATCAACAAGGAGAGTCGTTGGTTGTCGGCTGGACTATTCCGCTTCCCGAGACATCTCGCGGTGCCAGGTATGACTTTATGCGACCTTCACTTTCTAGGCGATCGCCTTATTTGAGGACAGAATCTGACTGTTGATCGATTGTCATAACTGCAGAGGTTCGCTTTCCTCGCTTTTTGGAGCCTCCGACGGAGATCGCCATGTCGAACCCAGGAGTTCTAGGCCGTCTTCGCCATAAGAGGTCGACTCGGGTCCCACCCGTTGCGTTGCCTATAGTTCCGGAGCCGGAGCCTCGCGTGGAGCCGGTCGTGGTTGAGGAGGAAATTCCGGAGGAGGGGCTCCGAGCGAATCGCAAGAGGCCGAGGCCGGAAGAAACTTCGGTTCCTGCCCCGGGCGATGAAGCGCCGATCGCCGCGCCGCCGATCACCATCGTTTCTCCGGAGAACGAGCCGCCCTCTGCGGCTTTTATGCGGGAGATGGCGATCGCGGATGCTGAGACCCCTCGAGGGAAACCGTTTTTCGGTCGGGATCCCGAGAAGGCTGAGAGGTAGATAGCATTTTTGTGTTGAAAATTGCATCTGCGTAGGAGTTGTATTAACTTTGTTGTTTTGATGCAGGATCCGTCGCGCAGATCCGTCTTGTCCGCCGATGGTCGTAGATTTCCTAGCGAGCCGATCTCCTCGCCATTCCTGCGACATTCCTCCATACGTTAGCAAGGCTGCTTCTGCTCTGCCGAAGGCATGGACGACTGATCTGGATGCGATCGCTCGACAGCGATCGGCGAGTTCGATGCACGCTGTTCTCGCCCTTTCTCTTCAGACGGCGACCATGGCCGTCCAGGCTGCTCAGGAGTTTGAGGGGCGGCCCTCCACCATTCGCCTGCAGGAGGATCTCGAGGCGGCTCGGAAAGAGAACGCCGAGTTTGCTGACAAGATCGCGGCGATGGAGAAGGACTCTCTGGAGGCGGCCAAGCGGGCGAGTCATGAGCTTGAGCTGGAGAAGAAGGAGACTCAGAAATATCGTATGGCGGTTGACCGATTTCGGGACCAGATGCAGAATGCCGTCCAGGCGCGGATCGTTGCTGAAGAGGAGGCCGATCGCCAGAAGGTGACGATCGCTCGGCTGACCAGCGAGCAGATGGAGGCGAGGGAAAAGATTGCTGCGAGGGAGGCCGAGCTCCAGGGGTCGAAATAGGCGATGGCGGAGCTGAAAGGAGAGGTTGAGGCGACCAAGGCCGATCCCTTCCAAAACTTGGAGTACGTCAGCGAGTTCGCCTACTATTTGGCGTTCGCCGACTCGATCCGAGCGGCTAAGAAGGGAGGTTTGGAGGTCGGGCCTCTTGTCGATAACTTCAAGGCGTATGCGTTGGAGCATCCTCTCCATTCAGCTTTCTCCTTGCCGATCTTGGATCTTGCGGACATCGGCGTGGATTTGAGCTGGTATCCGTCTCCGGCCAATCTTGCTCATCCCGACGCTCCGGAAGATGAGGGGACCGCGCCGAATGCTGATGGCGAAGGCCAGGCAGGGGCCTGAGGCGCTTCATTTTTGACGTTTTAGCTTGCTTACTTGTAGTTTTGTAGCTTTCTTTTGTAGAACATAGGCCTTCGGGCGACCATGTACTTTGATCTTCTCAAGCAATGAACTGAATGTTTGATTATCTTCGATTACTTGAATGAATGGTTATTTTTGAGTCTTTGTTTGACTTTGTACAAATGTGTGAGGAGAGATCGTTGCGAGGGTAGTTCCAAATGAATTGATAAACTCATAAAGACAACTTTCTACAACAAATTCGATCGCTGCACTACATCTGAAAAAATGACGATCTCCGAATGTGGTTGAATAGCGACGATCGTCGTGTAGGTAGTCCGCACTCTTATTGCCCCTTGTTTTTATTCACTTAGTGGAAGTAAGGGGATGAAAATAATTCGTTGAGTGAGCGGTCTTCAACTTTGTCGAATCCTCGGGGGCGGTTGTCCGTCTTGAGGAACCGTGCACGATCGCGGAGTTCGATGGACCGACTCCTTGACCATGTCTTGATGCGCGAATATATTGAGTGTCTCGTGACTCATTTTATTATGAGGGTCCTCTGTTAGACTGCGCCTCGCCTCGTATTTAAACGAAGGGCGTGCGGTCTCGGTCTAGAGGAGTCCTTGCGCGGGGCAGCGTCGGATGATTCAACTCCACGCCCGCGGCTTGTTTAGCTCTGCTTCCACCTCGGCCTACCATGAAGATGGCGAACGTCGACGGTGTACGTTGAGACGGGGGTTGTGGCACGTCGCATTGTCCGGGTTCACCATGTTAGATGATGAACCTTTGAGGGCGAGCGATCGTGTCTACTGATTAACTTTGGAGGGCCCTCAGACTACGCCGGCCTCGTATTTAAACGAAGGGCTGGCGATCTTGGCCCAAAGGGACCTTGCATGGCCTAAGCAGTCGGTTCCATCGACCACCAGGACCATGGATGCACTCTTCCACCTTGGATCGTCATGCAGATGCCGACCTTCGACGGTGTACGTTGTGCGGGGGAGGCGATCTCGTGCCTTAGTCCATCATGTTAGATGGTGAACTGTAGATGGAGATCGAGTCCTCCAGTTTCTTAAATGAGGAGGGAGATCGAGGAGACTTCCGAGGTCTCCTTCTCTTGATTGAAGCATGTAGGGACGGTCGCCGAGGCTGATCAAGGGGTCGGCTCATATGAGCTTTCCAGCCTGTTTTATGTTTGACTCGGACGATCGTCTATAGAGATAGGTAGGGGCTTCGGCTAAACCAATAAGCTGCCCAACTTGCCCTCCTCGAACAATCTCTAGAGCTGTTTGAGGAGGTCGCGGCATTTGTTGGTGCTGTGGTCGGGACTCTTATGGTAGGCACAATATTAATTGTTGTCCAGGTGACCGTGTTCCCTTATCGCCTTTGGCTTTTTGAGCTCTTCGTGCCCCTTGATGGCATAGAAAATATGTGCCGGAGTTCTGTTGAACGTATGGAGGAGATGGGCTTCCATGTCCTCGAAAGCCTTGAGATCTCCGGGTGTCTTGGCGATCGCCTTCTTTGCTTTGGCGATCGCTATCTTCTGTACAAGAGGTGGCGTTTCCTCGCCTAAGCGGAGGGTGAGTAGCCTTTGCCTGGCCAGAAAGTTGGCAGCTTTAGCGCGGAAGATCGCGTAAGTTGGGGGAATATCCTTGGAGAGATGTATAAACATGGGAGAGTGACCGTGGAATCCCCCCATGACCGAATAGAGAGCGAGCTCGTCACTGACGGGTTCGCCGGTGAGAATGATTTCGTCTACCCGGTCGATGTAATCTGCGTCGGTTTCGTCCTTCCCCTGCTTGATTTTTATCATGCGGTGGGGGACTTCTGGCCTGGCGACCTTGCTGGCGAAGTATGACGTGAAGTCATTCGCCAGTTTCTTAAAAGAGGTGACTGATCGTGGTGGTAGTGAGACATACCACCTATGGGCCACCTCGCCCAATGTCAGCGGGAAGATCCGGCACTTGGTTGCATCAGATGCCCCACACCCAGTCATGTAAATTCGGAATTTACTCAGGTGGGTTTTGGGGTCCGATCTCCCCTCATACAGAGGTGTTTTGGGAGAAGCGATCGTTGGTTGTATGGGGGCAAGCTCGTTGTGGACCGCGAGTGGCTCGGTCGGCCCGGTGATCTTTTTGCTGGTGCTTGCCCCAGTGTCCAAGAGTGCTTTCATCTCGTCGAGCTGGCGTTGTATGGCGGCCATCGCCGTGGCCTGGCTGCTCGCGGCTGGGCGCTCGGAGCGGGTGCCAAGGCGATTGAGTACTGATCCCCGGGCGATCGGGGCGGGAGTCAGATGGCTGACCTGCGTTCGGCTGTGAGGTGGGTAGGCCGAACTTCTGGTGACGGATTCGGATTCCGTCTTTTCAAGGTTGGAAACAGAATGCCCCAGTCGCCAGGATGGGTCGCAGCCCAAGCGATCGAATATGGATCCTTCCGGTCGTGCGAGAGCCTTTCCTCGCGAATTGGGGCTTTCTGACGATCGCTCGTTCAGTGGCCCGTTGAATTTCCATTTTCCCATGCGGCGGATGATCGAGGGAGTTATTGCAGGCGACGCACATGCTCTCCGTCGCTCCTCCAGGATGGCCATAGCCTCCTCGATCTGTTCCTCGGTTTGGAACTGATCGAGTGAGAGGTTGGGGCCATCTCTCGGATGCGGGATCGAGAGTCTCGCATTGCTGCGGCTTCCCCCTGTCGTTGGCTGGGGTTCGGATTGAGCCGGGATATGGTGTTCGGCGGTTCGGAGAGCGGCTTTCTTCGATGTACCGGCGGATGTCATGATTCCGAAGGTTTTCTTTGAAGTGCAGTGAGTGTCACTTCAAGTATATGCCCCGAGAACAGTGGGTGTTCTTCGGGACGGTAGAATTAAAAATGTGAGGGTTAGATGTCCTTCCTCTAGCGCCAATTGTTGCTACCCAAAATATTATCCGGAGATAGATATTGCTGGAATGGATGGGATAGCAAACAAATGCAAGAGCACTTCCGTGAGAAAGATAAATAACACAAGATTTGCCGGGGTTGTTAGTCCCGGGCTTGAATGCTCTCGCGAGATATTATTAATACCAATATTCGGGGATACAAGTACTAATGTAAGAATACAATTACAATGAGTGTAAAGATTCTTGTTATCTTAGCTAGTGAGCGTGTAGATTGCCGGAAGAACCAGATTTGATGCTCTGTGAGTTCTTGTAACAAAGGAGATGAACAGCCGCGGTGGTGAGAGATCGACCGTCTCTCACGGCGAGTATTTAGCTGGATGCTTGGGCTCCGGGGCTTATGAATCCTTTGGAATTTGTCTAGTGGAGACTTGCTGCTTCTGCCGATCGTCTTCTGGACGAGAGATTTGGAGAGAGAAGTCCTGAGATGGATTCCGGTGAGGTAGCCGGGAGCTTGATGATATGTATGTTCTTCAGTATTTCCGTGAATGTATCGGAATGTGAGAGAATGAGTTCTGAGCGTAAGTCAGAATGAATTCGGAACCATTGGTGGAATGAATTTCGAACCTTTTTCCAGTAGGAGGAGGTTCTCTATTTATAGGGCTTGGATCCACCGGGCGATCGCCTTTTCTGCATTATAATAATCGGGCGATCGTCTTTTAGCACATGGGCCTGTCCCCTCAAAGTCTGCAGGAGTTGCTGGCAGTCAACTATGCGGTCCAATGGGGAGCTTACACGCGTCCCGAGTTGCTGTCACGGGTGGTCCCACTGACAACTTTCGGCGCGCATGCTGGTAGGTGAGGTAGGTGACAGGCTGTGGTCAAAGGTCTTGTCTGTCAGCAAAAGATCTTATCTGCTAGCGAAGATCTTGTCAGCGCCTTTGGTGGATCTGCACGTGGGTGCTTTTCTGAGATCCAGTCCTTGATGACTTTGACGGGCGATCGTCTCTGCTCGGGGCGTAGGTCGATTGCCCTTAGCCGGTCACTAGAGTAGATCGCCAGCTGCCAAAGGGCGATCGCCTTGGGAGCCGATCGCTAGGTACCTGATGGTGGTCTGATATCTTCGACTTGGCGAGCTAGCCATAGTTTGACTGGAGTTGATTTGGTCGCTCGGCCTTATAGTCGATCGCCTGTCGGGATGAATAAATCGTGACACAACACACTCGACAACCGGTAAATATCCAAAAAAAATCCAAAATAACCGGAACGAAAATCGTGGGTATTACATGCACAGTCCATTGTGTCGGTGAACCCGATCACATGACTATCATGTGCCCGACTAAAAATTTCACACATCCCCACCCGGCCACGCAATATGAACCCAGAAGGTCATATGAACAAGAATGACCAAGATGAATATTAATGAATAACAATCCGACAAGGTCAAGAATGACTCACCGAGATGAAATAATAGTAAAATGAGTGATAGCTCACTGAAATCATTGGAACCATCGTTCCTCGTGAATTGAATGATTAGTTTGGTAATTACAAGTCTCAACATGATTATTAATTATGAATGAATATGATTTATGAATGAACAACAACGAAAGGAATGATTATCCTTTTAACCGAGTAAGAATTAACTTAGACAACACCGGTGATGTAACACCCCCAAAACTCTCGAGGTATTATAGTGCCGTGAATCCCACGTGGGACCCACAAGGCTAGTTAGAAAATAGAAAATTTAAGGAAGTCACGATAAAACATTAAGTTCAAGGTTTACATAACGTGAGTTGAAAGATTCTCAGGAAAAATGCAATTCAAAGTCCAATTATTACACAACAAAGGTTTTAAAAGAAAGCAATTTATTTTAATTCAAGCAACGGCTAGAGATAATTCCAACACCTCTCAAGTCTGACCGGACCCCTCGGGAATGTCCTGCACATGATGAACAATTTTACCTGGCACGACGAATCATACCAGGTAACTAGGGTCAGAGAATGCAAACCAAATAACAACTACTAACAACGATATACACCATTCTACCAATCACAGTACCATTAATCAACAGGGAATATTTCATCACACAACCGACGTTGTCTCTTTCTTTTATCACATAAACCCCAAGGTCGCAACCAAGGGTCACAGAAGTATCCACACGGGAATACCCCGAAACATAGGCGCCCAATTTGGGTCTTATCCCCTAACACATTTCCACACGGGTACCATACAGGTTTTATCCCCAACTCATCGGCCCATTTATAACATATTTTAGAAAAAGACAACCATCGGCATTCATTAAAAATGGCACATACTCACATATGGACATAACATTAATATTTAGAAAATTCTCGAGCAAGATTTCACTTGCCTGTGATCCAAGAGTAGGTGCTTTGTGATAAACGGAGTCCCCACGCCCGCTCGAGCTTAACCTAGCCACGTAATATCCGATTAACACCTCGTACGGATCATGATGAATAAAACTAGTCTCCCTTTCCTAAACGGATTCCTAGCGTAGTTTTAATTGTCGATATTAGTATTGTTTCTAAGTTCGTAAGCATTGCGTACCATTATTCCGTTCTATTCTACGGATACATTAGACATATCGATTTGTTCAACAAGGTTATCCCTATCATTTTTCGATTGTCAATAAATGATTATAACATAATCAAATCTCATACTTTCTAATTCTATTCTATATTCCGAATACTACAATCGGCAGATTCTATTACGCAATAACTTTGGTGGTTTGATATCCAATAATGTTTATACTATCGAATTGTTTTCCTTAGTTCACTAAGTGTCAA
Source organism: Orobanche coerulescens (assembly GCA_033398695.1). Taxonomy (NCBI): domain Eukaryota; kingdom Viridiplantae; phylum Streptophyta; class Magnoliopsida; order Lamiales; family Orobanchaceae; genus Orobanche; species Orobanche coerulescens. Next base: position 59,720,727 of record CM065809.1, on the reverse strand, counting down.
AAATCACAAGGTAAGGGTGGTTACGAACAATGAAACATATGGTGACGGATTACTACGAATTCTCCTACAATTGATTCGTCAAATTTTACATTCCTAGTGATGATTTGAAATGAAATTTCGTATGATAGATATGATTTGCATGAAACGAAACATATGAGAAATGATAACTCCGGTTACTACAATTCCATCCGAAATGATAACTCCGGAAACATATGAGAAATTTATATTTGCACCGACGTTCGTCCCACGGCGACAAGGCGTGTGACCTCCGTTTCATTTACATCGCACAATTATATAGCACTCGATGGAATACATAAATAGAAATGACGTCACATTACAAAAATTCACACAGTACAAAGTAATCAAGCATGAAATACCGGAGGTATTACATATCACCCCCCTTAAAAATAGTTTCGTCACGAAACTTAAGAAAATAACTCGGGATGACTCTCTTTCTCGCTCGACTCGGTTTCCGAAGTCGCTTCTTCCGTGCCGTGGTGCTACCACTGAATCTTCACGAGGGGTATATAACATCTTCACACGCCAATCCAAAATGGCAATCGGTACCTCTCTAAAGCTAGCGTCATCGGAAATTTCCACTTCTTCGAAATTGAGCTCGTGACTCGGATCATAGACATACTTCCTTAACTGGGAGACGTGAAAAACGTTATGCACTCCATCCAGATGCGGCGGTAGAGCTAATCGATACGCGAGCTTCCCTACCCGGTCCAATATCTCAAACGGACCTATAAATCTCGGGCTTAACTTGCCCTTTTGACCGAAACGCCGGATACCCCGCATAGGTGATACTTTGACCCAAACATGATCCCCGATCGTAAATTCTAACGGTCGCTGTCGGTTTTCGGCATAAGATTTCTGCTAGCTCTGTGCGGCTAGCATGTGCTTTCAGACGATAGAGATCTTCTTAATAGATTCCTGGATAATATCTAACTCGGTAACCGTGGTGTCGGAGGCATCATCCCAGCATAACGGCGACTTGCATCTTCGCCCATATAGGGACTCAAACGGTGCCATGCCTATGCCTGCATGCCAGCTGTTGTTTTACGAGAACTCCACTAATCCCAAATGTCTAGCCCAATCCTTACCCCAATCGAGCACACAAGCTCTCAAGATATCTTCCAAGGTTTGAATCGTACGCTCGGTCTGTCCATCTGTCTAAGGGTGATAAGCCGTGCTAAAGTATATTTGGGTCCCCATGGCTTTATGGACGGCCTTCCAAAAACGAGACACGTATCTGGTGTCCCTATCCTAAATGATGGATGAGGGAATGCCATGTAGCCTTACGATCTCTCTGATGAAAATGACGGCCAGTTGCTCTGTCCCGATTGACTCTTGAATAGAAATAAAATGTGCCGATTTTGTCAATCGATCAACAATGACCCAAATTGTATCCTTTCCTCCACCCGCCGTAGGAAGCTTAGTGACAAAGTCTATTGATATGCTCTCCCATTTCCACTCCGGGATGGGTAGGGGTTGCATAATTCCGGATGTTCTGCGGTGTTCAATCTTTACTTGTTGACAAGTTATACATTGGGCGACGAACCTAGCAACTTCCCATTTTATATTCTTCCACCAAAAACTCTGTCGCAAATATTTGTACATCTTGCTTGCTCCGGGGTGAATAGAATAGGGAGTGGAGTGCACCTCCTTCAGTATAGTTTGCTTCAGCCCGTCATTCGGTGGAATACAGATCCTGTTCTTGAACCTCACCAAACCACCCTGGATCTTATAATCAGACACATCTCCTTCCTCGATTCTTGCACCAATCGCACGTAATTCAGGATATTCCATCTGTCTAGACGTATCTCGTCTAGTAAGGACGTCCTTGCCTACGTTGTACCCATACTTCGGTGTTGCTTCTCCTGATGTCTTGCTGCAGTTTGGGCTGAACTGTTATGCTGGATACCATTACCTCCTGTGTAGTTTTCCGAATAAGAGCATCAGCTACCAGATTGGCTTTCCCGGGATGATAGGAGATTTCCACATCGTAGTCCTTGATTAGCTCCAACCAGCGCCTCTGCCTCATGTTTAATTCTCTCTGAGTGAAGATATATTTCAAACTCTTATGATCCATGAAAACTTTGCAAGTAACTCCATAAAGATAGTGCCTCCAAATCTTGAGAGCATGCACCACAACGGCTAGCTCCAAGTCATGCGTCGGGTAATTTACTTCGTACGGCTTCAGTTGTCGGGATGCGTACGCAACGACTCTGCCATTCTGCATGAAGACACACCCTAGTCCGTGCTTGGATGCATCCGTGTATATAATGAATCCTTCTGTACCCTGTGGTAACACTAGTACTGGGGTGGTAGTTAGCCTACTCTTGAGCTTGTCGAAGCTCTTCTGGCAGTCCATAATCCATACAAATTTTGTGCTCTTTCTCAGTAGGTTCGTTAACGGTCGAGCGATACAGGAAAAGGCCTCGACAAATCTTCGATAGTAACCCGCCAGTCCTAGGAAACTCCTAATCTCCTTGACATTATTCGGCGGTTCCCAACTTGTTATTGTCTCGATCTTTTGTGGGTCGACCTTGACACCTTCTGCTGAGACAACATGTCCGAGAAAAATTACATCTGGCATCCAGAATTCACACTTGGATAGTTTCGCGTAAAGTTGGTGTTGCCTTAACATGCTCAACACTTGCCTCAAATGTTCCTCGTGTTCCTGTCGCCTTCGAGAATATATCAGGATGTCGTCGATAAAAACCACCACACATTTATCGAGAAAATCAATCAAAACTCTATTCATCAGTTCCATGAAGACGGCTGGGGCATTAGTCAACCCGAATGATACCACGATATACTCGTAATGCCCATACCTCGACCGAAATGCAGTCTTGGGTATATCTTCCTCCCGAATCCTCAATTGGTGATATCCGGACCGTAAATCGATCTTTGAAAACACGACTGCCCCTTGTAATTGATCCAAAAGGTCATCAATTCTTGGTAGTGGGTAACGATTCTTGATAGTAACCTTATTTAGCTCCCTGTAGTCGATGCACAAGCGTAGAGAGTTGTCTTTCTTCTTAACAAAAACTACCGGCGCGCCCCACGGTGAGGTGCTTGGGTGGATCAACCCTTTCTCCAACAGATCTTCGAGTTGTATCTTTAATTCCTTCATCTCGGCCGGTGCCATCCTATAAGGAGATTTGGAAATAGGTCTCGTCCCCGGCTCGAGTTCAATGGAAAGGTCAACTTCACGGTGTGGTGGCAGCCCTGGTAGTTCATCGGGAAAAACGTTTGGAAATTCATTCACCACCGGAATGTTTGTGATTGTAAGTTGTGAAGTATCCTCTCGAAGAACGTAACACCAATAGTACTCCCTTCGAGAGCTGCAGGAGGAATCTGATGCGATAATGCTGAGAGACCCTTTCGTACTAAAGTGTTCACGTCCGCTGATGACATGAGTGGTACCGTCATGAGAGTTAACAAGAAGAGTACCTGAGATAGCTGGTGCAGACTGACCATCCGTAGCCCTCAGCTAAAATACACGGGATGGCACTGACTCCGAAAAGGATGAAGTACCTCTGCCGCGCCCACGGCCTCGTCCGGCACCGTGTAGCAGTGGTTGGTTCTGGTGGGATGGAGCTCGGTAGTTGGAAACAGCAGGCGTCCTAGGGGATTGCACAGAGCCTTGTTGACTTGGTTGGGAAGCTGGGTTCTGAGTGGGATTGGCCCGCCAGCAGTAACGGGACATGTGTCCACTCTTTCCGCAAGTGAAACATTTGGTAGCCGTCTTCTGGCACCGATCCTTAGTATGCCCGGACACACCACAATCGAAACAGTCCCTACGGTAAGGCCGATCAAATACACCCTTCTGTTGGTATGAAACCGACGACTTAAAAGAAGATGTGGGTCCCAAATTTGTTTTGTTGCTTCTCCCAGGCTGAACTGATGTTTTCTGCTTCTTCGAGTTATGCCCGATGTCGGTATTAACAACTGTACTGGCATATGCTGTGACTACATCTTCGTATGCCCTCAGGGTCGTGCAGTGAAATCCGGCGGCATAGCGTTGTACATCCTCCGGCAGCCTCTGTGCAAGGTGGCATATTCGTTGATCTTCTGATGGAACCATCTGTGAGATGTAACATAGCTCGGTTCGGTAGGCCCGAATGATCTCTGGTACTGGCATGTTCTGAGGTCCGGCACTGAAAAAGTCTCGTGCACGAGCAGTTCGGGCTGATCTGGGACAGTCCTCGCTCCGTAGTAGTCGGGCAAATTCGGTCCACCCGACCACTCGGTCCTCTGGCCTGTAAGTCCTCCACCAACATGCAGCACTGTCACGGAGTTGATTAATCCCGAGCGGAACCTTGCAGTTTTCTGGGCATCCGATCACTTCGAAGGCAGTCTCCATTTCAGAAATCCAGTCATCCACGTGTTTATCTCCTATCTCGTCGAATAATGAAGGCCTAGCCTTCAGCATCTCTCCCAACCATCGGTCCCTTCCTGCGTTTTCTTCCACATTAATGACTGGTATCCGTTCCGCCTGGTTGACCTGAGCAATTCCCATGGCGATAGCCTGGGCAAGGGCCTGAACAAAAGCTGGGTCCATGCCTCCCGGGTTGTTATTCTGGTGTTCCGCCTCCTGATCATTTTGGTTAACTTGTGGCGGCTGGGCCCCAGCAGGATGAGTCTCGGCAGTGTTCCCATCCTCATTGTGGTTCGCGGCGGAACCCTGAGCGTCATTCACCACCCTCCTAGATCCTCGGCGTGCCATCACTGACGGTATTAATCTAAAGCCAGTTCCATACACGGTTTACAATTAAATGTATTACATAGACAGAAACACACATATCACTTACTTTGCATTCCCATGAGGAGTTTCGATCGCTTGGGTTGTTGGGTTGGAATAACTTTGAAAAATTAGGAGAAATTTTATTCAAACCAGGAGTTTTGCTCCGATACTATTTTCTGTAACACCCCCAAAACTCTCGAGGTATTACAGTGCCGTGAATCCCACGTGGGACCCACAAGGCTAGTTAGAAAATAGACAATTTAAGGAAGTCACGATAAAAACATTAAGTTCAAGGTTTACATAACGTGAGTTGAAATATTCTCAGGAAAAATGCAATTCGAAGTCCAATTATTACACAACAAAGGTTTTAAAAGAAAGCAATTTATTTTGATTTAAGCAGCGGCTAGAGATAATTCCAACAGCTCTCAAGTCTGACCGGACCCCTTGGGAATGTCCTGCACATGATGAACAATTTTACCTGGCACGACGAATCATACCAGGTAACCAGGGTCAGAGAATGCAAACCAAATAACAACTACTAACAACGATATACGCCATTTTACCAATCACAGTACCATTAATCAACGGGGAATATTTCATCACACAACCAAGATCGCAACCAAAGGTCACGAAAGTATCCACACGGGAATACCCCGGAACATAGGCACCCAATTCGGGTCTTATCCCCTAACACATTTCCACATGGGTACCATACAGGTTTTATCCCCAACACATCGACCCATTTATAACATATTTTAGAAAAAGACAACCGTCAGCATTCATTAAAAATGGCACATACTCACATATGGACATAACATTAATATTTAGAAAATTCTCGAGCAAGATTTCACTTGCCTGTGATCCAACAGTAGTTGCTTTGTGATAAACGGAGTCCCCACGCCCGCTCGAGCTTAACCTAGCCACGTAATATCCGATTAACACCTCGTACAGATCATGATGAATAAAACTAGTCTCCCTTTCCTAAATGGATTCCTAGCGTAGTTTTAATTGTCGATATTAGTCTTGTTTCTAAGTTCGTAAGAATTGCGTACCATTATCCCGTTCAATTCTATGGATAACATTAGATATATCGATTTGTTCAACAAGGTTATCCCTATCATTTTTTGGTTGTCAATAAATGATTATAACATAATCGAATCTCATACATTCTAATTCTATTCTATATTCCGAATACTACAATCGGTGGATTGTATTACGCAATAACTTTGGTGGTTTGATATCCAATAATGATTATACTATCGAATTGTTTTCCTTAGTTCACTAAGTGTCAAAAATCACAAGGTAAGGGTGGCTGCGAACAATGAAACATACGGTGACGGATTACTATGAATTCTCCTACAATTGATTCGTCAAATTTTAAATTCCTAGTGATGATTTGAAATGAAATTTCGTATGATAGATATGATTTGCATGAAACGAAACATATGAGAAATGATAACTCCGGTTACTACAATTCCATCCGAAAAAATTGTCTACGAAGGTTGGCAAAAATCTACCCCATACCCGCAACCTAATAAGTATATATAAGAAAAACATCGAAGATATTACTCCAGGGATTGGTGTCTTACCTTATTGGAAGAATAATAATGAATAGAGTTGGCGAATCCACAAGAACTACGAGGAGAAATGAGAAGTGACTTGAACGACTTGAATAATCTTCACCGTAGCTCAAGAAACCACCTCCTCAATGTTAATTCAAGTATATGAGAGGTTAAGAACCGAGTATAAGGCTAGAAATTCCTCCAAGGGTGCTGTCTTGAAATGTTGGGTCATGCAAATGAAGAAGGGGATGGTCATTTTATAAAAAAATGTTTTGTTAACGTATGTTAATGATAGCGGTGTTACGTACGTAAGACGTATTACGTACATAACAGTTTAATGCCAACGTACGTAAAGACCGCCACTGCCCGAAATGTGCCCAATTGTTACGTACGTTAAATTTTGGGGATAACGTACGTTATGAAGAGTTGACTCGTTTGTCCTCTAGCCCGCCGAAAGTAGCTCCGTCTGTGTCAAAAGAAAGATTCTGGTTGGGAGATTGACTCACCCGTTACGTACGTAATATAACTACCTTAACGTACGTAACAATCGGAATATAGCGTACGTTAGGCATAAGTTGTAACGTACGTTAGACAAAACTCTAACGTGCATTAGACATAAACTCTAGCGTGCGTTAGACATAAACTCTTTAGCCACATGTCACATTCTAACCATCTCGGGGTGACCATCCCTTCTGCTCGTCAACAATTATCGGGGAACAAGACATTGGCCACCGTCATATTCGCACCGACGATCGTCCCACTGCGTCAAGGCATGTCACCTCCGTTTCATTTACATCGCACAATTATATAGCACTTGATGGAATACATGAACAGAAATGATGTCACATTACAAAAATTCACACAGTACAAAGTAATCAAGCATGAAATACCAGAGGTATTACAGGTGAAGAAGGTCCTTCCTCGAACAAACGTCCTAAAATGAGATGTTGGTCGCTCGAACCATCTTGAATAATACAAATACCAACAATCCGCTCAATATACGTATCAAGCATGAATCACGACCAACTCAAAGGTCGCTACAACAATATCCAAACTCATTGAGGCATTCTAACGAATACGTTGTAAACATACATCATTTGATAATATCCAATCCCCAAATATATCGAAACGAACTCCAAAATGAGTAGTTCAATGCAACAGAACACATTTAATGATATCAATTATCCAATAGGAAACCACAACTCAAGGTTACGACAACTATAATCGGAAACCCCCAAAATAACCAAGGTCAAACATTAAGGGTTCTTGAATATTTTTCCTAACATTCAACAAATCCGAAATATACACCAATAAATCTATAGGAACACATGTATCCAAGGTATATAATCCATATCTAACATATTCCACCATAATAGCAAGCTTACACGAAGAAATAGGAAGAGAAAACATCAAAATCTGAAATTCTAGATCCAAGAAGAGTTTACCTTGATTTGATGTATTGGAGAGGATAAAATGATGATTAATCCAACTTAGAAGCTTGAAGATGATTATAGATGCATTCAGCTCGAAGAAATCTATCCAAAATGTCCGAAATCACCTAAAACCGTCTAGAGGAGGAGGAGAGAATGAAAAATGACGAATTGGACTGGACTGTCCAATTTATACTGGTCCAGTTTAGCGCACGCTATGTCCTGATATGTAGCATGCGCTAGCGGGTTAACCAGACAGTCCAGTGAGCCCTGACTACCTCGTTAGCGTGCGCTACAAACTTGGTAGTGTGCGCTAACATCTTCCCAATAGCGTGCGTTAATACAAAATGGTAGCGTGCGCTAACTGATGACTGATGCCCAGTAACCGAAGTCCAGAATCTCCTATCCTCTGACTTGCTCGCGATAACATGCGCTACACCCAAAACTTAGCGTGCGCTACTACACCATTAGCGTGCGCTAATATTTACTCATAGCGTACGTTATGAATTATTCCAATTTAGTCCAGTACCCACTGGACTCTGCCTGATCGACCTTAGCGCGCGCTACACTACATGCATAGCGCTACCCAAACTACTAGCACACGATACTTACCATTCGTAGCGTGCGCTGCTACAACTCATCTGCAGTCCAGTGCCTTCTGGACTGTCAGCCTGAACCACCGTAGCGTGCGCTAATGCTGAGAGGTAGCGTGCACTACCCGTACTCAATTAGCGCGCTCTAAAGAGAGTACGTAGCGTGCGCTACTCCTCACACACATCCCACTACGAAGATGACAATGATGATAATCACGGTCCGATCCTCCAACCAGGTAGAAAGACGAATAATAACTCATACACGATACAAATTACTCTGAACGGTGAATACAATGAATGAATATGAATGATGAAAGATCATTAATGAGTGAAAAATTACTGAGTGACAAAACATTGAATGATAATTACTGAATGATAATGAATGAATTTACAACCGAGTATTACATACTCCCCACCCTTAAAAAGAGTTTCGTCGCCGAAACTAAGGGTCAAACAACTCGGGATAACTCTCCCGCATACTATCCTCAGTTTCCCAAGTAGGCTCTTTGACTCCGCGTCTTGACCACTGAATTTTAACCAAAGGAATCATCTTGTTCCTCAAATGTTTGATTCGCCGAACTGAAGTATGTGACTCGGGTTAGCAACATACTTCCTCAGCTGAGAGACATGAAACACATTATGAATTCGGCTCAACGCCGGAGGTAAAGCCAATCGATAAGCCAGACTGCCTACTCGATCCAAAATCTCAAACGGTCCAATGAATCTCAGACTCTACTTTCCCCGCTTCCGGAAGCGGAAGATACCTCGACTCGGGGATACCTTGACCAAAACGTGGTCACCTGTCTCGAACTCTAATGGTCGATGACGATTATCTGCATATGATTTCTGTCGACTCTGAGCGGTCAACAAATGACTCCGGATCAAAGCTACCTTCTCACGGGCGGCTATAAGCATATAGGGCTCGGTGGCAATTGGTTCTAATAAGTCATCCCAACACAAAGGAGATCGACAAAGACGACCATACAAGGCCTCGTAAGGTGCCATCTTAATCGAAGCATGCCAACTGCTATTATACGTGAACTTAATCAACGGTAGTTGGGCTTCCCAATAGTATTTCCAATCGAGGACACATGCTCTCAACATGTCCTCCAACGTCTGAATAGTCCTCTCTGATTACCCGTCGGACTAAGGATGAAAAGCTGAGCTGAGATTAAGATGAGTTCCCATTGCACGATGAACTACTTTCCAAAAATGTGACACGAATCGCCCGTCACGATCAGAAACGATACTCTTAGAAGTACCGTGCAGTCTCACTATCTCTTTGATGAACAACTGGGCAAGTCTATCGGGACCCCAGATATCCTTAATCTCAAGGAAATGAGCTGACTTAGTTAAACGGTCCATAATTACCCAAATTGTATTCATGCCAAGATGACTCGTCGGCAAACTCGTGATGAAGTCCATTGAAATATCCTCCCACTTCCACTCTGGAATAGGGAGCGGTTTCAGCATACCCGCCAGTCGCTGATGTTCTATTTTTACTTGCTGACAGGTTAAACATCTCGAAACAAATTCTGCGACTTCTCGCTTCATATTACTCCACCAGTAATTAAGTTTCAAGTCTTTGTACATCTTGCTAGACCCCGGATGAATGGAATAAGGGGTAGCATGAGCTTCTCTCAAAATGGAGTTTTTCAACTCGTCATTCGCCGGTACGCATAACCGATTCTTAAATCGCAAAATTCCATCCTCATGGACTACAAATCCAGGGGCTTTCCCCTGAGTCACATCGTCTCGAATGCGCAACAAAAATGGGTCTGAACCCTGATCCACTCTGATCGCCTCCTCGAGTGGCGATGAAATCTCTAACATGCAAAGTTGCCCTTGCACTCACTGTAACCAGACCTCGATCTCGGGTCTAAGGAATTCCTGCTAAAGCTCCTTCTGAACTATTAAACGAGCAAGCATTTGCTCCTGAACGGACTTACGACTCAAGGCATCGGCGACCACGTTCGCCTTGCCCGGATGGTACATGATCTCAATATCATAATCTTTGATTAGTTCCAACCACCGTCTCTGTCGCATATTTAACTCCTTCTGAGTAAATATATACTTCAATGCGAAAACCACGGCTGCTAGCTCCAGGTCGTGGGTCAGATAATTGACCTCGTAAGGTCTCCATTGTCGTGAAGCATAGGTAATAACCTTCCCATTCTGCATTAGTACACATCCGAGACCGTGTCCGGATGCATCACTATAAACGACGAATCCTTCCATCCCTCGCGGTACAGAAAGGACAGGTGCTGAAATTAACCGGCTCTTGAGTTCCTCAAAACTCCGTTGACACACATTGGACCACGTGTATTTCTTATCCTTCCGCAAAAGGTTCATCATGGGTTGAGCGATCTTAGAAAATCCTTCCACAAATCTCCGGTAATAGCCTGCTAATTCGAGAAAGCTTCGGATTTCCTTAACATTCTTCGAAGGTTGCCAATCTCGGATAGCCTCTGTCTTCTGAGGGTCGACACGTACTCCGTCTGATGAAATCACATGTCCGAGAAACGTCACTTCGAACATCAAGAACTCACATTTGGAAAACTTTCCATAGAGTTGCTCTCGTCTCAACACGTCGAGAACCCGATGAAGGTGAAATTCGTGCTCCTACCGGTCACGAGAATAAATCAAAATGTCATCAATGAAGACAACCACGAACTGATCCAAATAGTCGATGAAAACTCGATTCATTAATTCCATGAATACCGCAGGTGTATTAGTTAACCCAAACGGCATTACCACAAACTCATAATGACCATAGCGTGTTCGAAACGCCATCCTAGCAATATCCGACTCTCGAATTCACAACTGATGATATCCAGATCTTAAGTCGATCTTGGAAAATACTGATGCTCCCTGAAGTTGATCTAAGAGATCATCAATACGGGGTAGAGGATATTTATTCTTGATAGTCACCCTGTTCAACTCCCGGTAATCAATACACAAGCGAAAAGAACCATCCTTCTTCTTGACAAACAACATAGGTGCTCCCCACGGGGACGCACTCGGTCGGATATAACCTTTCTCAGTCAAATCCTCCAATTGATTCTTCAGTTCCTACATTTCGGTCGGGGCTACCCGATACGGTGCCTTCGATAATGGGGACGTACCAATATCCAACTTTATCGTGAATTCTGCCTCGCTCTGTGGAGGCAAACTAGGTAACTCGCCTGGAAAAAAATCGACATATTCTCTCACTATCGGAATATCCTCCAACATTATTGATGATTTCTCGGTCTTGGTCATATAACACCAATAAACAACACACCCCTGACTGAGTAATTTCACTACTTTCATCATATTAATAACTCTTCCGGAACAGTTGGGATTACCTCCCTGAAATACACATTCGACTCCATCATCTGAAATTATAGTGACCATGCGTTTACGGACACTAAGGATGGCATCATGACGATCCATCCAATCAATACCCAAAATAACATCGTCTCTCGATAAATCTACCACGGTCAGGTTTTCCAACCAAACACGGCGCAAAAACGGGCCTTATGCCCAGCAATCCCACAGTTATGGCACGTGATAGTCTGCCTCGGAAACTTGGTGCTGAAATGACCCTGCTCTTCACAGTTGAAACAGGTGATGGCTGAACTGGCCGCTCAGGACTGAGATTCCGCTCAGAAAAAGTAGGGCCCGCACGAGGCTTCTTGAAGGTTGCCTGACTGCCTTCAGACTGATTACGATTCTTTGATTTCTTGCTAGCAGATGAAGGTTGCTGCTTAGCAATCTCCTTAGCAGTAAGCTCATAAGTAAGAGCTTTCTCGATGAATTCGGCCAGGGTGGTGCAATTATGATTAAGCAACTGTATCCGCAGACGAGGTTTCAACCTCTTGCTGAAATACTTGATCTTGTCCGCCTCAAAGTGAATAATAGATGAGGTGAAAGGAAGAAGTTCCTGAAGTTTCTCGGCGATGGCGAGAACATCTTCATCCGCTGTGGGGTCGAGAATGAGTAATTCTGATAACTTAGCCTCTTCGAGTGGGGCCGGATAATACCTCTCCATCATGAGAGTCTTGAATTGATCCGAAGTACAAGATCCGTTGGTGGGCTTCAACGATAACCACCATGAATGAGAGCTCTTACCCAGATAGTAAGCCGCAACTGAAACTTTGTGCCCTTCGGGACACTCTACCATAGCAAACAACTTCTCGAAACGCTCAAGCCAGAGAACAATATCAGCTGGCTCAGACGAGCCCTCAAAAGTAGGTGGTATTTGGCAAGAGATGTCGCTAATAATACTGCTCACATCCCTCTCTTGCCCCTGAGGTGGCGGCGGAGGATCCTGTTGATTCTAAGCGGTTGAGTTTTGCATCGTCTCCATGAGGCATGCCATCTTAGTCATCTGGGCCATCATGCCCTGCATAAAAGCGAGTGGATCAACCCGAACACCTTCTGATTGAGCTGTGTCCCGGGTACGACTCCCTGACATTGAATGATCATTTCCGGGTGAATGAGTGGCAACGTCGCTGCTCGATGAATTAGCATTATTCCTCGCATTTGCGTATGTATTCACACGAGCTCCCGGGTTTCGGCCCGCACCGCGGCCTCTTCCCTTTTGTCCCCTGACAGCTCTTTCCATACTGAAGTAGGAAAGTCAAATGATAATTATAGATCTCGCATGAGTATCACATTAAGATTACGTTATGAAATGATGACAATGAGCATACGCGCTCTAACACAATGATTACATGAATGGTCAACTGAGGTGACATGATTATCTGATGAAATTCTTGAAATTATTATCTTGAAAAAGATAACAAGATTAATGATATGATCCTCAAGATCAACAACTGAGCAGTGAAATGAACTGAGTGATTAATGAGTTAACATGATCGATATGATCAAAATGAAAATGAAAATTCAGGATTGTTGACTGTTGAATGATGAATGAGTGATTCTTATTGCCAGAAATTATACCATGGTGTCAGAAATCTTACTGTTCTTTGGTTTGAGGGGCTTGGCTCTTGCACAGGTCACACGTGACGCGAAAGTCCAATGATACTAGTCTGATAAACGATGATTTCAAATGAGACATGACTCGGAAGGTAGTATTCAAAACCACGCTTTGATACCAACTCTGTAACAACCCAAACTAGGTGACTATTACAGTGCCGTGGACCCCCAACTGGGACCCACCAGGCGAATGAAAATTAATGACTTAAATAATATAATTGTAGTACCGAACCACATTATATCATTAATTATTCCGATGAGGAGTTTCAAGTACAACACACCCAAGATAATACAAAATACATGTATATTTTATATGAAGATAAGATATACAACACTGAATAAAAATGAGTATACAAACGGAAATCTGCAGCGGAAATAAAATGAAGAAACTTGAATGACTGAAAAGGACTAGGCCCCCTACTAATATCACAGGGACTCCTCACCGTCAACGTTCTCTTCCCGTGCTTTAGCCTTGCCATGACCTGAAAACAACATCCCCCAACAGGGTCAGTTACACAGAACAACAATCCTCAAGAGTTGAATAAACACAATCATGATATATCTTAATTATGAAATTAAACTGAAGAGGGGCATCATAGTACGCCCGTAATGGTATGTGCAAGTGCACAAGACGAGTGTCCGGACACACCCGCCCTTGTACCTAATTAGTCTCACGGAGGCACGTTACCGTGTGCACAGTCCATTGTGTCGATCATCCCGATCACATGACTATCATGTGCCCAACTAAAAATTCCACACATCCCCACCCGGCCACGCAATATGAACCCAGAAGGTCATATGAACAAGAATGACCAAGATGAATATTAATGAATAACAATCCGACAAGGTCAAGAATGACTCGCCGAGATGAAATAATAGTGAAATGAGTGATAGTTCACTGAAATGATTGGAACCGTCGTTCCTCGTGAATTGAATGATTAGTTTGGTAATTACAAGTCTCAACATGATTATTACACTATGAATGAATATGAGTTATGAATGAACAACAACGAAAGGAATGATTATCCTTTTAACCGAGTAAGAATTAACTTACATAACACCGGTGAAGAATGTCCTTCCTCGAACAAACGTCCTAAAATGAGATGTCGGTTGCCCGAACCACCTTGAATAACACAAATACCAACAATCCACTCATTATACGTATCAAGCATGAATCACGACCAACTCAAAGGTCGCTACAATAATATCCAAACTCATTGAGGCATTATAACGAATACGTTGTAAACATACATCTTTTGATAATAACCAATCCCCAAATATATCGAAACCAACTCCAAAATGAGTAGTTCAATCCAACAAAATACCTTCAATGATGTCAATTATCCAATAGGAAACCACAACTCAAGGTTACGACAACTATAATCGAAAAACCCCAAAATAACCAAAGTCAAACATCAAGGGTTCTTGAATATTTCTCCAAACATTCAACAAATCCGAAATATACACCAATAAATCCATAGGAACACATGTATCCAAGGTAGATAATCCATATCTAACATATTCCACCATAATAGCAAGCTTACACGAAGAAATCGAAAGAGAAAACATCAAAATCCGAAATTCTAGATCCAAGAAGAGTTTACCTTGATTTGATGTATTGGAGAGGATGAAATGATGATTATTCCGACTTAGAAGCTTGAAGATGATGATAGATAGATTCAGATCGAATAAATCTTTCCAAAACATCTGAAATCGCCCAAAAACGTCGAGAGGAGGAGGAGAGAATGAAAAATAACGAATTGGACTGGAGTGTCCAATTTATACTGGTCAAGTTTAGCGCACACTATGTCCTGATATGTAGCGTGCGCTAGCGGGTAACTGGATAGTCCACTGAGCCCTGACTGCCTCGTTAGCATGGGCTACGAACTTGGTAGCATGCGCTAACGTCTTCCCAATCGCGTGCGTTTACCCAAAATGTTAGCGTGCGCTAACTGATGACTGATGCCCAGTAACTGAAGTCCAGAACCTCCTGTCCTCTGACCTGCTCGCGATAGCGTGCGCTACACCCAAAACTCAGCGTGCGCTACTATACCATTAGCGTGCGCTAATATTTACTCATAGCGTATGCTATGAATTATTCCAATTCAGTCCAGTACCCACTGGACTCTGCCTGATCGACCTTAGCGCGTGTTACACTATATGCATAGCGTGCGCTACCCAAACTACTAGCGCGCGCTACTTACCATTCGTAGCATGCGCTGCTACAACTCATCTGTAGTCCAGTGCCTTCTGGACTGTCAGCCTGAACAACCATAGCGTGCGCTAATGCTGAGAGGTAGCGTGCGCTACCCGTACTCAATTAGCGCGCTCTAAAGAGAGTACGTAGCGTGCGCTACTCCTCACACACAACCCACTACAAAGATGACAATGATGATAATCACGGTCCGATCCTCCAACCAGGTATAAAGACGAATAATAACTGATACACGATACAAATTACTCTGAACAGTGAATACAATGAATGAATATGAATGATGAAAGATCATTAATGAGTGAAAAATTACTGAGTGACAAAACACTGAATGATATATTACTGAATGATAATGAATGAATTTACAACTGGGTATTACAAATAACCCCATGACCCAGGACCAATCCAGTATATTATTATTTATTATTTTATAATATATTTTAAATATTTTTATATGGTTACTATACTGGTACACATGCTCTATTATTTTGTGCAAATTTTATGCTTTTCGTGACTTCTGTTACCAATTGGGTTTTGCATTCATACTCTATTACATTGTCATGTGTACTTATAAATTTCTAATAGAACATGTCGGGATCTTATACTAAAAAAATATTGTAATTTATCCTCTATTAAACAGAAATTTATGAAAATTGCATTTTAGTTTTCAAAAAAAAAAAAAAACTTTAGGTCCTTTCCCAACACATAGATCACCTACTAACACTCAAAATCTCGTCCTCCAGCGGCAAAAATGTTTACTATATTATAGCCAGCTGCAAACAAACACATCCTTAAAACAATACATTTTCTTCAAATTTTGATCACATTTAATTAATCATGGCCTCAATAAAAAATGCAGTATTCCCATTTCGGGAAGATACATGCGCTATGAAGAAAAGATAATAATTTTATAGGTTTGTTCTACCGACCTTTTATTTTTCAACAATAAAATTATATTTATATTTATACTATATTTTAAAAAGTTTTTAAAATTAAAAAAACGAGGGTAGCGGTACTTGCAGCTAACGTTTTATAAATACAAAACAATTACAAAGTCCAAAGTAACTTTTGACAAATATCTAAACAATATATTATAACAGTACATACATACACATATATTTACTACATTGAAGATAACACCAAATGACACGCATAAAACACAATCAATGGAATAGCTCAATTGAAAATAATTTATTTTGAAGATACCCACATGCATGCCCAAGAGAGCAATGAGTCTCTGAGGATCCACTATTAATACAATATAATACAATTTTATGCTAGTAGAATAAAGTATCATAATATATTCATACTTAGAATAAAGAAAATACCATATCATGTGGAAAACATAGGGAAGTTTTGAAATCCTAACATAATTTCCTACTTTTTTACAACCCTTGTTAAATAAAACTGTATATCACCACTGATGTAACCGAGCTGATCGGCCACCAAGAACTGGGTTAATCTCAGGAGTTTATCTAAGAAAACCCGAATGTATGAAGTATTGCCTTTTCTCTCTCTAAAATATGCTGTAATCTCAGAATTATGCTTAGACTTTGAAGGAAAGCCCCCCTCCTCCTTTTATAGAAGGGAGAGCCACCTATCCTTTAAGATCTTTCCTGTTTTTTAGGGAAGATCCCGGATATCCAGGGATTCAGGCTGCGATTTCTCATCCCTGGACTCCCGGGATTGAAGAGTATGGGCTCTCAATCCCCGAATCTCTGGGATTCTGTCAGGTGAGTCGAGATCTCCTTTCCCGAGAGTTCGACCTTCATGAGCCCGGCGATTCCCAAACCTGGTTATGACTTAGTAGGTCGGCTCATATTATAAAGGATTACTTAGGTCGGGATACTCTTATCCAAATCCGTAGGTCGGCGAGGCCTTCGAGGTCGGCCCTCTCTTAGCAGAGGTCACAGTTTAGCGGGGCCTCCGAGGTCGGCACCCTATTATCTAAGGTTATAGATCGGAGATCCCTCTAAGGTCGGCATCCTCTTGTATGAGGACATAGGTCGGACTTCATTAGTCTAAGAAAATCTTCCTTTACTCAAAGATCGGTATGCCGACTTATATTGGTCCTTTTTTAAACCGGGTTTTTAGGGAGCGTACATTCGTCGTCCTATCAACCAGTCCCCCCTACTCTAGTCGAGCTGTAAGACCGAGTAGAGTAGGATTTGTTTACAATCTGATGACCTCGACACAGTAGTGCTTGGGGTTCCCGTTCCCAAGTAACGAGGTTCCTCGAGCTTCGTGCGCCTTTATATCAATGTCTTTTCCTTTCCTCGCCTCCCAACCGTCGCATCTATGGCCAGGTCCAGGTGTCAACCTGCTATAGGTCGGATGAGGCGGTACCAGATCCAAGCCGTTCTTTTTCAGGAGTCATCGGACGCTCCAGATCGCCCGTTATCTTCTTGGTTTTCTCCCTTCCTCCCTATAAATAGAGATCCTCTGCCCCCTCAGCCACTTCCGCTCTTTTTTTGCCAAACACTTGTGCGAGGGTTTTCCGGCGACACCTGCAACCTTGGTTTCCTGCCTCCGGTGGTGTTTCTACTATTTTTCTTCGGCACTCTTCCACCCAATATCATGGGTATGTCTATCTAAACACCTATTTACTTTTTCTTTTTGTTTGTTGCTCAGTATTTTCCTTTCTTTTCCCTCCTTCTTCTTCCTTTTATTATGTTGTCTGCCTCGGATTCTCAGAATCTTTCCGGCCAATCGGTCGTGGACTCTTTTTTAGAAGGTTTATCCTCTTCTGATGGGGACTCGGGGGGTAGGTCGGAGTGAGCTACTGGATCCTCCCTCTGTCTTTGAGATGAACCCCTAGGTGATGTAGATTGGTCCGAGCTGGGTGACATCCCTTCTAAACTTCCCTCCGGCATTCCTCTGATCATCGTAGATCCCCCCTCACCTCCTCCGATGGATGAAGTAACTATGACCAGCCTTTTAGCCGATCCATATCAAACGGTCGCAGGAGCTACTCGAGTTCTCCCTCCCCATCCTCTATCTAGGACTAGTCCATCCGTGTTGGCTAGTTTTATAAAATTTCTTAGACTTCCTCCGGGGTGGGAATTTGTCACGCCCCAGGCTAGTGACACCCGTGATCATCCTCCCCTAGGTCATATTACCTGGTTCGTGGATCAGGTGAGCAGTGGTCTTCGCTTACCTCTTCATCCCTTCCTTGTCTCTCTCTCTATTAAATACAATCTTCCCCTCAACCAGTTTTCTCCCAATTCTTTCCGTTATATGGTCGGTTTTCCCGTGCTGTGTCATTATAGACACGAGGAACCCAACCTGGATTTTTTCTATTTTTGGTTCGGGCTAAAGAGCTTTAAAGGCTCCTTTTACTTAACTTCCCGAAATAATGCCCATTTCTTTACCCACCTCCCTTCCAATGTGAAGGACTGGAGGTCGCGTTTCTTTTTCCTTCGGCTCCCTATGGCTGAGTCCTGGGGTTTCCCCACAGAATGGATGCAGGCCACTTCGAGCCAGGATCCTATTCCCCGGCGAAGTTCTATCCGAGCTGGGTGGGTCGAGAAAGTTCGGGAATGGAATGCCATTCCTTACAATGCTTTCCAGCTGACACAATTTCATGATCTTCTATTCCATTGTGGGCTGAGCTCGAATCCTTACCCAGCTATCCCTGATATTGGTAGGTTTTAACGGCACTTTTCTTAGTATAATCTTTGTTATTTTATTTTTTAGCTATCTTACTGACCATTTGTATTGTTTTTCGTAGATCGATTCATGCGGACCTGCCAGTCTGATGCCTCCAAGCCGGCTGAACCGAAGAAGGAGAAGGTCCCCAAATCGACGCATCCCCCTAAAGAGAGGGCGGAGGGCTCATAAAAAACTAAGCGGAAGATCCCCTCCCGCTCCAAAGGTGGGGTGACTCTCCCCTCCGACCTGGCTCCTACCTTGACCACTGGGCGAAGCCCTGCAAGCTCGTCTGGTCACCCAGAAGGCTTATTCTCCCATCTCCCCTGCTTCCAAGCGGCCGAAGACTGCAGGTCCCCCTGGTCCGGCTATGGAGACCTTTCTCCGTTGTAAGGAGTGGGAGAATTTTCTTCCATATTTCAGCTCCATGATCCCAGCTAGGGATAAGCAGGCATTATGAGATGCCGCGGAGGGCCCTCGCTTTGAGGCCATGATGATGTATTTTGGTAAGGTATTCCTTTATTCTCCTAACTCCCCTTCTTTACTACTTTTATGTTTATTATTACCCTTTGACGTCCTGATGTGACTTGCTTCTTTTTTGGGCAGTTCTATGCCACCTTTGTTGTAACACCCCTAAAACCGTATGGGAATATTACACGCCGTAAACCCTTTCCGCAAGGATCTACCAGGCTAAACGTCCATAAACAACCAAATGCTGGCCCGGCCAGGGTCAAACAATATAATAATACAGACCGTTAAGGTCACTTACACATAAACACACAGACCGATGAGGTCACACAACTCTATCAACGGGACTGACTAACAACATTACCCACACAGGGGTCGAAATACAATACAAATAAGACCGAATCAACTCTAACAATACAACTAAACTCTACCAACTTTCAACTCTTGATTAGTATCGCAACTCGTCATCCCCTTGTGCCAATCCATGTGCTCCCTCGAACTCGCATGTACCGACGCAGAGCAGACATCCACCCCCGAATACTCGGGGTTAGTAAAACTCCACTGTTTTACTAGTGCAAGTATCAAACCATACGAAATGTAACAAGCAAATAGCAACTACGAATTTAATACGCAAATCGATTATCAAAATGTTCCCGAGAAGTTTTAGAATTTCGAACTCAAGTAAGAGATATTTGAAAAGAAACACATCATCTCGGGGATTTTTAAAGCAGAAATTCTTTTGGACCTCGAGTCCCAATTTACAAAACCTTTTCGTAAACATTAGGGCCTTAGCCCGATTCTCGTTTCAAAGCATACTAAATAATATATCATTATGAGTCCGAGATCCATATTTAAAATGTTACCCGAACAATCACTCCTACACGATCATTGTTCGTACACATCATGTACCGAACTCCGGAGGCCTCGACGGACCTTACCCGGACCACACACACTGTTCGCACACATCATGTACCGAACTCCGGAGGCCTCAACGGACCCTACCCGGCCACACACACTGTCCGTACACATCATGTACCGAACTCCAGAGGTCTCGTCAGACCCTACCTGGATCACACACCTTGTTCGTACACATCATGTACCGAACTCCAGAGGTCTCGTCAGACCCTACCTGGATCACACAACTTGTTCGTACACATCATGTACCGAACTCCAGAGGCCTCGTCAGACCCTACCTGGAACACACGCACACACTTCGACACGACACAACTTATAATCATTAAATGTCAAGCCATTCCACATTACACCGAAATGTACAATCAAGTATGTAAACCAAAACAACACGAATATCATGATCATCACAACGACTCTTAACCAACATAACACACATTAGGTACACAATACATTGCACAACCACATGTACAACCATCTCATATATACATCGCAATCCTGCACAAATGGCACAACGCCGAACACGTATACCAATATATCACTATTATCACAAAGCCTTCAAATTTCGGAAAACACAACCAACTCAAACAGAACATATTTACGGAGGCAAGCAAAATCGTCATACATAGCATACGTAATTACTAGTCGCAAGATACAAGTCGTATAATAAGATACTTGCCTCGATAACCGCTACCGAACGCTCCGAAGAACACGGTTCGACCGGAAAGCTCGGACCCCGAAGAAGACAACGAACGGAAGGGTTCCGACTCGAGTTCTTCACAAGAATTCGACCCTAACAACATATAATAAATAAATCATCGATCATACGAGGAAGAATAATGCTAGAACGCTCGAATTCTCTTTGTGACATTTTATCGAACACCTTCAAGGCGTCGATAAAATACTCAATAAAAAGACAAATCCGTGGCAATCCAACCGTGGAATAACAAGGAATTAGATATAAAACATCTAAATAATCATCAATCCATCATAATCCTAAGTTAAATCGGATTAAACGGACAATTCGAACAAAATCCCCAATTTTCCAAAAACTATATTTTTAGGAAATCTAACCTTGATTCGGTCGATCGGAGGATGTTACGGGATGATTGATTGATGTTAGAAACTCAAGAACTTCGTGGATTGGATGTATGACAACATGCCTCCATGCTCCACAAGTCTACAACCGCGGAAGAGGAAGAAAGAAGTGAGAAAAATGAGTGAAACCCGACTGCTCTGCCATATTTATACCCCTGCCGGACACGGCGCAGCAAACGGCCCAGACTAGGCCGGGTGTCTCGGCCGTGTCTCGGCAGGCTGCTGGTCCTGGCCGACCCGGCGCAAGACACGGCGCTGGGCAGCGCCGCTTCGAGCCGTTTCGCCATGTGTCCGGCCGACCATGACTCGGTCGATCCGACGGTCCGAAAAATCCGAAACTCGGACACGAGCGTAAACCGAAAGCACGGTTACGAAGTACTCGTAAATAAGAATCCGAACACTGAGAGAACACATGATTCCGACCACCCGAAGGCTCGAAATTCGACAACGGAAAGTAATTACCCCAAACATTGGGAAATTACGAAAATGGCCCAAAACGTCCGAAAATCACGATACGTGATCGAATAACCAAACCAAAGCTTACAACATGAATAATAACATTAAATGGACTTCTGAGAAACTCGAAACAACAGTTTCAGAAGAGATTCGCGAGAATCGAACTCATGTGCGAAAAGTCATTTAAGAACACGAAACTCAACAAAACGATACCGAAACGAACTCGGATGACAAAAAGTGTAGAATTAAATATTCTCAAAATGACGAAACGGTCAAAAGCGAGTCGTCGAAACGGACCTCCGCCGAAAAATGAAAATTACCGGAAATCCGAAATTGCGGATATTACATTCTACCCTCCTTAAAAGAAGTTTCGTCCCGAAACTTAAAACAAGTAGGGAGAAGCAATATCGCGACAGGAAAACTCAACAAGATACACAAGAAACGCATAACTTTTGTCCATTGGCGAAACGTTACAAGCAACGCGAAAGAATATATAGCGTGACAACACGCCACATGACAACCATAACAACGCCACCGGCAATGATTCAAAACAATAACGATCAATTAACGACGCATCACATACCACATCATATGCACACATTTAATCAAGGAAATGTACGCGACAACAAGTCGCACCCGACTAAAACGGCTATGCGATAGAAACAAATAGAGTATTACGATAGAAATCATTCCGATTCTCATCAACAAGAAAATGTCCGACGTCAAAACACAAACAATTCAAGATAACAGAAAATGAGAATACCGGATATTACATTCTATCATACAAAAAATAAGTTTCGTCCCGAAACTTAAACTAAGGTTATCACAGTGATACGAAACAAAATATAGCGACACATAATAAAATACCATGCTCATGACCTCGTGGTCCACTGACACGCCTCCGTTGGTTCAACAACTAAACGAGAACTTACACAAAACAAAATATCATTCAACAAGTTCCAAATGTAAAAGCGTCACAAAAAAAACATCTCTACACGCGAAACAATTCGTGTAGCGAGTACCAAAAACACCATCACTAGACATCACTGGGCCCTCCAGAAGTAGGAATGGAATTCCGGTCCCTTATCATCTCGGCAACAATCTCGCAGTACTGAACTCGATGCCCCTCGTGTCCACAATTATAAAAAGTCACTGGCGGTTTCTTACAATGCGCGCGTTCATGGCCTAGAACGTTACAGTTGAAACACCTAGGAGCATTACCAGAACTCAAAGACACCGACTTGGGTCTTTTGGGTTCTCTAACTGACCGAGAAGGTCCCATACTCGGATGATACGAGGGTTGAGGTGTGGGAATCCCAATTCCCTTACTTCCCGATGCGTCATCGGAAATCTTCTGCTTTTTCGCTACCGATACAGACTCGGTAGACATTATAGCCATTTCAAATGCTAAGGCTCGATCCTGATAGTCCTTCAAGGTTGTACACATAAAAGGAGCCATACACTGCCGAATCTGAGGTTTCATACGCATATCGAAATAACGAACCTTATCTGCCTCACTTTTCACCTGATCCCGAACATAACACAGCTGTCGATTATAATCGACTATCGCCTGGGATATCGACATGTCTCGGGGCGTAGCCGAGAAAAACTCGATAATCCTACGCTCTTTAACAGGCGGCGGACAATACTCGGCCTCCATGGCAGTTTTGAATTCAGTCCAAGTAGCGGTACGATCACTAGGCGCTACGGCCTCCCACCAGTCTGCAGCTTCCCTGTCGAGTAGATATTGAGCAATATGCACTCTTCTCTCATTGGGGCAAGCTACAACATCAAATGTTCTGTCCAACTGGAAGAGCCAATTCTCCCAGCCTAACGAGTCCGAAGAACCTACAAAACGGGGCGGGTGCATTCTCATCACATCTCGTAACCACTTACTAGCTCCGTTATCCTCATTCGGAATCCCGTCTCGGTGTACGGTCTGATTCATATGCGCCAACTGGTCAGTCACCTGACGAAGGATGGTGGCGGCGCCAATATCAACATTACCTCTCGATGATTGCTGCTGATCACGACCACGACTACGACCACGTCCTCGGCCACGGCCTCTCGGCATACTGGATGGACGACCAATAAGAATAACACATCCAAACAAATATCACAACGTCAAGATAAGACAATAAATAGCAGCACGTTAAAACATCAACTCCAAGTCATCACACAAGTGCACGAACTAACACTGAAATTTTAGAACTTCATTCAAAAATAATCCACACAGTCACATCAACAGAGATGTTTGGATTTTACCAAATCAAACACGGTCAAAACCACACACGTATCGCAGGGATCAAACACTAACAACAAAAATAAAATGCTTCCGGGGTATTATTCAAATGATAAAATTTTAAAATTCTCAAGTTTGAAAAAAAAAATTGGTGAAATGAAATTTTTGAAAACACTTATAATACCTCGGTCGTTTAATCAAAACTATGTATCTCATTATCAAAACTGTTTTGATTGAAGCTATTTGCAAAACAACACGTTGAGGCTTCAATCTTTTCGCTAGACGATATCGTCAAAATGACCTTATCAATATATCATTATCTTTACTAGCGTTATACGGGGTAACAACATGTTCCCACGCCATCCATCACTAATATATCAACAGAGATTAAATAATCAAGGGGCATGGGTACAACTGTAATAACAAATTTCTACCGGGTCAGTCAAAAGTTTACGGCCGTAACAACATGTAGTTTACGGCCGTAACAACTCTGAGCTTACGGCCATAATGGAAAACATCTTACGGCCGTACCATCTAGTCACAGGATCGCAGAATTGTCCATGATAGCCCCCAACACACAAACACATAACATTTAAATTCCGAAAATTAAGGTCGTTTTGCAAAACAAGATTTTTCCAAAAATTTTGATTTCCACAAAAATGCTCAAATCAGTAGTCTTTAAGGAAAAACGTTTTCAAAGCTACCCGTAGCGGGTATAATTACAACAATCCAAAATAGTCGATATTAAAACCACATGCCCAAATGTCAAACAGGGTCGCCAATTCAATCACATACATCTCATGGCATCACGTTTAAATATGCAACAAAACCATTTATCGGAGTCTCTCGCGAACTCTACCGTGAAACCCATCAAGGTTCACAACTTTCACACCATACCAACACACAAGGTGGTTCAAGGGCCAAACATCAATACATCCAGTTCTATACACAAACAGCGTATCTAAGTATCAAATACAACTTCATTACACAACACTGTGTAAATAAAATTATGCACCACAAATATCACACATAAATGAAATCATGAACACAAATATTACGCATAAAAGAGGAGACTTACGTCCACAAAGCCGCCTGAGAGGCGGTCGCCACGATACTAATCTCATCCGACAACATATCCAACGCGTTGTGACTACGCACAACTCAACTTGTCACCTGACGACTCGAACGACAAGACAACACATTACTCGACAAATCACAACTCGACTCGACCCGACAGCCTAGGTTTCCGCAACCTAATCTCCGATACCATAAATGTAACACCCCTAAAACCGTATGGGAATATTACACGCCGTAAACCCTTTCCGCAAGGATCTACCAGCTAACGTCCATAAACAACCAAATCTTTGGCCCGGCCAGGTCAAACAATATAATAATACTGTTAAGGTCACTTACACATAAACACACACCGATGAGGTCACACAACTCTATCAACGGGGATCGACTAACAACATTACCCACACAGGGGTCGAAATACAATACAGCGGAAGACTGAATCAACTCTAACAATACAACTAAACTCTACCAACTTTCAACTCTTGATTAGTATCGCAGCTCGTCATCCCCTTGTGCCAATCCTGTGACTGCTCCCCTGAACTTGCATGTACTTGGACGCAGAACAGACATCCACCCCCCGAATACTCGGGGGTTAGTAAAACTCCACTGTTTTACTAGTGCAAGTATCAAACCATACGAAATGTAACAAGCAAATAGCAACTACGAATTTAATACGCAAATCGATTATCAAAATGTTCCCGAGAAGTTTTAGAATTTCGAACTCAAGTAAGAGATATTTGAAAAGAAACACATCATCTCGGGGATTTTTAAAGCAGAAATTCTTTTGGACCTCGAGTCCCAATTTACAAAACCTTTTCGTAAACATTAGGGCCTTAGCCCGATTCTCGTTTCAAAGCATACTAAATAATATATCATTATGAGTCCGAGATCCATATTTAAAATGTTACCCGAACAATCACTCCTACACGATCATTGTTCGTACACATCATGTACCGAACTCCGGAGGCCTCGACGGACCTTACCCGGACCACACACACTGTTCGCACACATCATGTACCGAACTCCGGAGGCCTCAACGGACCCTACCCGGCCACACACACTGTCCGTACACATCATGTACCGAACTCCAAAGGTATCGTCAGACCCTACCTGGATCACACACCTTGTTCGTACACATCATGTACCGAACTCCAGAGGTCTCGTCAGACCCTACCTGGATCACACAACTTGTTCGTACACATCATGTACCGAACTCCAGAGGCCTCGTCAGACCCTACCTGGAACACACACACACACTTCGACACGACACAACTTATAATCATTAAATGTCAAGCCATTCCACATTACACCGAAATGTACAATCAAGTATGTAAACCAAAACAACACGAATATCATGATCATCACAACGACTCTTAACCAACATAACACACATTCGGTACACAATACATTGCACAACCACGTGTACAACCATCTCATATGTACATCGCAATCCTGCACAAATGGCACAACGCCGAACACGTATACCAATATATCACTATTATCACAAAGCCTTCAAATTTCGGAAAACACAACCAACTCAAACGGAACATATTTACGGAGGCAAGCAAAATCGTCATACATAGCATACGTAATTACTAGTCGCAAGATACAAGTCGTATAATAAGATACTTGCCTCGATAACCGCTACCGAACGCTCCGAAGAACACGGTTCGACCGGAAAGCTCGGACCCCGAAGAAGACAACGAACGGAAGGGTTCCGACTCGAGTTCTTCACAAGAATTCGACCCTAACAACATATAATCAATAAATCATCGATCATACGAGGAAGAATAATGGTAGAACGCTCGAATTCTCTTTGTGACATTTTATCGAACACCTTCAAGGCGTCGATAAAATACTCAATAAAACGACAAATCCGTGGCAATCCAACCGTGGAATAACAAGGAATTAGATATAATACATCTAAATAATCATCAATCCATCATAATCCTAAGTTAAATCGGATTAAACGGACAATTCGAACAAAATCCCCAATTTTCCAAAAACTAGATTTTTAGGAAATCTAACCTTGATTCGGTCGATCGGAGGATGTTACGGGATGATTGATTGATGTTAGTGTTGTTGTCCAAAATATTTATCCGAAGATTAATACTGCTGGAAGACGGACAACAAACAACAATTGCGGGAGCACTTCCGAGAGAAGATAAATAAAACAAGATTTGCCGGGTTTGTTAGGCCCGGGCTTGAATGCTCTCGCGAGATGTTATTAATACAAATATTCGTGGATACAAGTATTAATGTGAGAAATCTAAATACAATGAGTGTAAAAAGACTCTATTAATCCGGCTCTTGAGCGAAGCTTGGTGTTCTTCGTCCCGCCGATAATCTGCTCGAGGAGAAAAGGCCGGGAGAAGTAAGACCGAAAGAAAGCTGTTGCCAAGAGTTGGAGATTAGCCAAGTGCTTAATGTTTGCTTCTGTATTGCGTATGTATTGCAAGAATGTCCGAGAGAAACTCAAGGAAGCTGAAGGAGTGTCCAAGTGCAGGGTGCCTTGCTTATATAGGGGCAGCCGGGTCCTGTCCTGTAGTGGCCGATCGTCTGCCGGCCATTAGAATAATCTGCCGACCGCCTGTCGGCCAATATAATAATCTGCCGATCTCCTGGGCTGTCGGGCTAAAGTCCAAGGAAGAGGCTGGCTGTCCGAATAAAGTCCAATGCAGTGGCTGGTGCCAGCTGGGCGGTCCAATAAGGAGCCATCACGTGTCCGGAGCCAGTCAACATGCGGCCCTACTGACAGCTTTCGGCGGCCTGTCGGCTGGTGGAGAGAATCTGCCAGATTGTGGTCAATGGCCCGGGATTCGCGGATCTTGTCCCGGCCTTTGCACATGGTGCCAGTCTTGAGGCTCGGCCTTCGCCGACTGGATGTCCATCGGTGGTGATCGACATGAGCGGTTGTCTCTAGCTGATCATCCGAGGTCGCCATCGGCCAGTGGATGGAGGTCGCCAATGGTCGGTCGGCAAGATGCCGAGAGAGGGTCGCCCGATAGTCGATCGCCAAGGGTAGGTCGCCAGGTGCCGAGAGACGGTCGATCGCCAAGGGTCGGTCGCCGAGTACTGAGAGGCGATCGTCTTGATGTCGATTGCTCGGCACCGGGATTCGTCCTGGGACCTTCGGTTGGCCAGTCTAGCATGTCCGCTGGGTTAAGGCTCGGTCTCCTGGTCGCTGGTCGGCAGACTTGCCTTGGTCGCCCGGCAGTAAGTCGGTCGCTCGGCCTCGGAGGCGATCGCCGGTCGGAAGGTGTTAAATCTTGACACAACAATTGCCCCCCAGCTTGCTCCTATGTTGAAGACATGGGGCGAGGTGGTTCTTGCTGGTGATCGTGTATGGATGAGGACGGGCGATCTGAGCTGACTTAGGACTCGGACTTGGGCTATCATGATCGATTGGCTAGCTATCTTTCGGTCTTGTACCTGCAAAAACAACATTGGCCGATCCCCCACGGAAACTTGGTGGTTTCGCTTGCTTGAGGAATCGTGCACAGTCGCGGGACCGACTCCATGACCGTGTCTTGGTGCACGAAGACAATGAGTGTCTCGTGACTCACTTTATTATGAGGGTCCTCTGTTAGGCTGCGCCTCGCCTTGTATTTAAACGAAGGGCGTGCGGTCTCGGTCTAGAGGAGTCCTTGCGCGGGGCAGCGTCGGATGAATCAACTCCACGCCCGCGGCTTGTTAGCTCTGCTCCCACCTCGGCCAGCCATGGAGATGGCCGACCTCGACGGTGTACGTTGAGACGGGGTTGTGGCATGTGTCCACTGATTAATGTTGGAGAGCCCTCCGACTACGCCGGCCTCGTATTTAAACGAAGGGCGAGCGATCTCGGCCGAAAGGGACCTTGCATGACCGAAGCAGCTGGTTCGATCGACTGCCAGGGCCATGGCTTTATGATGTGCGGTGGAGGCGATCTTATGCCTTAGTCCGTCATGTTATATCTTTGGATCAGATGACGATCGTGTCCACCGGGTTGCTGATGATGTTGCGATCTGGCCGGAAGACTGGCGATCGTCGCTCGGCGGCCGATCGCTTTATTCGTAGGTCGATATTGGCGATCGGGCGGCGGCTAGTCCCTTATGTTAGAATGGACTGTAGGCGGGGATCGAGTCCTCCGGCTCTGCTGGGTAGTAGCGATCGGGCCGGGAGACTGGAGGTCGTCGTACGGGCGCCGATCGGTCTACTCCTAGGCTGAGAAGAAGCCTTTGCCTGGACAGGAAATCAGCGGCTCTAGCCCGGAATGCTGCGTAGGTCGTCGGTAGGGTCTTCGTGAGATGCCTGAACATAGGCGAGAAGCCCTGAAAACCTCCTAGAACCGCGTAGAGGGCGGTCTCATCGCTCACGGGCTCGCCATTGAGGATGATCATGTCTACCCGGTCGATGTAGTCCGAGTCGGACTCCTGTTCCCCTTGCCTGATCCGCCACATGCGATGGGGTCCTTCTGGCCGAGCGGCCCTGGTGGCGAAGTATTCTGTGAAGACGTGCGCCAGCTCGTTAAAGGAGCCAATGGACCGAGGTGGCAATGAGGTGTACCACCGGTGGGCGAGGTCGTCTAGCGTCAGAGGGAACATTCGGCACCGGGTCGCGTCGGATTCCCCACACCCGGTCATGTAGATGTTGAACTTGTGCAGGTGTGCTTGGGGGTCCGATCGCCCTTGGTACACGGGTGTCTGAGGAGGGGCGATCTTGTGCTGCACCAGGGCGAGCTCGATGTCGATCGCGAGCGGCTCGCTCGGCGCGGCGATCGTCTTGGTGGCGCCTGCCCCGGATTGCAGGAGCGCCTTCATGTCTTCGATCTGACGTTGCATTGCGGCGATCGCCGCGGCTCGGCTGCCTGCGGATCGGCTTTGGGAGCGGTGGCCGAGGCGATCGTGTACCGACCTCCGGGCCCCACTGCTGCCGACCTCGGGAATCGCGGCGGCGGGAGCGGGCTGGATCGCCTTGTGGGAGCCGGGTAGGCCGAGCTCACAGTGACGGACACCAACTCCGTCGTCTCGTAGGCCGGGCCCCCGGCCGCGAGTCGGGTCGCGCCCGTGCGATCGAAGACGAGACGTGCCCGAGCGCCTCTTCTTGCGGGCGAGAGCCTCCTGGCGCTCGCTCGGCGATAGTGCCTTAAGCTTCCGCTTGATCTTCGGCGGGAGACCGAGGGGTGATAGCCGGAAGCGCGGCGAGTGCACTCTGTCGCTCTGAAGGGACGGCTATGGCCTCTTCGATCTGTTCATTGGTTCGGGCGATCGAGCGAGAGGCTCGGGCCGCCTTCCGGGACGAGGTCGAACGCCTCGGCCGCGGCGGCTACCTTCCACCATCGAGTGCGGCTCGGGCCCAGGGACGGAGCAGGGTCTGGCCGGGCGGCCGGCTTTCTTCGGCGAAGCGGAAGACATGATTTACGAAGGATTTCTTTGAAGTGCGGTGAGTGTCACTTCAAGTATACGCCCAGAACAGTGAGTGTTCTTCGGGCAGTAGGTGTAACAAATCGAGGTTGGATCCCCTTCCTCTAGCGCCAATTGTTGTTGTCAAAATATTTATCCGAAGATTAATCTGTGGAAGACGGACAACAAACAACAATTGCGGGAGCACTTCCGAGAGAAGATAAATAAAACAAGATTTGCCGGGTTTGTTAGGCCCGGGCTTGAATGCTCTCGCGAGATGTTATTAATACAAATATTCGTGGATACAAGTATTAATGTGAGAAATCTAAATACAATGAGTGTAAAAAGACTCTGTTAATCCGGCTCTTGAGCGAAGCTTGGTGTTCTTCGTCCCGCCGATAATCTGCTCGAGGAGAAAAGGCCGGGAGAAGTAAGACCGAAAGAAAGCTGTTGCCAAGAGTTGGAGATTAGCCAAGTGCTTAATGTTTGCTTCTGTATTGCGTATGTATTGCAAGAATGTCCCAGAGAAACTCAAGGAAGCTGAAGGAGTGTCCAAGTGCAGGGTGCCTTGCTTATATAGGGGCAGCCGGGTCCTGTCCTGTAGTGGCCAATCGTCTGCCGGCCATTAGAATAATCTGCCGACCGCCTGTCGGCCAATATAATAATCTGCCGATCTCCTGGGCTGTCGGGCTAAAGTCCAAGGAAGAGGCCGGTTTGTCGAATAAAGTCGATGCGTGTTGGTGCCAGCTGGGCGGTCCAATAAGGAGCCATCACGTGTCCGGAGCCAGTCAACATGCGGCCCTACTGACAGCTTTCGGCGGCCTGTCGGCTGGTGGAGAGAATCTGCCAGATTGTGGTCAATGGCCCAGGATTCGCGGATCTTGTCCCGGCCTTTGCACATGGTGACAGTCTTGAGGCTCGGCCTTCGCCGACTGGATGTCCATCGGTGGTGATCGACATGAGCGGTTGTCTCTAGCTGATCATCCGAGGTCGCCATCGGCCAGTGGATGGAGGTCGCCAATGGTCGGTCGGCAAGATGCCGAGAGAGGGTCGCCCGATAGTCGATCGCCAAGGGTAGGTCGCCAGGTGCCGAGAGACGGTCGATCGCCAAGGGTCGGTCGCCGAGTACTGAGAGGCGATCGTCTTGATGTCGATTGCTCGGCACGGGATTAAATCACAGGACCTTCGGTTGGATCTAGCATGTCCATTTGGGTTAAGGCTCGGTCGCACAGTCATTTGGTCGGCAGACTTGCCTTGGTCGCCCGGCAGTAAGTCTGTCGCTCGGCCTCGGAGGCGATCGCCGGTCGGAAGGTGTTAAATCTTGACACAACAGTTAGAAACTCAAGAACTTCGTGGATTGGATGTATGACAACATGCCTCCATGCTCCACAAGTCTCCGACCACGGAAGAGGAAGAAAGAAGTGAGAAAAATGAGTGAAACTCGACTGCTCTGCCATATTTATACCCCTGCCGGACACGGCACAGCAAACGGCCCAGACTAGGCCCGGTGTCTCGGCCGTGTCTCGGCAGGCTGCTGGTCCTGGCCGACCCGGCGCAAGACACGGCGCTGGGCAGCGCCGTTTCCAGGGCCGTTTCGCACAGGTCCGGCCAGCCATGACTCGGTCGATCCGACGGTCCGAAAAATCCCGAAACTCGGACACGAGCGTGGCAGAAAGCACGGTTACGAAGTACTCGTAAATACGAATCCGAACACTGAGAGAACACATGATTCCGACCACCCGAAGGCTCGAAATTCGACAACGGAAAGTAATTACCCCAAACTTTGGGAAATTACGAAAATGGCCCAAAACGTCCGAAAATCACGATACGTGATCGAATAACCAAACCAAGCTTACAACATGAATAATAACATTAAATGGACTTCCGAGAAACTCGAAACAACAGTTTCAGAAGAGATTCGCGAGAATCGAACTCATGTGCGAAAAGTCATTTAAGAACACGAAACTCAACAAAACGATACCGAAACGAACTCGGATGACAAAAAGTGTAGAATTAAATATTCTCATAATGACGAAACGGTCAAAAGCGAGTCGTCGAAACGGACCTCCGCCGAAAAATGAAAATTACCGGAAATCCGAAATTGCGGATATTACATTTGTGACCTTCGTGGAAGATCATAAGATCGGCGCTTCGTCCTCCTCCCAGCTTACCCAGATGTCAGTTGATCTGGCGGCCGCCCTGGAGGCTAAGTCCGATCTCTCGGTTCAGCTTCAGGAGAGGGAATATCGCTTAGATGTTGCCCTTAAGAAAAGCTCTGAGCGGGAGGCGGTTTTGGAACGGGCTCAGATGGCCAACGTTAAGCTTAACCAAGAGTTGAAACTTTGGAAGGCCCAGTCTCAAGCTGAATCGGAGAAGGTGGGTCAGCTCGAGGCTTAGTTGTCGGAAGCTAAGGACGAATCCGAGAGGATTGCCCAGCTCGAGGCCGAGGCTAAGGTGGAGTTGGAGAAGTTCGCCCTACTCGAAGATCGGGCTAAATTAGAATCAGAGACGGTTGCCCAGCTGGAAGCTCAACTAGCCGAGGCTAGATCCGAGGGATCATCTTATGAGCGCGGAGTGACGGATGGCCGACGTCGATTTCTGACCAGTGACGTCGGTTACTCTTTCCTGGGGGCTTACCGTTCTGCCCTCCTATCCCGGTATCACAATTCTACCGCTTATCTGGTCAAGCTGGCTCCTGCCGCGACGCAATATTTCGATTTTGATCTAACTCGCGCTCATGAGCAACTAGCTGCTTTGGGCTTTATGGGCGAGTTGGACCGCGATGCTGCATTGGACGGGGCTCCCGTCCCTTCGGGTTGGTCTGGGGATGTGGACGAATCTCCTGAGGCATCCTGGTGGGAGGACGCCCTTGGGGAGTCTATAAAAGAATCCGGCCTGGATTTGGAGCTGCCTTCTATCCCTCCTAAATCGCCAGTTAAGTCCAGCACTCCTAATCCCGAGGTGACTGGGAGCGACCTTGATGCCTCTCCTTCGTCGCCCCCTCCATCTTCCGAGCCTGTAGCTTAGTCTTTATTAGTTTTATGTATTTATTCATTTTGTTTGTTCATTGTACTGGCACAGCTATTTTTATTGAAAAGCCTTTTTGAGTTGAATACATTTTGGATTTGTACGATAGTGATATGCTTTGCTAACATAACTTGTTTATGAAAACATAGCTTGTTTCTGCAAATTCAATTTAATATGGCTCGGCGTCGATGGTAACCTCAATATATCGGAACTATTTGAATCAATATGACTACTTCCAAATATAACCCGACATTTTTCTAGTATAGCTCAGACTATTTTAAATCTTGCAACATCTTAAATATAACCCGACCACTTCGATCTTACAAGTTGTAATGGTTTGGTGGTTTTAGGTTGATTCAACCTAACCTTTTCACCGATCTTTAGTACAGGTTGGATATTTCGAATAAATTCTGGGAGTTTAAGGTTGATCGGATATTTCCAACTCATTCGAGTGGGATATAGTCTGGACAGGATCCCCTTTTTTTATAGGTCAGCTCATACTCTAATCCTGAGGCTATTTATATATCGGGGCGGTTTACCTCTACCTGAAATCGAGGGTATTTCCCTTAGTCATAGATTTGAAGGGCGATTCTCCCTGTAAACGGATCTGAAGGCATTTCACCTGATCAGATGTCACAGGGCGGTTCAACCTTACTCGGATATAAAGGCATTTCACCTGATCAGATGTCACAGGGTGGTTCACCCTTACTCGGATCTGAAGGCATTTCACCTGATCAGATATCTCACGGCGGTTCACTCTTACTCGGATCTGAAGGCATTTCACCTGATCAGATGTCACAGGGCGGTTCACCCGTACTCGGATCTGAAGGCATTTCACCTGATCAGATGTCACAGGGCGGTTCACTCTTACTCGGATGTGAAGGCATTTCACTTGATCAGATGTCTTAGGGCGGTTCACCCTTACTCGGATCTGAACGCATTTCACCTGATCAGATGTCACAGGGCGGTTCACCCTTACTCGGATCTGAAGGCATTTCACCTGATTAGATGTCACAGGGCGGTTCACCCTTACTCGGATCTGAAGGCATTTCACCTGATCAGATGTTATCTCTAGTTTTACTCGATCAACACATTCAGAGATTTTTTGTAATAGACTTTTATTTAAACATCACAAGCTTTTCTCCAAACCTCTTCATACAAAATATTTTTTTAATTGACATATGTTCCAAGGTCTTTTGATGGGTGCCCTTCCATATCATCGAGCTCGTAAGCTCCCCCTACATAAATTCGGATTACCTTGTAAGGGCCCTCCCAGTTCGGCTCCAGTTTTCCTGTTTATCTGAGGGCATCGGCCCGCCTAAGCACCAAATCACCGACTTGGAACTGTCTCTTCCTGACTCTTTTGTCGTGAGCTGCTTTTGTCAGGCTTTTGTATCTTTCCATTCATGCTGCGACCGCTTCTCTTATTTCTTCTATGGTGTCCAACGCCTCCTTCATTATTTCCTCGTTGAACCATCGAACCCGATGGGACATTTCTCCGACTTCTGCCGGGATGACGGCTTCGGACCCGTATACCATACTGAAGAGTGTTTCCCCCGTTGATGATCTAGGTGTGGTCCTCTATGACCATAGTACCAAGCTAAGCTCATCCACCCATCCCCCTCCAGCTTTGTCTAAGCGGGTTTTCATCCCTTGCAAGATTTTTCTGTTAGTTACCTCCACTTGCCCATTAGGCTGCGGATGAGGAACCACAGCGAACCTTTGCTTGATGTGCATCCCCTCGCACCAGGACTGGGTTCTTTTCCCACTGAATTGAGTTCCAATGTCTGAGATAAGTATCTGGGGCGCTCCGTACCTGCAGCAAATGTTGTTCAATAGAAAACTTATGATTCTTTGCTCGGTTATGGTGGCCACGGGCTCGGCCTCTACCCACTTGCTGAAGTAGTCTATGGCTACTACTAAAAATTTCCTTCCTCCCGAGCCAGGTTTAAACTGCCCCATGATATCGATTCCCCATTTAGCGAAAAGACAGGGTGCTCCCATGGTAATCATATCTTCAGCTGGGATGTGAATTAAGGGTGCGTGCATTTGACATTTTTGGCATCGCTTAACCATATCCACTGCTTTCTTGCTCATGGTCGGCCAGAAAAAACCAGCTCTTAGTGTTTTGCTAATTAGAGCCCTTCCTTTGGTATGATCACCGCAGCACCCTTCATGGATTTCTTCCAGTATACCCTGCCCTTCTTCTTTTGAAACGCACCACAGGTATGGACCGAGGTAGGATCTCTTGTATAATTCATCGTTAATGCAACAGAACCTCGCTGCTCTTCGTACAATTTTCATTCTCTTTTGCCTTTCATTAGGTAGTTCTGCCCTTTTTAGGTATGCCAACAAAGGAGTTCGCCAGTCCGCAATCTCATTTACCTCCATCACCTTTTTCACGATGCTACTCTTGGCCTCTCCCAAAATCGTTACTGTCCGTGAGCGACAATCCACTAAGGAGCTTCCCATTTTTGCTAAATAATCAGCTTTTACATTTTCCGCCCTAGGGATATGGATCAACTTCCATTCCCCTAGTTTTTTGGCAACCTCTTTCACTTCCTCAACATACTTCTTCATCCGATCCTCATTTATCTCAAATTTTCCTCCTACCTGTTGCGTGACCAGCTGAGAATCAGAATAAGTAATGAGTCGTCGCGCGCCCAAGTCTATCCCCAGCTGCATTCCCTTAACCAGGGCTTCATACTCGGCCTCGTTGTTAGATGCTTTGAAATCGAATTTTATGGCATACTCTAATTGCTTGCCCTCCGGGGTAGTAAGGACTATCCCTACCCCAGAGCCACTGGTTGTTGCCGATCCATCCACATGTAGTAGCCACTTTCCCTCTGGCGGCGATGGCATAGCCCCCTCTTGGATGAAGTCCGCTAGGGCCTGAGCTTTAATTGCCGTTCTCGGCTCATACTCCATGTCGTATTCCCTCATATCTACCGCCCACTTCACCAGGCGACCTGACACATTAGGTCGCCCTAATATTTCTCTTAAGGGCAAGTTGGTTCGCAGCTTTATTCGATGGGCTAGGAAATACGGCCTCAATCGCTGGGCTGTAATTACTAACGCCAGTGCTCCCTTCTCTAGCTCGGAGTAATTCCGTTCTGCTCCTTGCAAAATTCGACTTGTATAATAAATGGGCTTTTGCTTACTCGTTTCTTCTCTTAGCAAGACCGAGCTAACTGCCCCCTCTCCCACGGATAAGTAGAGTATGAGCTCTTCTCCTGGTACTGGTTTAGTGAGCACAGGCAGCTCGGCCAAATATTCTTTTAATTTTCCGAATGTTGTTTGTGCTTCGGGGGTCCATTCGAACTTGTTCCCTTTTCTTAAGAGTTTAAAAAATGGGTATCCCTTCTCGGCTGAGCGTGATATGAACCGGCTCAGTCCCGCTATTCTTCCTGTTAGTATCTGGATATCCTTGATATTTTTTGGAGGATTCATTTGCAGCACTGCTTTGACCTTTTTCGGGTTGACCTCGATTCCTTGCTCTGCGACTACATATCCCAGAAATTTTCCCGATTTTACTCCAAAAGAGCACTTTGATGGGTTGAGCTTCATTCCGTACGTGCGCAGGTTTTCGAACTTTTCCTCTAGGTCTCTGATATGCTCTTTCGCCTTTACGCTTTTTACTAGCATATCATCCACGTACACTTCCATGTTTCTGCCGATTTGGGATCTAAAGCTTCTGTCAACCATCCTTTGATATGTGGCTCCTGCATTTTTTAACCCAAAAGGCATGCGTACATAACAAAAAGTTCCTTTTGATACCACAAAACTAACCCTCTTTCTGTCCTCGAGTGCCAGGGGAATCTGATGATATCCTTGAGAAGCATCCATCATACTGAGTAACTCGCACCCCGAGGTTGAATCCACCAGCTGATCTATGCGGGGTAACGGGTAGTGATCCTTTGGACATGCTTTATTTAGGTCTCGGAAGTCCATGCACATCCTCCACTTCCCCTGGCGTTTCCCTACCATGACAGCGTTGGATAGCCACTCTGGAAATTGGATCTGTGTTATGTGTCCTGCTCGGAGGAGCTTGTCAACTTCTTCCCCAATGATCCCATCCATCTGCAGCCCAAAATGCCTCCTCTTCTGCTTTACTGGTCTTATGGTTGGGTCGATGTTTAATCTGTGCTCGGCAACTGTTGGGCTGATTCCCACCAGATCCTCGGCTGCGAACGCGAAAATGTCCACAAATCTCCTTAGCAGGCAGATAAGGCTTTCCCTTATCCCATCGTCCAACCGACTTCCCACGCGAGTTTTTGTTTCTGTCTTTCCCGGAACCAATTCTATTTCTAGCAACTCCTCATTAGGCTTGACGCCTTCTTCCTCGGCTTCCTCGGGCGCCTTTGATTATTTATTCTTTTTAAACTTTGGATCCGGGCCTCCTAGCTCGGATGTCCTCTTACCGCGCTGTACTCCCTGTTTTACCATTGTCTGGTAACAAGATCGAGATACAAACTGATCCCCGGCTACTTCCCCTACCTCGCCTCCTACGGGGAATTTTACTTTCATGTGCGCAGTAGATGCCACTGCTTCGAACTTGTTGAGTCCCGGTCGCCCTAGAATGGCGTTATAGGCCGATTTGGTGTCCGACACTAAAAACCTGAGTGTCTTGACCTTCCGATTAGGTATCCGACCTAATGCTACCGGAAGCACCACTTCTCCAACCGGTTGCACCTCGGTCATGCAGAACCCATAAACTGCGGTATCTACTTTCTTTAATTCCACATCAATGTTCATCTGTTTGAAACAGTCATAGAATAAGATGTCAACTGAGCTTCCTGTATCGATGAATACTCTTTGCACATCGTAACTGGCAATCTCCGCGGTGATGACCAGTGCGTCATTATGGGGCGCATGTATCCCGCTATAATCCGCAGGGCCGAACTAAATGATAGGCCCGCTGCCTACAGAGGCGACCTCTTCTAACTAATGACACCTAGCCTTTCGCGTGTGAGCTTTCCTGGCCTGATTAGAATTTCTGTCGGTTGGTCCTCCTGAGATCATGTGGATCACTCCTTTCTTAGCTGGGGATGCAGCGGGTCCCCGAGGGGCTTCTCTTTTCATCCCCGTCCCCCCTTGGGGCATGGATGGTTGCCTCCGGCCTCCATCCCTCTGCTGATATGTGAACTCCATTAGATGCCCCGCTCGGACCAGCCTCTCGATCTCGTCTTTAAGGTGCTTGCACTCATCTGTTTTATGCCCATAATCATTGTGGAATGGACAATAAAGCTCGAATTTCTGCTGGCTGGGCCCATTAGAACGAGATGAAGGCCACTCGATAACCCTATTCATCTTACCTTCAACTGCTTCCAAAAACTGGGCTCTCCTCATTGTTAATGGGATGTATTGGTCAAATCTTGGTCGCCTTATAACGGTATCGCTCTTCCTTCGGTCTGTGCTCTGGTCTATCTTTCCACGCGTCATTTCCTCCCGAGGCAAATTTCCTTGAAAGGTATATTCCTCGCGCCGTAACAATCTGCTAGATCCCCTTTCCCCATTTTCGGGCTTTTCTTGCAATTCTTCCATATCCTTCTCGGAATCTTCAACATTAATGTATTTTGAACATCGGGCTAAGACCTCGTCAAATGTTCTGGCCGGTTTTTTAGCCAATGAGGTGCGTAGCAGTCCAGGCCTTAGTCCCTTCGTCAAGGCACTGGTCTTTACCTCTTCAGACGACGAGGGTACCTCCAGACATGCCTTTGTAAATCGGGTCACATAAGCTCTCAGCGCTTCTCCGGAGTACTCCTTGATGCTGAACAAGGACATGAAGGTCTTTTGGTGTGCCCTGGCACTTCCAAAGTGAGTCAAGAACGCTGAACTGAAAGTTTTGAAGCTGGTGATTGACCCAGGGGGTATCTGGTGGAACCAATCCTGAGCTGACTCCGTCAGTGTAGCCAGGAATGCTCTGCAACTAACGGCATCCGAATATTGGTGTAGTACGGCCATGTTTTCGAATCGGTACAAATTTCGGGTAGGATCTGAGAGTCCATCGTAGGTGAAGGTAACAGCCCTAAACCCATATGGTAGTTCGGCCTGCAGTATGCCTTCCGAGAAGGGATGGTCTGGATGACTCTCCGTGTCCTTCCACACAACCCTCTGTTGCAACTCCTCTAGCTCGTCTTGCATACTGGATATTAAGGGATCCATCGTTTTTTCCTGTCTAGATCGCTCCCATATTCTTGGATAACTCTCCCCATGCTCTTCCTGCTGATCAATTTCCTCCGGCACATCCGAAAGGATGGGTATTACTTTTCGTGGTATTCTTTGCTTTTCGACCTCCCGACTCTTCTGGATCGCATTGGCAATTATGTCGGCTAAGGCTTCCTTCGTCAGTGTGATTGTGCTGGGTGCAGCTTCTTCTACTGGGGTGACGGGTGTTTTTTCAGAGTCGATTCTCCACCCGCAGCTGCTAGTTCCTCTTCTAAATTTCAGGGTATCAACTCCCCTATTTTCTTTTGGTTCATTTCTTCCGCCATTACTGACCTCACGTCTCAGCTCAAAGTGACTCGATGTCACACGTCCCACAGACGGCGCCACTTGATGTAACCGAGCTGATCAGCCACCAAGAACCGGGTTAATCTCAGGAGTTTATCTAAGAAAACCCGAATGTATGAAGTATTGCCATTTCTCTCTAAAATATGCTGTAATTTCAGAATTATGCTTAGCCTTTGAAGGAAAGCCCCCCTCCTCCTTTTATAGAAGGGAGAGCCGCCTATCCTTTAAGATCTTTCCTGTTTTTTAGGGAGGATCCCGGATATCCAGGGGTTCAGGCTGCGATTTCTCATCCCTGGATTTCCGGGATTGAAGAGTATGGGCTCTCAGTTCCCGAGTCTCTGGGATTTTGTTAGGTGAGTCGAGATGTCCTTTCCTGAGAGTTCGACCTTCATGAGCCCGGCGATTCCCGACCCCAGTTATGACTTAGTAGGTCGGCTCATATTATAAAGGATCACTTAGGTCGGGACACTCTTATCCAAATCCGTAGGTCGGCGAGGCCTTCGAGGTCGGCTCTCTCTTAGTAGAGGTCACAGGTCAGTGGGGCCTCCGAAGTCGTCACTCTCTTATCTGAGGTTATAGATCGGAGAGCCCTCTGAGGTCGGCATCTTCTTATCTGAGGACATAGGTCGGATTTCATTAGTCTAAGAAAACCTTCCTTTACTCAAAGATTGTTATGTCGGCTTATATTGGTCCTTTTTTAAACCGGGTTTTTACGGAGGGTACATTCGTCGTCCTGTCAACCACCATCCGAATCAACATGAGACAAATCACTATCGCGGCTACGTTTTTGCGGAGTGATTTCTGACATTGTTGAACATAAACAATTTCTTCAAAAAATAAAGGGCACAATCTTCAAAAAGGTAAAGTATGCTTGCTCGTCCCCATCCGCCACAAGCACCTTCATCAAATATCTAGTGACAACATAATATATATGGATAGTCACCAAGGATTAAAAATTGCAACTATCTTTTAATCTATAGATAGGTTATAGTAATAGAAACCTTACAATGATAGATCCAATTGGTCTGTTGCACTTCTTACAATAATCCCCCACATTGCTTCCTTTTGGAACACATTTGTAACATCTCTTATTTTCACATGATTGATAATACCATGACTCTTCAGGGTGAAAGTCAACTAATATCCCCTACAGGTATAAGTTCCAACCTATATATTGAAATAAAGACAGTAAGACAAATATCATAAAATCAACCCAAAATACATAAGTAGATATAATGAAAGGAAGTTTACTGCATCTGAGATTTTTATCTCCTTAATGGTCCTTAGAGAATAAGCATTCAACCATTATTTACTGTTCAACTTTCGAGCACCATTGGAAATCTCAGATATGGTATAACTGCTCGAAGCTCCACTAACACCGCGCCTTATTGTAATGTTCATTTAAGGAATATCAAAACAAATAAAATACAACATATAAAAAATATTCTTTAACAACTTTAATATGAACAAAATATATATTTGCACACCTCAAAATAAAATTCTTAACCTCTTGAATATCAAGACGGATAAAGAACCTGCTTGCGTGTTTCATTGTAGCTACTTAAATTAACAGGAAGAATCTAAAATCTACCTAACTCAAAACAAATAAAGATTCAAACATAATGTACGAATCTAAAATAAAGTTTGATTTGCAGTACAATTTAAATCAACAGCAAGAATCTAAAATCTACCTAACTCA
The DNA here is from genome assembly GCA_033398695.1 of Orobanche coerulescens. NCBI lineage: Eukaryota > Viridiplantae > Streptophyta > Magnoliopsida > Lamiales > Orobanchaceae > Orobanche > Orobanche coerulescens. The sequence continues at coordinate 59,678,676 of CM065809.1, read as the reverse complement.
AAACAAATAAAGATTCAAACATAAAGTAAAATGTAGGAATCTAAAATAAAGTTTGATTTGCAGTAAAATTTAAATTAACAGCAAGAATCTAAAATCCACATAATTAAAAACAAATAAAGATTCAAACATTAAATTAAAATATAAGAATCTAAAAGCACGTAACTCAAAACACAAAATAGGAACCTCTAAAATAGGAATATAAAATAAAGTTTGATTTGCAGTAAAATTTAAATTAACAGCAAGAATCTAAAATCTACCTAACTCAAAACAAAAAAAGATTCAAACATAAAATTAAAATATAAGAATCTAAAATCACGTAACTCAAAACATAAAAGGCTCAAACATAAAAATAAAAATGTGAACCTCTAAATTTTATTAACACTGCAAATCGCAAATCCATAAAATGAATACTCAAACGTAAGAATGAAATTCAAACCTCTATAATTTGATATCATTGCAAATTGTAAAGTCACAATAATTAGTTCCGTATCACTGCTTGACATGTTGTTCATGAATAGCTTGAGTTGATTCGCAAAGGACTCCCGCAACACGCATGTCAACCGTGTGCCACTGTTACAAATAATGAATATATTTTCATTTAAAATATTGTCAAATAATTAATAAAAATTCAAATAAAAATATCAAACTAAAACCCCGAATTATCATAGCGCGACAGTGTTACAAATTATATGCAATAGATAAAAGCAAATAAAAAAACTAATAGATGAATCATACTCTGTGTCAACTAATGTTATGTTGAAAAACAGTAATAATTGAATCATACTCTGCATCAACTAATGTCATGTCACACTTTGCAGCCTTGCCGTTTCTCATTTCCACCGACTCTATGCTAATATTTCTAGTCTTTACCTTGCCAAGAACATCTGCAATATCTATGTATTTTGAATGTCAATCCATCATAAGGTATGAGAAAGTTGCAAGATAAATTTAGAATTTAATTCACATAAGTAAATATATTAACCCAAGACTAATGATATATCATGTTTGCAGATATCCCTAAAAGAAATAAAATTAAATCTATTTTCAGCAATCTGTAAGCATTCCACAGATTGAAGCACCTTAGTTGCAGGGCCAAAGCCAATCCTCTTCTCATGTTTGATCTTTGAACTTTACAAATTAGGCTTGTTCCCTAACACTTGAATTTTTTTAATAAGAATTATATGGCCCTCTTTCAGCAAAGGAAGGAGCTTCCTTTTCGATTCAACTGAGATGGAAGACAGAATTTTTTCGCCCCGCAAAAAATAGAAAAACTTATAAAATGCATAATTTTTTAGTACATAAAATGAAGTAATGCAATAACCATAAAATTGGAGGTTGTTACCCGTTCATCAATTATAATCATTTCCAATCCTTCCTTGCCAGATAAATATTTCTCAACCCACAAAAGAAGAATTCTCACTACAGCAGTTTTGGTCCGTGTTTTATCGTCGATTGCATTTAAATGGATGATTCCATTAGTCTTCAACATTTCTTTTATTCTGGATAAACTAAAAAAAATTATGAGAATAGCCATAATTTTTCACCCAAAACCAAAATTATGAAATATGACTTTTGTTGATGTTAATAATAATATGATGTCGTGAGAATAGCTTGATATTTCATACATCTTCCATATTAAGAATCAATTAAAGTACATACCACGAAGACTAATGGAATGAGCTGCAATGAGCACCTTTAAGACGCAAAAAAATGAAAATAAAACACATATTCCCTCTACAGTAGTGGAAAATCTATTAAAAGATTTCAAACCCACTTAATATTTTATTTTGGAAAATGTTAAAGATGGGGATGCATTTTTAGTTATGTTGGAATATTCTATTCCACATAATTATAAAACGGTTTTGATGATGAGTTGATGATGAGTTTCGATCAAAGAAAACAACAATAGAACGAAGCAAAAACAACAATAAATCAAGAAGGAGTCATAGTCGCACAAACTGGGCAGAATAGCAGATAATGCACGCTAGGAAACAAACTAGCACACGCTAAATGAAGGACCTAACGTACGCTATGAATATCGTATAACGTACGTAATATAACGTTAGCTAAAGACTCACCTGATGTCACCTGATGAATAATGCAAGCTATGTGCAAAGTTAATGCACGCTAAGGATGATGATTAACGTACGTAATGGACACCAGTTAGCGTACGCTATGAGAGTTGAGATACGAATTCAAACAACACAACTATTGGAAGATTCGGAGCAAAGACAAAATGGCATGCAACGATCTTATGACTTTAAGATGTTAACGTACGCTACGTAGCCAGATTAGCATATGCAACACAATGTACTTAACGTACGTAATGGAGAAACCTAACATACGTAAAGGTTGGACAGAAGCTACTGGATTGAATCAACAAGCAGATAACGTACGCTATATAGAAGGATTAAAGTTCACTAAAGGCTTAACGTACGCTATGCATGAAGCATAACGCACGCTAAAGAGAGGCAGTAGCTAATGGCTAGTTGAGGCCTTAGGCCTATAAATACCAAGTCATTTGGTATCATTCTACACAACAACTCTAAGCAAAGTATATATACTTCAGATATTGTTATACTCATCTTCGTTGTTGTAATCGGTCTATACTATTAAGAGTTTGAGTGTTCATACACTAAACATACACGAGAGGAAACAAAAGATTGTAGATTGATTCAATGTTATTAGGATCGTTGATCCAATATTATTAGAATCATATCTAAATCTAAGTGAGGTTTGTCTAGTACTAATCGAAAGCTAGATAAGTTGATTCCTTATGCGATAGAAAAGAAAAACGGTATAGCTTGGACCGACAAAAAGACAAGAGCATAACGATTTATCTTGGACTGATTAAAGACAAGATTTTAATGGTATCTCCCGAGCTGATAGAAGATGAGGTGTAGAGGTTTATCTTAAGCCTAAGGAAATGGATACGAAGAGAGGACGTGGGCATATTTGGCTGAACCTCAATAAATCTTGTGTCGTTTATCTTTCGCATTTTATTATGCTTCCACAAATGCAAAAGAGTTTGAAAACTCCACTCCGCCATATTATCCACCATTCTAAGTAGGGTACCAATTCCCAATAATTGGAATCGGAGCGGGTATCCATAAAAGTCGGCTTAACATCCGAGGAGAAGAGATCCAATGGCGTTTCAATTTGCCCCGGTCGAAATTCTTGCTTTAAACTGACCTCCATTTTTTGATGAATCGAACTTTATGACGTGGAAAAAGAAGATGTATATTTTCATCCGAGCCTATGATATTGAGCTCTGGAAAGTTATTTGCCTAGGTCCGAAAATTTCAACAAATCCGGATGGCTCCCTCAAAAGCTTCAAAGAGTACGATGATGCGGATTGAAAGAACGATAATCACAATTATAGAGCAACACAATTGCTATATTGTGCTTTAAATCTAGAAGAACACAACCGGATATATATAACACCCCCAATCTGCTCGGGAATATTACACCGCTGCAGACCCTCTCCCTAAGGATCTACTCGGCTAGATACCAACACAAGACATCACATAAATGCTAACATGGCTGAATAATAAATCCATAGACCGATTTGGTCTTACATCAATAAAATACAACATCAACTTCATATATATTTCCTTTACAAAACTCATACCCGCACAGGGGTCAAAATACAACAACATTCTCATAAGACGGCAGAACACTACAACGAAAAGAATAATACAATTCAACCAACAAATCTCAATAATGGCCCTCATGTGATTAGTATCATTTGTCTTCCATCATCCTTCGCACCAATCCCCTGGTTCGCTCCCCCAAAAACCTGCACGTGCCTGAATGCAATAACAGACATCCACCTCCGATTACTCGGGGGTTAGCAAACTGGAATTTTGCTAGGGGAAGTACATAACCATACAAAAAGTAACAAGCAAATAGTACCATGAATCAGATACGACAATCGGTTGCCAAAACATTCCCGATAGGTTTTATTAATTAGAAAGGAAACGACGAAGTATTTGAAAATAAACTCATCATCTCAGGGATTTTACAAGTAGAATTTTTTGGACCTCGAGTCCCAAGTTACAAAACCTTTTCCAAAATGGATAGGGCCTTAGCCTGATTCTTGTTTCAAAATACAATAGCTAGGATATCATTACGGGCCCGTGACTCAACATCAAAATATTATCCAGTCAATCACTGTCCGTACTCGTCAAGTAAAGAACGCCAGAGGTCACGACGGACTGTACCCGGTTCCACACATTCACTGTTTATACACATCATGCAACGAACCGCAGAGGTCACGACGGACCGTACCCGGTTCCACACATTCACTATTTGTACGCATTATGTAACGAACTCCAGAGGTCATGACGGACCGTACCCGGTTCCACGCACTCTCACTTCACCACATATATCGATCATATCAACACATTACCACAAACAAACAAACATTACTACAAATATGTCCGGCCATTCGACAATACACCACAATACATGTCCAAGTGTATAATCAATCCGACACAATTATCTTAATCATCACGACACTACAATTATGAATAATCAGGCACAACACAAACACACGATTAACATAACCAACACGATTCCACAACATTATACAAGCAAGGATATCATTTATACCATCAAATGTTCGAAATAATCAATTCATAATCAATTCACACGAATTATATCCGCGAGGGTAAACCAAATCATTGTAGACTCAACACGTAATCTCTATTCACAAAACACAAATAGTATGAGTAAGATACTTGCCTCAACAATCGATACCGAAACTCCGACGAGCACAGCACAACCGAAAAAACCTCGAACACCTACACTCGTCCATGAAAAACAATGAAAATACAATTACTACGAGTATAGCGACTGAGAACAATGAGAAACACACCCAAGAATCAAAGAAAAAATCCGTTGGGTCATTTAATCGGACATTAAATGCTCAAGGCTCCCTTAGAACACAAAAATCATGGTTGGACTCAAACAAACTCGAGATACGGATATACAATCTATAGAACACGATTAATAATACCCGATAACATGATCCAACCCACTAAAATCAGATGAACATCAAAATCAAAAAGAAAATCCCGAAGGTCAACCCAAAGAGATTTCAAGGAGTTACCTTTCATCCGGACGAACTTTAGCGTAGGATGATGATAAACATGGATAGGGATCCCCAAAATGATGATCAATGATACCTTCGATCACTACTCTCGAAACTTGCCAAAATCGCGAAGGAAGAAGAGAAAGGGGAAGAAATGGCAACTGACATGTCGCCCTGCCATTAAATATCTGGACAGTTGGGTAGCCATGGCCGGTTATGGCCAAAAGCCATGGCTGGTTACGGCCGTAAGTGCTCGGCAGGACTCGGCTATTTAAGGTCTGGGCACCGGGTCACTCGGCCATTTTTCACTTTTTCTTCATTCTCTCGCGACCCTTCGACGGAAATTAAGGGTTTTGATCGGAAATCAGTAGTACATCAGTTGGAAAGCTTGAATCATGATTATTATCATCATATAATCCTTGTTCTTCGCCTGTATCGAGGTATTTTGGCTTGAACCCATGTTTTTGAAGATTTTGGGGATTTTCTTTTTGATTTCGATTCCAATCCATTTTTGACCAATTAATTGTTGTATAAATGTTGTTTTAAACATGTTCTACAGATTGGATACTCATATCCTTGATTCGTTCGGCTCAAGGAGTGATTTCTTTGTTCTTGGAGGGTCTTGAACATTTAATGCTCGATTAAATGTTCGAATGAGTTTTCCTTCGATAGTTTGATGAGGTTTCCATTGTTTTCGGTTTAGATTCTCGTTGTAATTGTATATTTGTTGTTTTGCTAGAGGATTGTCGGTGTTCGGGGTTTTTCCGGGCTGTGCCATATTCATAGGAATATTCGGGTGCCGACAATCGAGGCAAGTATCTTATTATACGACTTGTATCTTGCGACTAGAAATCACGTATTAGGTTAATGATGATTTTGCTTGCCTTCGTAAATATGTTCCGTTTGAGTTGGTTATGTATTCCGCAAATTTGAAGGCTTTGTTATGATCGTGTTATATTGGTATATGTGTTAGGTGTTATGCCATTTGTGCAGGATTGCGATGTACATATGGGATGGTTCTACACTTGGTTGTGCAATATATTATGTATTGATCGTAAGTTATGTTGGTTGTGTGTCGTTGATTGATGACATTTGTTGTGAGTGTTGAGATTTTGTTATGTGCACGTGATGTACGATTTTGTGGTGATCAATGTGATTGATTAACCGTGTTCATTGTTGTATGAAATGTGAATGTGAATATGTGTGTGATTGCTAAGTTCACTCGTGATGGTTCGACGGGACCTACGAGGACTCGTGGCAGTGGACTACGGGGTCAGAACTTAGTGAGGTACTAAGGTCCAATCGTGCTGGTCTGATAAGGCCTACGATAACACATGGCAGTGGACCATGAGTTTAGGGCACAGTATGTCCAACCGGGTGAGCTCGACGGGGCTTACGGTGACACGTGGCAGTGGACTATGGTGTTGGGACTGTGTGTCTGATTGTTGTGATCGATATAGTCCGTGTGGGTTGTCGAACCTACGGAGACACGTGACAGTGGATCACGGTGTCAGAATTGATTATGTTTGGTTCTTTGTGCGTGGAATAGTCCGTGCGGGTTGTTATACCTACGGAGACACGTGACAGTGGATCACGGTGTCATGAGTATGTTTTGACAATCAAGTTTTGAAAGGAAAAAGTTTTATCAAAATGAATGTTGGATCAAGTTCCGAGCGATTGGGTAAATGTTTTTCGTGTTGTGAACTGTTGAGTTATGAATCAATATTTGGGTTAAGACCCTAAAGTTTTTCGAAAGGATTTGTAACTTGGGACTTGAGGCCTTAAAGATTTTTGTTCCTAAAATTCCCGAGATGATAAGTTTAGTTTCAAATGCTTCATAGATTATTTTCCTTTGTTAAAACCTCCCGGGAATATTTTGGTACTTGGTTATTATATTTGATTCATGGTTAATGTTTGCTCGTTACATTTCGTATGATTTGATACATGCACTAGTAAAATAGTGGAGTTTTACTAACCCCCGAGTAATCGGGGGGTGGATGTCCGTTTTGCGTCCAGGTACATGCAGGTTCAGGGGAGCAGTCATAGGATTGGCACAGGAGGATGACGAGCTGCGATACTAATCAAGAGTTGAGAGTTGTTTTGATTTTCGTTGTGTTGTCAGAGTTGATTTCAGTATTCCATTGTATTGTGTTTCGACCCCTTTTTAGGTAATGTTGTTTTAGTCAATCTTGTTGATTGAGTTGTGTGACCTCTTCGGTCTGTGTATTCACGTGTAAGTGACCTTAACGATCTGTATTATTTTATTGTTTGACCCTGGCCGGGCAAACATTTGGTCGTTTTGTAAGGTTTAGCCTGGTAGATCCTCATGAAAATGGGTCTACGGCGTGTAATATTCCCATATGGTTTTAGGGGTGTTACATTTATGGTATCGGAGCCTAGGTTGCGGAAACCTAGGCTGTAGGGTCAAGTCGAGTCGTGATTTGTCGAGTATTGTGTGGTTTTGTCATTCGAGATGTCGAGTGACAAGTTGAGTTGTGCGTAGTCACAACGTGTTGGATATGTTGTCGGATGAGATTAGTATCGTGGGCGACCGTCATCTCCATGCGGCCTGTGGACGTAAATCTCCCCTTTTATGAGAGGTACCTGTGTATCATGATTTTATCTAAGTGAGTTAATTGCGGTGCATAATTTTATTTGCACGGTGTTGTGTAATATAGCTGTATTTAATACTTGTGGCACATAGTATATGTATAAAACTGAGCGTATTGTTGTTTTACCTTTGAACCACCGTGTGGGGTGGTATTGTAATACCCGAGATTCTAATGTGTATTTTGAACCTTATGACATTGTATATGTTGTATTTGATCTGAGTATTATCCTTCGTATTTCATGATCCTGTGCTGTTGAGCATATGATTTTACGAATGATGCTGTTCATAATTGTATTTGTGCACTTGTAGCGCACGCTAACGTCTGAGCGTAGCCTACGCTAATTGATTTTTCTAGCGCACGCTATGTATGAGCCATAGCGCGCGCTATACGTAGTCAACTTGATTAAGACAGGGTGGTAGGTGAGATCAGACCGCATATCTTTGTTGGCATATGTCGGAATGAATCTGGACGGCTTTTGGAAAAGTTGAGTCAACGGTGCTTAGCGCATGCTAATGGTATGAGGCTAGCGCATGCTAAAGTTGAGTACAGTGAGGTCAGTAAAGCTTCGTATGGTCGCTAGCGCACGCTATATGGTGTGGTAGCGTATGCTAATTGCTGTACTTAGCGCACGTAAAGGATGTTAGCGTACATTAAGCCGAGACCAGACCGAGACAGTCGACTGCAAGACCTTTAGCGCACGCTAAAAATATAGCCGTAGCCGCGCTAATAACCATTTTCTATATATAGGACAGCACCCTCTTTCATTTTCAGACAGGCACTTCAACCCACACTCAAGTTTTGCGACTTTGAGAGTTACCCTCTCCATCTTGAACCTTCATAACAACCTCCTAACACATCGTTGAAGGTGAGGAGCTTTGAGGATTGGTGTTCAAGCGTCCAACGTTGAGTTCATCAAGAGTTTTCGTTTTTTCTTTCCATAGAAGGTATCTGTCGCTGCCCGAGCTTAGAATTCGTGTTCTTATTTAGATTATGACCTTTCTCCTAGAATTAACAAGGTTATGGATAACTCATTAGGTTGAACACCATACCTTATAAACTTGAAGTAATCATATTAGAACTCCTTTGAGTAAGAAGATCACAACCGAACCTTATTGAGTTGAAACTAAGAATCTGATTTCTGAGGTTGTTGTATATTTTAGGTTGTCTTTTATGAATCAATTGTATGTCGGTGTATTGTTATTGTCATTACCTAGAATGAGATCTTTAGCAAAGAGATGAATTCTTAGAGTGGTCACTAAGAAATAATCCTCGGATAATATGAGGTGACCTTCAACGTAATTCACAACTCGTAATGATTACTGGGTTTGTTTATCTTCATGTTGATGATTCGAACGTAGAGTGTTGATGGGTGACAATTACTTTGTACGAAAAACATTGGCAAAGAAGGCAGCTTGTAGAAAAATGAATTGTAGAGATGAATTAACCTTGAACTCGGATTGACGGTGTTATATAACCAAACCTGGTAATGACATCGATAATCAGAAGTCGAAGTACGAATTTATGGTGATTTGAGTGACTCTAGATCGACCGAACGTTCGCCGGGTGAGTTGAACCGTGAGCCGGCTAGCTTAGAGTGTTAACCCGACCGTAGTAGACATTAGATGTTCGTACGTTTAACTTGTTTTGAGTTGTCGTTATTTTTCCTGTTTGTTTAGAGGGCCGAGCATTGCGAATGATTGATCAAAGGAGGCGGCCTTCGAGTGTGTTGAGATCATTGGAGTAATTAGTTCTTGCCATCTTTGAGGCAAGTATCGGATTTGAAACTTGTTAATATTAGAATGTTGATCATGTATACGTTTATTCAAGTTGTTGGTGAGATTAGTTCTTTTGAATTGCTATGGTATTCGTGATTGATTTCTTGATTGTTCATGATGATGGACATATCGATTTTTTGCATATGTATATGCACGATTTGTATTTATGTATGATCCGGAGAGATCAAATGATCTATGATGAGGGCGCTGGATCGGATGTCCACCATGTGTTGGTCCGACGGGATCATCATGGGGATCTATGCTGAGGGCGCTGGATCGTTGGACGGGTTTTCCACCAGGCATTGGTCCGACGGGATCATCATGGGGATCTATACTGACTGGATCGTTGGATTACCCTGTATTGTGTTGATGGAATCGTGAGGATTCGCATTGTTGGATTCCGGTGACGGAAGTCCGTTTTGTATGATTTAGGATGCATAGTTATTGCATAATAGATTTATGTATTATGATACTTGTACTAGCATCGTTTTGCTAACCACTACGGGAGTGGACATTTGTTTTGATGTTCAGGAAGTCGAGGAGCGGGGAAGCAGCCACAGTTTTGACATGACGATGAAGGGTCTCAGTGATGTTAATTGTTCCTATCTTGTCTTTCTGGGTTATTTTCAGTACTCGAGTACGTGTGTCTCGTGATGTTTTCGAGGTGGTTGTAATAATGGACTTATTTGAACTATTCAAACTAGTTTTGTAATCTAAACGTTAATAGTACTTCTGTATTATTTCTACTTTTCTTTAAATTGGCCTTGCAAATTCTTATATAAAGGATTTACGGCGGTGTAATTATTCCGAATATCTCGAGGTGTTACAGAATATGGCATCGGAGCTAAGATTCATGGATATCTTGGTAGTCAGGTGTAGTTGGGTCTGTTTACGTTATTTGATTTATGGGTCGTTTTTAACATCACTGCTCAGCCAGCGTCGTCATGTGGACCGTGGTTGTAAGTCTCCTAATCTTTTATATTACCGTTTTATTTAATTTCTATTCTGTGAATATTGACGGACCTTCTTTTAGAAAATTTTGCCCTGGATATTGAGTGTTTGTATTTACAGTATGTTGAGGGGAGGTTGTGGACGCGGACGCGGACCTAGTAATGCGAGACAGGAGGATTCAGCTTCTACCCCAGAATTATCGGCTAGTCGAACCGATTCCCATTCTGGAGGACAACAGGGATCAGCAAATGACAACGCAAATCCTAACATGGCGGGGGTGCTTCGACAGGTGGTCGCTCAGATGACCCAGTTTGCTCAGGTGGTTGACCGCATGCAGACAACGATGGGCCAGCAGCGCAATGAGGATGACCGGGGAGACACGTGGCTTACGGAAGTGGTCAAATTGCACCCACCAAAATTTGACGGTTCTGCTGAGATGCCTACTTGGGATCACTGGCTGAAAGAGTTGGAAAAGAAATTCGCGGGGATCAACTGTCCCGATGACCGAAAGATTCCGATCGCCCAGTATTTTCTGACTGGGGAGGCTTTCGACTGGTGGGAGGCTGTTCGACCCGAGGATCATAATGCTGACTGGACGGAATTCAAATTGATGATGGAAGCAAAATATTGTCCTCGTCCAGTTAGAGAGGATAGAGTCCAAGAGTTTTTCTCCCCGCAGAGTTCGGAGGCATCTGTGACAGACATAATCAAGACTTTTAATCACCAGCTGACTTGTGTGCGACACTTGGTCAGGACCGAGGTGGAGAAGATTTTCCATTTCGACATGCGGATGAAACCCGAGATTCAGCAATATATGTCCGGATTTGAATGTACCTTGAGACAGTATCAGGACAAAGTGCTGGCCTACGACATGAAAGAGGCAGCGATGGAGAAATCGACAGAAGCGAAGAAGCAGAAAGTGTTTGGCAACTTCACGGAGAACAAGAGTGGTGGGCCCCTGCAAGGGCTAGTCTCCATTTCATTCATCTATGAGACCTCCGCATCCTTCCCGAGGTGGAAAGAAGTTCCGGACAGCATCAACAGTTTTAGACGCAACGAAGAAATGTTATAACTGTGGTAAAGCAGAGCATGTTCAGCGTGATTGCTACGCACCTTCTGTGACATGTTTCGAGTGTGGATAGGAAGGCCATCGTGCGACTTTTTGCGGAAATGTGACTAGATCTTTTGGTACTCGCACTTTTGCACCAGTTCCGAAAGAGACAAGTGTGAACCAGACACAGCATAGTGGTTTCCAGCAGCAAAGTGTTGGGAAAAGAGAGGCGTCCAGTGCTGGGTCCGTTCCTCCGCGCCTTTACGAGATGAGGAGGTCAAACGATCAGAACACTGCTGTTGCATCAGGTATGATTCAGATCATTTTGCAACTAGTTAGTGTCTTATTCGATTTAGGAGCTACACATTCTTTCATATCATTGAACTGTGTTAATCGTTTGAAAATGTCGTGTTAATATGATTGTGAGCCTTATGTTGTGGGATTACCGAGTGGAGAGAGAATTGTGGGAACCCTCGAAACTAGAGATTTTCCAGTGTCTATAGGAGGGAGAGATTGGCCATCAAATCTTATTGTGGTCGACATCCATGGTGACGATTTAATTCTCGGAGACGATTGGCTCAACCGTTATGGGGCTATTTTGAATTACCGAAGGAGAATTATTTCTATCATTGCTGATGATGGATCTGAACATTTATTCAAAGGATGGAGACCGGGAAGCTCAGGAAAATTGATCAAAACCATGAAAGTAGTGAAATTACTGAAGCAGGGTTGTCACGGATTGTGGTGTTATGCCATGAAGAAAGAAGAAGGAGTAGAAATATCGTCTATTCCAGTTGTGAACGAATTATCAGACGTATTCCCTGACGAACTACCTGGGTTACCTCCGCGGAGAGAAGTAGAGTTTAATATCGAATTAGAGCCTGGAGCCGCACCTATTTCCAGAGCACCATACCGTATGGCGCCAACCGAGATGTATGAATTAAAGAAGCAGCTTGAGGAATTATTGCAGAAGGGTTACATTCAACCTAGCGTTTCTACTTGGGGAGCACCCGTCCTCTTTGTTCGGAAGAAAGATGGATCCCTCCGATTGTGTTGTTGGGATTCCGAAAATAAAACGAAATACGCAGCGGAAATAAATACGAATCCCAAACAGGATCGATCAAGTAACGTATATACGAAAAATAAATACGAAGATAAAGATCATACCCTTTAAGCCTTTGAAATAATTCTTCGTAAAATTGGATGACGATCACGAACCTCGTCCCGAACACGAAATCCCTTTGTTCCAAGCACCGAAAGTTCGAAGCCTCTACTTCACACGCGTCGGAAGTTGCCCGGAAAAATTTCGACGAGACTCCGTTCTCCAAGAACACGGCTAGGGAACTCGTAGGAATTTTTTCTCTCAATTTTTCTTAACTTTTATAACACCTTTAAGATGAAAATTATAGAAAAGAAAAAATTTCTCCTCCCTCACATAAACTCACGGCAGGCAGCTTTCAATGAATGAGTATGAGTTGTTTTTAGTTTTCTCATCTCATCATTTATAATGTAATGATATATATATATATATTATAAAGGAATAATTATTCCTTTACAACTATCATTCACAATTATGTGGGAATCTCAGCTCTAAGTGAGTTCCCACACACATGCAAGATCATGCCATGCCATGAGGAGTGGGTGGCCACAAGGAAGTTTCCTAGAAAACGAGCCGAGCCACTCGGCTCGTACGGACGTTCACAAACGACTCAGATTAAATACACTCCTTTTAATCATCAATGTATTTATATTAATTAATTAATCTAATTAATTAATTATATCAAATACAAATATATATTTCTCTAAGAAATATAATTTATGAATTAAATTAATTACCCTAGAACTTAATTTAAATTCATAAGACCGATATTTGATTTATCCGATAAATCATAATTAGATATCCAATATCTAATATTAATAGAGAGATAATAAATTTACATTTATCCGTCAACGCTCCCGATGCGCGACTCGTAGGTCCGTCTCACTGGCATTGGGAGGAACCAATGAGTGCGGGCGGACTTAGCCGACTAGCGGGCCTCACTGTAAACCCGATCGAGAACGAATGAAGGGATCATTCCGTAACCATTATGTCGTGAATACTATATACGTATAGACCCTTCATCGATGTCCCGGTCAAGTCTTCGGGTCACGGTAAAGTCAAACCCTACTATTGACTAAACTCTATACATGTGTTAATGCAAATCAAGACCGACTGATTAATAGTGTATCTAATACGACTATATCAGAATGCTTTGGCCAAAGACTTATGATCTTATTTGCCATTAACCGTATAGGACATTCGCCTGCTCACTAACAGGAGATAGAATCCTTTCTTGGCGTACAGTAAAGACTGCTACCTGCCCATATAGTCCGCACTTCGAGGTCGACTCAGCAATTTAGCAAATGAGTCTAACTACTCTAATGACAAACTAAACGTCACAGGCACATCTTCTACTGAACCCTCAAGTCAAAGGTCCACATATACTATCACAACCTTTCGATTCGTCATCGACTCTCCGAGAGTGAATACCGTGTGACTGAATCGAGTATGAGTCGTGTTCGAGTATATTGGCCCCACCAATATACTTATAACTATGCTATCAAGACGTGTACACGTCCTAGCATCAGTTATACAAGTCATATTAAAACTTAATGCCCATTTTAAGTTTATTGACTTGCGAACAATTTACGTAAATAAACTTTAAACACTTCCAGTACATTTTCTCTTATCCCATAACGAGAATGGAATGTTCGATTTATTTACATGGACTTCACTTCAATGTTTACCAAGTCAAGAATGCAATTGAAATACAATAAACAGTGAATGAATCGTATTGCCTTTTTATTAATTATTCCATAATTACAAGTATAATGCCCTTACTCTCTCATCCCCTGAGTGGCATTCGAGGGCATATTCCTAACAATCTCCCACTTGCACTCAATGCCACACATCATGGTATCCAATACCCATGTTCTTCAGATGTCTTTCTAAAACGGCCTGAGATAATGGCTTAGTCAGCGGGTCAGAGACATTGTCTTCTGAGTCTACTCTTTCCAATGAAACATATCCTTTTTCCACCATCTCTCGAACGATGTGGTACTTTCTCTCTATATGCTTGGTGTTGTGGTGAGCCCTCGGCTCCTTGGCTTGGGCGACAGCTCCATCATTATCACAGAATAGTGATATAGGCAACTCCGCGTTAGGCACCACTTGAAGTTCTTGTTTAAACTTCTGCATCCAAAATGCTTCTTTGCTAGCCTCTGAGGCAGCTTGATACTCTGCTTGGTAGGTGGAATCTGCAGTAGCGGTTTGCTTGGAGCTTCTCCAAGATACTGCTCCTCCATTGAGAGTAAATAAATACCCAGATGTCGACTTAGAGTCGTCATTGTCTCCTTGAAAATCAGAATCGGTGAATCCAATCACCTTCAGTTCTCCACCACCATAAGTAAGAACTAAATCTCTAGTTCTTCTTAAGTACTTAAGAATGTTCTTTACGGCGAGTCAATGTTCCCTTCCGGGTTTGCTTGAAATCGACTTACCATACTCACGGCGTAGGCTAAGTCCGGTCTCGTACACAACATAGTGTACATGAGGCTACCCATCGCCGAGGCATAGGGTACCTTACTCATCTCTCTCTTGTCTTCCTCACTTTGAGGACACATTTTCGTGGTGAGATGAATTCCATGTCGCATGGGAAGGAACCCTCTTTTAGATTCATCCATCTTGAATCTTCTCAGATTTTATCGATATAAAGGGCTTGGGAAAGTCCTATCATTCTTCGTGGTCTATCTCTGTAAATACGGATCCCTAGAATATAGGAAGCTTCTCCCAAGTCTTTCATGGAGAACGCTTTAGAAAGCCAAGCTTTCACAAAGGTCTTGAGCATTGCTATGTTATTTCCTATAAGTAGAATATCATCTACATATAGTACAAAGAAAGAAATGTTTCTCCCAATGATCTATTTGTAAAAACACGGTTCCTCATCATTTAGATCTAAGTCAAAGTCCTTAACTGCTTCTTCAAATCGAAGGTTCCAACTCCGAGAAGATTGCTTGGACCATAAATGGCTCGTTGCGGCTTACACACTTTATGAATATTAGCTTTGGACACAAAACCTTTAGTCATTCCATATAGATTTCCTCCGAGGTATCCATTTAGAAAAGCCGTTTTGACATCCATTTGCCATATTTCATAATCATAATAGGCAACAATGGCAAGCATCATGCGAATCGACTTTATCATAGCTACGGGCGAGAAGGTATCATGATAATCGATTCCTTCCCTTTGGGTATAACCCTTTGCCACAAGCCTGGCCTTATAGGCATCAACCTTGCCATCCCCATCAGTCTTTCTCTTATAGATCCATTTATTTCCAATAGTCCTCATGCCAGTTGGAAGATCTACTAGAGTCCAGACCTGATTGGTATGCATCGAGTCTATCTCAGCTTCCATTGCTTCTTGCCATTTATCAGAGTCTACATCCACTATCGCTTGGTCATAGGTGACAGGGTCGTTTTCACTGCTATCAGGTGTGTCGTGGAGACCCAGTTCCTCGACATGTGTATAGCCATACCTCTCAGGTAAGTGAGATACCCTATCAGACCTTCGAAGTGGAGGTTGTGTTACAATAGGTTCGGTTCTTGATCCCTGATCAGATGTCTCGTTAGGAGTTTCATTATGCTCTTCCAAAGAGATATTTCTACCTGAGCCACCCTCCTGAATGAATTCATCCTCAAGGAAGTGCGCTTGTAATTCCACAACGACCCTATGGTCTTCTGGCATGTAGAATAGATAACCCATCGAGTCCTCTGGGTATCCTATGAAACGTCCTTTTATGGACCTCGCTTCCAGTTTGTCCACCTTAGCCTTTTTGACATAGGCTGGACATCCCCAAATCCTTATGTGATTAAGGCTTGGTTTCTTACCCTTCCACATCTCATGCGGAGTGATAGGAACAGATTTGGAAGGACATCTATTTAGGATATAGGCAGCGGTTAGTAAGGTATACCCCCACAGGTAAATAGGTAAATCAGTGTAATTTAACATGGAGCGAACCATGTCCAACAAAGTCCGATTTCTCCTTTCTGAAACACCATTTAACTGTGGGGTTCCTGGAGGCGTGAATTGTGAAACTATTCCATGTTCCTTAAGGAACTCATCAAACTCAGTGCTCATATATTCACCACCTCGGTCCGACCGAAGTGCTTTGATATGACATCCAGTTTGTTTTTCAACTAGGGCCTTAAATTCTTTGAATTTAGCAAAGGCTTCAGATTTATGTTTCATTAAGTACACAATCCCATACCTAGTATGATCATCTGTGAACGTTATGAAATATTGATATCCGTCTCGGGCTACTTCTAAAGCACCACAAACATCGGTATGCACCAATCCAAGTTTATCGGCAGCCCTTTCAAAAGTCCCTGTGAAGGGGAACTTAGTCATTTTGCCACTAAGGCAAGATTCACAAGTTGGATAGGGTTCTACACCCAATGGACTTAAAAGTCCATCTTTCTCCATTTTCTGAACCTTGGTCTGACCAACATGACCAAGTCTAAGGTGCCATTTAAGAGCTTGATTAGTATCTTGCCTACCACGTTTCCTAGTTATAGTGTTCACTAACGTTTTATTTTGCATGTTCAAATGATATAAACCATTCAACAATGTAGCTGTTCCAACCAATTTATTTTGAAAATAAATTTTACAACTGCCATTGCCAATGAAGAAACAAAATCCTTTCCGGTCCAAGACTGGAATGGATACAATGTTTTTATGCCCCTTGGGCAAAACAAGTACTTCATCTAATGTCAAAATAAAACCAGATTCTAAACCCAGAAGGATTGATCCAATATCGGTTGCCTCGACACTTTGTCCGCTTCCAACAATGATCATTATTTCCCCAGCTTCAAGTTTTCTACTTCGTTCCAGATCCTGATTCATAGTACAAATGTGAGAAGTGGCACCTGAATCCAGAATCCATGAAGCAGAATATACAGTAGCGGAACAATTAGTTTCAAAAACAAAAAGTTCCGTACCTGATGCACCATTAATCTTGGGACAAGTCCTTCGCCAGTGGCCCAGCTCACCGCATTCAAGGCATTTGTCCGTAGGTTTTGGACCGCCTACCTTTTGAACCTTTCGGGCCTTGCCCTTTCCTTTTTGCACCCCTTTCTTGGGTTTGTACTGCTCGTAGGTCTTTTTCTTCTTGTTCTTGGACCTCTTAGGCCCAGAAGAAATCACAAGAGCAGCCTCTCTCGGTTTAGTCTTCATGTTAGACTGCGCCGTTACCAGTTTATTCATTAGCCCAGCTAATGTGCATGTAATTTCATTACAGTTGAAATTCATTACAAACTGCGTGAAAGAGTCGGGTAGAGATTGAAGGATGAGATCAATTTGAAGGGATAAATCCATATTAAAGTTGAGCACCTCGACCCTGTCAATCATAGAGATCATCTTGAGGACGTGGTCTCCCACTTTGTCCCCTTCTTTCATCCTAGCACTGAACAACTGCTTTGATATTTCATATCTAGCAGTCCTACTGTGCTCTCCATAAAGTTCGGTCAAGTGTGCAAGAATCTGCCTAGCAGAAGTCATTTTCTCGTGCGCTCTCTGCAGCTCATTAGTCATTGAGCCCATCATAAAACCACGGACTAGCACATCATCCTTGACCCATTTTTCATGGACGTCAATGTCTTCCTGATTACCCCTAGTCCGGATTGGAGTCGGTGGAATGTCCGCCTCCAAGACGTATCCCAGAGACTCCATACCGAGTACAATCATCGATTCCGCAACTACCAACAACAAAGTTAGGGATTAGGAGATTCTTTTCAAGTAGTATTGCAAGTGGGGTTTTAGCCATTTTAGAGAGATTCAATTTCGTTTTCTGCAAAGATTTAGACAAGATTAAATTAGTGACTTGTTTAATTATGACCGAGTATAGAACTTAAGGGCTTGTATAATTCTTGTCTCGGCTCCCACTAATTTTATCATAATTATACACTCCCATGTTATAATCCGGAAATCATGGTTAGATCGACTTCTTAGTGGTGATCAAGTTCTTTACAAATTTTAACAGACGCAACCTATCAGGTTTCTTGCCAATTAATTTCTGTAAAGTGGTGTCTAACACCAACCCGTCTAACGGATGATTTGATCTTTTTTTACCCCTAGTCTTCATGCCCTCAACCTATCAGGTTTCTTGGCAATCCAGACTATCTAAGTTGTTGACCATCAACGTCTATCAGTTTGACTATTGAATCTCACCCGGCAACCTATCAGGTTTCTAGGGGCGAAATTTATCACCAACCGAAGGCATCTAATGCACTCAAGAATTTTTCAACCTCTACCAAATGTACTACCCCGATAACTCGGAAGCATAGCACATCAGCTCGGGTATCAATTTTCTACGAGTTTGATGGAGGGTAGGAAACCTCGTAACCTTTTTCAAACTTAGTCTGTTTGTTGTCGGGAGAATTTCGCGATTAATGTTACACTTTGCACATTAATTCATTTATACGCGCGTTTGTATGTTTGTCAATCATTCAAAATGAAAATGTAAAATAGTAACCTAGTTACTACCAATATATAGCTCATGGACCTAATCTTGGCACAAGCGAATGACCCAATAAAAAAAACAGTCTTCGATTCTTCGTCTTCTCGGTCGGTTGTCTTCGGTCTTCGTCATACCCAAAATAATACTTACATCATTGAAAAAATGCATCCTATACAAATTTTCTAGTAAAAATAAATAGGCTCAAAACGGCCTTTACAACCCAATCGAATCGAACAAATCAAAAACTAAGTCCACGAGCTATATCACCATCACATAAGGATTCCATACAACATGTAATGGCAACGAAATTAAACAATTAATTTTAATATAAATTAATCTAATTAATCTATAAAATTAATCTATTCAATTTCTACTATATTAATCCAATTAATATAAAGTGGCATTAAAATTAAATAATCAATTAATATATTAATCCAATCAATATAAAATTAATCTATTCAATTTTAATGGTATTAATCAAATTAATACTAATAATCATCATTTTAATTCGTTCGAAGTAATCCGCCAAAAATAATATTCTCGTTTAATTTATTTCCTTAACTCAAAAATATTCCAAATATTAATTTAGTCAAATTAAAATCCAATTTAAATTTTGGGAAATAATTAAAACGAAATATAAACTTAAAACGAGTCCTGGACAATCCGATTTTAGGCCCACCATGCCCGATTCAA
This sequence comes from Orobanche coerulescens, assembly GCA_033398695.1. Classification (NCBI taxonomy): domain Eukaryota; kingdom Viridiplantae; phylum Streptophyta; class Magnoliopsida; order Lamiales; family Orobanchaceae; genus Orobanche; species Orobanche coerulescens. Next base: position 59,658,946 of record CM065809.1, on the reverse strand, counting down.
AATCGGGCCAAAACCCGACGCTGGCCGAGCCATCGCTCGGCAGTCGCCGATCATTCTCGGCCGTGGCGAGACATGGCCGATCATGGCCGATGATGCTCATGCCGGGCAGCGGCAAAGGTTGCTAGCACCTGCCGACAAATTTCTTCGTTTTTCAGCCCGTTTCAAAAAACGTGATGCTACAACGAACAATTTAAAATCTAAAATTATTCCAAATATGATTCTAAATCATAAACATCATCCAATAACATTCAAAATGCACAAATAATCGTATATACGATATCATTGACCTCGCTCCGATACCACTGTTGGGATTCCGAAAATAAAACGAAATACGCAGCGGAAATAAATACGAATCCCAAACAGGATCGATCAAGTAACGTATATACGAAAAATAAATACGAAGATAAAGATCATACCCTTGAAGCCTTTGAAATAATTCTTCGTAAAATTGGATGACGATCACGAACCTCGTCCCGAACACGAAATCCCTTTGTTTCAAGCACCGAAAGTTCGAAGCCTCTAATTCACACGCGTCGGAAGTTGCCCGGAAAAATTTCGACGAGACTCCGTTCTCCAAGAACACGGCTAGGGAACTCGTAGGAATTTTTTCTCTCAATTTTTCTTAACTTTTATAACACCTCTAAGATGAAAGTTATAGAAAAGAAAAAATTTCTCCTCCCTCACATAAACTCACGGCAGGCAGCTTTCAATGAATGAGTATGAGTTGTTTTTAGTTTTCTCATCTCATCATTTATAATGTAATGATATATATATTATAAAGGAATAATTATTCCTTTACAACTATCTTTCACAATTATGTGGGAATCTCAACTCTAAGTGAGTTCCCACACACATGCAAGATCATGCCATGCCATGAGGAGTGGGTGGCCACAAGGAAGTTTCCTAGAAAACGAGCCGAGCCACTTGGCTCGTGTACCGGACGTTCGTCAAACGACTCCGTTAAATACACTCCTTTTAATCATCAATGTATTTATATTAATTAATTAATCTAATTAATTAATTATATCAAATACAAATATATATTTCTCTAAGAAATATAATTTATGAATTAAATTAATTACCCGGTAACTTAATTTAAATTCATAAGACCGATATTTGATTTATCTAATAAATCATAATTAGATATCCAATATCTAATATAAATAGAGAGATAATAAATTCACATTTATCCGTCAACACTCCTGATGCGCGACTCCGTAGGTCCGTCTCAGCCTGCATTGGGAGGAACCAATGAGTGCGGGCAGCACTTAGCCACCCTAGCGGGCCGCACTGTAAACCCCGACTGAGAACGAATGAAGGGATCATTCCAGAACCATTATGTCGTGAATACTATATACGTATAGACCCTTCATCAGATGTACCGGTCAAGTCTTCGGGTCACGGTAAAGTCAAACCCTACTATTGACTAAACTCTATACATGTGTTAATGCAAATCAAGACCGACTGATTAATAGTGTATCTAATACGACTATATCAGAATGCTTTGGCCAAAGACTTATGATCTTATTTGCCATTAACCGTATAGGACATTCGCCTGCTCACTAACAGGAGATAGAATCCTTTCTTGGCGTACAGTAAAGACTGCTACCTGCCCATATAGTCCGCACTTCGAGGTCGACTCAGCAATTTAGCAAATGAGTCTAACTACTCTAATGACAAACTAAACGTCACAGGCACATCTTCTACTGAACCCTCAAGTCAAAGGTCCGCGTATACTATCACAACCTTTCGATTCGTCATCGACTCTCCGAGAGTGAATACTGTGTGACTGAATCGAGTATGAGTCGTGTTCGAGTATATTGGCCCCACCAATATACTTATAACTATGCTATCAAGACGTGTACACGTCCTAGCATCAGTTATACAAGTCATATTAAAACTTAATGCCCATTTTAAGTTTATTGACTTGCGAACAATTTACGTAAATAAACTTTAAACACTTCCAGTACATTTTCTCTTATCCCATAACGAGAATGGAATGTTCGATTTATTTACATGGACTTCACTTCAATGTTTACCAAGTCAAGAATGCAATTGAAATACAATAAACAGTGAATGAATCGTATTGCCTTTTTATTAATTATTCCATAATTACAAGTATAATGCCCTTACTCTCTCATCCCCTGAGTGGCATTCGAGGGCATATTCCTAACATGTGTATCGACTACAGGGAGCTAAACAATGTGACGATCAAGAACAAGTATCCAATACCTCGGATCGACGACTTGTTTGATCAACTACAGGGGGCAAGGGTATTCTCGAAGATCGACTTGAGATCAGGATACCATCAATTAAGAATTAAGGAATCGGATATACCGAAATCTACTTTGAGATCCCAGTACGGGCACTAAGAATTTGTGGTGATGCCTTTCGGACTTACCAATGATCCTGTGGTATTTATGCAATTGATGAATAGGGTATTCTTAGAATACTTGGATAAATTCGTGGTCATTTTCATTGATGATAGCTTGATCTATTCGAAAGACCCAGAGGAGCATGCAGAGCATTTGCATATCATTTTGAGTACTTTAAGGAATGAACAGCTTTATGCAAAACATTCTAAATTCGAGTTCTGGCTTAAGGAAGTAACCTTCCTTGGGCATGTGATATCAGCTGACGGAGTTCAGGTAGACCCGAAGAAATTCGAAGCAATCTTGGAATGGGAATCTCCTAAAAACGTGAAATAAGTCCGAAGTTTCTTATAACATGGTGGATATTATCACCGTTTTGTAGAAGGATTTTCCAAAATTACTCCTCCGCTTACTCAGCTGTTGCAGAAGACTCAGAAATTCGTGTAGAATGAGAAATGCCAGGCTAGTTTGGATGAACTTAAGAGAAGACTGACGACAGCGCCTATACTAGCATTACCGGATGGAACCGATGGATTCATGGTATACAACGATGCTTCAAATTAGGGTCTGGGATGCGTGTTGATGCAAAAGGATAGGGTGATTGCCTATGCCTCTCGACAGTTGAAACCATACGAAGTAAATTACCCGACTCATGATTTAGAGTTAGCAGCTGTAGTCTTTGCCTTGAAGATTTGGCGACATTATTTGTACGGCACTCATTGTTAGATCTTCATAGATCATAAGAGCCTCAAGTATATTTTCAGTCAGAAGGAATTAAACATGAGGCAGAGAAGGTAGCTGGAAATCTTCTATCATCCAGGCAAAGTGAACGTGGTAGCTGATGCACTAAGCCGCAAACCTGTTTCTCTATGAGTGTTGGAAGCGCTTACATCCCAAACAAGCAGTCAACGAGAACTAATCCATCAAGGAATCGAAGTATGGTCACAAGGAGTCCAAGGGCAACTGTGCATGATGGAATTAACCTCGTCGTTGGTCGAAGAAATCAAATCTATGCAGTTGGATGATTCTCTGATTCTTCGATTATGTGATGAAGTAAACAAAGGGAAGGCCCCAGGATTCGTGATACAGGATAATGGAATTCTGAGATTTCAGAGTCGATTTTGTGTCCCCGACGATGATGTTCTAAAACAGGCAATCTTGAAAGAAGCTCGCAGTGCTCCCTATTCTATTCACCCAGGCACCAGTAAGATGTATAAGGACCTAAAACAAAATTTCTGGTAGGGGAATATGAAGAAGGACGTAGCGGAATACGTTTCGAAATGTTTAACCTGTCAGCAGGTTAAGATTGAACATCAGCGACCTGCCGGAATGTTGAAGCCACTTCCGATTCCTGAGTGGAAGTGGGAGGATATATGGATGGACTTTATCACCAGTATGTCGAGGACTAGGGCAGGGATGAACATGATTTGGGTGATAGTTGATCGACTAACCAAGTCGGCTCATTTCCAAGGTATTCAAGATACTTGGGGACCCGAGAAATTGACACGAGTATTTATTGCGGAGATAGTCCTATTACATGGTACGCTGAAGACCATTATTTCGCACCGAGATGGTCGCTTTATGTCACATTTCTGGAAGGCAGTTCATAACGCCTTGGGAACCGAACTGAACTTTAGCACGGCTTATCATTCTCAGATAGATGGTCAGTCCGACAGGACTATACATACAGTAGAGGATACGCTTAGAGCTTGTGCCTTAGATTGGTCAACCGATTGGGAGGTTCATTTGCTGATGATCGAATTCACCTACAATAAATAGTTGGCATGCTTCCATTAAGATGGCACCGTTTGAAGTGTTGTATGGAAGAAGATGCAGATCACCCCTGTGTTGGGATGACTCTTCTGACTTGATTGGGAAAGAACCAGAGTTGATAGTTCAGACCCGAGAGAAGGTAGCCCTGATACGCGAAAGACTATTAACTGCCCAGAGTCGATAGAAATCTTATGCAGATGTGCGTCGTCGCCCGTTGGAGTTCGAAATTGGGGACCATGTACTATTGAAGGTTTCTCCTACCTAGGGAATTTTCCATTTTGGGAGGAAAGAAAAGCTAAGTCCGAGATATATCGGGCCATTCGAGATCCTTGGGAGACTTGGAGAGTTGACGTACAGGTTGGCCTTACCACCATCACTGAGTCACGTTCATAATGTATTCCACGTATCCCAGTTACGGAAGTATGTACCAGATACCAATCATATCATCAATTTTGGAGAGATCGAGGTAGCTAATGACGGCACCTTCGAAGAGAAACCAATCAAAATACTCGAGAGTCGGATCAAACAATTGAGGAATAAACCAATATCCCTGGTTAAAGTGCAATGGTCAAGACACAGAGTCGAGGAGGCCACTTGGGAAATGGAGGATGGTATGAAGACTAGATATCCGGAGTTATTTTTATCTTAAGTTTCGGGATGAAACTTCTTTTTAGGGAGAAAGGATGTAATACCCGAGATTCTAATGTGTATTTTGAACCTTGTGACATTGTACATGTTGTATTTGATCTGAGTATTATCCTTCATATTTTATGCTCCTGTGCTATTGAGCGTATGATTTCATGAATGATGTTTTTCATAATTATATTTGTGCACTTGTAGCGCACGCTAACGTCTGAGCGTAGCGTACGCTAATTGAGTTTTCTAGCGCACGCTATGTACGAGCCTTAGCGCGCGCTATATGTAGTCAACTTGATTAAGAGAGGGTGGTAGGTGATATCAGACCGTGGATCTTTGTTGGGATATTTCGGAATGAATCTGGACGACTTTTGGAAAATTCGAGTCACTTAGTGCACGCTAATGGTATGAGGCTAGCGCACGCTAAAGTTGAGTACAGTGAGGTTAGTAAAGCTTCGTATGGTCGTTAGCGCATGCTATATGGTGTGGTAGCGTACGCTAAATGCTGTACTTAGCGCACGTAAAGGATGTTAGCGTACGCTAAGACGAGACCAGACCGAGACAGTAGACTGCAAGCCCGTTAGCGCATGCTAAAGATATAGCCGTAGCGCGCGCTAATAACCATTTTCTATATATAGCGCAACACCCTCTTTCATTTTCAGACACCCACTTCAACCCACACTCAAATTTCGCTACTTTTGAGAGTTACCCTCTCCATCTTCAACCTTCATAACAGCCTCCTAACACATCATTGAAGGCGAGGAGCTTTGAGGATTGGTGTTCAAGCGTCCAACGTTGAGTTCATCAAGAGTTTTCGTCTTTTCTTTCCATATAAGGTATGTGTCGCTGCCCGAGCTTAGAATTCATGTTCTTATTCGGATTATGACCTTTCTCCTGGAATTAACAAGGTTATGGATAACTCATTAGGTTGAATACCATACCTTATAAACTTGAAGTAATCATATTAGAACTCCTTTGAGTAAGAAGATCACAATCGAACCTTATTGAGTTGAAACTAAGAATCTGATTTTTGAGGTTGTTGTATATTTTAGGTTGTCTTCTCCGAATCAATTGTATGTCGGTGTATTGTTATTATCATTACCTAGAATGAGATCTTTAGCAAAGAGATTAATTCTTAAAGTGGTCACTAAGAAATAATCCTCGAATAGTATGAGGTGACCTTCAACGTAATTCACAACTCGTAATAATTATTGGGTTTGTTTATCTTCATGTTGATGATTCGAACGTAGAGTGTTGATGGGTGACAATTACTTTGAACAAAAAACTTTGGCAAAGAAGGCAGCTTGTAGAAAAACGAAGTGTAGAGATGAATTAACCTTGAACTCGAGTTGAAGGTGTTATATAACCAAACCTGGTATTGACATTGATAATCAGAAATCGAAGTACGAATTTACGGTGATTTGAGTGACTCTAGCTCGTCCGAACGTTCGTCGGGTGAGTTGAACCGTGAGCCGGCTAGCTTAGAGTGTTAACCCGACCGCAGTAGACGTTAGATGTTCGTACATTTAACTTGTTTTGAGTTGTCGTTATTTTTCATGTTTGTTTAGAGGGCCGAGCATTGCGAACGATTGATCGAAGGAGGTATCCTTCGAGTGTGTTGAGATCATTGGAGTAATTAGTTCTTGCATCTTTGAGGCAAGTATTGGATTTGAAACTTGTTAATATTGGAATGTTGATCATGTATATGTTTATTCATGTTGTTGGTGAGATTAGTTCTTTTGAATTGTTATAGTATTCGTGATTGATTTCTTGATTGTTCATGATGATGGACATATCTATTTTTCGCATATGTATATGCACGATTTGTATTTATATATGATCCGGAGAGATCAAGTGATCTATGCCGAGGGTGCTGGATCGGATGTCCACCATGCGTTGGTCCGACGGGATCATCATGGGGATCTATGTTGAGGGCAATGGATCGTTGGACGGGTTTTCCACCATGCGTTGGTCCGACGGGATCATCTTGGGGATCTATACTGAGGGCGCTAGATCGTTGGATTACCCTGTATTGTGTTGATGGAATCGTGAGGATTCGCATTGTTAGATTCCAGTGACGGAAGTCCGTTTTCTATGTTTTATTATGCATAGTTATTGCATAATCGATTTATGTATGATGATACTTGTACTAGCATCATTTTGCTAACCCCTTCGGGGGTGGATATTTATTTTGATGTTCAGGTAGTCGAGGAGCGGGGAAGCAGCCAAAGTTCCGACATGACGATGAAGGGGCTCACTGATGTTAATTGTTGCTATCTTGTCTTTCTGGGTTATTTTCAGCACTCGAGTATGTGTGTCTCGTGATGTTATCGAGGTGGTTGTAATAATGGACTTATTTGAACTGTTCAAATTGGTTTTGTAATCTAAACGTTAATGGTACTTCTGTATTATTTCTAACATTCTTTAAATTAGCATTGTAAATTCTTATATAAAGGATTTATGGCACTGTAATTATTCCGAATATCTCGGGGTGTTACAGGTATGGGGTGAAAGTTGTAAACCTTGATGGGTTTTAAAAAGGTATCGACGGTAGAGTTTGTGAGAAACTCCGATGAATGATTTTGTTGTGTGTTTAAACTTGGTGCCACGAGATGCATTTTATTGAATTGGCGACCCTGGTTTCCATTTGAGCATGTGGTTTTAAATTCGACTATTTTTAGAATGTTGTAATTTTGCCCGCTAAGGGTAGGTTTGTGAATTTTTTGAAGGACTTTATGGTTTGAGCATTTTTTTAGAAATCGATTTTTGAAAAATATTTTGGTGGTGCGGTCAAACCATGGTTTGTATGGATTTTAAAATTGGTTAAATTTTAACAAATGGGGGTCATGTATTTTCAAATGACACCATTAGACAGTATTTGGAAAATTTGTTTTGAAGTACTACGGACATTGTAAAATATCACCGTCGTTTTTGGTTATGAACTAAAGGATTTTGGAAAATTTTATTTTGCAAAACGATATGGGTTTTCGGAATTTTAAACGTTATGGGTTTGTGTGTTGGGACTAGTAGTTACGGTAAGTTTGTTGTGTTGTTGTGCTCGCCGTAGAATGTTGTAGTATTTTCTAGATGTTGGGATACGTTATTAGGTATCGTTCCCTAACTTTCGGAGACGTTTCGGGTCAGGGTTACTTCAAATTGCCTAACAATAATAGTTACTACCGCATTTAAATTTGTGTTACAGCCGTATGTTGGTAGTTGTTATGGCTATAAGATGTTGGTATTACGGCCGTAATCTTCTAGTTGCTACGGCCGTAAGTTGTGTGTTATTATGGCCGTAAGCTTATTGCTGTCACAACCGTAATCTTATTGTTACAGACATATCTGTACACTTTACCGGTCTTTCGATTCCTATGGATATAGTCGTGTGGTCTGCAGATGATGATTGTGAACTTTAGCTATTGCATCAGCAATGTCGCGCTTGGTTGTTTATGTTAGAATATTTATTCCACATATTAATAAATAATGTTTTGATGATTAAGTTGCTAAACAAAACAAAACAACATCGAGGCAAAGCAAAACAACGAAGCAGACGAAGACGCAAAAAGCTGGACAGAATACAAAGCTAGCGCACGCTAGACATAAATGTTAGCGCACGCTAACGGGACATCTCTGCAGATAAGACGAGTTCGAAGTCACCTGAAGTGAAGTCACCTGATGAGGATAGCGCACGCTACACATGCAATGTTAACGCACGTGATCGAGTCCATATTACAGTTATGAAGAGATTCAAACACAGAATGGCGTATGCAGTATGTTGTTGCCCGAAATATTTATCCGAAGATAGAATACTGCTGGAATGGACGAACAACAAACAAAATTTGCGGGATCACTTTTCGTGGGGATGTGAATAACACAAGATTTGCCGGGTTTGTTAGGCCCGAGCTTGAATGCTCTCGCGAGATGTTATTAATACAAATATTCGTGGATACAAGTATTAATGTAAGAATCTAAATACAATGAGTGTAAAAAGGTCCTATTTATCTAACTCTTGAGCGAAGCCTTGGTGTTCTTGCCCTCGGCCGATCGTCTTCTGTGTGAGGGAGGCTGAGAGGGAAGATAGAACCGAGAGATAGCTGTTGCTAAGAGTTCAGAAAGCTAAGTTGTGTGAATTGTTTCTGAATTGTGTGCTGAAATCGCGGGAGACAGAGCGTTGGCCGAGCGCAGGGAGCCTTCTATATATAGGGGCTGAGGAGCCTTGTTACCTGGCGGGCGATCGCCTTCCGGCCAATATAATAATGGGGCGATCGTCCTCAAGTCACATGGGCTGTCTGCCTAAAGTCCGAGGCAGCTGCTGGCAGCCAGCTGTGCGGTCCAATGAGGAGCCGGCACGCATCCGGGGTCATTGTCATGGGCGGTCCCACGGACACCTTTCGGCGGGCCTGTCGGCTGGTGGACGGATGTTGACAGGCTGTGGTCAATGGTCCGTGAAATGCGGATCTTGTCTCGGCGCTGCACGTGGGCTCTGTCCTGGACTTCGGCCTTTGCCGACTGGATGACCATCAGCTTCGAGCGGCATGAGGCGGTCATCATTGGTCGGTCATCAGGGGTCGGCATCAGTCGGTCACCAAGGGTCGATCGCCAAGTGCCGAGAGATGATCGTCTGCTAGTCGGCCACCAGGAGTCGATCGCCAAGTATCGAGATACGATCGTCTTAGATGTCGATCGCTCGGCACCGGGACTTGTCCTGGGACCTTCGATCGGTCGATCTACCTCGGATGCTCGGCTATGGCTAGGTCGCCCAATCGCTGGTCGGCAGTTCTGCCTCCGCTGCTCGGCAATGGCTAGGTCGCCCGATCTCCGAGGCGATCGCCGGTCGTAGAGTATAATTCTCGACACAACAATCTCCCCCCAGCTTGCTCCGATGTTGAAGACATGGGGCGAGGTGGCTTTTGCAGGCAATCGAGTAAGATGAGGACGGGCGATCCATCGAGCTGACCCTGGATTCGGATTTGGGCGATCATGTCGATTGGCTAGATATCTTTCGGTCTTGTACCTGCAAAAAACAACATTGGCCGATCCCTCGTAGAAACTTGATTGTTTCGTCGCTGAGGAACCATGCACAGTCGCGGAGTTCGATGGACAGACTCCATGACCGTGTCTTGTGCGCGAAGACATTGAGTGTCTCGTGACTCATTTTATTGTGGGGGTCCTCTGTTAGGCTGCGCCTCGCCTCGTATTTAAATAAAGGGCGTGCGGTCTTGGTCTAGAGGAGTCCTTGCGCGGGGTGCCGTCGGATTAATCAACACCACCTCCGCGGCTTGTTATCTCTGCTTCCACCTCGGCCTGCCATGAAGATGGCGAACCTCGACGGTGTACGTTGAGACGGGGGTAGTGGCACGTGTCGCATTGTCCGGGTCCAACATGTTAGATGATGAACCTTTGAGGGCGGGCGATCGTGTCCACTGATTAGTTTTGGAGGGCCCTCAGACTACGCCGGCCTCGTATTTAAACGAAGCGCGGGCGATCTTGGCCCAAAGAGACCTTGCATGGCCGAAGCAGCCGGTTCCATCGACTACCAGGACCATGGCTCTATGTTGTGTGGTGGAGGCGATCTCGTGCCGTAGTCCACCATGTCAGATGATGAACTGTAGATGGCGAACGAGTCCTCCAGTTTTGGTGATGTTGCTTGATAATGGCGATCGGCCTGGGAGACTGGTGGTCGTCGCTCGGCTGCCGATCGTGTTGCTCATAGGCTAAGAAGGAACCTTTGCCTGGCCAGAAAGTCTGCGGCCTTAGCTCGGAAGATCGCGTAGGTCGAGGGTTGGTCCTTCGTAAGATGCCTGAACATAGGCAAAAAACCATGGAATCCTCCCAGGACCGAGTATAGGGCGATCTCATCGCTTACGGGTTCGCCGTTGAGGATGATCTCGTCTACTCGGATTCTTCTTCTCCCTGCCTGATTTGCATCATGCGAAGGGGACCTTCCGGTCGAGTGACCTTGGCGGCTAAGTAAGCTGTGAAGACGTTCGCCAATTGATTAAAGGAGCCGATGGACCGAGGCGGAAATAAGGCGTACCACCTGTGGACAAGGTCGTCCAGCGTCAGAGGGAACATTCGGAACCTGGTCGCATCAGATGCCCCACACCCGGTCATGTAGATGTTGAACTTGCTCAGGTGTGTTTTGGGGTCTGATCTCCCCTCGTACAAAGGTGTTTGCGGAGGGGCGATCTTATGCTGCACGGGGGCGAGCTCGATGAGGACCGCGAGCGGCTCGCTCGGCCCGACGATCTTGTTCTTGGCGCCTGCCCCTGATTCAATGAGTTCTTTCATGTCGTCGAGCTGGAGTTGCACGGCCATTGCTGTAGCATGATCGCTCGTGGGTCGGCTTTTGGAGCGGGAGCCGAGGCGATCGTGTACCGATCTCCTGACTCCGCTGCTGCCGACCTCGGCTATTTGGCGAGGGGGAGCCAGACGGCTGGGCTGCCTTCTCGGAGTCGGATAGGCCGAACTCCTGGTGATGGACTCGAGCTCTGTCGTCTCGTGGTTGGGGCCGGACTGCCCCGGTCGCCATGTCGGGTCGCTGCCGAGGCGATCGAAAACAGAGGTGCCCCGGCTGGCGAGCGCCTCTCCGTGCGAACGGGAGCCTCCTGGCGATCGACCGGTCAGCAATGCCTTGAACTTCCGTTTAGTCCTCCGACGGATGGCCGATGGGGTGATAGCGGGAGGCGCGTCGAGAGCACTCCGTCGCTCCTGTAGGACGGCCATGGCCTCCTCGATCTGTTCCGCGGTTCTGAACTGATCGAGTGAGAGACTTGGGCCGCCCCCTAGGGGCGGGATCGAGCGTCTCGGACCGCGGCGGCTACCCTCCGCCATCGGCTGTGGCTCGGACTGAGACGGAACGAGGCGTCTGGTGGGCTGCCCAGCGGCTTTCTTCGACGCGGAGGCGGAAGACATGATTTCTGAAAGATTTCTTTGAAGCGCAGTGAGTGTCACTTAAAGTATATTCCCCGAGAACAGTGAGTGTTCTTCGAGACGGTAGGAATAAAATTGAGGGTTAGACCCCCTTCCTCTAGCGCCAATTGTTGTTGCCCGAAATATTTATCCGAAGATAGAATACTGCTGGAATGGACGGACAACAAACAAAATTTGCGGGAGCACTTTCCGTGGGGATGTGAATAACACAAGATTTGCCGGGTTTGTTAGGCCCGGGCTTAAATGCTCTCGCGAGATGTTATTAATACAAATATTCATGGATACAAGTATTAATGTAAGAATCTAAATACAATGAGTGTAAAAAGGTCCTATTTATCTAATTCTTGAGCGAAACCTTGGTGTTCTTGCCCTCGGCCGATCGTCTTCTGTGTGAGGGAGGCTGAGAGGGAAGATAGAACCGAGAGATAGTTGTTGCCAAGAGTTCAGAAAGCCAAGTTGTGTGAATTGCTTCTGAATTGTTTGCTGAAATCGTGGGAGACAGATCGTTGGCCGAGTGCAGGGAGCCTTCTATATATAGGGGCTGAGGAGCCTTGTTCCCTGGCGGGCGATCGCCTTCCGGCCAATATAATAATAGGGCGATCGTCCTCAATTCACATGGGTTGTCTGCCTAAAGTCCGAAGAAGCTGCTGGCAGCCAGCTGTGCGGTCCAATGAGGAGCCGGCACGCGTCCGGGGTCATTGTCATGGGCGGTCCCACGGACACCTTTCGGCGGGCCTGTCGGCTGGTGGACAGATGCTGACAGGCTGTGGTCAAGGTCCATGAAATGCGGATCTTGTCTCGGCACTGCACGTGGGCTCTGTCCTGGACTTCGGCCTTTGCCGACTGGATGACCATCGGCTTCGAGCGGCATGAGGCGGTCGTCATTGGTCGGTCATCAGGGGTTGGCATCGGCGGGTCATCAAGGGTCGATCGCCAAGTGCCGAGAGATGATCGTCTGATAGTCGGCCACCAGGAGTCGATCGCCAAGTACCGAGAGACGATCGTCTTAGATGTCGATCGCTCGGCACCGGGACTTGTCCTGGGACCTCGGATGCTCGGCTATGGCTAGGTCGCCCGATCGCTGGTCGGCAGTTCTGCCTCCGCTGCTCGGTAATGACTAGGTCTCCTGATCTCCGAGGCAATCGCCGGTCGGAGAGTATAATTCTCGACACAACACACTAAAGTCAGCATAGCGCACGCAATAGATGATATTTAGCGCACGCTAAATATCAAATTGACTTCAGTCAATCAATCCGTTGCGAAGAATCTAATACAAGTCAAAAAGTACAAATGGATATATGACGCATGCAATGATGCAAGATTAGCGCACGCTACAAAGGAAGTATTAGCGCGCGCTAACAGTCAGAGACACTAGCCACTGGACTAAAACTGGAAGAACGTTAACGTATGTAATAGTACATAATGTATGCTAAGCCAAATACACGAGATAGTGCACGCTAAGGAAAGAAGCCTAGCGCACGCTAATATCAGCTGACAGTAACGGCTAGTTTGTGGAAGAAGGCTATAAATACCAAGTGAGTTGGTATCAATCCACAACAACATTGACCAATTCATATACACTTGAGATATCATTGTAAACATTATAGTTGTTGTTCTTGAGCTTAAATTGAGAGTGATTGAGTGTTATACACAAAATCATACACGAGAGGAAAAAGAAAAGATACGATTGGATTCGGTGTTATTAGGATCAAGGATCCGGCATTATTAGAATCTCAATCGCTATCTTAGTGAGGTTTATCTAGTACCAATAGAAAGCTAGAGTGGTTGATTCCTTGTCCAATAGAAAACGAAAACAGTTTTACTCGGACCGACAAAAAGGCGAGCTTGTAACGGTAATCCCTCGACCGATAGAAGAGAGGTGCAATGGTTTTGATCTTTAGCCTATTGAAAAAGATACATCAAAGAGAGGACGTAGGCACGTTTGGTCGAACCTCTATAAATCATTGTGTGATTTATTTTCCACACCTTATATTTACGCTTCCGCACAATCGGCGCAAATACCGATATTGCTACAACAATTGGTATCAGAGCGGTTCATCCAATACACGGCGTAACATCCGAGGAGTTGATCAAAATGGTGTTTCAACTTGCTCCAGTCGAAGGCCTTGCTCTCAACCGACCTCCATTCATTGATGGATCGAACTTCATGACTTGGAAGAAGAAGATGTTGATATTCATCCGAGCATATGACATCGAGCTTTGGAATGTGATTTGTCTTGGTTCGAATATTCCGACGAATTCCAACGGTACGCTTAAAACTTCCGAAGAATATGACGATTCCGATTAGAAAAATGACCATTACAATTGTGAGGCAACCCAACTACTATATTGTCCCTTAAATCCGAAAGAACACAACCGGATATCATCGTGTGATAGTGCCAAAGAAATTTGGAAAATGCTTGAGGTAACACACGAAGGTACGTCTCAAGTCAAGGAGACGAAAATAAACATGCTCCTTCACGATTATGAGATATTCCAAATGAAGGACGACGAATCCATCACTATAATGCTCGACCAATTTTCGGTCATCACAAATGGATCAACATGTTTCGGGAAACCAATTTTGAGTAGTGAGAAATAAAGAAAATTCTCCAATCACTACCTCGAGAATAGTACGGTACGGTTACGGCAATAATGGAATCTAAAGATTTAAATAATCTTGATTTTAGTACTCTCGTTGGTTGTCTTATCAACTATGAAATTGTTCTAAAATCTCGGAATGCCAAACTGAAACCGAAGGAAAGATCGATAGCCATGAAGGCTAAGATGCCGAGAAATAAAAAAGAAATCCCGGTGGACGAAAGCGACGAAGAATCGACATACTATGCGAAAAATATTAATAAGTTCCAACACTTATTAAACTGGAGAAAGAAGGAAATCCAAGCGGGCGAATCTAAGAAATTCGACAACACTTGTCGATTATGTGGTAAACCAGGCCACTTTGCTAAGAATTGTCGGGTAAAACCCAAGGAGGTTTTAATTGCAATATGGAGTGACGAAGATATCGAGGATGAAGATTTCATAAATCAAAATAATCTCGTACTTATGGCCCGGAGTTCATTCGACGATACCGACGTCGAAAGCCAAGTAAGTAATTCTTACGAAGAACTTTTTGAAGCATTCGAGTTATTACATACCGATTATCAAAATGCTTTAAATGAGATTAAATCCCTTAAATCCAAATATAAATCATTGGAAACTGAATATTCCAAAACCCTTGAGAAGAGAAAATTTGTTGAAATCGATCATTCAAAATGCGTTGAAAACGAGAATACTTTAAAGAATGATCTTGCTAAAACTCAAACCGAGCTCAAAAATTTAACGAAGAAATTTTCTCTCAAAAACGAGAAATTTGAAAATATGCTCTCGGTTCAAAAATACACGTTAAATAAATAGGGGTTAGGATTCAAACCACGGTTTAAAAATGAATCCGTAAATTTCAAAATACCTCATTGTGAAAAATGTTTGAAAATCGGGCATGACATTTCAAACTGTAAAGTTAAGAAAATCTGGGTTCCTAAAGGAACAATTGTTTCAAATATCGTTTACGTCTCGAAAGAAAAACCAACTATAGGTTGGATCCCCAAAAATTAATTTTTATCAAAATGATATTTTACAAAGGGGGAGATAATATTTTCAGGAGGAGTTTATACCCTATTATTGCGTATTTTTTTTCATGCATATTTTTAATTGGTATCCTCTATATATTTTTTTCAATTTTTGCTGAATACAAAAAGGGGGAGAAGAAGTTGAATCGGATAAAAGCGTCATGAAAGATATGCCGAGAAAAAGAAGAAGTTGAACCGGATAAAAGTATCATGAAAGATATGACGAGAAAAATAAATAATAAAAATCGAAGAAGTCGAAAAGAAGAAGAAAGCATACAAAAAGGGAGAGAAACGAAGGAGTTGAAAAATAAGAATTAAAGCAGTCGAAAATGACAGAAAAAGAAAGAATGGGTGAAACTAACGAAATGATCAAAGTTGAAAACTTTGAAACGTACATATATATATATATATATATATATATATATATATATTTTTTTTTTATTTTACAGGTTTTATCCAATTCAAGTGTTGTTTTGTAATCATCAAAAAGGGGGAGATTGTTGGAATATTTATTCCACATATTAATAATTAATGTTTTGATGATTAAGTTGCTAAACAAAACAAAACAACATCGAGGCAAAGCAAAACAATGAAGCAGACGATGACGCAAAAAGCTAGACAGAATACAAAGCTAGCGCACGGTAGACATAAATGTTAGCGCACGCTAACGGGACATCTCTGCAGATCAGACGAGTTCGAAGTCACCTTAAGTGAAGTCACCTGATGAGGATAGCGCACGCTACACATGCAATATTAACGCACGCTATCGAGTCCATATTACAGTTGTGAAGAGAATCAAACACAGAATGACGTATGCAGTAAAGTCAGCATAGCGCACGCAAGAGATGATATTTAGCGCACGCTAAATATCAGTTTGAATTCAGTCAACCAATCCGTTGGGAAGAATCTAATGCAAGTCAAAAAGTATAAATGGATATATGACGCATGCAATGATGCAAGATTAGCGCACGCTACAAAGAAAGTATTAGCGCATGCTAACAGTCATAGACAATAGCCACTGGACTAAAAATGGAAGAAAGTTAACATACGTAACAGTACATAACGTACGCTAAGCCAAATACACGCGATAGCGCACGCTAAGGAAAGAAGCCTAGCGCACGCTAATATCAGCTGGCAGTAACGGCTAGTTTGTGGAAGAAGGCTATAAATACCAAGTGAGTTGGTATCAATCCACAACAACATTGACCAATTCATATACACTTGAGATATCATTGTAAACATTATAGTTGTTGTTCTTGAGCTTAAATTGAGAGTGATTGAGTGTTATACACAAAATCATACACGAGAGGAAAAAGAAAAGATCTGATTGGATTCGGTGTTATTAGGATCAAGGATCCGGTATTATTAGAATCTCAATCGCTATCGTAGTGAGGTTTATCTAGTACCAATAAAAAGCTAGAGTGGTTGATTCCTTGTCCAATAGAAAACAAAAACGGTTTTAGTCGGACCGACAAAAAGACGAGCTTGTAACGGTAATCCCTCGACCGATAGAAGAGAGGTGAAGAGGTTTTGATCTTTAGTATATTGAAAAAGATACATCAAAGAGAGGACGTAGGCACGTTTGGTCGAACCTCTATAAATCCTTGTGTGATTTATTTTCCGCACCTTATATTTACGCTTCCGCACAATCGGCGCAAATACCGATATTGCTACAACAATTGATATCGGAGCGGTTCCTCCAATACATGACTTAACATCCGAGGAGTCGATCAAAATGGCGTTTCAACTTGCTCCAGTCGAAGGCCCTTCTCTCAACCGACCTCCATTCTTTGATGGATCGAACTTCATGACTTGGAAGAAGAAGATGTCGATATTCATCTGAGCATATGACATCGATCTTTGGAAGGTGATTTGTCTTGGTCCGAAAATTCCGACGAATTCCAACGGTACGCTTAAAACTTTCGAAGAATATGACGATTCCGATTGGAAAAATGACCATTACAATTGTGAGCCAACCCAACTACTATATTGTGCCTTAAATCCGGAAGAACACAACCGGATATCATCGTCTGATAGTGCCAAAGAAATTTGGAAAATGCTTGAGGTAACACACGAAGGCACCTCTCAAGTCAAGGAGACGAAAATAAACATGCTCCTTCATGATTATGAGATATTCCAAATGAAGGATGACGAATCCATCACTATAATGCTCGACCAATTTTCGGTCATCACAAATGGATTAGCATGTTTCGGGAAACCACTTTCGAGCAGTGAGAAAGTAAAGAAAATTCTCCGATCACTACCTCGAGAATGGGACGGTACGGTTACGGGAATAATGGAATCTAAAGATTTAAATAATCTTGATTTTAGTACTCTCGTTGGTTCTCTTATCAACTACGAAATTGTTCTAAAATCTCGGAATGCCAAACCAAAACCGAAGGAAAGATCGATAGCCATGAAGGCTAAGATGCCGAGAAATAAAAAAGAAATCCCGATGGATGAAAGCGACGAAGAATCGGCATATTATGCCAAAAATATTAATAAGTTCCAATAGTTATTAAACCTGAGAAAGAAGGACATCCAAGCGGGCGAATCTAAGAAATTCGACAACACTTGTCGATTATGTGGTAAATCAGGCCACTTTGCTAAGAATTGTAGGGTAAAACCCAAGGATGTTTTAATTGCAATATGGAGTGACGAAGATATCGAGGATGAATATTTCATGAATCAAAATAATCTCGCACTTATGGCCCGGAGTTCATTCGACGATAGCGACGTCGAAAGCCAAGTAAGTAATTCTTACGACGAACTTTTTGAAGCATTCGAGTTATTACATACTGATTATCAAAATGCTTTAAATGAGATTAAATCCCTTAAATTCAAATATAAATGTCACGCCCCCAACATCGAGAAGGACGAGGGCGCGACGCATCGGTCGATCAGTCAATCAAAATGCAACAATAAATAGCGGAAGTAAAATAACGATTGGATAACATTTCAAAACAACCATCTTAGCCCGATGTACTAAGATTCGTTGTGACAAAACTGATAATCGAAATTACACTGTTCATAAGTTTGCAGTGGAAAAATAGCAAACGAATTAAGTACGAAGCATAATTAACTATTACAAGTTGGGATAACAACAGAAATTCTAAGAACAGAAGTGCTAAATCTTGAAGGCAATCTTCTATTCGGCCTCTTCCACGAAGCCTTCTCCGTCCTCTGCTATTTGCTCTTTCTCTGGTTTAAAAGGAAAAACGGTGGGGTGAGACAAAAGGTCTCAGTGAGTGGCTGATCATGTGCGAGTGTGGCTCTTTTCTTTGAAAATCTTTAAGTGATGCATGATTTTATCAATTATGAAAAAAATGAGAACGATTACGATTACGTCGAAATTTTATATACAATAATCATTGTGTAGTTGTAATATTATAATCCTGTCCCCGTGGATGGATATCAAGTCAAACAGTCAGTAAATCAGTCGAATCCTGCCAATGTGGACTTTGGATTCTAGACTCTCCTTATTACTCCTAGCAATATAGGCCGTCGCCCCAAGATTTGGACCGTCGCCCCAATAGCTGAGCCTTTGCTCTCACACTTAGCCTATGCTTCCTTATCTCTTATCTGGGCTCGGTATGTCCTTAGATATAGGTCAATACCCGGATCACACCATAATCGCGATTATACCCCAAGTCTACGACCCAGGTCCCTCGGAACACTCCGTTCCTCGGTTATGGGAATAGGAAACAACGGTAGCCTTCTTCATGAACCGCATCTGCGCTGATCGATCCAAGACTCGGTCTAACCGTCCCGACATGATTTGGGACTCTAGAGGTGGCTCCTACAGCTCAATAAGTGGCCCCCAGTTTATAGGTCGGCACTCTGATTCATATGGACTCAAGAGGTGGCCCCCGTCCGTCGACGTGGCACTTTGTTCCGATAGAGTTAGAGGCGGACCCGTCCGTGGCACTTTGTTTGTATAGCACTTAGTTCCCGGACAGTCACAGTTATCAATTTGATGCGTTTCACAAGTATCACGTAAACGTTCGGTCAGTGAGGTTAATAGCGTCTTTTGATTAAGTATGGAATATGTTTAATTTTATTTGTGGCCCGGTAATGCGCAATAGGATGTAACACCCCGAGATATTCAGAGTATATTACAGCGCTGTGGACCCCTACATGGGACCCACCAGGCTACAATCACGAAAACTCCACTCGACTAACCATCTCGGTTAGTGAGGACACACATTTAAATGATATGACATAAAAAGATACGCCCGGAGCAACTGGCGAAATAAGCATCACCCGACAATGTAACAATTTTAAAGTAATACAATACGGAGTTTGAAGACAATTTAGGTTCAAAATACGTAACAGTTTTTAAACTCACCTTCCTACCCTTTTTCAAAACAGCTGTTGCAATAATGTTATATGTTTAGGTTTATCGGCGAAAAACCTGACCTAGGTCTATGTAGATGTAAGAAGCCTGTTTCTATTGATCTGAATAATTTTTATTGCTTTGCTTTTTGATTAAAGTTGTTTAAAGTTGCCTTTCCTCTCTACTGCTGTCTGGGATTGTTCCTTCTCACGCATATTCTCGAAAAGATTTATAACTTAGTCAACTTTGTGGACGTTGTTTATTTTCTGCTGCTGTATAAAATATTACTTGCTCGCTATCTTTCTTGTTCTATTTTTGAATGAACGTGCAGTGTTTATTGCTTCTTATTCTATACCTCTACTGCAGGTACTGTCGCCATTATAATTGATATCCACCCTCTAAGGATGGTGTCCTTAAGAGGAAAATAAAACACGCTCCGAGAATATGCAGCAGTAGATGAATTGTATGAAATTATTGCACTATTTCATGAATCACATAGAAACCAAAATACTCAAAAATATTACTTCTTTCGATCCTTCTTGCAGGCTGAAACCCTTCATCATTACTTTCTGGAATGATGCTACAACAGATGATGTTTACAAGCTGCTCGATTCTATGAAGGACACGCATGTTATAGCAGCTCTAAACTTCAATGTCATAGATTATCACAATAATATCGCTGTCCCTTGCCCTTTGCTCACTGAATATCATCATATATAACAAAACAATTATCTCACGTTTATATTTTCTACTATTCCATTCTCTCTTTCACTTACTTTCAGATATCTCACTAAGCTCCACATCTGCATCTCTTGTCCTCGCGAACTCCAAAATTAGTCGTGTCCAAGAACTTCAGAATTGGAGAGTACATATTTCCAAGTACCTATAGTGCTGTATACATTTATTATAACAACATATGTTTTGACAGGTATTCCATACATAAAGAGAAGATCGATGAAATTCAACACCAAGGCGATGTTTTCAAGAGAGCACAGACCAATTTTGGTATAGATTCTCAGGCAATCATATCTGTTCAGGCACTCCTTGCAATCGAACAGGTAAACACTTCCAAAATAATCTCAAATCCGCACACATCAAATAAAGCTGCACCTACTCCGACTTCCCTATCTCTAATATTTTCCTCGCCCATTACTACATTTACGAAAATTCAATTATCCTACAGGCAGAGAAAACCACTCTGTTCATCCAAGGTAAACTATCCCGCAGATGCCAACATTTTATCTACCCTTGCTGCGATAAATGTCACCGCTTAACAACTGCCGAGTACGGTTCTCTGTTCGTCTGCCACTCTTTTCAACAAAATAGGACTGCCATTCCAAATCAACCTCACACTAACATTATTTACTACGAGATTAGATTGTATTTATATTATTATTTATATCCTATTGTTTAGGGTTTTAATTATGTTTTAATTAGTTGTTAATGGGTTGGGCTTTTAGGGCCTACATGCCTTAAACCCTAGTTTTATGTTATAAATAGGCGTCTTAGGATCATTTGTAAGGAAGCTTTTGATGAAATAGAAATATATTGGGTTTTATCTCTTTGTTCGTGTTTTTATCGTTGTTCTTCCGGTATTCATATCAAATCAACGGAATTAAACGTTAATCACGTTTGTGTATTCATCCGGATATTCTAAGAATCAACGGATTAATATGTATTTGCTTCCGCTTCTTGCATCAGTTGGTATCGGAGAGTCATAACGATTTTGTGGGTTCATCGATGATGACAGAGGAGGAATCTGATTTTTTCTGGTCTCAATTGGATGCCGCCGTCGATGAGATTTTCAACAGCTACAGTCAATGAGACACACAGGATATGTTCGTGCCGTTGCCGCCACCAAATCCAGTCTTGGCAGCCCTGGTTGCCGCCGCAACCGGATCTAGATTCGGCTGCCCCTGTCTCACAACCACCATGCCTCACGACCGCCTCCACTGCGGACCGCCAGTCATCCACCACAATCCACCGCCCCACAACCACGCTTGCACCTGCACACCAACAACCATCCACCACCGATCCGCATGGCGCCTCAGCCACCGCGCCAGCCTCGCAATCACTCTCCGCCTTCTACCGCCAGATCTATCAACACCAGTCCATAGTCACTTCCCAACCGCACGCTGAAAGATGTCACCTCCACACTATCATCCAAGCCGATATACAGCTGCGACATTCCGTGATACAGCAAACGGTTACGCCGCCTACTGATGAAGATGTCGATGTTGCAGCCTTAATGGAAGACGATGGCTGCCTATTTTGTTCTAACGCCCTAAACCCATGTGATGGGCCTTTTTCATGTGTTACGAAGCTTGGGCTTACCATTAATGAGTTTTATGGCCCAGCTACTTCTTCTAATAATTCACGGGCTTCATTTGTTGATGTTGGGTCTCTGAATTTTTTTAAACGGGTTGGGCTTCATAACCACTATTCTAATGTATATCTTGAGCATGGAAATTTATCTCAAAATTTGGGGAAATTTGCTTCGTGGCCCACAGTCCATCCCTACTATTTCTTCATAGCTAATGATAGCTATTTTGCTATGCTCCGGGAACCTTCGTTGGCCTATCATCTCAAGATTTTGGGGCACGTACGTACTGCGGATGTGTTTGAAGTCAAATATCGTGAAGTGTTAATTAATTTTGTTTTCCCTGAAGATGAGTACGTTGTTAACTCAGTTACACTGTTGGAGATTAGATTCATTCAGATTCGAGGACGAATCTTTTCAAAGAGGGAGAGAATGATGGAGATTAGATTGTATTTATATTATTATTTATATGCTATTGTTTAGGGTTTTAATTATGTTTTAATTAGTTGTTAATGGGTTGGGCTTTTAGGGCCTACACGCCTTAAACCCTAGTTTTATGTTATAAATAGGCGTCTTAGGATCATTTGTAAGGAAGCTTTTGATGAAATAGAAATATATTGGGTTTTATCCCTTTGTTCGTGTTTTTATCATTGTTCTTCCGGTATTCCTATCGAATCAACAGAATTAAACGTTAATCACGTTTGTGTATTCATCCGGATATTCTAAGAATCAACGGATTAATATGTATTTGCTTCAGTATTTATCGTTCAGTAATTGTCACTCAGTAATTTTCACTCATTAATGATCATTTGTCACTCTTATTCAATCATTGTATTCACTGTTCAGAGTAATTGTATCGTGCCGTGTTTATCATCATTGTCATCTTCATAGTGGGCTGTGTGTGAGGTGTAGCGCACGCTATGAACTCTCTTTAGCACACGCTAATTGAGTTCAGGTAGCGCACGCTACCTCCCAACACTAGCGCACGCTAATGTAGTTCACTGCAGGTAGTCCAGAAGGCACTGGACTGCAGTTGGGTTGTATGTAGCGCACGCTATGAATGGTAAGTTGCGCGCGCTAGTAGATCGGAGTAGCGCACGCTCTGCAGTCTATGTTGCGCGCGCTAAGGACGGATCAGGCAGAGTCCAGTAGCTACTGGACTGAGTTGGAAACATTCCTAGGGCACGCTACAAGTAGTTGTTAGCGTACGCTAATTGGTGTCAGTAGCGCATGCTAAATCTTGTGTGTAGCACGCACTACCTGTAACACCCCCAATCCACTCAGGGATATTACACGCCGTAGACCCTCTCCTCGAGGATCTACCAGGCTGGTAACAACATTTAACATCTCGACAATGCCTTCAAGGCTACAGTGACTCAGTAGACCGATTTGGTCTTTCCACAAATACATACAACTCAAATACAACTCATGCCCACGCAGGGGACAAAATACAACTACACCCGTACAACGGGAACAATACAAAGAATGAAAATAAAGTACAACTGAACCAACACACGATGTACGGTTCCTCATGTGATTAGTATCGATCATCTTTCATCATCCTTCGTGCCGACCCTGTGTTATGCTCCAAAACCTGAATGCAAAAACAGACATCCACCCCCCGAATACTCGGGGGTTAGCAAAACTCCACTGTTTTGCTAGTGCAAGAACAAAGTGCAAATACGAGCCATACAATTCACATTCCACGAATAACAACAACCAGGAATCCTCAAAGGTCCAAACAAAACGAAGAGTACTTCCCGAGGCAAGAGTTTGAGAAAACCTTTCAAAATCGAAATATCATAAATCAATGGAAATAATTTATAAAACGGTTTAGAATGCCATCGAGAGTTTTAATAGAAAACAATTTAGGATTATCAAATCCTACTTTTCAAAATCCACAAGACAAAAGGGGTCACCGCCCCAAAGGTTTACTTTCCGAAAAATGACATTTACCAACCCGTTGGGATTTTAGCCCCAAACCGGTAAAATAAGTTTTACAAAACCATTGGGATTTTAGCCCCAAATCTCATCAATTCACAGTACACAAGAACGACCACGAGGTTCGTATCCCAACATCAAAATCCACAATAAAGGATTTAAAACAAACAACAAAATACTCCAGTGCCATCCTAGCCAAGTAAGCCAAACGAACACTTACCTCTTACACACTTAGTCAATGCATGCAATCATGAAAAACCGTTCGAAAGCACTCATTTCCGGAAATGAACAGTTCACAATTAGCCTCGAGAACAGGGCGGCATACATTCGCTCGAGGCCTCATAGGGACCCTACCGAGTTGGCTACAATTACGGAAAAACAAACCACGCACACGCTAAGCCGTGAGAACAGGCGGCGGCATACATTCTCACTCGAGGCCTTGCAAGGACCCTAACGAGTTGGCTAGCGGTACGAAACTCGTGAAATCCAGGGCGGCAGCATAGATTTCCCTCCTTGACCCCGTCGGGCCAACACGAGGTGAGTTACACACAAAACACGTTACTCATGCAATACTAACATGCTAAGAATGTAAGTTCATTACGAATACCCACTAGAGATGGCCATTAACTCGACACCATTACCAAACTCTTCAAAAATACGATAACAAGATTAAATAAGGAAATACACGATTCCATAACTTAAACAATAGGAGTATCATCATAAAATCCTTCAACGTTCAAAATAACCAAATCATAATCAATTCTCAAAACACCGTTCACAAATCACACTCGTTTTGAAAGAAAGCCTTTAACGAGGCCAAACCGAAATCCTTTGAAACTTCATTTCAAATAACCAAACAAACACATCAAGACGACCACCGATCATCATATCCATAAAACGAGAAAAGTATGGGCAAGGTACTTGCCTCTAATAAGAACAACGCGAGAATCGACCAAGTAGGTTGGCCCGAACCGACTACGAACCCGCCGACTCCACCGAACGCCAACTCACGTTCATAAACTACGAAGGACAAATAATAACAATAAAATGAATTCCATAACACGACTCAAAGCCGTTGAATTCAAAGAACGAATAATGAAAGTTCAAGGATTTCCCCCAAAACGGCCAAGAACACGATTCGTTCCGTCAAATCACGAAAACGGAATTCCAAGTTGAAATATGGATATACAATCCATAGAATGTGTTTAACAACATCATTTAACCACAATCGATCCATCAAAAACGGATGAAAAACGAGATCGAGAACAAATCCCCAAAAAGTCAACTCGAAGGAAATCAAGAATTATACTTCGATTCGACGAAGAACAATGGATTAAATGATGTTAAACACAAGAATACTATCAAGATTAATCATACCCATCATGAATTAATCAACAACACGGAACGAATCGGACAAAAATGCAAAAATCCCCAAATTCACGAAATTAGGGTTCTAAGGAAGATTACCTTGATTCGCTGGATCAAAGGTTGATAACGGACGATTGATTGATGTTATGAACTCAAGGACTTCATGGATTTGTTGTTAAACAACATGGCTTCGTCACCCATGAATCGCCATTCGCGGAAGGAGAAGGAAGGGAATGAAAAACGAAGTGAAATGTGACTGCTCAGCCACATTTATACCGGGCCAGCCTAGCGTGCGCTAGCCTTCCCGGACTAGCGTGCGCTATCGGCCGGTATCGGCCGAGTACTCTCGGCCAGGGCCCACAACACCCGGCATCACCGACCAACCCTGCCGACCGAACCTGTCGACCCAACTCCCGCTAGCGTGCGCTACGGCCGGATGCCTGCGCGCGCTAGCCGACCTGTCCAGTAGCCACTGGACTGAACTGCCCGGCCAGGTAACGTACGCTAGCCGGCCGACAGCGTGCGCTACGCCTGCCGACTAGCGCGCGCTACGCTCGGCGTAGCGTGCGCTACCTGCCGATCCTGACCGAGTCCAGAACCTCAGAAACCCCACTGCCCAGGCCCGATAGCGTACGCTAGGCCACCCAGCGCTACACTGCCGGTTAGCGCAGCCTTTCCGGCCAGAGCGTGCGCTTACGCCGGCTCTCGCCGCACCTGCCCGGCCGGTGCCTGCAATCGTCCGGCGGTCCCGCCACCGTCCGGCGATCCCCGCCACTGTCCGGCTGATCCACCGCCAGGGCTCGACGACCCGATTTCCGAAAACAGACGGAACGAACACGACGAAAAGTTCGCGGACAACATAAACGACTCGAAATGAAAGCCTAATACCATAATTAGTCATACGCGACCAAGAAACGGGTCGAGACTGTAATATCCGCAATTTTCGATTTTCGGTAATTATTTTCTTTTCGGCGGAAGTCTGTTTTGACGACTCGCTCATGTCCGTTTCGTCATTCCGAGAATAATTAATTCTACACTTTTTGACATCCGAGTTCGTTTCGGTGTCGTTTCGTTGAGTTCTGTGCTTTTTAGCGACTTTTCCGCACTTGAGTTCGATTCTTGCGAATCTCGTCCGAAACTGTTGTTTCGAGTTTCCCACAAGTCCGTTTAACTTTGTTAGACGTGTTGTGAGCTTCGGTTTGATTATTCGTTGTCGTATGGTGATTTTCGGGCAGTTGGGCCATTTTCGTAATTTCCCAAAGTTTGGGGTAATTACCTTCCGTTGTCGAATTTCGAGCCTTCGGGTGGTCGGAATCGTGTGTCCTACTAGCTCTTAGATTCGTCTTTGTGAGTACTTCGTAACCGTATCTTCGGTTCGTATTCAGGTTCGGGTTTCGGTGTCGTTTTGTTGAATTCAGGATTACTAAACGACTTTTCTATGTATGAGTTCGTCTTTGTTAGATCACCATTAATTTTTGGTAACTCCAAAAATTATAAATCTTTGCAATATTATAGACCATCGAGTTAGCTTTCCAATGGTTCAAACGGTGAGTCAATCGAGTCCGACGAGAGAGTTATGGTCGTTTGATTTTGGGCCGATCACCTCCAGGAGCCTTTCGGCCGATAGGGGCGGCCGATAGGATCTTCTGCCGGCAGCCTGCATGTATATCGGTTGGGCCTATCGGCCGATAGGCCGGTCGATAGGTCCTGCTGTGTTACACTATAAACGTGTTGTTTTGAGCGTGAAACTCATTTTCTTCCCCATTTTTCCACTGCGTCGCGAGAGAGAAGTATAGAGGGGGAGAGTTCTTCATCCGGGGGTCGATTTTCATCATTTCTTTTCGGTTGTGAGGCTCGGATAAACAATCTAGCGCGTGTTCTACGGATCTTAACACTTGAATCACTCAAGGTAATCTTCTTAGAACCCATTTTTTGGAGATTTTGGGGATTTTGGGTATTTTGGTTGTTTTCGTCCGATCAATCCGATTTAACTTGGTATTATGATAGATTAATGATTATTGAGATGTATTACATCTTTTCCCTTGTTATTCCATAGTTGGATCGTATCGATTCGTTGTTTTCGTCGAGTTCTTGATCGACGCCTTGAAGGTGTCCGATAGAATCTCTTAGAGAGGATTCGAGCGTTCTACGATTATTCTTCCTCGTTCGTTCGTTAATTTATTGATGGTATGATGTTAGGGTCAGATTTCTCGCAAAGAATTCGAGTCGGAACCCTTCCGTTCGTCGTTTTCTTCAAGCTTTTCGATTGTGGGTGTATTCGTTGTCTTCGCCGGAGAATCGTAGGTGTTCGAGGTATCCCGACTAATCCGTGATTGTGGGAGTGTCCGGCATCGATTATCGAGGCAAGTATCTTGCCCATACATTACGTGTTTTGTGGATATTATGGTTGTTAATGGTCGATATGTGCTAAATGAATATTTATAACCATTTTCAAAGGAATCGGTATATTTACCATCATGCTTTTCGTAAAGGTGAACCGTGTGTGTCGGGAATTAATATATTTAGTTGGATATGTGAGTTTGTGTGATATTAGTTGTGTCGTTGATCGTTGAAATCTTGCGCGTCCTTGTGCATTGTATCATTACTTGGTCGTGAGTATTTGCTGGATGAACTGGCCATTCTAGTAAGGTACCTCGACTATATATACTGTGATTGACCTTCGAGGCTTGTGGTTTGCAACTGTGATTTTTGGAACGTGTGTGTGCGTTGTTCCTTCCACCCGGAGTGTCCGACGGGATGTCTGGGGGTCGATACTAAGGGGTACGGCCACGGAAGTGGACTTGGGTGCGTGTGTGGATGAACTTCCACCCGGAGTGTCCGACGGGATGTCTGGGGGTCGATACTAAGGGGTACGGCCGCGGAAGTGGTTTCCCACCCGGAGTGTCCGACGGGATGTCTGGGGGTCGATACTAAGGGGTACGGCCGCGGGTTACCAGTTGTGGTTTTCATCTTGAGGATGACGTTGATGTTTTCGTTAATTGTGATATTGTCCGGAGTATCACAATGCTTTGTGCTCGGGGTCGAGAGACATTATATTTCGAGTCTTGGTGCTTGGCTAGAATGGCATAGGATTAATGTGTTATGTGTAATGTGTCCTTGTAAGTGAATTGAAGTGGATGATCGGGTCGTGGACCCTGTGTTTTGTGACCGGAATGGTTGGGTCGTGGACCCCGTGTTTTGTTAAACGGATTTGTATTTTAAAAAAATGAACTTTGGGGCTGTGACCCTAAATGGCTTTCGAGGAATTAAGAACATTTTCAATTTCTGATGTTTTCAAAACTCCCGAGATTTGGAAATGTTTTCACAATGCTTACTTGCTTCGTTTCTGCTTTCAAGACTTGAACTATTTTTAACTAAATATATCTCGGGAAGTCTTTCGTTATATTCTCGGAATGTGTTGTGTATGGCTCGTATTTGCACTTTATACTTGCACTAGCGAAACAGTGGAGTTTGCTAACCCCGAGTAATCGGGGGTGGATATCTGTATTGTGTCGTACATGCAGTGTTCGGGAGCAAGACGCAGGATCGGCACGAGGATGATGAAAGACGAATGATACTAATCACACGAAGGCGCTTTGGGTTCAGTTAGTCGGAGTCCATTGTATTGTCTTTTCCGCTGTCTTATTGTTCATTGTTGCAAGTATTTTACCCTTGTGTGGGTATGAGTCTGGATGAGTTTATGTATTTTGATTTGTAAGTCTGTGACGAAAGACCAAATCGGTCTATTGGTCCGTTATTTTTGATTCGTCGGTATGTAATGTAATGTGTCGTTTTGATGTCTAGCCTGGTGGATCCTCACGGAGAGGGTCTGCGGCGTGTAATATTCCCGGTTTGATCTGGGGGTGTTACATTTATGGTATCAGAGATTAGGTTGAGGAAACCTAGGCTGTCGGGTCGAGTTATGTGTTGCTGAGTCTTGTATTGTCAGATTTTGTCTGACTGAGTCGTGTCGCGACGCGTCGTTTGGAATGTCGGCCGTGATTAGTATCAGGATGCAGCCATCATCTTCGTGCGATCTGTGGATGTAAGTCTCCCTTCTTTGTGGTGTGCCTCGTGTGACACGAGCTATATTTTTATGATTATTTATTAAGTGACGGAGTCCTTTTATGGATTTTGATTTCTTGATACGTGACTATTTGACTCTCATATTTCTTTCATGTGAGGAGTAGTTGCTGGATTGTGCATGTTGGACTGTATTTCCTTTTTCCGCTGAGTGAGTTCCTTTGTAATAGCTTTCGGTATTTTACCGACTGAATTTTTATTTCGAAAACCGATCCCTTTAACCGAGTTGTTGGCCTTGACCATTTTGACGGTAGTTGGGTGTTTTCAAGTGATTTTGTGAGTTTGATAAGTACTACCGTCATCGACCTTTTTGGGCATTTTTGTAATTGGTTTTTAGCACAGTGGGTTCGGTGCGGGACCCACGGCGCTATAATATTCCGTGTATTTACCTGAAATCTTTGGGCATTGTAGCCCATTGTATTATCTTTGAAAACCTTGAGTATCTTAGAAAATAAAATTCGAGACGTACTTTTAATGATTGTATTTTCAAGGCGCCTACTAGCGCAACTATCTGTTTCAAAATTTTTCTACCTCGAGGACCAAAATGTTTTGAGATATTTGCGATGTTTAGAAATATTTATACTTAGACCCGAGGGTCGGATATTCTGGAAGTTTTTCACTAAAAGAAAGGTGTCCTCATTTTAGTTCAAACGCAAGATGAATTACAGAGTCTCGAAAACGATGTTTGTTTAACTTTTTGTAAATGATACTCAAGATCAACTGGTGTTTCCAAACTGTTTTCAAAAGGTGGTTCTCGTTTTTAAAACCTATCATTCCTGTTTGCGGACCGGAAATGCGTGTATGGTTTTCGAACTTTCGTTGCGGTGTCAACCCCGAATTGTGATTGTGTGATGGCTGTCGTTCGGGATGTTGTAATCTTCGAATGATGCCGTTGTTGTTGTGATTTTTGTATGCGTTGATATGTTATGCTGAGTTGGCATCTCCGGTATGTTGTTTTGCGGTGTTTTGATCCATTGTATCGAGCATTTATATTTTCGGTATGCCGAGCCGAGGCGTTTCAATCGTGATGTGCCGGGGCATGCACGTGTAACTTGTCTTTCTCGTCGATGACACATTTCAAGTGTGGACTCGAGGGACACCGAATTCAGTTTTGTGAATTGGCTACCGAGACTTTCGGAGTTCGCGCTTCAGCACAGATATCAGAATCGGCTTTGAGAGGCCTTTGAAGGATGTTTCTGTCGGTCGCTTGTTGTGTCGTCACCTTGATTTTGCTGTTGTGAGTTGCGGGGGCGACCTTCTTTTATAAGAGGTCGAATGTAGTACCCGTGTTGTTTTCAGACTTCTGTATTTTCTCTTTCTCCACTGCCGATTCGCTCGTGATCGTTGGTACTTTATGAACTTGTTCTATATTTCGGTTTCATCGTCCGAACGAGCTGTGATCTTGTTGTGGGTCGATCTGGTTATCGATGTTACTTTTTCGGGTTCAGTTCGATTCTTGTGAACCTTGTTTGAGAGTGACATCATCTGGTTCTACTAGTTCTTTTATTCGAAGTGGATCGGCTTGGAACTCTTGTGTTTTCGACTGCCGACTCATTTATGTTCGTTGACATTTGAGCTTGTCCTGCTCCTTGCTTTTGTTGATCGAACGAGTGTGGTGTTATTTCGAATAACTCGTTGTCTTTGTGACTTTTCAATCGCTATTCCCTTTCTGTGGATCTTCGGCAATGCATGTCTTGTAGTTCTCACCGGATCATCACAGGAGTTGTTGTTTGAACTTTATTGTTCTTTGTGATTCGAACATGATACTTCGATCTTTTTTGTCTCGATCGTTGTGGTTTGATCGTTTGATTGTTCGGTTTATATTGACCTCGTTCCGTGATTGGCGAACATTCAGGCTCCTTCGTAATTCCCTTCAGTTCGGGAAATTAGTTTCGTTTCGATCTTCCAGCCCTTAGGCGGTGGGATTTCGTGGTTGTTCAGCGGTTGACTCGCGTTTTGATTGATGTACCGTTGGGTTGGTCAATCATATTGATTTTCGTTCGTTGTGTTTTGTGATTGTCGGATAATTGACTTGGCTATATTATCCGTTTGATGACGTTTGTCACTTGTTGGTTTTTATTATATCCCTAACGGCGACGTTGTGTTGGTCGCCGTGGAGCGTGTTTTCACGCTGTATACTCCTTTGTGTTGTTTGTAACATTTCGCCGTTGGGCGTTAGTTACGCATTCTTGTGTATCTCGTTGAGTTTTTCCTGGCGGAATATTTCTTCTCCCTACTTGTTTTAAGTTTCGGGACGAAACTTCTTTTAAGGAGGGTAGAATGTAATATCCGCAATTTTCGATTTTCGGTAATTATTTTCTTTTCGGCGGAAGTCTGTTTTGACGACTCGCTCATGTCCGTTTCGTCATTCCGAGAATAATTAATTCTACACTTTTTGACATCCGAGTTCGTTTCGGTGTCGTTTCGTTGAGTTCTGTGCTTTTTAGCGACTATTCCGCACTTGAGTTCGATTCTTGCGAATCTCGTCCGAAATCAAGTTTTGAGTTTCCCACAAGTCCGTTTAACTTTGTTAGACGTGTTGTGAGCTTCGGTTTGATTATTCGTTGTCGTATGGTGATTTTCGGGCAGTTGGGCCATTTTCGTAATTTCCCAAAGTTTGGGGTAATTACCTTCCGTTGTCGAATTTCGAGCCTTCGGGTGGTCGGAATCGTGTGTCCTACTAGCTCTTAGATTCGTCTTTGTGAGTACTTCGTAACCGTATCTTCGGTTCGTATTCGTGTTCGGGTTTCGGTGTCGTTTTGTTGAATTCAGGATTACTAAACGACTTTTCTATGTATGAGTTCGTCTTTGTTAGATCACCATTAATTTTTGGTAACTCCAAAAAATTATAAATCTTTGCAATATTATAGACCATCGAGTTAGCTTTCCAATGGTTCAAACGGTGAGTCAATCGGAGTCCGGACGAGAGAGTTATGGTCGTTTCAGTTTTTGGCCGATCACCTCCAGGAGCCTTTCGGCCGATAGGGGCGGCCGATAGGATCTTCTGCCGGCAGCCTGCATGTATATCGGTTGGGCCTATCGGCCGATAGGCCGGCCGATAGGTCCTGCTGTGTTACACTATAAACGTGTTGTTTTGAGCGTGAAACTCATTTTCTTCCCCATTTTTCCACTGCGTCGCGAGAGAGAAGTATAGAGGGGGAGAGTTCTTCATCCGGGGGTCGATTTTCATCATTTCTTTTCGGTTGTGAGGCTCGGATAAACAATCTAGCGCGTGTTCTACGGATCTTAACACTTGAATCACTCAAGGTAATCTTCTTAGAACCCATTTTTGGGAGATTTTGGGGATTTTGGGTATTTTGGTTGTTTTCGTCCGATCAATCCGATTTAACTTGGTATTATGATAGATTAATGATTATTGAGATGTATTACATCTTTTCCCTTGTTATTCCATAGTTGGATCGTATCGATTCGTTGTTTTCGTCGAGTTCTTGATCGACGCCTTGAAGGTGTCCGATAGAATGTCTTAGAGAGGATTCGAGCGTTCTACGATTATTCTTCCTCGTTCGTTCGTTAATTTATTGATGGTATGATGTTAGGGTCAGATTTCTCGCAAAGAATTCGAGTCGGAACCCTTCCGTTCGTCGTTTTCTTCAAGCTTTTCGATTGTGGGTGTATTCGTTGTCTTCGCCGGAGAATCGTAGGTGTTCGAGGTATCCCGACTAATCCGTGATTGTGGGAGTGTCCGGCATAGATTATCGAGGCAAGTATCTTGCCCATACATTACGTGTTTTGTGGATATTATGGTTGTTAATGGTCGATATGTGCTAAATGAATATTTATAACCATTTTCAAAGGAATCGGTATATTTACCATCATGCTTTTCGTAAAGGTGAACCGTGTGTGTCGGGAATTAATATATTTAGTTGGATATGTGAGTTTGTGTGATATTAGTTGTGTCGTTCGGTACTGTTGAAATCTTGCGCGTCCTTGTGCATTGTATCATTACTTGGTCGTGAGTATTTGCTGGATGAACTGGCCATTCTAGTAAGGTACCTCGACTATATATACTGTGATTGACCTTCGAGGCTTGTGGTTTGCAACTGTGATTTTTGGAACGTGTGTGTGCGTTGTTCCTTCCACCCGGAGTGTCCGACGGGATGTCTGGGGGTCGATACTAAGGGGTACGGCCACGGAAGTGGACTTGGGTGCGTGTGTGGATGAACTTCCACCCGGAGTGTCCGACGGGATGTCCGGGGTCGATACTAAGGGTACGGCCGCGAAGTGGTTTCCCACCCGGAGTGTCCGACGGGATGTCTGGGGGTCGATACTAAGGGGTACGGCCGCGGGTTACTGATTGTGGTTTTCATCTTGAGGATGACGTTGATGTTTTCGTTAGTTGTGATATTGTCAGGAGTATCACAATGCTTTGTGCTCGTGGTCGAGAGACATTATATTTGAGTCTTGGTGCTTGGCTAGAATGGCATAGGATTAATGTGTTATGTGTAATGTGTCCTTGTAAGTGAATTGAAGTGGATGATCGGGTCGTGGACCCCGTGTTTTGTGACTGAATGGTTGGGTCGTGGACCCCGTGTTTTGTTAAACGGATTTGTATTTTAAAAAATGAACTTTGGGGTCATGTGACCCTAAATGGCTTTCGAGGAATTAAGAACATTTTCAATTTCGATGTTTTCAAAACTCCCGAGATTTGGAAATGTTTTCACAATGCTTACTTGCTTCTACGCTTTCAAGACTTGAACTATTTTTAACTAAATATATCTCGGGAAGTCTTTCGTTATATTCTCGAATGTGTTGTGTATGGCTCGTATTTGCACTTTATACTTGCACTAGCGAAACAGTGGAGTTTGCTAACCCCAGTAATCGGGGTGGATATCTGTATTGTGTCCAGTACATGCAGTGTTCGGGAGCAAGACGCAGGATCGGCACGAGGGATGATGAAAGACGAATGATACTAATCACACGAAGGCGATTTTGGGTTCGATTAGTCGAGTCCATTGTATTGTCTTTTCATTGTCTTATTGTTCATTGTTGCAAGTATTTTACCCTTGTGTGGGTATGAGTCTGGATGAGTTTATGTATTTTGATTTGTAAGTCTGTGACGAAAGACCAAATCGGTCTATTAGTCCGTTATTTTGATTCGTCGGTATGTAATGTAATGTGTCGTTTTGATGTCTAGCACGGTGGATCCTCACGGAGAGGGTCTGCGGCGTGTAATATTCCCGGTTTGATCCGGGGTGTTACGAGACAACAATTACAGATACGGATACCGTAACTTTCAAGAAATTACAAAATGGCCCAAAACGCCCGGAAATCACGATACGTGATCGAATAACCAAACCGAAGTTCACAACACGTCTAACAAAGTTAAACGGACTTGCGGGAAACTCAAACAAGCAGCTTCGTCGAGATTCGCAAGAATCGAACTCAAGTGCGGAAAAGTCGCTAAAAGCACAGAACTCAACGAAACGACACCGAAACGAACTCGGATGTCAAAAAGTGTAGAATTAATCATTCTCGAATGACGAAAGCGGTCATGAGCGAAGTCGTCAAAACGGACTCGACCAAAAAAGAAATTAGGAAATCAAAATTGCGGATATTACATTCTACCCTCCTTAAAAGAAGTTTCGTCCCGAAACTTAAAACAAGTAGGGAGAAGAAATATTCCGCCAGAAAACTCAACGAGACACACAAGAATGCGTAACTAACGCCCAACGGCGAAATGTTACAAACAACGCAAAGGAATATACGGCGTGTAAACACGCTCCACGGTGACCAACACAACGCCGTTAGGGATATAATAAAACCGACAAGTGACAAGCGTCATCAAACGGATACTATAGCCAAGTCAATTATCCGATAATCACAAAACACAACGAAAATCAATATGATTGACCAACCCAACGGTACATCAATCAAAACGCGAGTCAACCGCTGAACAAACACGGAATCCCATCGCCTAAGGGATGGAAGATTGAAAACGAAACTAATTTCCCGAACTAAAGGGAATTACGAAGGAGCCTGAACGTTCAACAATCACGAAACGAGAACAAAAACCGAACAAACAAACGATCGAGACAACAAAAATCGAACAATCATGTTCGAATCACAAAGAACAATAAAGTTCAAACAATAACTCCGAGGATGATCTGGTGAGAACTACAAGACATGCATTGCCGAAGATCCACAGAAAAGGGAATAGCGATTGAAAGGTCACCACGACGAACGAGTTATTCCGAAACGATACCACACTCGTTCGATAAACAAAAGCAGTGGACAATCTCGAAATGTCAACAAACATAAATGAGTCGACAGTCGAAAACATAAGAGTTCCAAATCCGATCCACTTCGAATAAAAGAACTAGTAGAATCGATGATGTCACTCCCAAACAAGGTTCACAAGAATCGAATCGAACCCGAAAAGTAACATCGATAACCAGATCAACTCAAAACAAGATCACAGTTGCTCGGACGATGAAATCAAATACCGAACAAGTTCATAAAGTACCAACGAACATGAGCGAATCGATAGATCGGGAAGAGAAAATACAAGTCAAAATAGTACGGGCATTACCTCCGACCTCGTCCACGAAATTCACAAATACGGGAGCAAGGTAACAAGACATTAAACAAATGGACACATAACGGAACCATCACCGATGCACACGGTCATACCAAACCAAGCTCTAACGGCTCGCACATGCGCGACAACGCAGAATCACTACGAGGTGATAATATTCAACACCAACATCCCGCCTCTCACGGGGCTAACGCAACAAATGTGTGGAAAGCGACTCAACGCTCACACCGCCAATTCGGTCATACTGGAGAAAGTATCAAAAGGACAACGCGAACATCACACATACATACCCTCAAACGGGAATGGATAGGTTTTAAAAACGAAAACCCCATTTTGAAAATAATTTAGAAGAACACCGATTGATCTTGAGTATCATCTTTCAAAAAAGTACAAACGTGAAACATCGTTATCGAGACATTGGAGAACTATTTCGCATTTGATAAAAAAAATGAGGACACTTTCTCTTAGTGAAAACTTTCAAAATATTCGACCCTCGGGTCTAAATAAAAGTGTTGAAAATATCTCAAAACATTTTGGTCCTCGAGGTAGAAAAATTTTGAAATATATTGTGGCATCTAGGATGTACCACAAGAAAATAACTCATTTGAAAAGTATGTCTCGAAATTTGTTTTTCCAAGATACTCAAGGTTTTCAAAAATCCAATAGGCCAGAATGCCCAAAACTCACACATATCGACGTTCACAAAAACAACTCCTAGCACACGCATCAAAACGTTTAAAATCAAGACAATACATGTCTTTAAACGAAAATAAACGATAAAATACCACATTCAGAACAAAACCACTGATAAAATACCCTCCCACACTGGCTAGTGGACAAGTCGAACGCGTATAAGCACAAAGCTTCCACAAGAGACTTGTAAAACGTGCAAATCGATTCGAAAATCATCAACAACGGACAAAAACAACAATAAAAAGACATCACAAACGACGACACTCCTCTTATAAATCAAATACGAGAGTCGACTAAATACATATCGTGAAATCAAAATTCACATAAGGATTCCACCACTTAACAAATAATCATAAAAATAGCTCGTGTCACACGAGGCACAACACAAAGAAGGGAGACTTACTTCCACATGGCGCACGAATTTGATGACCGCCCCCCTATACTAATCCCGACCACCACACTCAACCGCCGCGTCGCGACACGACTCAGTCAGATAAAAATCCAACGAAACAAGACTCAAACAACACGACTTGACCCGACAGCCTAGGTTTCCTCAACCTAAGCTCTGATACCATTTATGTAACACCCCCAATCCACTCAGGGATATTACACGCCGTAGACCCTCTCCTCGAGGATCTACCAGGCTGGTAACAACATTTAACATCTCGACAATGCCTTCAAGGCTACAGTGACTCAGTAGACAGATTTGGTCTTTCCACAAATACATACAACTCAAATACAACTCATGCCCACTAGGGACAAAATACAACTACACCTGCATAACAGAACAATACAAAGAAATGAAAATAAAGTACAACCGAACCAACACACGATGTACGGTTCCTCATGTGATTAGTATCGATCATCTTTCATCATCCTTCGTGCCGACCCCGTGTTATGCTCCAAAACCTGAATGCAAAAACAGACATCCACCCCGAATACTCGGGGTTAGCAAACTCCACCGTTTGCTAGTGCAAGAACAAAGTGCAAATACGAGCCATACAATTCACATTCCACGAATAACAACAACCAGAATCCTCAAAGGTCCAAACAAAACGAAGAGTACTTCCCGAGGCAAGAGTTTGAGAAAACCTTTCAAAATCGAAATATCATAAATCAATGGAAATAATTTATAAAACGGTTTAGAATGCCATCGAGAGTTTTAATAGAAAACAATTTAGGATTATCAAATCCTACTTTTCAAAATCCACAAGACAAAAGGGGTCACCGCCCCAAAGGTTTACTTTCCGAAAAATGACATTTACCAACCCGTTGGGATTTTAGCCCCAAACCGGTAAAATAAGTTTTACAAAACCATTGGGATTTTAGCCCCAAATCTCATCAATTCACAGTACACAAGAACGACCACGAGGTTCGTATCCCAACATCAAAATCCACAATAAAGGATTTAAAACAAACAACAAAATACTCCAGTGCCATCCTAGCCAAGTAAGCCAAACGAACACTTACCTCTTACACACTTAGTCAATGCATGCAATCATGAAAAACCGTTCGAAAGCACTCATTTCCGGAAATGAACAGTTCACAATTAGCCTCGAGAACAGGGCGGCGGATACATTCTCGCTCGAGGCCTCATAGGGACCCTACCGAGTTGGCTACAATTACGAAAAACAAACCACGCACACGCTAAGCCGTGAGAACAGGCGGCGGATACATTCTCACTCGAGGCCTTGCAAGGACCCTAACGAGTTGGCTAGCGATGCGAAACTCGTGAAATCCAGGGCGGCAGCATAGATTTCCCTCCTTGACCCCGTCGGGCCAACACGAGGTGAGTTACACACAAAACACGTTACTCATGCAATACTAACATGCTAAGAATGTAAGTTCATTAAGAATACCCACTAGAGATGGCCATTAACTCGACACCATTACCAAACTCTTCAAAAATACGATAACAAGATTAAATAAGGAAATACACGATTCCATAACTTAAACAATAGGAGTATCATCATAAAATCCTTCAACGTTCAAAATAACCAAATCATAATCAATTCTCAAAACACCGTTCACAAATCACACTCGTTTTGAAAGAAAGCCTTTAACGAGGCCAAACCGAAATCCTTTGAAACTTCATTTCAAATAACCAAACAAACACATCAAGACGACCACCGATCATCATATCCATAAAACGAGAAAAGTATGGGCAAGGTACTTGCCTCTAATAAGAACAACGCGGAGAATCGACCGAAGTAGGTTGGCCCGAACCGACTACGAACCCGCCGACTCCACCGAACGCCAACTCACGTTCATAAACTACGAAGGACAAATAATAACAATAAAATGAATTCCATAACACGACTCAAAGCCGTTGAATTCAAAGAACGAATAATGAAAGTTCAAGGATTTTCCCCAAATAGGACAAGAACACGATTCGTTCCGTCAAATCACGAAAACGGAATTCCAAGTTGAAATATGGATATACAATCCATAGAATGTGTTTAACAACATCATTTAACCACAATCGATCCATCAAAAACGGATGAAAAACGAGATCGAGAACAAATCCCCAAAAAGTCAACTCGAAGGAAATCAAGAATTATACTTGATTCGAAGAAGAACAATGGATTAAATGATGTTAAACACAAGAATACTATCAAGATTAATCATACCCATCATGAATTAATCAACAACACGGAACGAATCGGACAAAAATGCAAAAATCCCCAAATTCACGAAAATAGGGTTCTAATGAAGATTACCTTGATTATTTGGTTCTAAGGTTGATATCGGACGATTGATTGATGTTATGATCTCAAGGACTTCTTGGATTTGTTGTTAAACAACATGGCTTCGTCACCCATGAATCGCCATTCGCGGAAGGAGAAGGAAGGGAATGAAAAACGTAGTGAAATGTGACCGTCACCACATTTATACGGGCCACCTAGCGTGCGCTAGCCTTCCCGGACTAGCGTGCGCTTATCGGCCAGATCGGCCGAGTACTCGGCCAGTGGCCCACAACACCCGGCATCACCGACCAACCCCGCCGACCGAACCTCATCAACCCAACTCCCGCTAGCGTGCGCTACGGCCGGATGCGCGCGCCAGCCGAATTGCCTAGTAGCCATCGGATCAATCGCCCGGCAGTAACGACGCTAGCCGGCCGACGCGTGCGCTACGCCGCCGACTAGCGCGCTACGCTCGGCGTAGCGTGCGCTACTGCCGATCTGACCGAGTCCAACCTCGAAACCCCATCGCCTGTGCCCGAGAAGGCACGCTAGGCCACCCGGCACAGGCGCTACACTGCCGGTTAGCGCAGCCTTTCCGGCCAGAAAGCGTGCGCTTACGCCGGTTCGCCGCACCTCCGTCCGGCGGTGCCCGCAATCGTCCGGCGGTCCCGCCACCGTCGGCGCCTCCCGCCACTGTCCGGCCGCCCCGCCACCGCTGTGGCTCGGCGACCCGATTTCCAAAAGGCGGAACGAACACGACGAAAAGTTCGCGGACAACATAAACGACTCGAAATGAAAGCGTAATACCATAATTAGTCATACGCGACCAAGAAACGGGTCGAGACAACAATTACAGATACGGATACCCGTAACTTTCAAGAAATTACAAAATGGCCCAAAACGCCCGGAAATCACGATACGTGATCAAATAACCAAACCGAAGTTCACAACACGTCTAACAAAGTTAAACGGACTTGCGGGAAACTCGAAACAGCAGTTTCAGTCGAGATTCGCAAGAATCGAACTCAAGTGCGGAAAAGTCGCTAAAAAGCACAGAACTCAACGAAACGACACCGAAACGAACTCGGATGTCAAAAAGTGTAGAATTAATCATTCTCAGAATGACGAAACGGTCATGAGCGAGTCGTCAAAACGGACTCCGACCGAAAAAAAGAAATTACCGGAAATCGAAAATTGCGGATATTACACTACCACAATCAGATCAGAGAACAGGAGGTTCTGGACTCCAGTACTGGGCATCAGATAATTCGTTAGCGCACGCTAACATATTGGGGTTAGCGCACGCTAAGTGTATAGCCATAGCGCACGCTACAAAAGGTACGTAGCGCATGATATCATTTTCGGACAGTGGGTACTGGACTACCCAAAACACCCGTTAGCGCACGCTAAGAACTGGTGCTAATGCGCGCTAAACTGGGATTACTATAAATAGGACAGTTCAGCCCTTTCTTCATCATTTCCATATCTCACTTCGTTTTTGGGCGATTCTGGGCGATTTCGGGCGATTTGGAGAGTTTTCTTCGAGGTGCAATCATTTATCATCATCATCAAGCTTATAGTCCGGAGTAATCATCATTTCATCATCTCCTTCACATCAAATCAAGGTAATGATTTCTTGAATCTAGAAATTCGGAGTTCAAGTGTTTTCCTTCCGATTTCTTCGTGTAAGCTTGGATTGTTGTTGGAATATGTTAGATATGGATTATCTACCTTGGATAAATGTATTCCTACGGATTTAATAGCATATATTCGAATTTCATGAATTGTTTGAGGTGGATTCAAGAACACTTTGGGGTTGACTTTGATATTTTTGGGGGGTTTCGATTAGATGTTGTCGTTAACTCGAATTGTGGATTCCTATGGGATTATTGATATCATTGAAGTTGTTTTGTTGGTTTGAAATACTCATTTTGGAGTTGGTTTCGATATATTCGGGATTTGATATTATCAATCAGATGGGTGTTTGCTAAGTGTTCGCTATAATGCCACAATGAGTTTGGATATTGTTGTATTGACGTTTGAGTCAGTTATAATCGTGTTTGATTCATATATTGAGCATTGTTTGTCATTGTCATTCAAGGTTGTTCGAGCGACTGACATCCCTTTTTGGACGTTGTTCGAGGAAGGACATTCTTCACAGGTTGGGTAAGTTAATTCTTACTCGTTTAAAAGGATATTCATTCCTTTTGTTGTTGTTCATTCATAATCATAATTCATTCATAATGTATTAATCGTATTGGGACTTGTAATTGTCAATTAATTACTTCATTCACAAGGAACGACGGTTCCAATCATTTCATTGAGCTATCATTCGTTTCACTATCATTTCATCTCGGTGAGTCATTCTTGACTTTGTCGGATTGTTATTCATTATTACTCTTCATGGTCATTCCTTGCCCATATGACCTTCTGGGTTCATATTGCGTGGCCGGGTGGGGATATGTGGAATTTTTAGTCGGGCACGTGATGGTCATGTGTTGGGTTCACCGACACATTGGACTGTGCACACGGTAATGTATCTCCGTGAGACTAATTAGGTACAAGGACAGGTGTGTCCGGACTCTAGTCTTGTGCACGTGCACATACCATTACGGGCGTACTATGATGGCTCTCTTCAGCGTCATTTCATAATTATGATATATCATGATTTGTGTTTATTCAACTCTTGAGGATTGTTGTTCTGTGTAACTGACCCCGTTGGTGGATGTTGTTTTCTGGTCATGGCAAAGCTAAGTGTCACAGGGAGCTTTCCATATTATTCGGAGTACCTGGGATTGCCCCGGACTTACAAAATATTATGTTGGATAGTTGCCCTGCGACACGAATAAGGTTGGGGATGTGCGACAGTGGTCGGCGTCCGGAGGGTGTCCATGCGCGAGCAGGACCTTGTGTCGTGGAGCAGAGGGCTTTGGAGAATAGTTTAGTGGAATGCTTGGAGTGTGGAGTTCCTTGGAGTGTTGGGAATGTCTCCACCAAGTTTCACATCTATACGGTTCCATTTGAGTAGCGAACGATGCGAAAGGATCAAGATGCTGCAGTGCGGTGGCATTGTAGTAGTTTCAGAATATTGCAGAGGCAATTTCTCACTCCTCGAGTATCGGATGGGGCTGAAACTTTGAGGACTTATATATAATGTCATAAGCTACTCTACGGTTCAAGCGGATAAGGATTTGGAGTTCGTATGAGGGAGTTACACCCGATGTGCTTCCTCGGCCAATCAATGTCTAGTGCAATTACAAGGGAATATTTGTCTAAGCCTATTATAGGGGGGACAGTCCTTAGATGGGCAATGGTGGGCAAGCGGCCAGTCTTCCTCGTGCTGTTGATCACCAAGCGTGCAATCTTCCTGGAGGTAAGAAGGCCTCTAGGGAGCCAACTCCAAGCATTCGAAGTGTGCGAGGAGTTCCCGAGTGAGTTGGAAATCGTTAGGGCGACGTAGGACCTTAGTGGTCTGCGTTGGGCTTAAGGTTGGCATGGAGGCTCTAGTGTGACCGGAGGGATGCCGTCGGCCATATAACACTTCCTCGATGTCGATTGGGCAATCGAGGCACTCACTTAAATCATACGCCTCGTGAGCTTACTCGTAAGCATTAGCTATCGGTTTCGGCTATGCTGCGGGGGATCATTGGCTTGTACATGTGGTTGCGAGACAACACCACATTGCGGAATGAAGGTAATATGTCGGTATGCGAAGTAGTCCCAAACATCATGAGGGGCAAATATCTATTGATGGCATGAATCAAAGCCAAGATATAAAAGGTTGTCCATCTCGGGTGAGGTACTCTCAAGGGCGCCAAGGTACTGCACCTAGGAAGTCCCGAGTGAGTGTCGAGCACGAGGAATTGCACTTCGGGCATGCGAGTGACCCTTAGTGCCGAGTGCCATTGCGGGTTAAGCTTGAAGGGTATGAGATACCGGCCCTTAGTTGGTCGGAGGAAAAGGACAGGCGGGTGCCTAGCGTTTTACGC
Source organism: Orobanche coerulescens (assembly GCA_033398695.1). NCBI lineage: Eukaryota > Viridiplantae > Streptophyta > Magnoliopsida > Lamiales > Orobanchaceae > Orobanche > Orobanche coerulescens. The sequence continues at coordinate 59,615,630 of CM065809.1, read as the reverse complement.
AGCACAATGGACCAGTGCATGATATCTCTAATGTTGGTATTCTATGAAGTCTCGTTGATGGTAGCCGGACGGAGACTCGGAAGTCTCCTAGGCGCACGGGTGATTCGTGAGCCGCTGCACGAATTCGACGGCATGAACCTCAATGAGCCGCACCCCGTGACAAGTGGTATCGGAGCCTGGAATGTCGCATCCAGGTTTCAGTTGAGCTTTGTTGAAGATCTTTCTTCCCTTGAGAACTGGATACCAAAATTGTGCTGAATTTTTCTTATTAGCCATTGTAGTGGCATTTCAGCGAAGGGCTTGCAGTGCGATCCTACGTATTGTGGCAGAGTTGAGAAATTAGTTGGCAGTAGGACTTGAGCGAATGGTAGTACCTCGAGTTGGCTTTGCAATTGGGCGAATGGTAGTACCCTGGTTGTTTGGTTTCTGTCAGTGATGTTTGAAAGCTTTGCTCGGTACGAGTTGTTGGCATTAGTGATTTCGGCGAATGGTAGTACCCGTGTTACGACGTGTTTAATGAATATTTATTCTCTGCAAGTACGGTTGGCATTTGGTGGATGTGAAGGGAACATTCTCATCGGTAAATTGCGGACGCGTGAGTAACGGTGTTGGTGTAATCTGATCAGAAACTTTATGTTGGCCTATTTTTGTGGGCTTATAAGACATCTTGATCTCCTATAAGGAGACATGCCGGTGATCCGGGTGGTGTGCAGTAGCCACGTCTGCCAAGTTGTAGCCGTGTTTGCGTAGCGTCGCAGATTGAGAGGTGATTTGGGTTTGAGACCTATTTATGTGAGAACTTCAGTGCGGGAATCCGTCACAGCACGTTCAGGTGCAAAACTTGGACTGAATCTTCATGCGTGCAAGCATAATAGCACTTAAGGTGCATCAGTTAAATGAGATTTGAATTGTTATGCACAAAGCGCTTTCGCACATGAGGTGCAATCATAACACAGCCACCACGGAAGTTGCAAGAGTGGAGTGTCCAGTCTTCCTGGTTCGAGTCGGGCAGGTATGAGAATGGGCATGCTCCAAGTGTGGTGTTGCATGTCCCAGCAGTCTATGAGGGACAAGAGATTTGGGTCTGGCCTCCAACATAAGTGGGGGAGGGCCAGACTCTCGAGACGAAATGGGCTGATTCGAGAATGATATTCCTTAAGGGGATTCCAAAGCCTAGAGTATGGGCTCTGTGGTTGAGGGATTTTCTGAAAGGGACTGTGTTATATGGAGCCTTGGGCTCCTTGGTTACCGAGGAGGTGTGTCCATCCTGGACACACACGTGAGCGATTTCGAGATGGCTGTTCTTGGAAGTAATTTGGAAGCCAATAAATGGGAACTATTGGTCTAAGGATTTCTGATGGCAGCAAGCTGAATGAGGTGTGCTCGTACGAGTACACAATCGTGCGTTGAGTAATAAGGCCAGTTGGCCAGGTTACGAGTTAGGCCGAAGGGCCTGGGTTCGTGTCTTCGTCTAAGTCAGAGGACCAGCAAGACCAACCCGTGAGTTTTCGTCACGCCAGACTGAAGGCCAGTGACACGGTGTGCCGAGAGTTAGGCATCACCTTCGAGCGGGGGAGGGTGCGTTAATCACGCGCACAACCTTCAAGCTCCTTGCCATAGAAGTGCGGTGGCCTGAGGGCCGAGAGTTTAGTGATCTGTGAGAAGCCGTGTAGGCCTCTTTCGACTTGTGCTAGAGGGCACTTGTCTTACAGAGTTTCAGATTGGGTTTGGCTCGTCCTTGATAGAATTCGGAATCCGTATTATGGGGTATGGTTAGTAAGGATTTTTGAGAGGGCAGCCGCAGTGGTATTTTGAGCAGAGCGCAAGGCTCCTTTGGATGGGTTCTTGGTGTTAGTGAGCACTCTTAGAAGTATCATGTACTCCAGTCGTTCAGGCAAATCGACCCGGTTTAATTCGGAGAACTTGTCGCTAGTCTTGGACTTGACAATGAGGAAGTAGCTTGATTTGAGCTAGAGTGGTAATCTAACACCATCGGCTGGTTTTCGGTTATATCGAGGCATGGAGAGAATGATTCCTGCCAAGATTAGAGTGGGTGTGCGCCGAGAGAGTGGCAACATCCGGGAGGATGAGAGTGTTTCGATCGCGTGCACTGCATCCCTATGAGATAAGTTTGAATGCGCGATGCGCAAGAGATGCCGAGTGAGAGGCGGGAAATTGCGATCACCGAGTTTCCGTGCAGGCGTTCCTCAAGTTGGGCCACTTGATGGAACTAAGAGTGCTGTGCTGAAGCACAAGAGTTGAGGAGATGGAGGTAGAGTGTCGGGTTCGTTGCCCAAGTATTTTCATGATGAGATGGGCAGCGCATGTACATAGAGCAGGTCGTGTGTGCATGCGTTGACGAGGACGTCAACGGATCGAGAGGGGGAGGATGTCACAGGGTGCTTTCCATATTATTCGGAGTACCTGGTATTGCCACGGACTTACAAAGGATTATGTTGGATAGTTGCCCTGCGACACGAATAAGGTTGGGGACGTGCGACAGTGGTCGGCGTCCGGAGGGTGTCCGTGTGCGAGTAGGACCTTGTGTCGTGGAGAAGAGGGCATTAGGAGAATAGTTTCGTGCAATTCTTGGAGTGGGGAGTTCCTTGGAGTGTTGGGAAGGTCTCCACCAAGTTTCACAGCTAGACGGTTCCGTTTGAATAGCGAACGATGCGAAAGGATCAAGATGCTGCAGTGCAGTGGCATTGTAGTAGTTTCAGAATATTGCAGAGGCAATTCCTCACTCCTCGAGTATCGTATGGGGCTGCAACTTTGAGAACTTATAGATAATGTAGTAAGCTACTCTAAGGTTCAAGAGGATAAGGATTTGGAGTTCGTATGAGCGAGTTACACCCGATGTGCTTCCTGGGCCAATCAATGTCTAGTGCAATTACAAGGGAATATTTGTCTAAGCCTATTATAGGGGGGACAGTCCTTAGATGGGCAATGGTGGGCAAGCGGCCAGTCTTCCTCGTGCTATCGAGCACGAAGCGTGCAATCTTCCTAGAGGTAAGGGGGGCCTCTAGGGAGCCAAATCCAAGCATTCGAAGTGTGCGAGGAGTTCCCGAGCGAGTTGGAAATCGTTAAGGCGGCGTAGGACCTTAGTGGTCTGCGTTGGGCTAAAGGTTGGCATGGAGGCTCTAGTGTGACCACAGGGGTGCCGTTGGCAATATAACACTTCCTCTATATCGATTGGGCAATCGAGGCACTCACTTAAATCATACGCCTCGTGACCTTACTCGTAAGCATTAGCTATCGGTTCCGGCTATACTGCGGGGGATCGTTGGCTTGTACATGTGGTTGCAAGACAACACCACATTGCGGAATGAAGGTAATATGACGGTATGCGAAGTAGTCCCAAACATTGTGAGGGGTAAATATCTATTTATGGCATGAATCTAAGCCAAGATCTAAAAGGTTGTCCGTCTCGGGTGAGGTACTCTCAAGGGCGCCAAGGTACTGCACCCACGAAGTCCCGAGTGAGTGTCGAGCACGAGGAATTGCACTTCGGGCATGCGAGTGACCCTTAGTGCTGAGTGCCATTGCGGGTTAAGCTTGAAGGGTATGAGATACCGGCCCTTAGTTGGTCGGAGGCAAAGGACAGGCGGGTGCCTAGCGTTTTACGCAGCACAATGGACTAGTGCATGATATCTCTAATGTTGGTATTCTATGAAGTCTCGTTGATGGTAGACGGATGGAGACTCGGAAGTCTCCTAGGCGCACGAGTGATTCGTGATCCGCTGCATGAATTCGACGGCCTGAACCTCAATGAGCTGCACCCCGTGACACTAAGGCACGGGAAGAGAACGTTGATGGCGAGGAGTCCCAGTGATACTAGTAGGGGGGCCCAGTCATTTTTCATTCACTCGTGTTTTCTTTATTTTATTTCCGCTGCAGACTCCCGTCTGGATATTCATTTCATTCAGTGTTGTATATTTTATCTTCATATAAAATATACATGTATTCGGTATTATCTTGGGTGTGTTGTGATGAAACTCCTCATCGGAGTAATTATTGATATACTGTGGTTCGGTACTACAATTATATCACTTAATTCATTAATTTTCATTCGCCTAGTGGGTCCCAGTCGGGGGTCCACGGCACTGTAATATTCGCCTAGTTTGGGGTGTTACAGAGTTGGTATCAGAGATGGTGGTTTTGAATACTACCTTTCGAGTCATGTCTCATTTGAAATCATCGTTCATCAGACTAGTATCATTGGACTTTCACGTCATGTGTGACCTGTGCAAGAGCCGAGCCCCTCAGACCAAAGAACAGTAAGATTTCTGACGCCATGGTATAATTTCTAGCAATAGAATCACTCATTCATCATTCAACAGTCAACAATCCTCTTTCATTATTTTCATTTTTGATCAAGTCGATCATGTTAATTCATTAATCACTCAGTTCATTTCATTGTTCAGTTGTTGATCTTGAGGATCATATCATCAATCTTGTTAACTTGTTCAAGATAATCATTTCAAGAATTTCATCAGATAATCACGTCACTTGAGTTGAGCATTCATGTAATCATTGTGTTTGAGCACGTATGCTCATTCTCATCATTTCGTAATATAATCATAATGTGATATTCATGCGAGATATATAATCATCATATGACTTTCCACTTCAGTATGGAAAGAGCTGGTAGAGGACGCGGGGGAAGAGGTCGTGGTGCAGGCCGAAACCCGAGGGCTCGTGTGAATACACGCGCTAATGCAAGGAATAATGCTAACTCATCGAGCAGTGACGCTGCCACTCATTCACCTGGACGTAATCAATCACTATCAGGGAGTCGTACCCGGGACACAGCTCAGTCAGAAGGTGTTCGGGTTGATCCACTCGCTTTTATGCAGGGCATGATGGCCCAAATGACTCAGATGGCATAACTGATGGAGACGATGCACAACTCGACTACTCAGAATCAACAGGCTCCTCCGCCGCCACCTCAGAGACAAGAGAAGGGTGTGAGCAGTATCATTGGAGACATCTCTCGCCAGAGGCCACCTACCTTCGAGGGCTCATCTGAGCCGGAGGATATCATTCACTGGCTTGAACATTTCGAGAAACTGTTTGCTATGGTGGACTGTCCTGAGGGACACAAAGTTTCAGTTGCGGCTTACTATCTTGGTAAGGGCGCACATTCATGGTGGTTATCGTTGAAGCCCACCGACGGATCTTGTACATTGGATCAATTCAGGACTCTCATGATGGAGAGTTATTATCCGGCGCCACTCAGGGAGGCCAAGTTGTCAGAATTACTCAGTCCCGACCTCTCAGCGGACGATGATGTTCTCGCCATCGCCGAGAAATTTCAGGAGCTACTTCCGTTCGCCTTGTCCATTATTCACTCTGAGGCGGACAAGATCAAGTATTTCAGCAAGAGGTTGAAGCCTCGTATGCGGATGCAGTTGCTTAATCACAATTGCACTACTCTGGCCGAATTCATTGAGAAAGTTCTTAGTCATGAGCTTACTGCTATGGAAATTGCTAAGCAACAACCTTCATCTGCTGGCAAGAAGTCTAAGAATCGTAATCAGTCTGACGGCAGTCAGGCCACTTTCAAGAAACCACGTGCGGGCTCTACTTATTCTGAGCGACCCCCTATGGTGCCTAGACCCGCGGAATCTCAGTCACGAGCGGCCAGTTTGGCAATCACCTGTTTCAACTGTGAAGAACAGTGTCATTTCAGCACCAAGTGTCCGAGGCAGACTGTCACGTGCCATAACTGTGGGATTGCTGGGCATAAGGCCCGTTTTTGCCGAAGAGACTCTAAACCTACTCCGGCGTCATCTCAGGCCCCGAGACATTCAGTGGTGCAGAATCAAGCCACTCATTCCACGTCGTTCAAGACGACAGGAGCAAATAAAGGCGGAGCCAAGAGTTATTAGACTGGAGCGTCCGGTTCGGGGGCCGGAAAGCCCCGAATTTATGAGATGAAAAAGACCGATGATCTAGAGGCCCAGATGATCTCAGGTACACTCGATATTCTATCTCAACCTGTGTGTACCCTTTTTGATACTGGTACATCGCATTTATTCATTTCCGAGTCATGTTTGAGTAGACTACGTCTGGGTAGTGCTACTAGTTGTGAGCCTTGTCATTGGTCTACCTGATGGTAGAAGAATTATCGAAAAATTGTGAGATTAAGGATTGTCCGATTCAGCTTCATGGCCGTGTTTGGTTAGCAGACCTAATCGTGGTAGATTTACCGATAGACGACATCATCTTGGGTATTGATTGGATGGATCGTCACGATGCCATCATTAGTGTCCGTAAGCGTATGGTCACTAACATTTCAGACGATGGGGTCAAATGTGTATTTCAGGGAGGTAATCCCAGCTGTTCCGGGAGAGTCATCAACTTGATGAAAGCAGTGAAATTACTCAATCAGGGGTGTGTCGGTTATTGGTGCTTTATGACCAAGACCGAGAAACCATCAGTAATGTTTATGGATATTTCTGTAGTGAGAGAATATGCCGATGTTTTTCCAGACGAGTTACCTGGTTTACCTCCACAGAGAGATGTGGAATTCACGATTGAGTTAGAGCCCGGTACGTCCCCAATATCGAAGGCACCGTACCGGATGACCCCGACTGAAATGCAGGGGCTGAAGAATCAATTAGAGGATTTGACCGAGAAGGGTTATATTCGACCGAGTGCGTCCCCGTGGGGAGCACCAGTGTTATTTTTCAAGAAGAAGGATGGTTCGTTCCACTTATGTATTGATTACTGGGAATTAAACCGGGTGACGATCAAGAATAAGTATCCTCTACCCCGTATCGATGATCTTTTGGATCAACATGAGGGAGCTTCAGTATTTTCCTAGATCGACTTAAGGTCTGGATATCATCAGTTGCGAATTCGAGAGTCGGATATCGCAAGGACGGCGTTCTGAACACGCTATGGTCATTATGAGTTTGTGGTTATGCCGTTTGGGTTAACTAATGCACCTGCGTTATTCATGGAGTTAATGAATCGGGTTTTCATCGACTATTTGGATCAATTCGTAGTTGTCTTTATTGATGACATTTTAATTTATTCTCGTGACCGGGAGGAGCACGAGTTTCACTTTTATAAGGTGCTCGACGTGTTGAGACGAGAGCAACTTTATGGGAAGTTTTCCAAATGTGAGTTCTGGATGTCCGAAGTGACGTTTCTCGAACATGTAATTTCATCAGACGGAGTTCGTGTCGACCCTCAGAAGATGGAGGCTATCCGAGATTGGCTACCTCCGAAGAATGTTAAGGAAATCCGAAGTTTCCTCGGATTAGCTGGTTATTATCGGCGATTTGTGGAAGGATATTCTAAAATTGCTCAACCCATGACGAACCTTTTAAGGAAAGATAAGAAATACACGTGGTCCGACGCGTGTCAACAGAGTTTTGAGGAACTCAAGAGCCGGTTAATTTCAGCACTTGTCCTTTCTTTACCGCAAGGGACGGAAGGATTTGTGGTTTATAGTGATGCGTCCGGACAGGGTCTTGGATGTGTACTAATGCAGAATGGGAAAGTTATTGCTTATGATTCACGGAAATTGAGACCTTACGAGGTTAATTATCCGACCCACGACCTGGATCTAGCATCCGTGGTATTCGCGTTGAAGATTTGGCGTCATTATCTTTATGGTGTTACCTGACAGATATTCACCGATCATAAGAGTTTAAAGTAAATATTTACTCAGAAGGAGTTAAATATGCGACATAGACGATTGTTGGAACTAATCAAAGATTATGATATTGAGATACTTTACCACCCGGGCAAGGCGAACGTTGTCGCCGACGCCTTGAGTCGTAAGTCAGTTCAAGAGCAGATGCTTGCTCGATTAATAGTTCAGAAGGAACTTCAGCATGAATTTCTGAGACCCGATATCGATGTCTGGTTACAGCGAGTACAAGGGCAACTTTGTACGTTAGAGATTTCATCGCCACTCGAGGAAGCGATCAGGGAGAATCAGGGTTCAGACCCATTTTTGTTACGCATTCGAGAAGATGTGACTCAGGGGAAAGCCCCTAGGTTTGTGGTCCATGAGGATGGACTTTTGCGATTTAAGAATCGGTTGTGCGTACTGGAGAATGACGAGTTGAAAAACTCGATTTTGAGAGAAGCTCATGCTACCCCTTATTCCGTTCATCCGGGGTCTAGTAAGATGTATAAAGACTTGAAACAAAATTACTGGTGGAGTAATATGAAGCGAGCAGTCGCTGAATTTCTTTCGAGATGCTTAACCTGTCAGCAAGTCAAGATAGAACATCAGCGACCGGCGGGTAAGCTGAAACCTCTCCCTATTCCAGAGCGGAAGTGGGTAGATATTTCAATGGACTTCATCACGAGTTTTCCAGAGAGTCGTCGTGGCATGAATACAATCTGGGTAATTGTGGACCGCTTAACTAAATCAGATCATTTCCTTGAGATTAATGATACGTGGGGTCCCGAGAGACTTGCCCAGTTGTTTATCAAAGAGATAGTGAGACTACACGGTACTCCTAAAAGTATCGTTTCCGATCGTGACGGACGATTCATGTCTCATTTTTGGAAATCAGTTCATCGTGCTATGGGAACTCAGCTTAATCTCATTACAGCTTTTCATCCTCAGTCCGACGGACAATCAAAGAGGACTATTCAGACTATGGAGGACATGTTGAGGGCATGTTCTTGATTGGAAATATGATTGGGAAGCCCAACTACCGTTGATCGAGTTCACGTACAATAATAGTTGGCATGATTCGATTAAGATGGCACCTTACGAGGCCTTATACGGTCGTCGTTTTCGTTCTCCTTTGTGTTGGGATGACTTATCAGAATCAATCGGCACCGAGCCCGATATGCTTATAGCCACCCGTGAGAAGGTAGCTTTGATCAGGAGTCGTTTGTTGACCGCTTAGAGTCGACAGAAATCTTATGCAGATAATCGTCGTCGACCATTAGAGTTCGAGACAGGTGACCATGTTTTGGTTAAGGTATCCCCGAGTTGAGGTATCTTCCGTTTTGGGAAGAGAGGAAAGTTGGGTCCGAGATTCATTGGACCGTTTGAGATTTTGGATTGAGTAGGCGAGCTAGCTTATCGATTGGCCTTACCTCCGGCGTTGAGCCGAATTCATAATGTGTTTCATGTCTCTCAGTTACGGAAGTATGTTGCCGACCCGAGTCACATACTCCAGTTCGACAAAATCGAGATCGCCAATGATCATTCATATGAGGAGCGTCTTATACGAGTCTTAGAGCGGCGAATCAAACAGTTGAGGAACAAGACGATTCCTTTGGTTAAAATTCAGTGGTCTAGACGCGGATTCGAAGAGGCTACTTGGGAAACCGAGGATAGTATGCGGGAGAGTTATCCCGAGTTGTTTGACCCTTAGTTTCAGGGACGAAACTCTTTTAAGGGGGGGTGTATGTAATACCCGGTTGTAATTCTGTCATTATCATTCAGTATTTATGGTTCAGTAATTGTCACTCAGTAATTTTCACTCATTAATGATCATTTGTCACTCTTATTCAATCATTGTATTCACCGCTCAGAGTAATTGTATCGTGTATCAATCGTCATTCATCATCAATCTTGTTGGAGAATCGTGCCGTGTTTATCATCATTGTCATCTTCATAGTGGGCTGTGTGTGAGGTGTAGCGCATGCTATGAACTCTCTTTAGCGCACGCTAATTGAGTTCAGGTAGCACACGCTACCTCCCAATACTAGCACACGCTAATGTAGTTCACTGCAGGTAGTCCAGAAGGCACTGGACTGCAGTTGGGTTGTATGTAGCGCACGCTACGAATGGTAAGTAGCCTGCGCTAGTAGGTCGGAGTAGCGCACGCTTCGCAGTCTATGTTGCGCGCGCTAAGGACGGATCAGGCAGAGTCCAGTAGCTACTGGACTGACTTGGAAACAGTCCTAGCGCACGCTACAAGTAGTTGTTAGCGTACGCTAATCGGTGTCAGTAGCGCACGCTGAATCTTGTGTGTAGCGCGCGCTACCATGATCAGATCAGAGAACAGGAGGTTCTGGACTCCAGTACTGGGCATCAGATAATTCGTTAGAGCACGGTAACATATTGGGGTTAGCGCACGCTAAGTGTACAGCCGTAGCGCACGCTATCGTTTTCGGATAGTGGGTACTGGACTACCCAAAACACCCGTTAGCGCACGCTAAGAACTGGTGCTAGCGCGCACTAAACTGGGATTACTATAAATAGGACAGTTCAGCCCTTTCTTCGTCATTTTCATTTCTCACTTCGTTTTTGGGCGATTCCGAGCGATTTTGGGCGATTTGGAGAGTGTTCTTCAAGGTACAATCATATATCATCATCATCAAGCTTATAATCCGGAGAAATCATCATTTCATCATCTCCTTCACATCAAATCAAGGTAATGATTTCTTGAATCTAGAAATTCGGAGTTCAAGTGTTTCCTTCCAATTTCTTCGTGTAAGCTTAGATTGTTGTTGGAATATGTTAGATATGGATTATCTACCTTGGATAAATGTATTCCTACGGATTTAATAGCATATATTCGAATTTCATGAATTGTTTGAGGTGGATTCAAGAACACTTTGGGGTTGACTTTGATATTTTTGGGGGTTTTCGATTAGATGTTGTCGTTAACTCGAATTGTGGATGCCTATGGGATTATTGATATCATTGAATTTGTTTTGTTGGTTTGAAATACTCATTTTGGAGTTGGTTTCGATATATTCGGGATTTGATATTATCAATCTGATGGGCGTTTGCTAAGTGTTCGCTAGAATGCCACAATGAGTTTGGATATTGTTGTATTGACGTTTGAGTCAGTTATAATCGTGTTTGATTCGTATATTGAGCATTGTTGGTAATTGTCATTCAAGGTTGTTTGAGCGACCGACATCCCTTTTTGGACATTGTTCGAGGAAGGACATTCTTCACAGGTTGGGTAAGTTAATTCTTACTCAGTTAAAAGGATATTCATTCCTTTTGTTGTTGTTCATTCATAATCATAATTCAATAATAATGTATTAATTGTATTGGGACTTGTAATTGTCAATTAATTACTTCATTCACAAGGAACGACGGTTCCAATCATTTCATTGAGCTATCATTCTTTTCACTATCATTTCATCTCGGTGAGTCATTCTTGACTTTGTCAGATTGTTATTCATTATTACTCTTCATGGTCATTCCTTGCCCATATGACCTTCTGGGTTCATATTGCATGGCCAGGTGGGGATGTGTGGAATTTTTAGTCGGGCACATGATGGTCATGTGTTGGGTTCACCGACACATTGGACTGTGCACACGGTAATGTACCTCCGTGAGACTAATTAGATACAAGGATGGGTGTGTCCGGACACTCGTCTTGTGCACGTGCGCATACCATTACGGGCGTACTATGATGCCTCTCTTCTGCGTCATTTCATAATTAAGATATATCATGATTTGTGTTTATTCAACTCTTGAGGATTGTTGTTCTATGTAACTGACACCGTTGGGGGATGTTGTTTTCAGGTCAAGGCAAGGCTAAGGAACGGGAAGAGAACGTTGACGGCGAGGAGTTCCAGTGATACTAGTAGGGGGCCCCAGTCCTTTTTCATTCACTCGTGTTTTCTTTATTTTATTTCCGCTGCAGACTTCCGTTTGGATATTCATTTCATTCAGTGTTGTATATTTTATCTTCATATGAAATATACATGTATTCGGTATTATCTTGGGTGTGTTGTGATGAAACTCCTCATTGGAGTAATTATTGATATACTGTGGTTCGGTACTACAATTATATCACTTAGTTCATTAATTTTCATTCGCCTAGTGGGTCCCAGTCGGGGGTCCACGGCACTATAATATTCGCCTAGTTTGGGGTGTTACAGATCAGACATCCACCAGCCTTAATCCCTGCCTGTATATGCTTAAGAATTTTATTTTACTTTTCCGTTCGTTTTAAATATTTCCCGACTTGGTTGTGGTTGTTACCAAACTTGTTGACATAGTTTTTGTATAGCATATCTGTAAATTCCTGTTCTCACGTTATTTCCTTTTTCCTGAAAGATATAAAATATGTCTACTTCGTATAATATTTTTTGTTTATTAGACTATTATTTCACAATGAATTAGGCGGCGGAGGACGCGAGGCTTTTGGGCTTTAACTGTGTTCGAAAGCGCCGGGTCGCGCTACACTAATTACCCAGATGATTATTTGCGATTTTATGTAGTAAACATTGTACTTATTTCATATTTTAATGGAATGGCAGCTCTTAGTTGACAGCAATGTAAATTAAAGAAACGTCATTGCGAATTATGCCGAAATCTAACGTAGAGTAATGTTATTATTTCAGTTTCTATTTCTTTGGAATGAAATTGAGTCGACAGATGTTAATTTATACACAAGCGATTGTTATGTATTGTTTTTTTAGCTGCACATTTAGGAATTATTGAGTTTAGAATGTGTATTTTTTTGGAATGACATTTAGTTGACAGCAGTGTATTTAGCAGTGTGTTTGAAATGGCATTGGTGTATGTTTAGTTGCCAAATGAATTTCATATGACATCATATTAAACATCAGTTAGATTCGTACAGAATGGTTTCTAATGTCTTAACAAATGTCTTGTTTAAGGCTGCAAATTACACACCTAATGCACATTATACATATTTCGTGATTTATTTGCAATTTTCAGGCTAATAAAGTACACATGATATTTTTCTTCCCAACATAATTTTCACTTCCGGATACTCTTTGCCTAACCAAATAAACTGAGTACAACATATATTTTAGGACAAAAAAAATCTTCAAATGTGCAAAATATCATTACCGATAAAGCTATCAAAACTGCAACTCTATTTCTAAAATTATATCAATATATTTTCCTACTTTTCAGGCAAGCACCTGAAACTGAATATGATCGGTCTTTTGCCTTCTTTTCATCCTCCACTAAAATCGTTATTAATAACATTATTAACTCTTTATTATTTTGAATAGAATCCCACAATGAAATTAAATATGTAGCATAACAACCAATATGTAAAGAACTAAACAAAATTATTATAGCCAGTTCCGAGTAAAAAAATAAATATGTAGCATAATAGCCAATATGTAAATAACTAACCAAAATTATCATCGCCGTTTCCGAGTAAAATACACTTTCCAATTTAAATACATAAAATGTAGTCTAAATCATACATGGGCAATCCCGTGCAGTATACAAACTGCCTTAGCATTCATGAAAACCATAACTGCTCACCATTTGAGGACAATGCGAAATTTTAAAAAATAACTCAAGCAAACAAAGGCAGTTTTACTATGTCGTATATGATATTTGATTGTCCAGTTTCCAAAAAACAAATAATAATAGTAAATACATAATCCAAATTTGTAACGCTCGGTTTCTTTTTTTTTTCGGTACGTTAATTATTTTCATGGTATTTAATTATTTTAAATGATGGGTTTAATTAATTAGCCAAGTTAGATTAAAATACAAGTTTTGGGCTAAGTTAATTAAAAGATTTAATTATATTGGGCTAGTAAGAAATGAGTTTTGAGCCTAGCCCATTAGTGTAGTCATTAGGCTTTATCCTAAAATGACTTATAAAAATATCACAAACCCTAACTCCCTCCTCTCTTCCTCATTTCGGCCGATCCCATCTCCCATCTCTCTCTCATTTTTCTCTTCCAAAGCCACAATCATCTTCTCCTTCATTTCCTTGTTGGTGTAACAAGCTTAGGTAAGATCTTTTAAGGTATTCTAATATTTTCTTTTGATTTATATTCAATTAATTGTTTTAAGTGTTGATTATCATCTAGAAATTTCATCACCATCTCCTATACATGGTGTATGATGAGCCTAGATGATCATATTATGTAAAAGATCTACATGATTCATAAAAATCATCAAGTTGTAACTTGTGTGATTTAAAGAAGATAGATCTTATGGTTTTAACCAATGTTGTTATTGTTATAAGTTGTAAGTTATCATCATCTCTAGATTATATTTACACCTTATACATGGTGTATGATGGATCTAGATGATTATATAAAATACAAGGTCTAAATGAACCATGGAAATCACCAAGTTTTATTTAGGTGATAAAATGTGATAGATCTTGTGAATGGTTATAATTCTTGTTAATTATTATTTTGATTCTCAACATATCCATATCCATATGTTTAGATCTAAGTATACAACTTTATAGCATCTTCTAAGATGTGTATATAAATATTTGTGTATTTGAAAGATCAAGGAACCCTTAAGAAAGGGGAAAATTATGAGTTTAAGTGGTTTGTCATATATTATGTTGATTTGATTCTTTTCCTTGTGACTAAATGAAATGCCAATGACCCCTAGCCCTTTTTAGTGCCACCATGTTCATAGGGGACTGAATTTGGGTGATAAACACATCTAGGAATGTGTTTCAAAAGGGAGAGGAATGGATTGGTTAAAAAGATTAAGGGTTGGCTACGATTCTGTTTCCATCAGATTTGTAGTCATCTTACAAAAATCATAACTTGAATTCTATAACTCAAACGGATCTCAAACTGTGCCAAAAGTTTACAAATTGTGTTGGATAACTTTCTTATGAAGGTCACTCTCACTAATTAGGACTTTATCCATGGGCAAGAACGGCACCTTTGCTGGTAGGTCTGATCCGGGTCTGATCTGATAGGTCAACTTGTTTTATTCGTTTCTAGGGCTTGGGAAATGATCTAATGGGATTCCAAGTTCCCACATATGTGTTATGACCTAAAGTTGTGATCTGGAGTTTATGGGATGTTATCTCCAAGTATTTCTTGGTCATATTGAGTTCACACTCCAGATCAGTTTTCTGTCATCAGCTTTTAAGGGTTTTGTAATTAGTCATGTTGTGAATTTCGTATCTAGAGTTTGGGAAAACCTTTTTGGTCGATTACAACTCTGAGACTTTGGTATTTATGTCTATTATCTATGTGATTTTTAGTTTGGACAATGTCTACCCACAAGTTGGGTAGAATTGGCCAACACTACTGATTCCTATGATTTGGGACTGCACTGCGATGTCTTTTTAAAAGCATCATAATAAATTCATATTTTGGAGTTAGAGTGAGTTCTTTACTGTTTTAAAAAGGGGAAAGACTCTAGTTTCTTAGAAAAATTTAATATTGATATGTTAATACTTAGGAAAATTAAGTAAATCCATCTTTAACGGCGGGTCTGTTTTTAGACCTTGCTGTCCAGATTTTTGTTTAAGTCTTTAAGCTTCATCTTTGGGGATATCCTAACTCCTAGTTTATAATAGGTGAAGTTTTGGCATTTTCTCAAGTGTGGTAGCCAGTTTTGATTTAGCAATCTCCCTTAAGTATTAAAGGTGAGTTCTCTCACTCCATTGTCTCAATATTTATGATTGCTAGGTTAGCACGTGAGTGTTAAATTATTATTATGGTATGATAATGTGGATGCATGCTTAAATTGTTAATCATACATGTGCACTGTATGTTTATTGTTGAGGGGATCATAGCAATTATCCGGCTTTTGTCCGGTGCGCGTGGTTAGGTATAATTACTCCAATACCCTCCGGGATGTGAGGTGAGGGTAAGATTAACCCAATACTCTTCGGTTTGTGAGATGCGGGTAACCTACTAGCCCTCCTTATAAGCCTTGATTTGTTCTTGGCTTATGTTTAAATGTTATAACGATATATTTTAATCTAGGTCTAGTGATTGTGGATATTAGTATAATGTTGTGTTTGAATTCACTAAGCTTTGTGCTTACGGTTTACTTAACATTTTCGGGTTTTACGATTAAGGAGGCTAGGGGTGGGAGCATTCGTGACACACTGCTATTTATTTTACGTCAATGAACATTTTTAGTACTTCCGCTTTTGACATTTCTATATTAGAAAGTTTTACTTATGTTGTTTTCTTTAGAAGTTTGATAACTTGATTTCCATTATTGGCTTATTAAATTAAATAAATGAAGTTCCTTTATGAATTGGTGTCAAACTTTATATTATTTCGGTAAAAAAAATAAAATAAATAAATAAATAAATAAAATTTGGGTGTTACAAGTTGGTATCGGAGCTTTTCATTTGAGTGAACTATGCCTTCTTAGGGATGTCTAGACTCAAATTTAAAACATTTTATTTCTCTTGTACAAAGTTTATTAAAAACTAGCAGTGAAGATGTCACGGTGCGCCGGTCAGCCTGCCAAGTAAGTTGTATTTACTAATTGAGTTTAAATTTTATTACTTATCAAACACAATAGTATGCTCCACTTATGACATATCCCAAAGACTAGCCTAGGAGGATAATTATATGCCTTTAGTGCTACTATCTACCATGTGAGAATTTAGGCCTTTTAGATCTACCATGAGTGTGAATTAAGCTATTACGGCTAGGAGCAAGTGAAATTTTGAAACTAGACACAAACCGAAATTGGAACTTCTATATTGAATAATAGAAGGGCCCCTATTATTCAATATATTGGAGCCGGTTTTGGGGACGGGGCAAGGTTGAAAAGTTTTCACAAGTGAGTGTTTTCGCTCTCTTATACATGAATACGTTGAATCGTTTTTATTTCTTATCAATTTTATATGGCTCCGCCTGCTCGCCTCAATGCAATTCAAATAGCTCAAGTTAGGGAACTCGTTCTTTGAGGAGTTCAATAATGCTTTTAACGAGATCATTCCGAATGTCACGGCTAACATCATTGATCAAGTTCGTGCTCTGCTAGATGAGCGTATGGCGGATGCACCTCCGCCTGGGGGCTCCTGATCCTCCTGTTCGTGATTTAATGTACTACTACGAGAAGTTCGGCAAGTGCAGCCCACCTCATTGGGATGGGGAGGACGATCCAGTGGCGGCTAAACCTTTGGTTATCGACGTGGAGCGCCTTTATGACTATAGGGTGCCCGGACCGGTTTAGAGTGTTGGTAGCAAAGAACCCGGTGAGAGCGGGTAAGACATGGTGGAACACCACCACGGGAAGAATGATGAAGAAGGCGTAAGGGCGATTACTTGGGCCCGGTTGTGGAGTGGTTCGAGGCACGGTATGTGCCTAGGGTGGAGCAACAAAGAATGATGCGGGAGTTCATGGCGTTACAACAGACCACCGAGTGCATTAGTGATCTGACGCCAAGTTCATGGAGATGCTTTCTTTCTGTCCTACTTTTCTTTGGAGATGAAGCATGGCTTGTTAGTCGGTACATCTCGATTTTACGTCTGACATCCGGAATTTGTGAGCATGCAAGACTTTACGACCTTGGGTGCGATCATGGGGCGGCAGAAAGAGAGATTGAGTGCAAACTCAATCTAAGAGGAAAGCCAGAGCACTTTTTCTAAAACTTCTAATGAGGCTCATAAGAAGACAAAGTTCGGGGATAAACCAAGATATGAATACAAGCCATCTGCGAAGCGGTGATGATCGACCCCATTGGTGTGTTATAAGCGTAAGAAGGAAGGGCATCACTGAAGAATTGCAAGGCTCCAAAAGCCATTCTGACCTCCCAAGTTACTACATTGCGGCGGTACCCGGTTTGTTACAATTGCCAAGAGAAGGGGCACAAGAAACACGATTACCCAAAGTCAAGAAGTATGGGAATGCAAATCCCAATCGCCGACCTCTAACGGACCAACTATGTTGACACGAGGACGTGTCCACCGGACTTACGAGGAAGAGCTGCGAAACTGCGGCTATGTGAGTAAACATCTCTTCCTTATCTTTCATTTTATGCTATGCCATAGAGTAATTGTTTTATTTCTTAAATATTATGAATCGAGCACTTATACATTAGATTCTCACCTGCCCATGTTATGTTTGATTAAGCGCTACTCACTCCTTCGTGTCACGCACGTTCATAAATCGTTTGGGCGTGGTGTCGGAAACTAGCACGTCCCATGGTTATCGAAGTTGCCGACAATCGAACTATCTTCGTTCTTGATGTTTATCGGGGTTGTACCCTTGAATTTTCGGAGTTGAATTCCCCATTGATCTTATCCCGATTGCTATGAGGGAACTTTGCGTTATTGTGGGTATGGATTGGCTCGATGCATTCGATGCGAAATTCTTTGTCGCAAGAGACAAGTTCGTGTTCAAAACCACTAGGGTGGAGAACTTATTATTCAAGGAGATATTCCCCATTTGGATATTGCTTCTTGTACCTCTGCTATTGCACTCGATAATGTTCCGATTGTTTCCGACTTTGGTGACGTCTTTCTGAGGAACTCCCGGGTTTGCCACCTATTAGGCAAGTGGAGTTTCGCATTGATTTAGTACACAGCTGTTCCGATCGCCAAATCTCCTTATCGTTTGGCGCCATCGAGATGAAAGAGCTTCAAGATCGATTAGAGGAGCTTAGTGATAAGGGGTTTATACGGCCAAGTTTCTCGCCGTAGGGTGCTCCTATACTTTTCGCGAAAAGAAGGACGGTTCTCAAAGAATGTGCATAGATTATCGGGAGTTGAATAAACTCACGATAAAGAACCGTTATCCTTTACCTCGTATCGACGATCCTTTCGACCAACTCCAAGGAGCGTCTTGGTTTTCCAAGATTGATTTGCGTTCGGTTATCATCGGATGCGAGTTCGTAGTGACATTGAGAAAAGCGGCGTTTCGAACCCGATACGGACACTTTGAATTTGTGGTGATGCCTTTCGGACTCACTAATGCACCCACGCTTTTATGGATCTTATGAATCGGGTGTGTGGTCCGATGCTCGACCGTTCGGTCATTGTGTTTATTGACGATATTTTGGTCTATTCTAAGACTAGGGAGGAGCATGAAAGGCACATTCGGGAACTTCTAGGGACACTACGGAGAGAACGGCTTTATGCTAAATTTTCTAAGTGTGAATTTTGGTTAGAAGAGGTTCAATTCTTGGGCCACGTGGTGAACAAGGAAGGTATCAAGGTCGATCCGGCCAAGATTGATGCGGTTAAGAAAGGGGAAGCTCCTAAATCGCCTTCGGAGATTCGTAGTTTCTTGGGTTTGGCCGGTTACTATCGTAGGTTTATTGAAAATTTCTCAAAGATTGCTCTACCTCTTACGCGATTGACCAAGAAGTCGGAAAAACTTGTTTGGGGTCCGGAACAACAGTTTGCATTTGAAGATCTTAAGACGCGGTTGTGTAATGCCCCGGTTTTGACCTTACCGGAAGGAGTGGAAGACATGGTAGTGTCTTTGCGACGCATCCCTCACAGGTTTTGGTCTTTGTGTTGATGCAACGGGGTAAGGTGATAGCTTATGCGTCTCGCGGCTAAAACCTCACGAAAGGAACTACCCCACTCATGACACAGGTTAGGAGGCATTGTTTTTGCTCTCAAGATATGGAGGCACTACCTTTACGGGGTTAAGTGTATCATTTACACTGACCATAAAAGTTTGAAGTACATTTTCGATCAGCGGGATTTGAATATGAGGCAGGTTAGATGGTTAGATGTGGTGAAAGATTACGACTGTGAGATTCACTACCACCCCGGTAAAGCTAATGTGGTAGCTGACGCACTCAGTCGTAAGCAATATGTCGAACCGATTCGAGCTAAATGTCTTCGGATGACTATGGAGACATCATTATTGGGTATGATTCGAGATGCTCAAGTGGTGGCGACTCAAGAGGGGAACCCAAATCGTGAAAGGATTGTGAATGAGTTACCTAAGATGGAGCGAGATGGGCGTGGATTACTAACTCGTTATGGTAGGGTTTGGGTTCCATTTACTGGTGGGAACCGGAAAACTCTTATGGAAGAAGCTCACAGGTCCAAGTTTTCTATTCATCCGGGTGCTACAAAAATGCACCGAGATCTTCGTGAGGGTTATTGGTGGCACGGGATGAAGAATGATGTGGCCCGATATGTAGAAGAATGCCTAACATGCCGGAAGGTCAAAGCCGAACACCAGAAACCTCATGGGAAGTTGCAACCTTTGGAGATTCCTGAGTGGAAATGGGAGCACTTAACCATGGACTTTATTACAAAACTTCCTAAGACTGCAAGGGGAGCGGATACGATATGGGTAGTTGTGGATCGATTGACGAAGAGTGCTCATTTCCTGGCCATCAAGGAAAGTTCTTGGTGAAAAATTGGCGAGATTTTTGTTAGTGAGATATTTTCATTGCAAGGTGTTAACGTATCTATTGTCTCTGATCGAGTTTCTCGATTCTCGTCTCTATTTTGGCAGAAATCCCAAGAAGAATTGGGTACCCGATTGCATTTCAAGATCTTGCGTTCCATCCATGGCGATGGGCGAGTGAGCGGACGATCTGAGACTTTGGAGGACATGCTTCGGGCATGTGCAATTGATTTTGGAGGCGATTGGGATGATCATCTTCATTTAGCCGAGTTTTCATATAACAACAGTTATCATTCTAGCATCGACATGCCCCGTATGAAGCACCGTATGGTAGGAAGTGTAGAACCCCGGTGTGTTGGGGTGAGGTTGGACAGAGGGTGCTCGGTAGCACCGATATTGTTTGCGAGACCACGGAGAAAATCAAAATGATCGGGGATCATTTGGTCACCGCTAGAGTCGTCGGAAGAGTTATGCGAGATAAGCGGCGCTCCGATCTTGAGTTTCGTGTTGGGGATCATGTGTTATTAAAGGTCTCCCCTTGGAAGGGTGTGATTAGGTTCAAGCGTGAAAAGCTGGGACCTCGGTTCATTGGACCTTATAAGATCATAGCTCGCGTTGGTAAGGTAGCGTCTGGTTGGAGCCGCTGGACGAGCTTAGTTTGATTCATAACACCTTCCACGTGTCTCGATTGAGGAAGTGCATTGTTGACGATACCGCCGTGGTACCTCTGGAAGACATCCAAATTGTGAGCGGCTCAACTATGTTGAGAAACCTATCGCGTTGTTGATCGAAAGTCAAAGACCCTTCGGAGCGGTAAGACTGTTTATTAAGGTTCGGTGGCGGCATAGGAAGGGATGAGTGTACATGGGAACACGAAGACGAGATGAGGCGCATTATCCCGAGTTATTCGGAGGGTGACTTGAGGCCGTAGTCCCTTCTTAGTAGGGGAGAGTTGTAACGCTCGGTTTCTTTTTTTTTTCGGTACGTTAATTATTTTCATGGTATTTAATTATTTTAAATGATGGGTTTAATTAATTAGCCAAGTTAGATTAAAATACAAGTTTTGGGCTAAGTTAATTAAAAGATTTAATTATATTGGGCTAGTAAGAAATGAGTTTTGAGCCTAGCCCATTAGTGTAGTCATTAGGCTTTATCCTAAAATGACTTATAAAAATATCACAAACCCTAACTCCCTCCTCTCTTCCTCATTTCGCCGATCCCATCTCCCATCTCTCTCTCATTTTTCTCTTCCAAAGCCACAATCATCTTCTCCTTCATTTCCTTGTTGGTGTAACAAGCTTAGGTAAGATCTTTTAAGGTATTCTAATATTTTCTTTTGATTTATATTCAATTAATTGTTTTAAGTGTTGATTATCATCTAGAAATTTCATCACCATCTCCTATACATGGTGTATGATGAGCCTAGATGATCATATTATGTAAAAGATCTACATGATTCATAAAAATCATCAAGTTGTAACTTGTGTGATTTAAAGAAGATAGATCTTATGGTTTTAACCAATGTTGTTATTGTTATAAGTTGTATGTTATCATCATCTCTAGATTATATCTACACCTTATACATGGTGTATGATGGATGTAGATGATTATATAAAATACAAGGTCTAAATGAACCATGGAAATCACCAAGTTTTATTTAGGTGATAAAATGTGATAGATCTTGTGAATGGTTATAATTCTTGTTAATTATTATTTTGATTCTCAACATATCCATATCCATATGTTTAGATCTAAGTATACAACTTTATAGCATCTTCTAAGATGTGTATATAAATGTTTGTGTATTTGAAAGATCAAGGAACCCTTAAGAAAGGGGAAAATTATGAGTTTAAGTGGTTTGTCATATATTATGTTGATTTGATTCTTTTCCTTGTGACTAAATGAAATGCCAATGACCCCTAGCCCTTTTTAGTGCCACCATGTTCATAGGGGATTGAATTTGGGTGATAAACACATCTAGGAATGTGTTTCAAAAGGGAGAGGAATGGATTGGTTAAAAAGATTAAGGGTTGGCTACGATTCTGTTTCCATCAGATTTGTAGTCATCTTACAAAAATCATAACTTGAATTCTATAACTCAAACGGATCTCAAACTGTGCCAAAAGTTTACAAATTGTGTTGGGTAACTTTCTTATAAAGGTCACTCTCACTAATTAGGACTTTATCCATGGGCAAGAACGGCACCTTTGCTGGTAGGTCTGATCCGGGTCTGATCTGATAGGTCAACTTTTTTTATTCGTTTCTAGGGCTTGGGAAATGATCTAATGGGATTCCAAGTTCCCACATGTGTGTTATGACCTAAAGTTGTGATCTGGAGTTTATGGGATGTTATCTCCAAGTATTTCTTGGTCATATTGAGTTCACACTCCAGATCAGTTTTCTGTCATCAGCTTTTAAGGGTTTTGTAATTAGTCATGTTGTGAATTTCGTATCTAGAGTTTGGGAAAACCTTTTTGGTCGATTCCAACTCTGAGACTTTTGTATTTATGTCTATTATCTCTGTGATTTTTAGTTTGGACAATGTCTACCCACAAGTTGGGTAGAATTGGCCAACACTACTGATTCCTATGATTTGGGACTGCACTGCGATGTCTTTTTAAAAGCATCATAATAAATTCATATTTTGGAGTTAGAGTGAGTTCTTTACTGTTTTAAAAAGGGGAAAGACTCTAGTTTCTTAGAAAAATTTAATATTGATATGTTAATACTTAGGAAAATTAAGTAAATCCATCTTTAACAGCGGGTCTGTTTTTAGACCTTGCTGTCCAGATTTTTGTTTAAGTCTTTAAGCTTCATCTTTGGGGATATCCTAACTCCTAGTTTATAATAGGTGAAGTTTTGGCATTTTCTCAAGTGTGGTAGCCAGTTTTGATTTAGCAATCTCCCTTAAGTATTAAAGGTGAGTTCTCTCACTCCATTGTCTCAATATTTATGATTGCTAGGTTAGCACGTGAGTGTTAAATTATTATTATGGTATGATAATGTGGATGCATGCTTAAATTGTTAATCATACATGTGCACTGTATGTTTATTGTTGAGGGGATCATAGCAATTATCCGGCTTTTGTCCGGTGCGCATGGTTAGGTATAATTACTCCAATACCCTCCGGGATGTGAGGTGAGGGTAAGATTAACCCAATACTCTTCGGTTTGTGAGATGCGGGTAACCTACTAGCCCTCCTTATAAGCCTTGATTTGTTCTTGGCTTATGTTTAAATGTTATAACGATATATTTTAATCTAGGTCTAGTGATTGTGGATATTAGTATAATGTTGTGTTTGAATTCACTAAGCTTTGTGCTTACGGTTTACTTAACATTTTTCAGGTTTTACGATTAAGGAGGCTAGGGACTGACGGGAGCATTCGTGACACACTGCTATTTATTTTACGTCAATGAACATTTTTAGTACTTCCGCTTTTGACATTTCTATATTAGAAAGTTTTACTTATGTTGTTTTCTTTAGAAGTTTGATAACTTGATTTCCATTATTGGCTTATTAAATTAAATAAATGAAGTTCCTTTATGAATTGGTGTTAAACTTTATATTATTTCGGTAAAAAAAAAAAAAAAAAAAATAAATAAATAAAATTTGGGTGTTACAAAATTACGTATTGCACACACTATGCACATTATACGAATTTCATTGCCCTCAAAAACCTATTTCTTCTTCCCAACATAACTTTCAATTCCGGACGCTCTTTGCCTAACCAAATAAACTGAATACAACATATATTTTATGAACCAAAAAAAAAATGATTCTGCATGTGTGCAAAATATCATTGTAGAAAAAGCTACCAAAACTGCAACTATTATTATAACCATATCCAAGTAAAAAAAGCTCGAATCTAAACAAATAACTCTAATATTAATAGAATTCCAACTCAAATACATACAATATGGTCTGAATCATACATGGACAATCCCGCGCATTGGACGGGACCAAAAAACTAGTATATATATATATATATCCCTACAGTACGCGCATACACAAAACACACCAACACACACTGCACATACTATATATATATATATATAATACACACAGACACATAGAAACACCACCTTCAAAACACACACACACCTGCACCCACGCCGGAATCTGGCCACAACCCCAACCCCGTCGTCTTCTTCTTACACCACCGGAACCCGGATCGGCGACAATCCAACCCGCCGGAATTTGTCCAGCTCCAGCTCAGTTCCGGCCATGACCGGACCTCACCTAACTCCAATCCGTCGAACTTCAGTTGATGCCGAAAACTCCATCACTCCACCGTTGACCTCCACAACTCGCCCCCGACAGAACTCAGATCCCCCGAACCAGCTCAGCCTAACCACAAAAACCCTGACCCTGAGCTCGCCACCGCCGATTGCCGATGAATAAGAAGGAGATGGGTGGTGTTGGTGAGAGAAAGGGAGGACCGGAAGGGGAGAGAGATGCGAGAGGAAATAGAGAGGGAGCAGGTGGGGAAAGAAGAAAAGAAAGAAAGAAGAAAGAGAAAAATAAAACAATGAAAGGAAAAGATGGTGAGGAAAGTCGGGAGGAAGTTTCTCCTCAAATCACATTACATGCATATCCATATATACACAATATATATATATATATATATAATTGGGCTTATCCAACCTGACAGGGTTCGATTATAAATAAACCGAGTAAAAACGAATCAAACTGAGATTCATTATTCCGTCTCCTGGTTCGATTATCCGATTATTACACCGTGTCACATAACACCAACACTAACTCTCTAATATATTAATCTAATGTCTCTGTTCGATAATTTAATCAGCTAGGTAATCGAAATATAAATGAAATAAATCAATAAATAAATTAATACCGTTAAAATTCCAATTTTAAATTTTCGGAGATTACAATAATTACATACCAATGAAAAACACTAAGTAAGAATACTACCAATGTAATCTTACCGTCACAACTTTACAAAATTCGTAATAATTCTCATCAGAATAACCATTATCGCAATGCACATCTCGTAATCTCAATTAATCAATTAACTCAAGTATAATGTCCATACGGTACCTCAAGCAATACCCAAGATTCTCAAAACATCATCATAACTCGCAATATGGAAATATACCAACTCTGACCAATTCGATCCATCGGAAATAAACATCATCAAATCTCAACACGACAATCGATTGTCCATCCCAGGACAAGAACCAAGAAGGGAAATATGAAACATACCTCAGGATACGCAATGCCATGGCGAATCACGTCAGTCTAATCCAAGATCAGATCAATACAACATACGGACATGGTCCTAACACAAGACCTACAAATGCATACTCATATGACAACGTCAACATGCTCACATCAATAACAACAACGTATACTTATGGCAAACCCATAATATACATATGCACAACAACACATGGTATTTTGATGATCTAGCGTTCACTGCCTAGATCCCACGATGATCCCGTCAGACCAACCATGGTGGAAAAACCTGTCCGATGATCCAGCGCACGCTAGCATAGATCCCAAGATGATCCTGTCGGACCAACCCTGGTGGACATATGACAACAATGCACAACTGCACAAAACAACGATACGCAATGCATGACAACAACAATACACAAATACATGACAACAACGATACACGAATGTATCACAACATGATCGACACAAATGACAAAAAATGATTAAAATACTTGCTCCAAGTCCTTCGAGAGCAATCTCGATATTTAAACCATCACCAACCATTATTCTGAATATTCGACGATCCAAAATGTCACGGACGGTAGATAATTTACGTCTTCGTCTATACCATAATGTATCCTTGATACCAAGTATACCAACAACAAATGTAAATCATATACATTATGATTTAATTCCCAAAACTCGAATACAACTTATAATCCCAAATCTCCAGTGATTACGATTATAAATATTGCTATACGTATTATAAATGAATGAAACGGAAACCATTCATCAAATATTATAATCTGAGCAAGTAGTAACTTGCCTCGATACCGATGAAACCGTTACCAATTCCTTGCCGCCGTCTATGAACTCCTCAGCCCACACCAAAGCAATCTACGAACATTCTCGAATACGACTGCAAAGCATGGTTCTAATCACCGATCAATAATCTCAACCTATTACAATAATCGATAAACAAAAAGTTCGATAACAATCAACAATCGATATAACCAATTCACTAACCCAATGGCTCAACAATATCTCGATTAACCACTAGTCCGAACAATCCAACTCAATCCATTATGAACTCACAACCGTAATACAGTTATGTACACTGTAAGTCGCTTCCGTTAGCGTGCGCTAGCCGGTAACACTAGCGTGCGCTAATGACATGTAGTTGCATGCATTTCAGGTACCGATCAACATATGGCGATTACCAATACGAGTGTAAAGGAAATCATACTCCAAGATCAATCACAATCTTTCAAGATTCATTCTAGGTATCATACTCACCTGATATATACCATTAATCAATCATCAATCAACATGACTTAATCCTAGATATGAACATTTCATCTTCGTATCTAAAACACCGATAATTCAACATACAATCGTCTTGCTATGGTATATTCATAAATAAGTTCTTCAAAAACACCAAGTGATTCGAAACCATGTTCATAATCATCGAAGCAACATAATCTAACATCCTTTAACATGTAAATAATCATCCGATTCATAATCCAAGTCATATACATCCATTAAACCTCATATAACATCATCACGTGATACATACTCCCTCCCAGGTAATCATCCTTTAAAATGAAACACTAACAAAGGGATACGAAAATTACCTTGTTGACGAACCATGAAGAAGAACAATC
The DNA here is from genome assembly GCA_033398695.1 of Orobanche coerulescens. NCBI lineage: Eukaryota > Viridiplantae > Streptophyta > Magnoliopsida > Lamiales > Orobanchaceae > Orobanche > Orobanche coerulescens. Next base: position 59,588,788 of record CM065809.1, on the reverse strand, counting down.
GAGCTCCATTACACGAATCATCAATAATCTTCAAGAAAAAGTCTTTAATCAATGCTCTCCATCTTATTATTGTTAAGAATGATCATCTCTCAGTGTTTGGAACCTCAAACTTCTCTCTAAGAACTCTCTCTAACGAAATAAGGGAAGGAATGGCCAAATGAACATAATTCACATCTGCAATCATATATATTGGCTGTTATTAGCATGCGCTACCTTCACAAAATAGCGTGCGCTATCGCAGTCCGGAGGCTACTGCCTTGCTTCGTACAATGATTTACGTAGGCAATGCCCATGCAATAGCGTACATAAATGCCTCTATTTCGCGTACACAAGTGTCCGACCATAGCATGCGCTACTCATAGTTGACTCGCTTGTCTGTATGCTCCGAAGACGGGTCCACACGCCGAAAACATCTGACAAGGATAAGATTCCTTTTGGACCGATCTAATATTAGCGTGCGCTAACAATATGCATTAGCGTGCGCTAATCCTTCGTAGAAAACATCCGTTGACCTTATCGGAACATGTGCCGAAGGTAGCCGGCTCCACACGTAGATTCCCTCTGATCTGTTCTGCACTAGCGTACGCTATCCTTTGCCTTTAGCATGCGCTCAACCTGCACGATAGCGTGCGCTATTCCTGAATATTAGCGTGCGCTAATAAGGCTATACTTAGTCATTTTCAGCTATCCTTGTCTAACGTCTCAACATAATAGATACGTATACACGACATACTGAATACACATACTCCTTCCAATAATATTCTCATATGATACACACTATCCTCAAATGCAGTTGTCGACCAAGTACGACAATTATACCAATACAGATGTCTCAGTCCTTCAATTATTTTATCCATACTGTACAGATTCCACGCCATCCAACATAACTCGGATAAAATAATATTAAACAATAGTAGTAGAAATTCCAGATATTACACTGGATATTGGTACAAGAACTGCCCTGCAAGCAAGCAAGTCGCAGCTCACTACAAAAAATATAGAGAGCCCAAAGAAAGAGAAACTCACTATATTGAGGAAGATGATCAAGTCCCCCGATGTCAATTTCACAGTCACCGATCGTGGTATTGAGCCATACAAGCCACAGTATATAGAGGCACCCCTTTATGACTAAATCCTAGTATTATGTTTACTTTCTCATTTACATTTGGGCTAGTTCTCTGAGGACGATTGTGTTGGTGTTTTCTTTTCAATAAAGGTGTGATAGAACTTTGTTCTTTGAACAAGATATTAATATTGCTTACGTTATAGCTTTATTTGAAAGTACTGAATCTTGTTTGAATGCTTATGGTTCGGAATTTCCCGCTCTTCTAAGGAGTGAACCGAGGAGAACTTAAATGTTCTTAGGAATAGGATTCTATGAATTAGTCACCTACCAAACTTCGGTAACTATGATGACTGAGTCCTCCCAACTCATCAACTGTGAGGTGATGCCCAATTAATGATGCCTAAACGACACTCTCTTCCATGTTATCTATGCTCTATATGCACCTAGATCTCCTCGAACCTTACTTAGCTTCATAATATATGTATCAATGGTTTCCATGTTGAAACCCACTGAGAGAATGGAATAAAGTTTTTTTATTAATTCTAATGAATGTGGACGAAAATGCATTTTAGAAAAACTCGTGAGTCAATCTAGTGGAATATACCTCACCATTAGGTTTTCAAATCCTCTGTTGTCACCAAAATGTACTATGGGACATAGACTCATATAAGCTTTCGCATAATAGACTATGCCATCCTGCTCGAGATAATGACGATCAATGTGTAAAGAACTTGTAGGAACATCCTTTCCTTCGAGTGGAAATGTGGCAACAACTCAACACATGGAACATTGGTGATGTTAATTATGATATGTCATCCAAAAAATGGATACATAATCCCCTTATATGCAACTGACTATGTCAAATGCACCACTTGTTTTTGCAAAGCCTGCTCTTTAGTAAAAGTAGGAGCGGGACTTTCATACGCTAAAGAAGCAAAAGCAAGCATTCCATTCCTATTTCAAATACAAGGAGATATTTGTGGACCTATCCACCTAAAAAATGGATCATTTATGTACTTTATGATTTTGGTGGATGCTCTGACAAGTTGGTCACATATCGCTCTCCTGCCCACTCAAATTGCTGTAGAACTTCCAAGATAACTTATAAGAGCTCACCTCCCTTATCACATCTAAAGAACTTGATGATGTCGGAAAGTTCACATCAAAAAATACTTGATGTTTATTGCATGATAGAGATCAATGTATAGCATCTCGTCCCATGAGCATATGCAAATGGTCTTATATAAACCACTGTCAAAAGAATATGTATGGTGATTATATCATTGGTTATGTGCACCAATTTGCATATCTTTGCCAGGAATTATGCAATACTGCATGCAACTTTACTTAATTTGTTCATTTTTAGACCCTCTGCTAACTAATTAGTTTATGCATACCAGTTGGTAACTGGATAAGCCTGATTTTCATATTCTGGACTCATACGGACTTGATGCCAATTGTGAATAATTAGTTATGCATTATATGTGCCGTCTGTGCCCCACAATGCATCAGTCTTTAAAAATGATTAGGTATTCACGTTGGATAAAGAATCCCCAATGTTTGTCCTCTATTTGGAACCTTGACAGATGATCTTTTTACCGCACAATTTGCAAATTATCACTTTGATGAGACAACCTTTCCATCGTTTGGGGGAGAAGAGAAACTGTAGTTTCTCGGGGAACAACAGGAATTGTCGTGATTTGTCCCACTATATCTCATTATGGTCCCTGAACTTCACAATATTACCGTGTAGCACAACGAATACTCGATCTTTAGAACGTAGCAGATTCGATACTCCATTTACTGATATCACTAAAGTGACGAGATATCACATTACACTGCAGAGGTGTCTGTGAGGTTAGAAGTCCCCATTAAGGGGCACATCACCAATGAATTAGGTGATGCAACTGCACCTGATGGAGGTGTGGTCGAGGCTGTGGCTCCATGCAAAGGAAAGGGTGGACGCCTCATGGTTCGACTAAATACTCACCCGAGGAAGAGGTAGAGTAAGGCAAAAATTTATAGTTTAATAAGCAATGAACTAGTTACATGAGACCATACTTGATTTTATTATGTCCATGAGTCATGACGAGGGGGACGCCTAGAAAATATGATTCAGAAATCAAGAATCTCATGAAATTATGAGAGTGTGGCCTGATCAACCACCCAATTTAAAGATATATTATTCAATGAATCATAAAGTATAATAATACTGAACCTCGCTCAGTTAGATGAAATAAATATAGAGCTGATTGGCCCATAAAAGAAAAACATTCCAGGTAGAACTAGATTCTCCCACAAAAGGGACATGTATTTGGTATAGGTAGTGCTAGCCTAACCAAGTGTAAAGCCTCTAGGACTTAAATGAGCCTTTGATGTAAAGTGTGGTGAGAATAATAGAGTCCTAATGTACAAGGCTTACGAAGTAATGCTTCTCACAATGCCCTGGGATTGATTTCGTAGAAATGTACTCCCATTATTATGTTCCGCTATTTGATTAGCCTAGTTATTTTCGAAGGACCGAAAACACAGCCTATAGATGTGGTTACTACGTATCAATATGGGGATCTAGATACAGAGATATATATAAAAGTGCCCAGTGTCATTTCATTACCTAAATCAAGTGAATCTATACCATGGAGTGCATTGCGATTAGATTGAAACACTCAGCTTTATGGTTTTGAAGCAATTCGGAAGGATGTAGTATAACTGCTTGAGTGATTACTTGGGTGGGAAGGGAAATAATAACGATGAATTGTGTCCCAATGTCTTCACACAGAAAATAAGTTTCGTACTCACAATCATCACAATGTATGTAGATGACATTTAATGTAATCGGTACTCTTAGTGAAATAAGGCAAACCACCGGATACTGGAAATCTGAGTTTGAGATGAACGATCTTGGAAAAACTCAGTTCTGTCGAGGAATTGACATAGAACATCGAGTTTATGGAATTCTTATCCATTAGTCTACTTATGTCCATAAGATTCTCAGGGACTTTAACGTGGATAAGATAAACTCGACTAGTACTCCCATGATAGGTTGAAAGTTTGGATGCAAAGGAAAGACCCATTTCATCTAAAAGAAAGTGATGAAGAGCTTTGGGAGCTGAAATCCCTATTTGAGTGCACTGGCGCATTATTATACTCAGCTCAATGTACACGATCTGATATCACTCATCGTTTTGTTGACTAGATTTAGTTCACATCGACAAAACATCAACTGAATGGTATCAAGAATATCTTATCATACTTGAAAGAAACTATTAACTTATGACTATTTTTTCTATCATCAGGCAAAGGAAACTGCTTTCGTAAAGGCAAATACTAAAGTAAATATTGATGCAAGTAACTACCACAAAGAATGTGTTGGTATGATTTGCTGATATTTTGGAAATCGACTAAGCAAACCTTTTGGCTTCCTCCTCGAATAACGACAAGATTATTGTTTTGAATGAATCAGTCTGTGAATGTAGATGATTAAGAACTATAGTTCTACACTTGTGAGGAACCAGTGCTTAAATACTATCGCCGATGAGCATACTTACATTTATGAACATAATGTAACTTGTGAATTCTCTCATTAATGGAAGGATCATAACGGGAAATATGTGCGATATAAGGGAACATACTCACATAGGTTGTACTCTTTTCCTTAGACTAAGGTTTACTTTTCCCGCTGGGTTTTTGTTACTTGGCAAGGTTTTTGTTACTTGGCAAGGTTTTTAACGAGGCAAAGATATATGAATGAAAGCATTAGGGGGAGCTATAGATTTTTCCAACTTCCGTATCGATGTAAAGATCACAAGGAATGAGTGATTTATAAAGAAACTTAATCACGTGGTGTACTCTTTTCTTTGAAGAAGGTTTATTTTCTCCCTTTGGTTCTTGTTACTTGGCGAATGAGGCAACGATTTCTTGATTGGTGTACAAATGAGGGGGAGATGTAGACTTGAATGGGAGTTGATATCCACATCGTATATTATATTCTTTTCCTTCCAAGGATCATTTTTCCCACAGAGTTTTTATCACTTGAAAATATTTTTAACGAGGTAACTAGATGTATCGATTTAGGGATCGGTGAAATTATTAGGGGTGGCAAAATATATATGAAATACTGAATTTACCGTACCGAACAATTACTCAAATTACCGAAAATTTCGGTATACCGAATTTTCGGTATGGTATGGTATCGTATCGAAAGTTTTTGGTAAGGTAACGATATGAATTTTTTTATTTTCGGTATTTCGGTATATACCGAAATACCAAAAAAAATCGATATTCAATATATATATCGGTATATCGATATTTTCAGTATTTTATTTGTTCGGTAGTTCAGTATATATCGGTATATTAAAGATGTTTTCGATATTTTCGTAATTCAGTATTTCGATAAGTTCGATAAATACCAATACCGAAATAAAATTCGGTATACCAAAATTTCAGTATGGTATCGGTATGAACCGAAAGCCATACCGAAATTTCGGTATACCGGATTTCGGTATACCGAAACTTTCGGTACGATATGGTATTTCCAAAAAAGTTCGGTATGGTATGGTATCTGACCCCTAGAAATGATCACCTTAAAGCGCTATGGTCAATATAACGATCATATGGAAGGATAGGCTCAAAGGGTGAAGTCTAAACCTTAAATGTCTAAATGTTGTACTCTTTTCTCCATGATCAAGATATTTTTCTCATTGACTTTTTGTTTGGCGAGGTTTAAACGAGGCAATGTGATACGCACTAATAAACTAGGCACAAAAGGGAGTGTTAAAGGAATAATACTTTTATTTGTTTTAGTCTACAAATTATGTGCTTTCCTAGTTAGGGTAGAATTAAGCTTGTTGTAATTTAATCTCTGCCTACATATAAGGATACTCTTAACGCGAATGCACACCTTCGGTCCTAACTCTTTTCTACTTTATTTTCCCTTCAACAACTCTCAATTTTTTGCTCATTTTCTTCTCTCATCACTCTATTTTTCTTACTCTTGCAACTCAATTCGTTCTTGGATTGCTTGTTATTGCACCCTTTATTTTATTTTCTCTCTTTCCGCAAGTTTTTCTGAACATTGTAGGCTTGTGGCCCTATAGTGGGTAAAACTCAACAATTTCTAAATAACTAAAATCGTCTGGCCGCGAAGCCCATTTTGTCAGATCCTGAAAGTAGATGAATTAAAATTAGAGAATGGTACCTGTGAAATACGCCCTTGTGGTAGTGAATCTCGACTTATTTGGGTGGGAGGCGATATGGTATATCATCTGCTCATTGTGGAACAAAGTGAATTTGCTGTTTCTATGGTGATAAGAATGAAAAGAAACTTCCAAACTCATATAACACGACAAGTAAAAGAATCATGATACTCGACTATAATTAACATGATAAAAATTTATATTATAATGCAACTTTATATATATAATATAATATATATTATAACATAACTTTAGATATACATACGAATATAAATATTACTCTCTCCGTCCACAAAAAATTTAACACAATTTCCTTTTTGGTCCGTCCACAAAATTTGCCACTTTCCATCTATAATAGTAGGGTCCACTCAACTCTCAATACCAACCACTCATTTATAATAGGACCCTTACTCCACTCACACACTACCACTATTTTATTAAAACTTGTGTCGTCCATAATGTGACAAATTTATTGTGGATGGATGGAGTATATAACATTAAAAATATTTTATATATATATTATCATATAAATTTAAATATAGTTGAAAATTTATAATATAATTTATGATAATATATATTATAATATAAACACTACTACAAAACAGGCTTTTAACAGTGGTTAAAATGGCCAATTAACGGCAGTTCTGGAACCGCCGTTATATGTACTGCTGTTAATTTTAACAACGTTTTTTCGAACCGCCGTTGATTTTGACAAATAACGGCAGTTCATAATAAACGCTGTTAAACATGCTACGGCGGTTCCTTGTAACCGCTGTTAAATATGCCATTTAACAGCGGTTATAGGTAAGCACTTTTAAACCTGATACTTAACAGCGGTTCTAGAACCGCCGTTAATTTTACAAATAACAGCGGTTTTGGTGGAGCCGCTGTGATTTGTGTCCAGATTTTCCCCATATTTTTACATTATTTTGCAAAATCCAGTACCTGATCTCGGATCAAACTGTAATAATCAATAAACCACCAATTCATCGAATCCAAAAATACCGAAAAGAACTAACCAACACCAAATTCATTGAACCACCCATTCATTGAAAAAGATGATACAAAAAATACCAATTCATCCAAATAATTCATACAAATATCAAATGTACAATTCATTCATACAAATAATTCACAACACACACAGTACACACAGCACACACACGCACACACTGCACACAGCACACACACAAACACACAGTACACACACACACATTGCACACAAACAAACATACATACACACACAGACAGCACACACACATAGTACACAGCACACAAACACAAAAACACACACACAAACAGCACACACACCCACACCCACACACACATACACACACACACACACTGCACACACAACACACACACACACATATACACAACTGCACACGCACACACTGCACACACTGCACACGCTCTGCGCACACACACAACATAAAAAAAACACAAACACACAATACACAAACAACACACACGGCACACACACACACACACACACTGCACACAAACATACACAAACACACACATACACACAGTACACACACACATTGCCCACAAACAAACACACACACACACACACACACACACACACACACACTGTACACACAGCACACACACACACACACACACACTGCACAAACAGGAAACATACACACACACATTGCACACACAGCACACACACACACACACACTGCACACACATTGCGCACACACAACAGAACAAACCCAACACAAACACAATATACACACACAAACATAAACATACACAACACGCACAGTACACAAAGCACACACACACTGCACATAAACACACACATACACACAATACACACACACATATACATATTGCACACACACAAACACACACACATACACACATTGCACACAAACACACACACACACAGCACACACACACAAACAGACACACACACACATACACAACACACACACACACACAGTACACAGCACACAAACACAAACACACACACACTGCACACACAGCACACACACACACACACACACACACACACACACACACACACACACACACACACACACACACACACTGCACACACACTGCGCACACACACAACAGAAAAAAAAACCAACACAAACACACAATACACACACTACACACACGGTACACACAACACACATACACACACACACACACAGCACACAAACACACACAAACACACACACACACACACACAGTACACACACGCGCAGTGCACACAAACACACACACACACACATACACACACAATACACAGCACACAAACGCAAACACGCACACACACAGCACACACACACAAACACACACACACATACACAGTACACACACACATTGCACACAAACAAACATACACACACACACACACAGCACACACACACACACACAGTACACACATCACACAAACACACACAAACACAAACACACACACAACACACACACACACACACACATAAAAGACACAAACACACACACACACAACACACACACACACTGCCACTGCACACACACACACTGCACACACACACACACACACTGCATAGAAAAAACCAACACAAACAAATGGACACTTCATACACAATATGTTGGGAGAAGATCCTTAAGACGAAAGTTAACATCTATCCCAAGGGAGAAGATCCTTGCGACGTTAACCACGTCTATCCCAAAATAATTCATGTTTTCAAAAACAATGTTGTCGTACACACTCAAATATTTACACACACACACACACTGCACACACACACAGAGCACACACACACAACACACAAACACACACAAACACAAACACAAACACAAACACACATAAACACAAACACACTCACACACACACACACAGAGCACACACACACACTGCACACAATCACACACAAACACAAACACACACACACTGCCACTGCACACACACACACACACTGCACAGAAAAAAAACAACACAAACAAATGGACACTTCATACACGATATGTTGGGAGAAGATCCTTAAGACGAAAGTTAACATCTATCCCAAAGGGAGAAGATCCTTACGACGTTAGCAACGTCAATCCCAAAATAATTCGTGTTTCCAAAAACAATATTGTCGTACACACTCAAATATTCATACACACAAACACATATTTACACTCATGTAATTAAATGTATTACCTTGGGATATATCCAACTAACCGCCTGCTTTGATTTACTTGTATGCATACCATCCATGGTCTTGAATGCGGTCACAGCACTGCTTAAAAGTAACAATAATATATTGAGTCGTTGATATAAAAATTTCAAGCAAATATGTTATAAATAAAATCTTACTTTTGGAGTATGGCCTTAATGCGAGAGTCAGACCTACTATGTAGTGAGCAAAACCATATAATAGTTCCTCTTGCTGGCACAATGACCAGAAGTTGAGCAAAACCATATAATAGTTTCTCTTGCTGGCACAATGACCAGAAGTTGCCAATGATGCCTACATAGATAAATGCATTTGAAAGAAAGAACATATTACTAAACTATGTTGTAAACAAAAAAAGAAATAGTTTTGTTAAAAAGAAAGTATTTTAAAATTTACAATCTTTATCTTACTTATGATAATAAGCTCCCATGTATATTTGCTTCTTCGAATCAAGCATACGCGTCAATATATATCTCGAGATCTCCTCTCCCCTCTGTCCCATATTTTGTATGGATTGAGGATCAAAATATCCATACAAAACCTCGTCAATAGTGCCCACATTCATGATAGACAAATACCTAATTTGTTAAGCAAAATATTAACATAAAAAAAAAACACTCCACACACTGCACACAAACACACACACACACATTGCCATAAATTAAAAATACAGACACACACACACTGCACATACACACACTGCCACACAAAAAAAAAACACACTGCACACAAACACTGCACACACACACTACACATACACACACACACACACTGCACACACAAACACACACTGCACACAGTGCACGCAGTAAAAAAAAACACACACTGCCACACAGTCAAACACACACACACACACACACTGCACACACACACACTGCACATACACACACACACACTGCGACACACACAGCACATACAAACACACACACATACACACTATACACACATACATACTACGAATGTAGAAAAATTCCATAAAGGAAATTACTCACATAGTCCAAAGCTGTAAAACTGATAAACTAAGCCACTCGTTTCCTTGAACGCTCTCTAAAATATCAATGTGAGCGATGTACAATGGAACATCATCACCACCACAGCCAAAGATAGCTGCATCCCACGGCAGTGATAATGGATTATTGTAAAGACTCAATGCAGCACTAAGTAAGTCTTTCATGATGTCATCTTTGGTCCTCGACCCGTCATTGTGACGAGCCTGCTTCCTTGGTCGCTGATAATCCTATTTCATATAGAAGAGTGTAAAATACACACACAAAAACACACACACACACACTGCCAAACACACAAAAAAATACACACACAACATACAAACAAACAAACAAACATACACACACTGCCACACACAAAAAACACACACACATCACACAAACACACACACACACACACACACATACACAGCATAAAAACACATACACACACACACACTGCCACACACACACACAAACACACACATACAGCATACAAACAAACACACACACACTGCCACACAAACAAAAAAACACACACACAGCTTACAAACAAACACACACACACAACACAAAAACACACACACACACACAGTACACACACACACTGCCACACACACAAACACACACACATCACACAAACACACACACACACAACACAAAAAAAAAACACAGTACACACAGAATTCTTAATACAAAAAGAGAGTTATGTACCAATATATCCTGCCACAACATTTCTTTATCCGACTTGTCAGGTACTTGCTTCCACCTCTTGTACAGTATCGAGACATGATCTTTGGCAAGTTTTCCCAAGTACGTACTTAACTTCAATTTGTGTTCGTATTTGATCTTTCCCCGTACTGGATCAATGTTAAGAGGTAATTTTTTTTCGTCAACACGTCATTTCGACATACTTCTACATCGCATGGGATTTCTCGATGTAGAAGTACTACGTGTATGAGCATCGGGAGACAGGGAGGAATGAGGAGAACAAGCAGGAGGAGTGTGAGGGGAACGAGAAGGAGACGCCATGTGCCTGCATTAACAAATAAATTTAATCACCAACCACAATATACACTGCACACATAAAACACACACACACTACACACATAAAACACACACACTGCACACACACACACACACACACTGCACACACTACACTTACTGCACTCTGCACTCTCACACACAGACTGCACACACTCACACACACTGCACACACACACACACACACACACACACACACACTACATACACTGCACTCTCTCTCTCTCTCTCTCACACACACACACACTGCACTCTGTACTCTCTCTATCACACACACACACACACTGCACTCTCACACACACAGCACACAATCACGCATACTGCACACACACACACACACACTACACACACTGCACTCACACACACACACACACACACACACACTATACACCAATTTATAGTATGGACCTGAGTTCAATTTCAGTTTTTAAGAGTCATTTTCAGTTTTCTACAACAATTTTGTAAGTTTCATTTTATTAATATTTTTGCATATTTAAAACACTGCTTATATGAGAAAGAATGAATGAAAAAGGCTCAATTTATATGAGAAAGAATGAATGAAAACACTGCTTTTTGACCATTTCTAGATTGTCAATAGTTATCTTATGAGGCTTTTATTGTTTTATTAATATGTAAGTTTTATTGTACGACTCGCGAGTCGACTCGTACGAACTGATCGTTTTTTAAAACATTGCTATACACACTACACACAGTGCATATACATATAGACACACACACATTTTTTTAATAACAAATAATGAAATAATCTTAAATACTAAAATATAAAAACTTGATTCTTTATAATAGAACGTTCAACATTAATACTAAAATTCAACAAAACCATCTTTATCATTAACAATGTCACAAAATTGAATATTAATACTACAATTCAACATAATCGACTGTGCCTTCATCATCAACTATCTAACTTAACTCTAGATAACAACATTTTCCCATATGTCTTCATCATGATCATCTCGAATGGCATGTATGTCGTCTGCTACATTTTCTTCAACGATAGTGGGCATCCGTGTTGATAAAGGAATAAACTCACAAATGTCAAAACTTGACTCTTCAGTTTCATTAATATCCACACTTCTACCTGGAATGACCACTGACAATATTTCTTTGCATGGATCCTTGACATAAAACACCTGTTTAGCTTGATATGCCATGATAAAAGGCTCGTCAGTGTAAGCTATCTTATGAAGATCTACCAATGTAAAGCCCAGCTCATCGATTACCACTCCCGTGTTATTATCAACCCACTTACACTTAAAAATAGGCACTCTAAACTTAACATAATCAAGATCCCATATATCTTCAATAACTCTATAGTAACTTGTCGATGCCATAACTGGATTTTTATCTTTCGAGCTTGAAAAGTGCATGGACTCGGCTTGAAGAGTAACTCTGCTATTTTGAACCGAACTTTTGTCATCTTGTGACTTTGTATAGAATGAGTACTTACTGATATCATATCCATTCCAAGTTACGACATCGGACTTCAGCCCGTAAGCTAGCCATTTTAACATTTCAGATGTGCCATCACTTTCGGAGATTTGTACCTTAAACCACCTCAAAAAAGTCCTATTATGTTCAATCAACAACCATTTCTCGCTCATTCGGGGATTCTTTGTCTTTAAAATATTCTTGTGAGCAGACAAGTACGGAAGAACCTCATCAGTGTTATTCAAAATGTACAAATGTGCTTGAAGAACCTCATCGCGATTCTTAGTTAATATTTTAACACCCCGTGTACCCTTTCCATTAAGTTTCCCATCATGTCGAGACTTCGAAAGCCCTGCAGATGGTGTTTGTGACATGTAATTTGTGCAAAACTCGATTGCTTCTTCTACAATATACATCTCAAAAATAGATGCTTCTGGACGAAATGGGTTTTTACTATATCCTTTAAAAATCTTCATGTATCACTCAATCGGAAACATCCATCGCAAATAAACGGGGCCACACTCTTCAATCTCTCTAACTACATGGACAAGTAAATGAACCATAATATTAAAAAAAAGGGAGGAAAATACATCTCCAATTGGCACAAGATAACAACAGCCTCATTTTTTCACTCATCCAAAACCAAAGGATCAATCACTTTGATACATTTAGAATTGAAGAAAAAACACAAGCAATTTATGGTATTTCTCACTTTTTCAGGCAAGACATCACGTATAGCCTGTAATACACGATTGTAATTCAGTCATTATCATTTAGTAATTATCACTCAGTAATTTTCACTCATTAATAATCATTCATCATTCATATTCAACCATTGTATTCACCGTTCAGAGTATTTGTATCGTGTATCAGTTATTATTCATCTTTCTAACTGGTTGGAGGATCGAGCCGTGTTTATCATCATTGTCATCTTCATAGTGGGTTGTGTATGAGGAGTAGCGCACGCTACGTACTCTCTTTAGCACGCGCTAATTGAATACGGGTAGCGCACGCTACCTCTCAGCAATTAACGCACACAAGCGTGGTTCAGGCAGACAGTCCAGTGGGCACTGGACTGCAGTTAAGTTGTAGTAGCGCACGCTACGAATGGTAAGTAGCGCGCGCTAGTAAGTTTGGGTAGCACACGCTATGCTGTCAGTGTAGCGCGTGCTAAGGTCGATCAGGCAGAGTCCAGTGGATACTGGACTGATCTGGAATAATTCATAGCGCATGCTATGATAAGATTTTAATGTACGCTAATGATGTAGTAGCGCACGCTGAGTTTTGGGTGTAGCGCACGCTATCACGATCAGATCAGAGAACAGGAGGTTCTGAACTTCAGTTACTGGGCATCAGATATTCTATTAGCACACGCTAACATTTTGGGGTTAACGCACGCTAACGAGGCACAAGAGGCACCGATCGTCTCAAGTAATCACGGGCGCACGCAAAATATCAGGGCTTAGCGTGCGCTAAACTGGAACAGTATAAATAAGACAGTCAGCCCAGGGTTCGTCATTTCTCGCATATCATTTCGTTTTCTTGGGCGTTTTGGGCGATTTCGGACGTTTTGGAGAGATTTCTTCGTGCTAAATCTATTTATCATTATCTTCAAGCTTATCGTCTGGACTAATCATCATTTTATCCTCTCTAACACATCAAATCAAGGTAATAATTCTTGGATCTAGAATTTCGGATTTTGAGTATTTTTCTTCCGATCTCTTCGTGTAAGCTTGCTATTATGTAGGAATATGTTAGATATGGATTACCTACCTTAGATACATGTATTTCTATGGATTTATTGGAGTATGTTTCGGATTTCATGAATGTTGGGGTTTGATTCAAGAACACCTTAGGGTTAACTTTGATATTTTGGGGGTTTTCGATTAGATGTTGTCATTAACTCGAGTCATGGATCCCTATGGTATTATGGATATCATTGAAGACATTTTGTTGGTTTGAACTACTCATTTTGGAGATGGGTTTAATTATATTTGGGATTGGTTATAATCATGGATGAATGTTTACAACGTATTCGTTAGAATGCCTCTATGAGTTGGATATTGTTGTATCGACTTTTGAGTTGGTCGTGATTCGTGCTTGAAACGTATATTGAGTGTTTGTTGGTATTCATGTTATTCAAGGTTGTTCGAGCGACCGACATCTCAGTGTAGGACGTTTGTTCGAGGAAGAACATTCTTCACCAGTGTTGTGTAAGTTAATTCTTACTCGGTTAAAAGGATGTTCATTCCTTTTGTTGTTGTTCATTCATAATCATAACTCATTCATAATGTATTAACCGTATTGAGACTTGTAATTGTCGAATAATCACTTCATTCACAAGGAACGACGGTTCCAATCATTTCATTGAGCTATCATTCACTTCACTATTATTTCATCTCGGTGAGTCATTCTTGACCTTGTGGGATTGTTATTCATTAATATTCTTCATGGTCATTCTTGTTTATATGACCTAATGGGTTCGTATTGCATGGCCGGACGGGGATGTGTGGAATTTTTAGTCGGGCACATGATGGTCATGTGTTCGGGTTCACCGACACAATGGACTGTGCACACGGTAACGTACCTCCGTGAGACAAATTAGGTACAAGGACGGGTGTGTCCGGACACTCGTCTTGTGCACTTTCACATACCATTACGGGTGTACTATTATGCTCCTCTTCAACTTAATTTCATAATTAAGATATATCATGATTGTGTTTATTCAACTCTTGAGGATTGTTGTTCTGTGTAACTGACTCCGTTGGGGAATGTTGTTTTCAGGTCATGGCAAGGATAAAGCACGGGAAGAGAACGTTGACGGCGAGTAGTCCCAGTGATACTAGTAGGGGGGCCCAGTCCTTTCAGTCATTCACGTTTTTCTTCATTTTATTTCCGCTACAGCTTTCCGTTGGATACTCATATTCATTCAGTATTGTATATTTTATCTTCATATAAAATATACATATATTCTGTATTATCTTGGGTGTGTTGTACTTGAAACTCCACATCAGAGTAATTGATGATATAATATGGTTCGGTACTACAATTATATTATTTAAGTCATTAATTTTCATTCACCTGGTGGGTCCCAGTTGGGGGTCCACGACACTGTAATAGTTGCCTAGTTTGGGGTGTTACATAGCCACATCTAGAAGTTATTGCATCAAGACATGACAGTCATGAGACTTTAAGCCGACCAATGTCAGATTTTGCATCAATACAAGACTCTTAATATTCGACGAATAACCTCGTGGCACTTTAATGCCTTGTAAACAATTACAAAAGCTGATTTTCTCTCTTTTGGATAAAGTATAACATGCCGGGGGAAGATAAGTTCGTTTACCGACTACTTGCGGATGCAACTGAGGACGTATACCCATTTTCTCTAAGTCTTGACGAGCCTGGACACCATCCTTGTTTTGTGTTTAACATTGAGAAGTGTGCCGATCACACTATCGCATATATTTTTTCGACATGCATAACACCTATGAAATGTCTAACATCTAGATGTCTCCAATAAGGAAGATCAAAAAATATTGACCTGTTATTCCAAATGTTTGTCGTAGCAGCCTTCTTTTTAGTTTTTCCAAATATAGTATTTGTGTTCTTCACACGATCTTACACTTGCTCACCTGTTAAGGGCATCGACGCAAGTCCATTTTCTGGGAATCCATTAAAAGCTTTTCGCAATCTATGATATGGGTGATGGCGACTAAGAAACCTCCGATGTTGAGTGTAAACTGTTTTATTTCCATGTTTCAACTGGATGTAGCTTGTGTTTTCTTCACATATAGGACATGCATGATGTCCCTTCACACTATATCCACTCAAGTTTCCATATGCAGGAAAGTCATTAATCGTACAAAATAACATTGCACGTAACTTGAAACTTTGCTGGCGGTAACCATCAAACACGTAAAGCCCTTCATCCCACATCATTCTCAAGTCATCAATCAACGGACTTAGATAAACATCTATGTCATTTCCTGGTTGTTTTGGTCCTGAAATCATCATTGACAACATAACGTACTTCCGTTTCATACATAAGCAATAAGGTAGATTATATATCACAAGTAAAACAGGCCAAGAGCTATGCTTGGTGCTTAAGTTACCGAACGGATTCATTCCATCTGTGGAAAGTCCAAGCCTAAGGTTTCTTGCGTCACTCCCGAAATCTGGAAATAAATGATCTATTTTCTTCCATTGTGCAGCATCAGCTGGATGACGAATTATCCCGTCGCATTTTCTCTCATTTGCATGCCATGTGAGATTCTTTGCATCATCTCTATTAGCAAACAATCGCTTGAACCTTGGAACAATCGGAAGATACCATAACACCTTCGCGGGAGGTCCCTGTTGTGTGTTCTCTCCATCATTCTTCACTTTGTATCGTGATACCCCACACCTAGGACACTTATGCAATTCTTCAAACTCTTTTCTGTACAGTATGCAATCATTGGGACAAGCGTGTATTTTTTATACTCTTTACCCATCGGACACAAAACCTTCATAGGTACGCTTAGGCAATGTATTGCCTTTTGGTAGCATCTCATTCATCAACTGGAGCAATTCGGTGAAACTTTTGTCACTCCACCCATTTATTGCCATCAAATTAACCAGCTTCAACACGACAGATAGTCGTGTGAAATTTTCACACCCCAGATACAATAGAGTCTCTGAATCACTTTTCAACGCATCATAAACATGAGCTCTTTGAAATGATTCTTGTCCGACATCACGGATCTTTTCTTCAAATTGATCACCATCTATATCTACATGAGTGTTTCCAGTTGGAACATCTACTATTTCGCCATGCCATATCCACACCGTATAGTTGGTGTTTATCCCCTCACAAACAAGATGTTCACGAATTGTGTTAGCCTCGTGTCGTCTCCCATTCATACACTTCACACAAGGGCAAAAGTATCGTTCATCGGGTTCCGAGCAATGTTTTCGAGCAAATTTTAGAAATTGCTCAATTCTATTGTCATACTCCGCACTCGCATGACTTGCATTCATCCAACTTCGATACATTTCTTCTTTTCTGTTACACATACTATGAAATTCAATTTTCTATTGTTTTGTATAAGGGGAAGAATTTCATTTCTATATGATTACTAACTTTTTGAAAATTGTTTTGACAGAGAGAATGACAAAGGTATGGTTGTCCTATAACTGTTGTTTAAAATTGAAACATGAACGACGGTTGTCAAAATAGAATTAACTGTATACTACGTCAACTTATGGCCTTGTCAAGATTGCTAACTCTATCTGCACGAACTGTTGGGAGAAGATCCTTAAGACGAAAGTTAACATCTATCCCAAAGGAAGAAGATCCTTAAGAAGTTAACCAAATCTATCCCAAAATAATTCGTGTTTCACAAAATAGTGTTGTCAAAAGCAACACACATAATTCAACACACACACTCAACTAAATCGATTAAATTATACGACAAACAAGAAGAAAATAACACGTAAAACTATATTGCACACTCACATACACATAGTGCACACGCACATACACCTTTTGTCCGTTATGTGCATTTGAATACTACGTTTGTGATTATTGTGGTTTTATTGAGGTTTTAACATTATTTTCCAAAACAATCCAGGTATAATTAAAAGTCCACACACAAACAATACACACAACACACACTGCCACACACAATACACACACACACACTGCCACACACACACACAACACACACAACATAATACAGCCTCACACACAATACACATACACACAATGCACGCACACACATTGCCAGACCTATACATGCACATACACACACAACACACACATATTAAACAGCACAAAATAATCCTTAAAAGACTAGATAAAATTACAAAATAGGAACAACGAAGAGAGTTCGGAATAATTACCAAATAATCCGCGGTCAATTGCGAAACGTCGGGGAGGTTGCGGGGGTCGCGAGGTCGCCGGAGGTCGCGGGTCGACTGTGAAAAGTTGGGGAGTCAGAAGCATAGGAGGAAAGAAAGGAAAAAAAGAAGAAAGGAAGAAAGAAAGAAAGAAGACCGGGAAGTAATTAAATAGAATATTAACAGCGGTCATAGACAACTGCTGTTAACAGAGGAAAAACAACGGCGGTTTTCACGCAACCGCCGTAAATTTACCAAATTTAACAGCGGTTATTAAGCAACCACCGTTAATTTTCCGAATTTAACAGCGGTTGTTAGGAAACCGCCGTTAAGTGTCCCAATTTAACAGTGGTTTCTTTATTAACCGATGTTAATTTTTCATAATATTTACGAACCGTGCAACCGCAAAAAAATTTAACAGCAGTTTTGGCATAACCGCTGTTAATTGTCCACTGTTAAATGGGTATTTTGTAGTAGTGAAATTTAAGTTATATTATATATTTAAGAAGTGATATAATATTAGTTTGTTGTTTATTATGAAATTAGGATTTATTGATTGTTACGAAATCAGAGTTTGTTTTATTGAGGGATAAAATAATTAGTTTTGTTGTTCAACTCATTGATTCAATAACAAAAAAAACAATCCTGCTCTATCATTCAGACAAATTAAACTAGATTAGTTCAGTCAGATAGATCAGACCATTCAGCAAAAAAATATAAGAAACCCCTAAGACAGACAAAGAGTGGTTCGTATATACTCCATTCGTCTACTTTTAAAGGTTACATTTGTCATAAATTTTAAAGATTACATACCTTAAATAAATATAATATATTTATCATGTTACCCCACTTTTCAAAAAGTCACACAAACTTACATTTAAATTATATTTATTTTTATTAATACTCAGTATTTAAACATATCAAGGACACACCACTAATTTCAATCACAATAGTTTTATATTAAATATACAAATACTGTCTCATAAGTCTACTTAACCATTTATATATATATATAATAACATTTCGGATTGGAGTTACCACATTCATTCATGCGCCTATGTGGAAAATTCTCAATTTTCTATCCCTATTTTTCTAATCCAACCACTTAGTATTTAAACCTCCACTCAATATTTCACCCCCATGCCTTTAAATAATTAACATTATAGATTATTATTATTTTTACTAAAGAATGGAAGAGTTGCAATCTGTCACCTATGAAAGTGCTGTCACCTAGGAATGTTTAGGATTCCTATTCAAGACCCTCTTTTCTTTCTTTCTTCTGCTCACGACTCTTCATGGTTCTTCTTCTGAAGACGCCTCTTCTCTTTCTTTCTTCTACTCACGGCTCTTCATGGTTCTTTTTCTGGTCATGGCTCTTCTTCTTTCTTCTTCTTGGTCTCAAACTCTTCTGCTGCGTTCAATTTTAGGACTCTCCCCCTTTATATTTTGGTGTTCCTGCTGCGTTTTCTCCTGATGTACCCATACAAGTAATTTTTTGTAATTTTCTTTTTCGTTCTTAATTACCCGTCCAGTTTTACTTCCGATTTATATTTTGCTTTTAGATGACAACAAAATTTTGTAATTTGATTGATTCTTAATATGGGAGATATGTTTTTTTAGTTTCTTTTGATTTTGATTGGGAAAATCGGATGTCTGAAAGCACATTAACAAATCCGGATGTGCATCTTGGTTTGAAATCTTTTAATAGATTTTCCAGTACTGTAGAAGGAATGTGTTTAATTTCCATTTTTTACGTCTTAAAAGTGCTCATTGCTTGCTGATTCATTTAGTAGAAATTGTTGAACTTGTTGGGAATTGGTACCCCACTTAGAATGGTGGATAATATGGCGGAGTAGAGTTTTCAATATCTTTTATGTTTGCAGAAGCGTAACTAAATTGCGGAGGGTAAATGACACAAGAATCATAGAGGTTCGGCCAAATATGCCTACGTCCTCTCTTCGTATTATTTTTTCTTAGGCTTAAGATAAACCTCTACACCTCGTCTTCTATCGGTCTGAGGGATACCGTTACAATATTGTCTTTAATCAGTCCAAGTTAAACCGTTATGCTCTTGTCTTTTTGTCGTTCCAAGCTAAACTGTTTTCCTTTTCAAGGAATCAACCTATCTAGATTTCGATTGGTACTAGACAAACCTCACTTAGATTTAGATATGTAACTAATAATGCCAGATCAACAATCCTAATAACACCGAATCAATCTACAAACCTTTCTTTCCTCTTGTGTATGGTTTAGTGTATGAACACTCAAACTCATAATAATATAACTCGATTACAACATCAAAAGATAAGTATAACAATATCTGAAGTATATATGCTTTGCTTAGAGTTGTTGTGTAGAATGATACCAAATGACTTGGTATTTATAGGCATAAGTCCTCAACTAGCCGTTAGCTGTTGCCTCTCTTTAGCGGTGCGTTATGCCTCATGCATAGCGTATGTTAAGCCTTTAGCGTATGTTAATCCTTCCATATAGCGTACGTTATCTTCTTGTCGATTCAGTCTAGTACCTTATGTCCAACCTTTAAGTACGTTAGCTTTCTCCATTACGTACATTATGTACATTGTGTTGCATACGTTAATCTGTCTTTGTAGTGAATGTTAACATCTTAAAGTCATAAGACCATTGCATGCCTTTTTGACTTTTGCTCCGAATCTTCCAACGGTTGCGTTGCTTGAATTCGTATTTCAACTCTCATAGCTTATGTTAACTTGTGTCCATTACGTACGTTAATCATCATCCTTAGCATGCGTTAACTTTGCACATAGCTTGCGTTATTCATCAGGTGAGTCTTCAGCTGACTTTATATTATGTACGTTATACGATATTCATAGCGTACGTTAGGTCCTTCATTTAGTGTGTGCTAGTTTGTTTCTTAGCATTCGTTATCTATTTTTCTGCCCAACTTGTGCAACTTCGATTCCTTGACTTATGGTTGTTTTTGCTTTGTTCTATTGTTGTTTTCTTTGAGCGACACTCATCATCAACTCATCATCCAAACCATTTTATAATTATGTGGAATAGAATATTCCAACTATCTCCCCCTTTTTGATGATGACAAAACCACAATCCTTCGATGGGATTTTATACCTGCAAAAATATAAAACAATACAGATCAAAGTTTTCGGCTTTGTCATTTCGTTAGATTTCTTCTCCCCATCTTTTCTTTTCTTCTTTTCAACTTCTTCTCATTTTTTTTCTTTTTCAACTTATTTTATTTTCTCAACTTTCTTCTCCTTCGTCTTTTCTCCCCCTTTCTTGATCGGTATTTAGTTTTCATTTTTCTCGTCATTCTTTCATGACTCATATTCTCCTATTCTCCTCCTGTTTGTCATAATCAAAAAGTGCATAAAATCATAAAATCGATGATATTAAATATAACAATGGATAAAACTCCCCCTGAAAAATATATCTTCCCATTTAAAAAATTTTAACTCCCCCTCAGTTAAGTACCAATTATGAAAGCATCAATTATTAAGATACCACTTAAAAAAATATCAATTAATGAAATATTAATTTTGATTTTTGGGGATCCAACCGAGAGTTGGTTTTTTATTTGATGCATAGAATATATTCGGTATTGTGGTTCCTTTAGGAATCCAAACTTTTTTAATTTCGATCATCCGTATTGGGCTTTTACAATTCGAAATATCATGCCCAATTTTTAAGCATTTACCACATCGTGGTAGTTTTAAATTTAAGGATTCGTTTTTAAAACTCGGTTTGAATCCTAAACCCTATTTGTTTAATGAAAACATTTGAATCGACAATAATTTTTCAAATTTGTCATTTCCACAGGAAAATTTGTTCGTTAAATTTTAAGTTCGTTTTGAACTTTCAACAAATCATTTTTCAAAATATTCTCTTTTTCAATACATGGAGAATGATTATTTTCAAAAACTTTCCCTTTTTCTTTCATTTTGGAAATTTCGATTTCCAATTCGTTTTGAGGGATTTGCTATCAATTAAAGCATTCCGTATGCAAAAGTTCGAAAGCTTCCAAAAGTTCGTCGTGAGACGAGGTACTTACCTGGCTTTCATCGTCACTTTCTTCAAATGAGCTTCTTGCCATGAGTGCGAGGTTATTTTGAATAAATTCGTCATCTTCCTCTTCGTCACTCCACGTGGCTATAAGAACTTCTTTCTTAGGATTTGAGCTATAACAATTTTTTGCAAAATGTCCGGGTTTGCCACAATTTCGACAGATATTGTCGTATCTTTTCGAATCATTCGGGGCATGCGACTGGATGTCTTTTCTTCTCCAGTTTAATAAGTTTTGAAACTTATTTATGTTATTGGCATAATATGTCGATTATTCATCGTCTCCATCTACCGGGATGCTTTCTTCTTTCCGTGACATCTTAGCTCTCAAAGCTATTGTTTTCTCTTTGGGTTTTGACTTGGCATTTCGAGATTTTAAAACAATCTCATAGTTTATTAGCGAACCAGGAGGGCACTAAAATCGAGAGTGTTGAGATCTTTCGACTCCATTATAGTCGTAACCGTTCCGTCCCATTCAACAAGTAGTGATCGTAAGATTTTCTTCATTTTTTCACTACTTGTTAATGGTTCCCCAAAACAAGCTAGTCCATTTGTAATGACCGAAAATCGGTCGAGCATGTTCGTTATGGACTCGTCATTCTTCATCATAAATAGCTCGTAGTCGTGAAGAAGCATATTGATCTTTGTCTCCTTGACCTGTGACGTTCCTTCATGAGTTACCTCAAGTATTTTCCAAATCACTTTGGCACTATCAGATGATAATATTGTAATATCCGAGATTTTCATTTCCAGTTATTTTGAATTTGTAGATATTTTGTGCCGGTTATTTTGTTCCGTGGATGATTACTTGAAATGTTCTCTCCATTGTGTAGGTATGATGTACCGTGTTGTAGTGTTCGTCGAGTGCGACTTGTTGTCGTGTGCGCCTCTTCAATTGAATGTGTGTTGCGGTATGGTACGTTATGTTTTGTAATGTGTTCGATATTGTTTTGAATCATAGATGGTGCATCTGAGTCACCAGAACATTGACGAATGTCTAACTTGTCTGTCGTAGTCATTGGGAATTACTACTGTGTTCAACAGTGGTAGTTACGGCTGTAAGAGTTCTTCATTACGGCCGTAAGGCATGTGATGTTACGGCCGTAAAATGGTTGTTGTTACGGCCGCAATGAACCTATGCATTTAGGGCAGAAACCCCGAGAGCTGGTTACGGCTGTAAAACCTTGTATGTTACGGCTGTAATATAGGAGAGTTATGGCCGTAAAGCCTTGTATGTTACGGTCGTAATGTGTTCAGCTAATGTGTTCAGCTATTTAATGGCAGGGCGACGGGTCAGTTGCCATTTCTTCCCCTTCCCCTTCTTCCTTCGCATTTTGGAAAGAATTCGAGAGTAGTGCTTGGAGGTATCGTTGATCGTCATTTTGGGGAGCCCTATCCGTGTTTATCATCATCCTACACTCAAGTTCGTCCGGATCGAAGGTAACTCCTTGAAATCTCTTAGGGTTGACCTTCAGGATTTTCTTTTTGATTTCGATGTTCATCCAATTTTAGTGGGTTGGATGGTGTTATCGGGTATTATTAATCGTGTTCTATGGATTGTATATCCATATCTCGAGTTCGTTGAAGTCCAACCGTGATTTTTGTGTTTTCAGAGAGCCTTGAGCATTTAATGTCCGATTAAATGACTCGATGGATTTTTTTCTTTGATTCTTGGGTATGTTTCTCATCGTTCTCAGTCGATATACTCGTAGTAATCATATTTTCGTTGTTTTGGACGGACGAGTGTAGGTGTTCGAGGTTTTCCCAATTATGTCGTGTTCGTCGGAGTTTTGGTATCGATTGTTGAGGCAAGTATCTTACTCATACGATTTGTGTCTTGTGAATAGAGATTACGTGTTGGGTCTACGATGATTTGGTTTACCTTTGGGGATATGATTCGTATGAATTGATTATTTCGAACATTTGATGGTATTAATGATATCCTTGGTTGTTTAATGTTGTGGGATCGTGTTGGTTATGTTAATCGTGTGTTTGTGTTGTGCTTGATTATTCATTATTGAGGTGTCGTGATGATTATGGTAATTGTGTCGGATTGATTATATATTTGGACATGTATTGTGGTGTATTGTCGAATGGTCGGACATATTTGTAATAATGTGTGTTTGTCTGTGGTAATTTGTTGAGATGATCGATATGTGTGGTGAAGTGAGAGAGCATGGAACCGGGACCGGTCCGTCGTGACCTCTGGGGTTCGTTACATGATGTGGACAAATAGTGAATGTGTGGAACCGGGTACGGTCCATCGTGACCTCTGGGGTTCGTTGCATGATGTGTACAAACAGTGAATGACCGAGTACGGTCCGTCGTGACCTCTGGCGTTCTTTACTTGACGAGTACGGGCAGTGATTGACTGGATAATGTTTTTATGTTGAGTCACGGACCCATAATGATATCCTAGCTATTGTGTTTTGAAACATGAACCAGGCTAAGGCCCTATCGATTTTGGAAAAGGTTTTGTAACTTGGGGCTCGAGGTCCAAAAAGGTTTCTACTTTTAAAATCCCCAAGATGATGAGTTTATTTTCAAATACTTCGTTGTTTCCTTCCTAATTAATAAAACCTCTATGGAATGTTTTGGCAACTGATTGTCGTATCTGATTCATAGTACTATTTGCTTGTTACATTTCATATGGTTATGTATGTAACACACCAATTCACAAATGGGACATTACACGCCGTAGAACCCTCATGAGTTCTACTAGGCTAACACATGACACACATTCCATACATGAAAAACCCCAAAGACACAATCATCAACGTAAAAATAGGGCCGTGGTTTTAGTAGACGTACGAGAAAATATAAGTCGATACCATGTCATTGCCCACGCAGGGGACTTTAACCAAATACAATAAAACCAGTCAAAATCCGATACTCAAACAATATAAATGACCCAACATAAATAAAGACTCGAGCCTCATAATCATGCCAACCCATCCTTTACATGCATATCCCGTGCCTGCTCCTCAGCTCTTCCGGTACTTGAAATGTATAAAACGCATTTCCCCCGTTTAAGGGGTTAGCATTCGAATAGCTAATGTAAGTACACAATTACACAACATTATATATATACAGGATTCGACACAAGCAATTCATTTGAGAGAAAAATATTTGAAACTAATATATTCCGGAATATCACATTAACACCCTAACAGTATATCCTCGAGTTTTCCACATCACAACTATCCACGCTTGGTAACCCACGACCGTACCCATTAGTATCGACCCCCAGAGGCCCCGTCGGACCGTCCCCAGGTGAGAAACCACTTCCGCATCCGTACCCATTAGTATCGGCCCCCAGAGGTCCCGTCGAACCATCCCCGGGTGGAAGAACATCAACACACGCACCCAAATCCACTTCCGTGGCCGTACCCATTAGTATCGGCCCCCAGAGGCCACACATGCCATCCCCGGGTGGAAGAACGATAACACACCCATACAAGAACACATTTTACATCATTCGCATCAAAACCGCACACACATAATGAAATGTAATACATGTACTTGCCTTGATTAACACGACGCGAAGGAAAACGGTGAACGGAAAGGTTTTGGCCCGAATAATCTTCACAAATCTGAACAAAACACAATAACGATGTATAACCAATCTCAATACTACGAAAATGTGGGAATACATCCTAGTTCTACCCGCTGGAACAATTCGTCAAATATTTCTAGGGTATCGTCGAGTGTAAGTGACGAACAAAGGAAAAATCGGAGTTTAAAACCACAATTCCTTAAGAAAAACGTAGGATTACAAGTATACAATTAAAGTCTAGCAATAATTCATGATAATTCTGATTAAAATAATCAAATAACAAGAAATCCCCAAAATTTCCCCAAAATCTCAAAATAAGGGTTTCAGGGATTCTTACCTTGATTCGGATGGCGGAAAAATGTTAAGAACTATAAGAATTCACGCAAGGAATGCACGGATGTTAGTGGATGATGATATTTTTTCGAAATCGGCCCTAACCCTCGTCTGGAATCGCCCAAAGCCGAAGAGAAAAAGTAAGGGTGGATAATTACGAAGTTGGGCTGTTGCTGTCCTATTTATGTCAGACAGGCTTAGCGCACGCTACGCACAAGAATTAGCGTGCGCTAACGGGTTCTAGGCATCCCGGTAATGAAATCCATAGAAATGTCTTCCTACTTCCATTCCGGAATGGGAAGTGGTCGTAGCAACCCCGCGGGCCGCTGATTCTCAATCTTAACCTGCTGACAGGTCAAACACTTCGCCACAAACTCGCTAGCATCCATCTTCAAATTGCTCCACCAGTAGTTACTCCTCACATCCTTGTACATTTTGCTCGTACCAGGATGTATGGAGTAAGGCGTAGTATGAGCCTCACTCAAAACCTTATGCCTCAACTCAATGTCATTCGGTACACATAATCTGCCGCGAAATCTCAAAACTCCATCATCCTGAATCACAAACCCAGGGGCTTTCCCCTTCCTGACATCCTCCCTCAACTGGACTAGAAACGGATCATCATACTGTTTCACCTTGATATCATCTGTCAAGGACGAAGTGATCTCCAATGCACATAACTGACCCTGAACTCTCTGAACCCAAACCTAGATATTCTGACAAATCAAATCCCGCTGGATCCTGCTCTGTGGAGTAAGTACCTCTAACATCTGTAACGCCATCGGTTTCCGGCTCAACGCATCAGCCACTACGTTGGCCTTACCAAGATGATAAAGTATTTCGAGGTCGTAATCTTTAATTAGCTCCAACCACCTACGCTGTCTCATATTCAAATCTTTCTGACTGAAGATATACTTTAAACTCTTGTGATCCGTAAAAATCTTACACGACGACCCATAGAGATAATGTCTCCATATCTTTAAGGCGAAAACGACCGCAGCTAACTCCAAATCGTGTGTGGGGTAATTTACCTCATAATGTTTCAATTGGCAGGACGCATAAGCAATAACCATATCTCTCTTCATCAAAACACATCCGAGCCCGAGGCCCGAGGCATCACTATACACCACGAAATCCTCGTTCCCCTGAGGCAATGTTAAAATGGGTGCGGTAGTCAATTGTCTCTTCAACTCGTCAAAACTATCATGTCTGTCTGTGGTCCACTCGAATTTCTGAGTTTTCCGGAGTAACTGAGTGAGCGGTCTAGCGATCTTAGAAAATCCCTCAACAAATCTATGATAATATCCTGCAAGTCCCAGAAAACTCCTCACTTCTTTTACATTCTTGGGCGGTTCCCATGCCATCACCGCCTCTATCTTCTGTGGGTCTACCCGAACTCCCTCCGCTGAAATCACGTGCCCGAGGAACATCACTTCCTTGAGCCAAAACTCACACTTATAGAACTTCGCATACAACTGCTCAGTTCTCAAAGTGTCCAACACAATCAGGAGATGTAAAACATGCTCCTCTCGACTCCGAGAATAGATAAGGATGTCGTTGATAAAGACGGCTACAAATTTGTCCAGATACTCGATAAAAACTTTGTTCATTAACTGCATGAACACTGCTGGGGCATTGGTTAGCCCGAAAGGCATAACCACAAACTCGTAATGGCCATATCTCGTCCGAAAGGCAGCTTTCGGTATATCGCTGTCCCGAATCCTCAACTGGTAGTAGCCCGATCGTAAATTAATCTTCGAAAAGACTATCGCTCCCTGAATCTGATCAAACAAGTCGTCGATCCTGGGCAAAGGGTACCTGTTTTTGATGGTCAACTTGTTTAACTCTCGGTAGTCGATGCATAAACGAAGCGATCCATCCTTCTTTTTAACAAAAAGTACGGGCGCACCCCAAGGCGATGCGCTCGGTCGAATATACTCTTTATCTAACAATTACCCCAACTGTTTCTTCAATTCTAACATCTCCGACGGTTTCATACGGTATGGCGCTCGAGAAACGGGAGCCGCGTTCGGCTCAAGATCAATAGGAAATTCAACCTCTCGCTGTGGTGGTAATCCCGGCAACTCGTCTGGAAATACGTTGGGGTACTCGCTGACAACTGGAATCGACGACATGTCGACTCCGCCATCCTCCGCCTGCAGAGTGTAACACCAATAACTGACACAACCCTGATGCAGAAGTTTCATCGCCTTTAAGGCGCTAATCATACTTCCCAATCTACCCGATTTACAACCGACGAGAGTATGCTCGGTGCCGTCCTCAGCCACTATCGAGATGGTGCGAGTCTGATAATTCATGATAGCACCGTGACGATCCAACCAATCGTCCCCGAGGATCAAATCCTCACTCTTAAGGTCTATAACAATAAGGTTCGACGGCCAATCTCGGCTCCCGATCCTCACTGGGCAATCCCTAACTTCCCGATCCCCAACCATACGATCCCCACTGGGCGTGCCCACTACGAATGGTTCGGACTCATACAATCAATCAATACCAATACAACACACACAATCCAAAGCAATAAAAGAATGAGTAGCACCCGAATCGAAAAGCACCGAAACTGGATGAGAAAGGATCTGAGTGGTACCTGACGCCACTGGAACGTCTGCCTCCTCCGTGCGCCTCATATGATATAACCAAGGGTGGACTGAGCCCAAACTAGATGTAGCTCGGCGGTCCGGCTGACCCCGGCCCCTACCATGGCCCGAACTCTGAGGAACATGAGTAACTGGAGTCTTCTGATCAATACTGTGCTTCTGCTGAATGGCAGTGGCAGTCGGAGCCCTGGCAGTCCTGGAAGCCCTCTCGCAATGAATTGCTCGATGTCCGGTCTGTCCGCAAGTAAAGCAAGTAACCAACGGAAATAGATAATATTTCCTCACATGCTCGTGCTGACTGCAATTAAAACAAACACTACCACCAGGTGTAGGATACTGGACCGAACGGTTACTCTGAGATCCTCTAGTCTGATAAAATGATCTCTTCCCAGACGCCGGCGTAGACTGCGACTTCAAAAACTGTTCCCCTTTTCTGTCCGAAAAACTGCCGGTAGATTTCTGCTTTTTAGCCTCAGAAACCGACTCTGATTCCGGAACAGCCATCTCGATCGCTAGGGCGCGATCCTGATACTCCTTCAAGGTGGAACACATGAGCGGTGCCAAACTCTGCCTGATATGCGGCTTCATGCATATAATGAAATAGCGGATCTTATCAGCCTCGGTCCTCACCTGATCTTTCACGAATCCTAACTGCTGATTATAAGTGATGATGGCCTGAGAAATCAGCACATCATGAGGTGTAGCAGTAAAGAATTGCATAATTCTGTGCTCCTTGACTGGTGGTGGACAATATTCTGCTTTCATAGTAGCCTTGAATTCCTCCCAAGTGGCCTGGCGGTCTCTGGGCGCCATAGCCTCCCACCATTCTGTAGCTTCCTTATCCAGAAGGTACTGAGCAATATGTACCCTCCTGTCATCGGGACAAGCCACGGCGTCAAAAGTCCTGCTCAACTGAAAGAGCCAATTCTCCCAACCGAGGGAGTCAGAAGAACCAGTGAAACGAGGGGGGTGCATCTTAGTTACTTTCTGAAGCCATTTACTAGCTTCGTCCTCTGGAGTCGGGGGCGGATTTTGGCGTCCACCCTCAGCTATCTGAGTGAGTTGGGCTACAAACTGCTGAAGTACGGCAGTAGCCCCGGCCTCGGTGTTATTACCCGATGGAACTGAATGAGAAGCCGAATCCGCAGAGGACTGAGAAAGTGAGCCTTCCTCGTTATTATCACCACGACCACGGCCTCGACCGCGTCCCCTAGTTGGTCTACCAAGACCTCTCAACATACTGAAAAATTCACAGTTTACAAGGTTGGTATGACAATTCACAATTTCCAAACAGCACAAGGTATAAATTACAGGAATATAAGAGTTCGAGGAGACTTACAGCCACGGGTTGCACGAAAAGACGGTAGCATGATGATATTAGGCTCAATGACTGACTCAAATGAATTAACTGACAGACCCAAAATTAACCGACAGCCTAGGCATTCAAAACCTAAGGCTCCGATACCATAAATGTAACACCCCAATTCGCAAAAGGGACATTATACGCTGTAGAACCCTCATGAGTTCTACCAGGCTAACAAATGACACACATTCCGTACATGAAAAACCCCAAAGACACAATCATCAACGTAAAAATGGGCCTCGGCCAAAACGTTTTAGTAGACGTACGAGAAAATATAAGTCGATACCATGTCATTGCCCACGCAAGGGACTTTAACCAAATACAATAAAACCAGTCAAAATCCGATACTCAAACAATATAAATGACCCAACATAAATAAAGACTCGAGCCTCATAATCATGCCAACCCATCCTTTGCGTGCATATCCCGTGCCTGCTCCTCAACTCTTCCGGTACCTGAAATGCATAAAACGCATTTCCCCCATTTAAGGGGTTAGCATTCGAATAGCTAGTGCAAGTACACAATTAAACAACATTATATATATACAGGATTCGTCACAAGAAATTCATTTGAGAGAAAAATATTTGAAACCAATATATGCCGGAATATCACATTAACAAGAAAACAGTATATCCTCGAGTTTTCCACAACACAACTATCCACGCTTGGTAACCCGCGGCCGTACCCATTAGTATCGACCCCTAGAGGCCCCGTCGGACCGTCCCCAGGTGAGAATCCACTTCCGCGGCCGTACCCATTAGTATCGGCCCCCAAAGGTCCCGTCGAACCATCCCCTGGTGGAAGAACATCAACACACGTACCCAAATCCACTTCCGTGGCCGTACCCATTAGTATCGGATCCCAGAGGCCACACATGCCATCCCCGGGTGGAAGAACGATAACACACCCATACAATAACACATTTTACATCATTCGCATCAAAACCGCACACACATAACAAAATGTAATACATGTACTTGCCTTGATTAACAGGACACGAAGGAAAACGGTGAACCGAAAGGTTTTGGCCCGAATAATGTTCACAAATCTGAACCTAACACAATAACGATGTATAACCAATCTCAATACTACGAAAATGTAGGAATACATCCTAGTTCTACCCGCTGGAACAATTCGTCAAATATTTCTAGGGTATCGTCGAGTGTAAGTGACGAACAAAGGAAAAATCGGAGTTTAAAACCACAAATCCTTAAGAAAAACGTAGGATTACAAGTATACAATTAAAGTCTAGCAATAATTCATGATAATTCGGATTAAAAGAATCAAATAACAAGAAATCCCCAAAATTTCCCCAAAATCTCAAAATAAGGGTTTCAGGGATTCTTACCTTGATTCGGATGGCGGAAAAATGTTAAGAACTTGAAGAATTCATGCAAGGAATGCAAGGATGTTAGTGGATGATGATATTTGGTCGAAATCGGCCCTAACCCTCGTCTGGAATCGCCCAAAGCCGAAGAGAAAAAGTAAGGATGGATAATGACGAAGTTGGGCTGTTGCTGTCCTATTTATGTCAGACACGCTTAGCGCACGCTACGCACAAGAATTAGCGTGCGCTAACGGGGTGCGGAATGCAGTCAGAGACTTCTGTCCTCCCGTTAGCATACGCAGGATAAGAAGATTAGCATGCGCTAATGTTATAAATTAGCGTGCGTTAACACTCACTTAGCGTACGATATCTGGTTCAGTACCGAAATACTGAACCTTCTTCCTAGTCCGTTGAAATCGTTAGCGCACACTACAAACTCCAAGTTAGAGTACGCTAACCGCACAGCGATAGCGAACGCAAGGAATCAAGGAGTAGCGTGCGCTACTCAGTAGCCCAAAGATCGCTCATATCGCACACCGCCGCAGCATGCATTTAAAATCGAAATGCAAAGCAAGGCCATAATCCAGAAACATAAACACAAAATATTCGAGACGACGGAGCTAAGTGTTGAAAGAAAATACAACTCCGACCACCGGAGAGTCCGTAATGCGACAAAGAAAGTGAAATTTCCAATACTTATCGGAAATTACAAAAATGGCCCAAGTGCCCGAAAATCATGATATGACATCGGATCAACAAACCAAGAGTCTCAACACGACTAACTAAACCATACGAATTTGTGCAAACCAAGAAACAATGAAAATGAATGAGTTTTACGAGAATCGAATGTACATGCGACAAGATATAATTCAAGACAAAATTACGTAAGAACATCCTCGAAACTCGTCCAAACGGAAAAACTCCAAGAACAAAATAGGTTCATAACTTCAAAACAGTAACAAGCGAGTCGTCCGAAACGAACATACACTAATAATAGAAATTACCAAAAATAGAAAGTACGGACATTACAATGTACTTGCACTAGCAAAATTCCAGTTTGCTAACCCCCGAGTAATCGGGGGGTGGATGCTTGCTATTGCATTCAGGTACGTGCAGGTTTTTGGGGAGCTAACCACGGGATCGGTGCGAAGGGTGATGGAAGACAAATGATACTAATCACATGAGGGCCAGTATTGAGATTTCTTGGTCGAATTGTATTATTCTTTCCGCTGTAGTATTCTCCCATCTTATGGGAGTGTTGTTGTATTTTGACCCCTGTGCGGGTATGAGTTTTGTAAAGGAAATGTATATGAAGTTGATGTTGTATGTTATTGATGTAAGACCAGATCGGTCTATGGATTTGTTATTCAGCCATGTTAGCATTTATGTGATGTCTTGTGTTGGTATCTAGCCTAGTAGATGTTGGAATATAAAACGCAGTGGAAGCGAAGTTTGGGAAAGTTAGATAAATGCATTTTACGCATCCATGAGCGTAAGATCTACTTAGTCATGCTAATTAATTAATTGCTAAGATTAATAAGCAATTTAAATATTATTTAAATTTATTAAATAAATATGTTGTAGTTGATATATCCTAATCTAGAGCTAAAAGATCATAGGATATTACCTTTGAAGTGAAGTGGTTGCTTTCGTCTTGATTACCCTGTATTTCTACCTTTAGACCTTCTAGAGTATGATCCACCTTAACCCGGACGTTGTGTGGGCAACGAACTACCAGACCTTGCTTGGACTTCTATGGATCGGCCGAACCCTTTTCTAGTATTGCATGAACATTCGATTTTTGTTTATTTTCTAGTATTGCATGAACACTCTTAGAAAATTTGATGTGTTATCTAAATTGTAGAATTAAAGACACAAGTCTAGATCTACAATTAAACACAAGAAGAAAAATTTGATCTCACAACCTTGCAAAAGAGTACAAAAATTTAGCGCACGCCATAAGTTCTATATATAGGCTTTTGGACAACTACTAGGGATCTTAAGGAGGATTAGGGAAGGACTCCTAATAGACCTCAAATTTCCTTATTAGGACATCTCCTAATATATTGAGTTTATTAATATCAATTCAATCCACTAAAGAATTAATATTACACTTCCAACCCAAATCCCAATTTACGAAATCGGGCTCCTTATTTAAATATTATTTCCTATATTTAAGATATCGAGTGTCCATTAATTAATTATAAGCTACTGACAGTTTTAATTAATTAATATCTTATACAAGAGTAGTACCACTCGAACCTTATTATTATATCGGAATTAAATCCACCTTCAGTGTTTAATATAATAATCATTATCGAGCTCCTCAAGGGGACATCATCAACCCGCACGAGTCAGAACACGATTTCTAGTAATAATAACTGTTATATAAATAACATTATTTCCCAAGATATGAAGCTTATTGAGTCGATCATTTTGACTCTCACCCATGGTAGATCAAATCAATAAGTATTATAAATACACAATTAAATATTATATACTTAGAATTAAGAAATAATAATTATTCGAGATTTACACTCTTCTTCCAATCAGTACAGAAGACACTATATCACCTCGATCCAGTTCAAGATATGCAAATACGCTAATGTATGCTAATAGTCAAGACCAACTAATCTCAAACATACACTACAACCTTTCATATAATTTGTCTAATAATTATATAGGTTGTGAACATTATATTATTTTATAAGGCACCGATAATGTGATCTTCCGTGTGACATCAACACATCACATTATCTATAACATAAAATAATTAGATATTTCATTTGCATAACCATAACGTGAATAAATATGCAAAACATGTGATTAAATGTAATTAATATTCTCATAGGTAGTTAGAGGGAAATAAGGTATACAAGCATAAAGTATGCTTTGCAGTATACAACCCTAACAATCTCCCACTTATACTAAAAGCATGCTTTAGTATACTACTCTATTACATTGTCTCTCATTTCTCCCACTTATACTCAAAGCAATGTTGTCATACACCGTAATCCCATTCCTTCCACATGCCCTTCAAAAATTTTTGAAGGTAAGACTTTTGTGAAAGGATCAACAAGATTATATTCCGACGCAACCCTGGCTACAACTACATCTCCTTCCTTTACGAAGTGTCGTATGATGTGGTATTTGCGGTTGATATGTTTACTTGCCTTGTGGGCTCGTGGTTCCCTTGAATTTGTGACTGCACCAGTATTATCACAATAAAGTGTAATACCCCTTGGCAAATTGGGAATCACATCTAAGTCCTGCAGGAAGTACTCGAGCCACACTGACTCCTTGGCTGCCTCAGAGGCTGCCATGTACTAGGCTTCCATGGTCGAGTCCGAGATGCATTTCTGCTTCACACTCCTCCAACTAATGGCTCCACCTCCCAGGCTAAACACATAAAAGTAGACTTGGACTTTTCTTTGTCTGATGAAAAATCTAAGTTAGTGTAACCCACCGGACACAGGTCGCCTGATTGATATACAAGCATGTAGTAATATCCGACAGTAATTTTAAACTACTGTTGTATTATTCGGATAATTGAGCACTATTGTAATCATGTTACATTCAGTTAATGTTTATTGATGTCAGGATACATCATAATAGACTTGATTATGACTATCATTCGCATTGTGGTTGACTTATTGACGTTGTGTAGATTGTTACATTTTTGGGATAGATTTTTGGTGTGTTTAACATACTCTAAGGCCTTAACCTAACGTACGCTGGATTGTTAGCTTTATGTACATAATGTAATGCTGTTTACGTACGTAATGCTTGGGAATCTTATCTGATCTCCTTTTGGCGTGGGGGGGCGGACATGATCCGGATAACTAGCCTTTTCGAGACAGCCAGGTTGACCTACATTACATACGTAATGCTATGACCCATAACTGTAACACCCCCAATCCATTCAGGGATATTACACGCCGTAGACCCTCTCCTCGAGGATCTACCAGGCTGAGAACTAAAATCAAACATCTAAACATCGCCTTTAAGGCTAAAATGACTCAGTAGACCGACTTGGTCTTTCAATAATAACATACAACTCAATTCCAAACACATACCCACACAGGGGTCAAAATACAATAAACTCCCGTACAACGGGGAAAAGATACCGCAGCGGAAAAGAAAATACAACTGGACCAATACGACATCAACGGAACCTCGTGTGATTAGTATCGTTCATCTTTCATCATCCTTCGCGCCGACCCTGTGCTATGCTCCAAAACCCGAATGCAAAATAGACATCCACCCCGAATACTCGGGGTTAGCAAAACTCCACTGTTTTGCTAGTGCAAGTACAAGTGCAAATACGAGCCATACAATTCACATTCCACGAATAACAATAACCAGGAATCCTCAAAAAAAATCCAAACGTAACGAAAAGCACTTCCCGAGGCAAGAGTTTGGTGAAATATTCTAAAACCGAAAGGTCACAAAACAAGGGAAAACAATTTATAAAACCGTTTCAATGCCATCGAGAGTTTTGATAGAAAACAACTTAGGATTTTCAAATCCTTATCTTTCCAAAAATCAACAGAGTCACAGCCCAAAGGTTTTGTTTTCACAAATAGAAAACCGACAATGATTCACAGGGCCAGAGCCCAACATCACGTGTCCTCAACGGACGAAAAAATCAACGAAACATAATCACGCACGCGCATCGCCTAGGACCGGGACGCTACCACCGACATCCCACTTGAGGCCTCGAAGGACCCTCCCGAGCTGGCTAGCGAAACAAATCACACACTTCTCAAGGTTGGATCAATCGCTTGTTGCATTCTGGCCACATGATCGCATGCCATGTGCCACCGTAGATTATCTCAGGCTCTCACGGTTGGATGAATCACTTGTTGCATCCTGACCACATGATCACGTGCCATGTGTCACCGTAGACCTTCAACCATATCCACACATTCACACAAATAACATATCACATCAAGGATATTCAAATAATTCGCCCAGAGGCATCAAAAACTTAGCAAAACACCACGTCAATCCACAACACACCGAAATGAAATAATATACGTTCACACACAATGCCAAGTGCAACATTAACACCAAGCATATACATAGAATTCACATAGTTATTCACAAACCACGCCATTCACGAAACACACGCGTTTTGAAAGCAAGCCTTTAACAAGGCTAAACCGAATCTTTTGAAAGTTCAATTCAAACGACCAAACAACCACATTTAAACGATCACTAATTATCATATCCATAAAACAAGAATAGTATGGGCAAGGTACTTGCCTCGAAATCACGATCGCAATAAGACGACGGATAGGACGCGGTCGAATAGCTCCGAACCCCCGAACAATATCAAGAACGTGATAGCTCCACGAGTATTACTAGAATAACACCAAACGAATAATCATTCACCAAACGGGATTCAACATCGGAATCCTCGAACACCTATAAACCTCCTAAGGAACAATAACACATGGTTACGACGAGAATCAAGGCCAAAACAACGGAAATCCCAACAAACTATCGAAGGGAAACTCATTGGGACATTTAATCGAACACTAAATGTTCAATAATTCCCAAGAACACTGACCGTCAATCGAGTTAAACAAACTCGATATATGGATATACAACCCATAGAACACGATTAATAACATCATACTACACCAATCGATGTATCAAAATCGGATTAGAAACGAAATCAAGAACAATTTCTCCAAAAAGTCAACTTGAAGGAAAATCAAGAATATACCTTGATTTGACGAAGAACACGGATCGATGATGATATAATCAACAAGGATCTTCCAAAATGCCTTGGAAATGATTAGAATCGCCAAGAACTCGATTTCGAGCCTCCCGCCGCGACGCCGAAAAAGAAGAAAAATCGGGTAGGAAATGAAATCGCCGAGCTGTGCTATATATAGCCGGCAGGTTACTGGCCAGAATCGGCAGTGTCTTACGGCCGTAACTCGTCCCTTACGTCCATACTGCAAGCCTTACGGCCAGAATCGCATTCGCTGTAAATCGCCAAAGACTAAATGGACACTTACGGCCAGAATTTGCAGACACCTTACGGCCAGAATCGCCTTCACAAAATCCGCCCGGCTGCACGGTCAGCATTCGATCACGCTTACGGACGTAACTCGCACACCTTACGTCCGTAATCGCACCTTACGGCCAGAACTCGCCAAAGCAGGCCCTCGCCCGCCGTGACTCGGCCGTGGCCACTCCGACGGCCCGGACGACCCCGAAACCCGAACCTGAGTAAAAATCGAAGATACGGTTACGAAGTACTCGCAAAGACGAATCCAAGCACTAAGAGAACACACGATTCCGACCATCCGAAGTGTCGGAATTCGACAACGGAAGTAATTACCCCAAACTTTGGGAAATTACAAAAATGGCCCAAAATGTCCGAAAGTCACGATACGTGATCGAAACACCGAACCGAAGTTCGCAACATGAATAATAACATTAAATGAACTTGCGAGAAACTCGAAACAACAGTTTCGGACGAGATTCGCAAGAATCGAACTCAAGTGCGGAAAAGTCGCTAAAAAGCACGGAACTCAACAAAACGACACCGAAACGAACTCGGATGACAAAAAGTTCAGAATTAATCATTCTCGAAATGACGAAAGGGTCCTGAGCGAGTCGTCAAAACGGACTCTCGCCGAAAAAAAGAAAATTACCGAAAATCGAAAATTGCGGATATTACATTCTACCCTCCTTAAAAGAAGTTTCGTCCCGAAACTTAAAATAAGTAGGGAGGAGCAATATCCACTGTCAGTAAAACTCGACGAGATACCCAAAAACTGAAAACTCGCGCCCGACGGCGAAACGTTGCACGAAATGCAACGGAACATACGGCGTGAAAACACGCTCCACGACGACCAACACAACGCCACCGATAGAGAAATAATAAAACCAACAGGTGACAAGCGTCATCAAACAGGTAATACAACCAAGTCGATTATTCGAACAATCACAAAACACAACGAACGAAAATCAATATGATTGACCACCCCAACGGTACATCAATCAAAACGTGAGCCAATCGCTGAAGAAATACGGAATTCCACCGCTCAAGGGTTGGAAGATCGAAAACGAGACAAATTTACCGAATATAAGGAAATTGGGAAGGAGTCTGAACGCTCAACAATCACGAAACGAGATCAAGAAAAACCGAACAATCAAACGATCGAACCACAATGGTCGAGACAACAAAAATCGAACAATCATGTTCGAATCACGAAGAATAATAAAATTCAAACAACAACTCTCAGGCTCACGTCTCGGCTCGAGACAATATATGATCCGGTAAAAGCAACAAGATGTGATTCACATAAGATCCATAGGAAAGGGAATAGCAATTGAAAAGTCACAACGACAAACGAGTAATTTCAAAACACCACACTCGTTCGATCAACAAAAACAAGGGACAGGACAAGCTCGGAAAATGTCAACGAATATAAACGACTCGACAGAGTCGAAAATACAAAAGTTCAAGATCCAGTCCACTTCGAATAAAAGAACTAGTAGAACCAAAAGATGTTACTTCCGAACAAGATTCACAAGAATCAAACCGAACTCGGAAAAGCCACAATAAAACCAGATTGACCCAAAACAAGATCACACTGCATTTACGATCAATGAAACCGAAATACGTAATAAGTTCGTAAGTATCAACGAACACGAGCGAGTCGATAGAATCGAGAAAGAGAAAATGCAGAGTCTAAAAACAACGCGGTACTACATTCGACCTCTTATAAAGAAGGTCGCCCGCAACTCACAATAAATAAATCAAGGTGACGACACAACAAGCAACCGTAAACATCCTTCGAAGCCCTCTCAAAGCCGATTCTCGATACTTGTGGCCAAGCGCGAACTCCGAAAGTCTCGGAGCCACCCGCAAATCAATTCGCGTCCCTCGAGTCCACACTTGAAATGTGTTATCGACGAGAAGGACAATTTACACGTGCATGCCCCGACACATCACGATTGAAACGCCTCGGCTCGGCATACCGAAAATACAAATGCTAGATACAATGGGGCATAACGTCGCAAAACAACATAGCGGAGATGCCAACTCAGCACAACAAAGAATCATAACACATACCATATACAACGATTACCATCGTAAAGTAATACACACACAAACACTACAGCAACGACGGTATCGTTCGGCGACCTCAACGGCCCGAACGATAACCAGCACATAATTACAACCATCATGAAACAATCACACATGTACACAAACGTACAAACTCAAGCTTCAACAGCTCACACCCGTGCGACAACACGCAAATCACCACGAGGCGACAAACAGTAAATACCAGTTCATGTTGGGATTCCGAAAATAAAACGAAATACGCAGCGGAAATAAAAACGAATCCCAAACAGGATCGATCAAGTAACGTATATACGAAAAATAAATACAAAGATAAAGATTCATACCCTTGAAGCCTTTGAAATAAATCTTCGTAAAGTGTAGCCGATGATCACGATCCCGTCCCGAACACGAAATCCCTTCGTTCCAAGCACCGAAAGTTCGAAGCCTCTACTTCACACGCGTCGGAAGTTGCCCGGAAAAATTTCAACGAGACTCCGTTCTCCAAGAACACGGCTAGGGAACTCGTAGGAATTTTTTCTCTCAATTTTTTCTTAACTTTTATAACACCTCTAAGATGAAAATTATAGAAAAGAAAAAAAATTTCTCCTCCCTCACTCAAAGCTCACGTCCAGCAGCTCCAATGAATGAGTATGTGTATATGTGTGTTTTTTTCAAGACTCATCATACACCATATGAGTTGGTTTTTATAAAGATATAAAACAACTCATTTATGTAATTATAAATTGAGAAAGAATCTCAACTTAACAATTATACATGACAAGACAACACAAAACACATTCATGGTGAACATGCCATGTGAGAGGAGTGGGTGGCCACAAGGAAGTTTCCTAGAAAACGAGCCGAGCCACTCGGCTCGTAATCAACGCTCACAAACGACTCCGTTAAATACACTCCTTTTAATCATCAATGTATTTATATTAATTAATTAATCTAATTAATTAATTATATCAAATACAAATATATATTTC
This sequence comes from Orobanche coerulescens, assembly GCA_033398695.1. NCBI lineage: Eukaryota > Viridiplantae > Streptophyta > Magnoliopsida > Lamiales > Orobanchaceae > Orobanche > Orobanche coerulescens. Next base: position 59,547,660 of record CM065809.1, on the reverse strand, counting down.
TCTAAGAAATATAATTTATGAATTAAATTAATTACCCTAACTTAATTTAAATTCATAAGACCGATATTTGATTTATCCAATAAATCATAATTAAATATCCAATATCTAATATTAATAGAGAGATAATAAATTCACATTTATCCGTCAACGCTCCCGATGCGCGACTCCGTAGGTCCGTCTCACCGGCATTGGGAGGAACTAATGAGTGCGGGCAAGACTTAGCCACTTAGCGGGCCGCACCGTAAACCCCGATCGAGAACGAATGAAGGGATCAATCCGTAACCATTATGTCGTGAATACTATATACGTATAGACCCTTCATCGATGTCCCGGTCAAGTCTTCGGTCACGGTAAAGTCAAACCCTGTTGACTAAACTCTATACATGTGTTAATGCAAATCAAGACCGACTCATTAATAGTGTATCTAATACGACTATATCGTAATGCTTTGGCCAAAGACTTATGATCTTATTTGCCATTAACCGTATAGGACATTCGCCGCTCACTAACAGAGATAGAATCCTTTCTTGGCGTACAAGAAAGATCGCTACCCGCCCGTATAGTCCGCACTTCGAGGTCGACTCAAGAATTAAGCAAATGAGTCTAACTACTCTAATGACAAACTAAACGTCACAGCACATCTTCTACCGAACCCTCAAGTCAAAGGTCCACGTATACTATCACAACCTTCGATTCGTCATCGACTCTCCGAGAGTGAATACCGTGTGACTTAATCGAGTATGAGTCGTGTTCGAGTATACCGCCCCACTAATATACTTATAACTATGCTATCAAGACGTGCACACGCCCTAGCATCGCTTATACAAGTCATATTAAAACTTAATGCCCATTTTAAGTTTTTATTGACTTGCGAACAATTTACGTAAATAAACTTTAAACACTTCCAAGACATTTTCTCTTATCCCATAACGAATGGAATGTTTGATTTATTTACATGGACTTCACTTCAATGTTTACCAAGTCAAGAATGCAATTGAAATACAATAAACAAGTGAATGAATCGTATTGCCTTTTATTAATTATTCCATAATTACAAGTATAATGCCCTTACTCTCTCATCCCCCGAGTGGCATTCGAGGGCATATTCCTAACAATCTCCCACTTGCACTCAATGCCACACATCATGGTATCCAATACCCATGCTCTTCGATGTCTTTCTAAGACGGCCCGAGATAATGGCTTAGTCAATGGGTCGAGACATTGTCTTCTCGAGTCTACTCTTTCCAATGAAACATATCCTTTTTCCACCATCTCGAACGATGTGGTACTTTCTCTCTATATGCTTGGTGTTGTGGTGAGCCCTCGGCTCCTTGGCTTGGGCGATACTCCATCATTATCACAGAATAGTGATATAGGCAACTCCGCGTTAGGCACCACTTGAAGTTCTTGTATAAACTTCGCATCCAAAATGCTTCTTTGCTAGCCTCCGAGGCACTTGATACTCGCTGGCGGTGGAAACTGCAGAGCGGTTTGCTTGGAGCTTCTCCAAGATACCGCTCCTCCATTGAGAGTAAATAAATACCTGATGTCGACTTAGAGTCGTCATTGTCTCCTTGAAAATCGAATCGGTGAATCCAATCACCTTCAGCTTCTCCACCACCATAAGTAAGAACTAAATCTCTAGTTCTTCTTAAGTACTTAAGAATGTTCTTTACGGCACCCAATGTTCCCTTCCGGTTTGCTTGAAATCGACTTACCATACTCACAAACGTAGGCTAAGTCTCGGTCTCGTACACAACATAGCGTACATGAGGCTACCCATCGCCGAGGCATAGGGTACCTTACTCATCTCTCTCTTGTCTTCCTCACTTTGAGGACACATTTTCGTGGTGAGATGAATTCCATGTCGCATGGGAAGGAACCCTCTTTAGATTCATCCATCTTGAATCTTCTCAGATTTTATCGATATAAAGGGCTTGGGAATGTCCTATCATTCTTCGCGGTCTATCTCTCGTAAAGACGGATCCCTAGAATATAGGAAGCTTCTCCCAAGTCTTTCATGGAGAACGCTTTAGAAAGCCAAGCTTTCAAAGGTCAACATTGCTATGTTATTTCCTATAAGTAGAATATCATCTACATATAGTACTAAAAACGCAATGTTGCTCCCACCGATCTTTTTGTAAACACACGGTTCCTCCTCATTTCGCTCAAGTCAAAGTCCTTAATCGCTTCACAAATCGAAGGTTCCAACTCCGAGAAGCTTGCTTAAGACCATAAATGGCTCAAGTTGCCTTACACACTTTATGAATATTAGCTTTGGACACAAAACCTTTAGTCGCTCCATATAGATTTCCTCCTCGAGGTATCCATTTAGAAAAGCCGTTTGACATCCATTTGCCATATTTCATAATCATAATAGGCAAGAATGGCAAGCATCATGCGAATCGATTTTATCATAGCTACGGGCGAGAAGGTATCATGATAATCGATTCCTTCCTTTCGTATAACCCTTTGCCACAAGCCCGGCCTTATAGGCATCAACCTTGCCATCCCCATCGCCTTTCTCTTATAGATCCATTTATTTCCAATAGTCCTCATGCCACTGGAAGATCTACTAGAGTCCAGACTGATTGGTATGCATCGAGTCTATCTCGGCTTCCATTGCTTCTTGCCATTTATCGTAGTCTACATCCACTATCGCTTGGTCATAGGTGACAGGTCGTTTTCACCGCTATCGGGTGTGTCGTGGAGACCAGTTCCTCGACATGTGTATAGCCATACCTCTCGGGTAAGTGAGATACCCTATCGACCTTCAAGTGGAGGTTGTGTTACAATAGGTTCGGTTCTTGATCCCCGATCGATGTCTCCTTAGGAGTTTCATTATGCTCTTCCAAAGAGATATTTCTACCCGAGCCACCTTCCCGAATGAATTCATCCTCAAGGAAGTGCGCTTGTAATGCCACAACGACCCTATGGTCTTTCGGCATGTAGAATAGATAACCCATCGAGTCCTCTCGGGTATCCTATGAAACGCCCTTTTATGGACCTCGCTTCAGCTTTGTCCACCTTAGCCTTTTTGACATAGGCCGGACATCCCCGCATCCTTATGTGATTAAGGCTTGGTTTCTTACCCTTCCACATCTCATGCGGAGTGATAGGAACATATTTGGAAGGACATCTATTTAGGATATAGGCAATGTTAGTAAGGCATACCCCCACAGTAAATAGGTAAATCGGTGTAATTTAACATGGAGCGAACCATGTCCAACAAAGTCCGATTTCTCCTTTCAAACACCATTTAACCGTGGGGTTCTGGAGGCGTGAATTGTGAAACTATTCCATGTTTCTTAAGGAACTCATCAAACTCGGTGCTCATATATTCGCCACCTCGGTCCGACCAAGTGCTTTGATATGACATCCAGTTTGTTTTTCAACTAGGGCCTTAAATTCTTTGAATTTAGCAAAGGCTTCAGATTAATGTTTCATTAAGTACACAATCCCATACCTAGTATGATCATTTGTGAACATTATGAAATATTGATATCCATCTCGCTACTTCTAAAGCACCACCAACAGCGGTATGCACCACTCCACGTTTATCGGCAGCCCTTTCAAAAGTCCCTGTGAAGGGGAACTTAGTCATTTTGCCTCTAAGGCAAGATTCACAAGTTGGATAGGGTTCTACACCCACTGGTCTTAATAGGCCATCTTTCTCCATTTTCTGAACCTTGGTCCACCAACATGACCAAGTCTAAGGTGCCATTTAAGAGCTTGATTAGTATCTTGCCTACCACGTTTCCTAGTTATAGTGTTCACTGCTTTATTTTGCATGTTCGGATGATATAAACCATTCAACAATGTAGTCGCTCCAACCAATTTATTTCAAAATAAATTTTACAACCGCCATTGCCAATGAAGAAACAAAATCCTTTCCGGTCCAAGACTGAATGGATACAATGTTTTTATGCCCTTGGGCAAAACAAGTACTTCATCTAATGTCAAAATAAAACCGATTCTAAACCTGAAGGATTGATCCAATATCGGTTGCCTCGACACTTTGTCCGCTTCCAAAGGATCATTATTTCCCACCTTCAAGTTTTCTACTGCTCCAGATCCCGATTCATAGTACAAATGTGAGAAGTGGTACCAACTAATCCATGAAGCGTAATATACAGAGCGGAACAATTAGTTTCAAAAACAAAAAGTTCCGCACTGATGCGCCATTAATCTTGGGACAAGTCCTTCGCTAGTGGCCCACCACCGCATTCAAGGCATTTGTCCGTAGGTTTTGACCGCCTACCTTTTGAACCTTTCGGCCTTGCCCTTTCCTTTGCACCCCTTTCTTGGGTTTGTACCGCTCGTAGGTCTTTTCTTCTTGTTCTTGGACCTCTTAGGCCCGTAAGAAATCACAAGAGCAGCCTCTCTCGGCTTAGTCTTCATGTTAGGGTGCCGTCACCGGCTTATTCATTAGCCCGGCTAATGTGCATGTAATTTCATTACGGTTGAAATTCATTACAAATCTGCGTGAAAGAGTCGTAGAGATTGAAGGATGAGATCAATTTGAAGGGATAAATCCATATTAAAGTTGAGCACCTCGAGCCTCTCAATCATAGAGATCATCTTAAGGACGTGGTCTCCCACTTTCTCCCCTTCTTTCATCCTAGCACCGAACAACCGCTTTGATATCTCATATCTAGCATTCTGTGCTCTCCATAAAGTTCGGTCAAGTGTGCGAGAATCGCCAGCGTAAGTCATTTCTCGTGCGCTCTCTCGCAGCCTCATTAGTCATTGAGCCCATCATAAAACCACGAACTAGCACATCATCCTTGACCCATTTTTCATGGACGCCAATGTCTTCTGATTACCCCTAGTCCGGATTGGAGTCGGTGGAATGTCCGCCTCCAAGACGTATCCCGAGACTCCATCGAGTACAATCATCGATTCCGCAACCACCAACAAAGTTAGGGCCGAGTTAGGAGATTCTTTTCAAGTAGTATTGCAAGTGGGTTTTTAGCCATTTTAGAGAGATTCAATTTCGTTTTTCGCAAAGATTTAGACAAGATTAAATTAGTGACTTGTTTAATTATGACCGAGTATAGAACTTAAGGGCTTGTATAATTCTTGTCTCGGCTCCCACTAATTTTATCGGAATTATACACTCCCATGTTATAATCCTAAATCATGGTTAGATCGACTTCTTAGTGGTGATCAAGTTCTTTACAAATTTTAACAGACGCAACCTATCGTGTTTCTTGCCAATTAATTTCGTAAAGTGGTGTCTAACACCAACCCGTCGACGGATGATTTGATCTTCTTTTACCCCTAGTCTTCATGCCCTCAACCTATCGTGTTTCTTGGCAATCCAGACTATCTAAGTTGTTGACCATCAACGTCTATCGGTTTGACTATTGAATCTCACCGGCAACCTATCGTGTTTCTAGGGGCGAAATTTATCACCAACCGAAGGCATCTAATGCACTCAAGAATTTTTCAACCTCTACCAAATGTACTACCCCGATAACTCTAAGCATAGCACACCACTTCGGGTATCAATTTTCTACGAGTTTGATGGAGGGTAGGAAAACTCGTAACCTTTTTCAAACTTAGTCTGCTTGTAGTCGGAGAATTTCGCGATTAATGTTACACTTTGCACATTAATTCAATTATACGCGCGTTTGTATGTTTGTCAATCATTCAAAATGAAAATGTAAAATAGTAACCTAGTTACTACCAACATATAGCTCATGGACCTAATTCTAATCTTGGGCCAAGCGAGTGACCCAATAAATAAAAATACAGTCTTCGATTCTTCGTCTTCTCGGTCGGTTGTCTTCGGTCTTCGTCATACCCAAAATAATACTTACATCATTGAAAAAATGCATCCTATACAAATTTTCTAGTAAAAATAAATAGGCTCAAAACGGCCTTTACAACCCAATCGAATCGAACAAATCAAAAACTAAGTCCACGAGCTATATCACCATCACATAAGGATTCCATACAACATGTAATGGCAACGAAATTAAACAATTATTTTTAATATAAATTAATCTATTCAATTTCTACTATATTAATCCAATTAATATAAAGTGGCATTAAAATTAAATAATCAATTAATATATTAATCCAATCAATATAAAATTAATCTATTCAATTTTAATGATATTAATCAAATTAATACTAATAATCATCATTTTAATTCGTTCGAAGTAATCCGGCCAAAAATAATATTCTCGTTTAATTTATTTCCCTTAACTCAAAATATTCCAAATATTAATTTAGTCAAAATAAAATCCAATTTAAATTTTTGGGAAATAATTAAAAATGAAATATAAACTTAAAACGGAGTCCCGGACAATCCGATTTAGGCCCAGCCCACGGCCCGATTCAAAATCGGGCCAAAAACCCGAGGGCTGCCTGGCCGAGCCACTGCTCGGCAGACTGGCCGATCATGCTCGGCCCCCTGGCCGAGCACTCTCAGCTCCTGGCCGAGTCATGGCCGAGCACGCTCGGCAGCCTGGGCAGGCAGCCCAGGCAGTGCTGCCGGCACCACTGCCAGCAGCCCCGTTTCTTCGTTTTTCGGCCCGTTTCCAAAAACGTGATGCTACAACGAACAATTTAAAATCTAAAATTATTCCAAATATGATTCTAAATCATAATCATCATCCAAAAGCATTCAAAATGCACAAATAATCGTATATACGATATCATTGACCTCGCTCCGATACCACTGTTGGGATTCCGAAAAATAAACGAAATACGCAGCGGAAATAAAACGAATCCCAAACAGATCGATCAAGTAACGTATATACGAAAAATAAATACGAAGATAAAGATTCATACCCTTGAAGCCTTTGAAATAAATCTTCGTAAAGTGTAGCCGATGATCACGATCCCGTCCGAACACGAAATCCCTTCGTTCCAAGCACCGAAAGTTCAAGCCTCTACTTCACACGCGTCGGAAGTTGCCGGAAAAATTTCAACGAGACTCCGTTCTCCAAGAACACGGCTAGGGAACTCGTAGGAATTTTTTCTCTCAATTTTTTCTTAACTTTTATAACACCTCTAAGATGAAAATTATAGAAAAGAAAAAAAATTTCTCCTCCCTCACTCAAAGCTCACGTCCAGCAGCTCCAATGAATGAGTATGTGTATATGTGTGTTTTTTTCAAGACTCATCATACACCATATGAGTTGGTTTTTATAAAGATATAAAACAACTCATTTATGTAATTATAAATTGAGAAAGAATCTCAACTTAACAATTATACATGACAAGACAACACAAAACACATTCATGGTGATCATGCCATGTGAGAGGAGTGGGTGGCCACAAGGAAGTTTCCTAGAAAACGAGCCGAGCCACTCGGCTTGTGTACTGAACGTTCGTCAAACGACTCCGTTAAATACACTCCTTTTAATCATCAATGTATTTATATTAATTAATTAATCTAATTAATTAATTATATCAAATACAAATATATATTTCTCTAAGAAATATAATTTATGAATTAAATTAATTACCCGGTAACTTAATTTAAATTCATAAGACCGATATTTGATTTATCCAATAAATCATAATTAAATATCCAATATCTAATATTAATAGAGAGATAATAAATTCACATTTATCCGTCAACGCTCCGATGCGCGACTCGTAGGTCCGTCTCGGTAGGCATTGGGAGGAACTAATGAGTGCGGGCGGCACTTAGCCACTAGCGGGCCGCATCAGTAAACCCGATCGAGAACGAATGAAGGGATCATTCCGAACCATTATGTCGTGAATACTATATACGTATAGACCCTTCATCGATGTCGGTCAAGTCTTCGGTCACGGTAAAGTCAAACCCTACTGTTGACTAAACTCTATACATGTGTTAATGCAAATCAAGACCGACTCATTAATAGTGTATCTAATACGACTATATCGTAATGCTTTGGCCAAAGACTTATGATCTTATTTGCCATTAACCGTATAGGACATTCGCTCGCTCACTAACAGAGATAGAATCCTTTCTTGGCGTACAAGAAAGATCGCTACTGCCCGTATAGTCCGCACTTCGAGGTCGACTCAGCAATTAAGCAAATGAGTCTAACTACTCTAATGACAAACTAAACGTCACAGGCACATCTTCTACTGAACCCTCAAGTCAAAGGTCCACGTATACTATCACAACCTTTCGATTCGTCATCGACTCTCCGAGAGTGAATACCGTGTGACTTAATCGAGTATGAGTCGTGTTCGAGTATACTGGCCCCACCAATATACTTATAACTATGCTATCAAGACGTGCACACGTCCTAGCATCAGTTATACAAGTCATATTAAAACTTAATGCCCATTTTAAGTTTTTATTGACTTGCGAACAATTTACGTAAATAAACTTTAAACACTTCCAGTACATTTTCTCTTATCCCATAACGAGAATGGAATGTTCGATTTATTTACATGGACTTCACTTCAATGTTTACCAAGTCAAGAATGCAATTGAAATACAATAAACAGTGAATGAATCGTATTGCCTTTTTATTAATTATTCCATAATTACAAGTATAATGCCCTTACTCTCTCATCCCCTGAGTGGCATTCGAGGGCATATTCCTAACAGTTCACACCTCTCAGAGAGGGCTAGTACAACAAATGCGTGGCAACGCCTCGACGTTCATGCCACCAATTCGATCACAATTCGGGGTTAGCACCGTAACGAAAGTTCGAAAACCATACACGCATTTCCGGTCCGCAAACAGGAATGATAGGTTTTAAAAACGAAAACCACCTTTTGAAAATAGTTTGGAAACACCAGTTGATCTTGAGTATCACTTTACAAAAAGTAGTGCAAACATTGTTATCGAGACTTTGAAAATCGTCTTGCGTTTGAACAAAAATGAGGACACCTTCTCTTAGTGAAAGACTTTCAGAATATCCGACCCTCGGGTCTAAGTAAAAGTGTTTATAAAATATTTGAAAATATCTCAAAATATTTTGGTCCTCGAGTTAGAAGAATTTTGAAATATATTGTGGCACCTTGGACGTACCACGAGAAAATAATTCATTTTAAAAGTACGTCTCGAATTTTAATTTTCTAAGATACTCAAGGTTTTCAAAAATAATTCAATGGGATAGAATGCCCAAAAATTTCAGGTAATTACACGGAAATATTACACCCCCAGTTCAGCCCGGGAATATTACACGTCGTGGGCCCCGCGCCGGAACCCACCAGGCTAAAAACCATTTACAAAAATGCCAAAAAGGCTGATGACGGTATTATTTCAAAAACTCACAGAAGCCATTTACAAAATGCTAAATACCCTCATAAGAATTTCGCCAAAACGATCAAGGCCATAATGCCAAAAACTCGGTTAAGGGAATCGGTTTTCGAAATAAAACTCGGTCGGTAAAATACCGAAAGTCATTACAAAAGAACTCACGCAGCGGATAAAAGAAATACGGTTCAATATACACAATCGAGCAACACTACTCCTCATATGAACGAAATATGAGAGTCAAATAACCACATATCAAGAAATCAAAATCCATAAGAGGATTCCGTCACTAATAAAATAATCATAAAATAGCTCGTGACACACGAGGCACAACACAAAGAAGGGAGACTTACAGCCACAGGTCGCACGAAGATGATGATCGCCCACGATACTAATCACGACCAACAAACTCAGACGACGCGTCGCGACACGACTTAGTCAGACAAAATCCGACAAGACAAAACTCAACAGACACCACTGACCCGACAGCCTAGGTTTCCACAACCTGGCTCCGATACCATTCTGTAACACCCCCAATCCATTCAGGGATATTACACGCCGTAGACCGTCTCCTCGAGGATCTACCAGGCTGATAACTAAAATCAAACATCTAAACATCGCCTTTAAGGCTAAAATGACTCAGTAGACCGACTTGGTCTTTCAATAATAACATACAACTCAATTCCAAACACATACCCACGCAGGGGTCAAAATACAATAAACTCCCGTACAATGGGGAAAAGATACCGCAGCGGAAAAGAAAATACAACTGGACCAATACGACATCAACGGAACCTCGTGTGATTAGTATCGTTCATCTTTCATCATCCTTCGCGCCGACCCTGTGCTATGCTCCAAAACCGAATGCAAAATAGACATCCACCCCGAATACTCGGGGTTAGCAAACTCCACCGTTTTGCTAGTGCAAGTACAAGTGCAAATACGAGCCATACAATTCACATTCCACGAATAACAATAACCAGAATCCTCAAAAAATCAAACGTAACTAAAAGCACTTCCCGAGGCAAGAGTTTGGTAAAATATTCTAAAACCGAAAGGTCACAAAACAAGGGAAAACAATTTATAAAACCGTTTAAATGCCATCGAGAGTTTTGATAGAAAACAACTTAGGATTTTCAAATCCTTATCTTTCCAAAAATCAACAGGTTCACAGCCCAAAGGTTTTGTTTTCACAAATAGAAAACCGACAATAATTCACAGGGCCAGAGCCCAACATCACGTGTCCTCAACGGACGAAAAAATCAATGAAACATAATCACGCACGCGCATCGCCTAGGACCGGGACGCTACCACCGACATCCCACTCGAGGCCTCGAAGGGCCCTCCCGAGCTGGCTAGCGAAACAAATCACACACATCTCACGGTTGGATCAATCGCTTGTTGCATCCTGGCCACATAATTGCATGCCATGTGCCACCGTAGATTATCTCAGGCTCTCACGGTTGGATCAATCACTTGTTGCATCCTGACCACATGATCACGTGCCATGTGTCACCGTAGACCTTCAACCATATCCACACATTCACATAAATAACATATCACATCAAGGATATTCAAATAATTCGCCCAGAGGCATCAAACACTTAGCAAAACACCACGTCAATCCACAACACACCGAAATGAAATAATATACGTTCACACACAATGCCAAGTGCAACATTAACACCAAGCATATACATAGAATTCACATAGTTATTCACAAACCACGCCATTCACGAAACACACGCGTTTTGAAAGCAAGCCTTTAACAAGGCTAAACCGAATCTTTTGAAAGTTCAATTCAAACGACCAAACAACCACATTTAGACGATCACTAATTATCATATCCATAAAACAAGAATAGTATGGGCAAGGTACTTGCCTCGAAATCACGATCGCAATAAGACGACGGATAGGACGCGGTCGAATAGCTCCGAACCCCCGAACAATATCAAGAACGTGATAGCACCACGAGTATTACGAGAATAACACCACATGAATCATCAATCACCAAACGGGATTCAACATCGGAATCCTCGAACACCTATAAACCTCCGTAATGAACAATAACACATGGTTACGACGAGAATCAAGGCCAAAACAACGGAAATCCCAACAAACTATCGAAGGGAAACTCATTGGGACATTTAATCGAACACTAAATGTTCAATAATTCCCAAGAACACTCGAATCGTCAATCGAGTTAAACAAACTCGATATATGGATATACAACCCATAGAACACGATTAATAACATCATACTACACCAATCGATGTATCAAAATCGGATTAGAAACGAAATCAAGAACAATTTCTCCAAAAAGTCAACTTGAAGGAAAATCAAGAATATACCTTGATTTGACGAAGAACACGGATTGGATGATGATATAATCAACAATGATCTTCCAAAATGCCTTGTAAATGATTAGAATCGGCCAAGAACTCGATTTCCCAAGCCTCCCGTCGCCAGACGCCGAAAAAGGAAGAAAAATCGCGTAGGAAATGAAATCTGGCCGAGCCAGGCTATATATAGCCGGCAGGGTTACGGCCGTAACCGGCAGGCCTTACGGCCGTAACTCGGTCCCTTACGGCCGTACTCGGCAAGCCTTACGGCCGTAACCGGCATTCGTCAAAAATCTGCCCAGCACCAGCCGGACACTTACGGCCGTAACTCGCACACCTTACGGCCGTAACCGGCCTTCGTCAAAATCCGCCCAGCGCTTGTACGGCCGTACCCGATCACGCTTACGGCCGTAACTCGCACACCTTACGGCCGTAACCGTCACCTTACGGCCGTAACTCGGCCAGGCCAGGCCCTGCTCCGGCCGTGACTCGGCCGTGGCCACTCCGACGGCCCGGACGACCCCGAAACCCGAACTTGAGTAAAAATCGAAGATACGGTTACGAAGTACTCGCAAAGACGAATCCAAGCACTAAGAGAAGACACGATTCCGACCATCCGAAGTGTCGGAATTCGACAATGGAAGTAATTACCCCAAACTTTGGGAAATTACAAAAATGGCCCAAAATGTCCGAAAGTCACGATACGTGATCGAAACACCGAACCGAAGTTCGCAAAATGAATAATAACATTAAATTAACTTGCGAGAAACTCGAAACAACAGTTTCGGACGAGATTCGCAAGAATCGAACTCAAGTGCGGAAAAGTCGCTAAAAAGCACGGAACTCAACAAAACGACACCGAAACGAACTCGGATGACAAAAAGTTCAGAATTAATCATTCTCGAAATGACGAAACAGTCCTGAGCGAGTCATCAAAATAGACTCTCGCCGAAAAAAAGAAAATTACCGAAAATCGAAAATTGCGGATATTACAATAACGTACGTAATGATGTTAGTGTTTTGAGACAGTAACATTTGGAGGCATATTACGTATGTAACACTTTCAGTGTCGCGTACGTAAATGGGTTCATGTACGTTATCTTCAGGCGGTAACGTACGTAACGAGTTGTGCAGTTTATAAAAAGACAGCTTGTATCTTTCATTTGCATGTCCAAACTCAGAATTTTCTCTCCAATAATCGTCCCTCTGCCTCACTAGACCGATTTTACACCCTTCCAACTTGTGTTTGAGCTTTGCATCTTGGATTGAAGCTTGTTGATTGGGAGTTTAGAGTTGTTTCTTGAAGCTGGGAGTGTGTTCTTGTGGTATGGTGATTTGTTCTTCATTTTTGAAGGTATGTAGTACGATTTTACTCTCTATTTTCATAGTCATGATGTTACTAATATAGTATGGTACACCTAATGTTGAATTAATCAAGTAAAACATGTTTGTAGTTAAGCTTTTAACAACTTAGTGATGAATATGGTAATTAATGGTTTGGAATGATGTGTTCTTGATGTTTTAATGGTGGTAATCATGTTTAGTAGAATCACACTCTTCTTACTGTATTATTAACATCACTAGGACAATAATAATCCTTATTTTCATTATAGTTATGTTGATTGTTGGAATTGTTGGCATAATATACTAGAACACCTTGATGAATGTTAAAAGATTAAGAGTGATGTTCTTGAACCTAAGCTAGGTGAATTCATAGGTGTGATAATTGATTCTTCAGGTTAGTAAGAAGATTATAAGGATGGTGTGATATGAGATAATTTTCATAATTATGATATGGCCTTGTAACTAAATGAATTTAGTATAACCTTATGGTAACCTACTATATTCAATCTAAATTAGACATAGTGATGAACAAGGTGGTGCAGAATTTCAATTTCAATCATCAGTGATGTTCTTGATAGATTTACAGGTTATAAGATAATAATTGCATAACATGTTCTTGATAAATTCTTAGTCATAAAGAATCATGCGAATATTCGGTAATGTCTTGTAAACCGATTGTAAGAATGAGTTGAGGTAAATAGAGTTCTTGGAATAAGATTTCGATATTTTGAGACAGTGAACTATTCAAATGAAATTTAGGGTGTTGTCTCACTTAATTCAATACCGATGATTATATGGATGTGTTATTGAGTGAAATGTATTTCATTCAAGGTTGATTGTTCGAGTAACCGATATTAGTCGAGGACCGTTCGTTCATTTCGATAAGGGAGGATTATTCTCGTGTCCGTATTGAGGCAAGTTATCTTGCTTGGTTATAATGATGATTAGATTATTGTGATGATTATACATTTCGTGTATATGAAACGCTTATGAATTTGTGACTCATAATTTGATATTGTTCTTGACGTTGTTCTGTTTTTCATCATGGTATTACATTCCCAAGTCTGTCACTTTGAATCCTTGATCTAATTGGTCCTTATTGCCACTTCGGTGAGTTTCTTGATCCTTAATCGGATATGTGATTTGTTGAATCCGTTGTCATGTTGTATCATGACATATCTAGAATCATATCTGCGTACTGATTGGTTATTGTGTAGGATTTTTAGCCAGGCACTTATATAGTCATACGTGGATGTTTTCCATATTGGACTGTGCACACGAGACGTAGTTCATGAGGCTAATTAGGTACATTGTCACACGTATATTCTGGATTCCGTATACGAGGTGGACATGTACACGGACACATTTCTAGATCGGGTGTACTGTGATGTCCATCTTGAACCATATTGTTTGATCGTTCATAGTCCATGTATGATTGGATATGTTCGACGGTTTGTGACTAATTGTTCATACACCCGATGTAACACCCCAAACTAGGCGGCTATTACAGTGCTGTGGAACCCCAACTAGGACCCACAAGGCGAATGAAAATTAATGATTTAAATAATATAATAGCAGTACCGAACCACATTATATTATCAAATACTCCGATGAGGAGCTTAAGTACAATACACCGGGACAATACCGAATACTAGTATATTTTGTATGAAGATAAAATACACCACCCTGAATGAATAAAAATCCCAAACGGAATTCTTCAGCGGAAATACAAATGAAGAAAAACAAGAATGACTGAAGAGACTGGGGCCCCCACTAGTATCACTGGGACTCCTCGCCGTCAACGAGCTCCTCCCGTGCTTTTGCCTTGCCATGACCTGAAAAACAATATCCCCCAACGGGGTCAGTTACACAGAACAACAATCCTCAGGAGTTGAATAATCAAAATCCTATTGAAAACATACGCAATCAAACATGCTATATGAATCAACTAACAGTACGACTCAAAGAATGGCGCCACACTACACCCGGTATGGAAATGTGTCCGTGCACAAGCCACCAACGAGTATCGATCGAATACACATGTGGTCTTGTACCTAATCAGTCTCACGAAGTGATTGTCTCGTGTGCACAGTCCAATGTGAGGCCAACAACTAACACACGACTTTATATGTGCCCGACATGAAAATCCTACATATACCAACCGGCACGTCAGTATGACCCGGAATGCCACGATATAACAAAAGTGACATCGTAAATCAATAATGACTCACCAAGATGAAATGCTAGTGAAATGATTGACAACTCAATGAAATGATTGGAACCGTCGTTCCTCGTGAGTGAAGTGATTAAGTGACAATTTCAATTCTCAATACGGTTAGTACTTTATGAATGAATTATGATTATGAATGAACAACAATGAAATGAATGAATATCCTTTTAACCGAGTAAGAATTAACTTACACAACACCGATGAAGAATGTCCGTCCACGAACAACGTCCTAAATGAGATGTCGGTCGCTCGAACAACCTTGAATAATACAATTACCAATAATCCATTCAATACACGTATCAAGCAACGAAACACGACTAACTCACTACTAGAAAAAACGGCTTTAGTGACGCTCAAAAGTGTCACAATAGGTGGTGTATTGTGACGCTTTTGCTATAGTGACGCTTTTCGAAAGCGTCACCTGATTTGGCGTTTCAATAGACCGTTGTTGTGACACTTAAAAGGCGTTGCAACAGATATCTAATGTGACGCTTTCTTGCATATTGTGATGCTTTTCATGCATCACATGACTAAGCTTTAGTGACGCTTTTTGCCATTTTTTGCGACACTTTTTGGCATCATACAAGTGAATTGTAGTGACACTTTTTAACATCACTAGAGTTAATAACTAACTTAACTACTTTTATTAGTGACATATTTAAGGCCACAATAGCGTATTATAGTGACACTTTTTAGCATCACGTAAAAAACATAACTACCTTAACTAACTCTTTTAGTGACTCATTTTTGCATCACAATAGTGTGCTATAGTGACACTTTTTAACATCACATAAAAGTTTATAACTACACTGACTACCTATTTTTGTGACGCCTACAAGTATCACTAAATAATTTCAAGTAACATATTTTGCTATAATGACAATTGTCAAGTAAAACGTAACATTTTCTTTAAACATAAAATGTTGCTAATTATAATAGTATGAATAGTTGTTTTGTAATAACAATAGCAACATAAAATTTTAATGTCCAACTCAAATACCAAGATCTATAACAGTAAAAATAAGATCCCAAACAGTAAACATAAGAGAAAATCTCAAACAACATTGCGGTCCAAATTACAAAAAAAAGTAAGTTTTCATCTTAATGTCAATTAACTCCAAAATAAACCGAAAGTCTTTCATGTCACTTTTCTTATCTCGCATCTTCCACTTCAACCTATAATAATAAACGAAAGAAAAAATTAATGATACTAAAATACTAAAAGAACAAGCAAACGATAATAATGAAAGATTGTTAGAAAAGACTTACCAAACACTTTGGCCAAGCAATGCTACCTCCTGTAGCTTGTCCAATAAATTTGAGACTTCCAATTGTCCTTATTAATGCATGATAATATTTAATTGGCACGGTAACTTTCACTTCACACCAATCAACACCCAATTCTTCATTCCCGACTAGCTTTGATGGATTTAAGCTTTGAACGGAACCTTTCGCAATATAATTTTGAGTAATCATGTCTTTCAAAAGAACCTTTGCTCCAACCTGGATCATACATTTCAAGAATGGAAAAACCCATTGTAAATAACGAAAAAAAAAGTAATAATAGTGCTGAAAGCCCAGATATTCCTTCAATCATATCTGGGCTTTTTGATATGGTCAGCACTATGTTAAATTAGAGAATAGTAGCATATGTTTACAGCCATACTGTTTTTCAGAATACAAGAACAAATTACCAAACATACACAGAAAAGCCCTGTTACGAGTAGCCCAGATAACACACTATTTTTCAGTATGGCTGTAATTTAACATTCTGAAAATCCCAGATAAGACAATGACCATATCAAAAAGCCCAGATATTCCTTCAATCATGTAGAGTAAATCTAGAAACAAGGGGATTACAATACAGAACTCGAACGAAGCAAGATGTACAAAGAATCGCCACGTTCAAAACATGAATGGAAATGTTGTAACTCTACATGAAATCGCAGGCATACTGTACTCAGTGCAAGAGAGAACAACATTTCCATTTTTGAAATTACAGCCATACTTGAAATCGCCTGATTCCATTCGGGCAGGAAAGTGTACTGGACTCGGTTAAATTACAGCCATACTTGAAATTACAGCCATACTTGTAAAGTACATCCGTACTTGAAATCGCCTGAATTATCGAGTCCATGCAGATGCCTGCGACAGAGCATATGTTTGATGAAACGGCAGTATGCCTGCGACAGAGCATATGTTAAATTACACCATAATGTTTTTCGAATAGAAGAACAAATTACCAAACATACACGAAACGACAATCTTTGATGGAGCATTGTATTATGAACAGGAGCATATGTATTATGAACAGGAGCATATATATTATCAACAGGAGCATTGTTTTAATAAGCTCCCAAAGGAAACACAAAGATATGTATTATGAACAGGAGCATTGTTTTAAAATACGAGAGGCATCCTGTTTTAAAATACGAGAGGCATCCTGTTTCAAATTAGTCCAAAATGACCTATTACATATTAATATATTCATGGTATTCTATATAACTTCCCGACAATACATCTAAATATATTCATGGTATTCCATATAACATGACATCACATAATAGCTACTATAAGTACTATGTACGTACCTGCAAGGGAATAGAACGGGTACTTGAGGGTTGAGCAGACCGGGCAATTACAGAATTGCACAAGGTTGACGGGGAAGATCCCTTTGTCAATCTTGAATGGTCATTTCCACTCGAGTCCACTTTGCTCAACAACATTTGAATTAACTTGTCCTTCTCTTCTAGTTGTATCGTCAATGCTTCTTTTTCCATGATAATGCGATTGATATCATTATGGCCAAGTGAATGATCACCATATACCTGCTTCGCAGTTGTTCCGTAACCATACATGCGCACTCGTCCACCTTTATCTTCTCCAAGGACTTGGGCATATATGTCATTTGGACCTTTGTCCCGTGCACTAGGTGGTAGTTGACTCTTTAATTGTCACATTTTTTCCTATATACAAATTTAACGAAAAAAAAATCATTCGGGGTCATATATTTTGAAATGTTGTAGTAAGAAAAAAAATATTACAGAAGTACTAGAAAAGATTCACCAATGCATTTGTAACTTCCGGATTAGATGTATTCCCATCTCGAGAATAACATTTTGCAAAAATATCTGCTTGGCTCAGCTCCTTTATTCCTGCCTCCTTAACAGTTTCATCATCATCCTCATATATCCCATCATTAAGTGCAGCTTCTTCCTACAGCCAAAAACTTCTCTATTTTAATCATCACCCTTTAAGTTATAATTAGTTTTGAAAATGAAAAGTAGTTACCTTAGGAGATTCATAAACTTGAGCAAAACTCTTTTTTCCAGTAATATGTTGCATTTTCTTCATTGATCTATTTTTTTATTACGCTCGCTAGTGTACTATCGAGTTCAATCATACCAAGTTAGAGACAATAATAAAATGACTCTTTAACATAAAAATTATGAATCGCACCTTTGCGTTTTCACTGCACCAATGTTCAACAAGAAATTTCCAATGTTCTTCCGTCACCCTCTCATCACGTGTATCAGGCCTCTTACGTAAGTTTTGTTCCAAACTTAAGTTTGGATTAAAATATAATTTTTTAATTCTACATTTGAAAATCCTCCAACTTCTAGCTAAAGCTTTCAAAACAATCTTTTCATATCCAGAAATAACAAAGCTCCCCTACAAAAATGTAATAACCATGTAACGTTGGTAAATCACTACAATAATATATATCAATTCTATAAATTTATACCTTGATCATGCTCAACATTGTTTTTTTGTTGGGGTCTGGTACCCTATGCCAATCTGGGTAATTAAGTGGAGCTACTTTCCCATTTCTTGCAATAGACCCCACAAATTCAACAAATTTGCTTTTATTAGGACCAATGGGTTTTCCATACCGATTGAATGAAACCTTCAGAGGCTGACTTTTGTTGTCAGAGCTTATGGCATAAATGTGAGGCATATAAGTAAATCCTCTAGTTTTATGTTGTTTACAAGTGGCATCTACACATACAAGAAAAATAAGTTTTATAACAATATTGAAAGGGACAAATTATATCATGTGTATATGATGTAGTATCATGTGTAATATGATGTAGTATACCTTGGGACTCAACATGATCTGTATTTGATAACTTGTTAACATTTTCATCCACCCGGTTATCTACACCAAGAATGGACTGTTCGCTTCTTTTACTATTATTCACATTCCTAACACTCCGCCTTCTTGTTATTGCTCCAAGGTCCTCTAAATCAAGGTATGAAAACACAATTTAAGTAACAACAATCAACATATACTAACTTAAAAAATGGACAACCAATACCTTCAGATTGTACATTCTGTGCATCATTTAAATCATCAACTTCATTTGTACTTTGCTTTCCCTTTGAGTGCTCCAAGGTTATCCAATTACAAAATCCAAACTCTATATAACTAATAACTATCTCGAATTACAAAATCCAAACTCTATATAACTAATAACAACAAGAATATACATTAAGTTGGACAAGATGACACATCAATATCGCTACATTTTCTAATCTATTTCATACCTTGAGAATGTAAATTTTGCTCATCCATTTAACCATTAATCGCTTTTGTACTTTGCCTTCCCCTTTTTGTTGCTCCAAGATTCTCTACATTATGAAATTCAAACACTATATAACTCAGAATAGTCAAGTAAATATATAATAAGTTGAATAAGATGACAGATCAATACCGCTATGCTACATTTATAATCTATTTCATACCTTGCGAATGTATATTCTGGTCATCAATTAAATCATTAATCGCTTTCGTACTTTGCATTCCCATTGTCATTGCTCGAAGGGTCTCGAAATCGATTAAATCATCAATATTTGGAGCACTTTGTTGGCCACTACCTAATGTGTATTTTCCGCGACTATGGATAAAATTTGCACTTTTCTGTCCTTGCTTTATTACTACAATTAAACAACTCGATTAATGGGACAACTTATTTTTTCAGCAAATATAATAAATGTAAAGTTACTAAAAATACATGGACACAATATGTATACAAATATGTACCTGGAGGGTCGAGATACTGCTCATTGGCATTCTGATCTTTACTTTTTAGAAGATAATCTGGAATACTAGTAACTCTTGGTCCCCGTTTCAGACACACAACATTATCTATTAAGAATGTAAAAGACCGACCAAAGAATTACAGTAAAGATTAAGAAATATAAACAAGACATATATGTATATGTACCGTAACGAACCTCGACGATCATCATGTTTCTTACTGAGATCTCCATCTGTATTTGTATCACCCGGTACCGCCAAGATCGTCTACGGGTAAATGCAACCTTCTCTCGCCACTATTAGAAAAATTACTTCTTTGCCCTCTCGCCATTGCTATAAGATCATTCCTAGTAATAACGTGGCCCTTAACCATTTTTCGCAATTAAGAATCTTGGAAAAAATATAATGAGGAGCAATATAAGTAAAAGTATATTTTCAATAAGGTAAATTTCACTAAAATTAAAAATCCAGAACTAGAACAATTAATTTCTCAAAAAACATAAGAAACTGATCAACTATCTCAAATAGAAAATAAGAACTCCTAATAGGACTCTATTCTTCTTCTGCTAGAGTAGGAGGCACCCCTTCGCGAACCCAAAAAATGTCTGAAATCCCATCATTGGGTGGTTCGTTACATGGTGTGCTTTGAGCTATGATGTCGATATCACTTATTATTAAGTCATTTCCATCCTCAAATTTCTCTCTCGGTTTAGTTTTTACAACAACATACCATCCTCTATCAGAAGGATCCTCCACATAGAAAACTTGTTGTACTTGAGATGCAAGAACAAACGGCCCACTCTAACGCTTTACGTTTGTAAAATTCGCTAATGTGAACCCATCACTATCTTGCTTTAATCTTCTACCCTTTGTGACCCAATCACACTCAAATAGTACAACTTTCTTTCCTTGGAGATAGTTTAACTCAATTATGTCTTTCACAATCCCAAAATAGGTCAAATCAGAAGAGATGGGTCTTTTTTCTTTTTTGCTTGCAAAGCTAGTCGTTGCTGCACTAACCATCACTCCACAATTTTGAGTTTTTCTTTTTTTCTCAACTTCCCTGGTGTGAAATCTGAAACCATTAGCAACAAACCCTTTAAATCTTTGACCCACTGGAAGTGGCCCTCTCGCAAGGCATGCGATATCACTTTGAATCATGTCATCAGCATCATAATGATCAAGTCCTGACACCTGGTGAAAAAATCATGTCAACAATATCGAAAACACATAACCAAAAAAAATAAAATACTTACTAGGCTAGAGAACCATTTGGGAAAACTGTCACTGTGAATTCGTCTGATCTCATGTTCTGGGGAACGACGCTTTTTTCGTCTGATCATTGACTCATGATCACTGCACAACGTAAATATAATTGTCATGTGATGATTTATTGGATAAGGATTTTGTAGGTGAAAATTAGTCGCTTACTCTATTGTAGATTTAATTTCTTCACAATTAAAAAGCACGTATCTATGTGCTTTTTCTAAGGTTTTATTGTCTAGAACCACTAGTTGTCCTGTGGACAGAGGCCGACCAGCCATTGAGAAGATTTCCAGGCCATCATTATTTGTGTGATCTCTTTCCTCATTTCGACTAAGTCGATTTCGCCTTGTTTCTACGTGATCATCAAAGTAAAGGGAACAAAATGATAAGCACTCCTCTGCTAAATAACCTTCTGCAATTGACCCTTCAGGTCGGCCTTTGTTGCGGACATAAGATTTAAGCGTGCTCAAGTACCTTTGACAATATAGAAAACAAAATATATTACAAAGTATTATGTTCAAATCATAAAAGAGTTTGACAAAAAAATGAAAAGTTACCTCTCAGGCGAATACATCCATCGATAGTGAACTGGACCTCCTAATTTTGCCTCAGTAACCAAATGCACAGTTACATGAACAGTAATATCGAAAAATGCAGGAGGAAATATTTTTTCAAGCTCGCATAGTATTATTGATATATCATTTTCCATTCTAACCAAATCACTGTGATGGAGTGTCTTGGAACACAATTCTTGAAAGTACTTGCACAAACGAATAATAGGTGAACGAACATAACTTGGTAACAGATTGCGTAGTGCTATAGGTAATAATTGTTGCATTAGTATATGACTGTCATGGCTCTTATTAATGGAAATCTTTTGAGGCTTTAGCTGCACACATTTTGATATATTCGAGGCATATCCATCAGCCACTTTTATGTTTTTCAACACCATGCAAAATTGATGTTTCTCATTTTTATCCAATTCAAAACAAGACGCAGGTAACCATTCTCTACCATTGACATCTACGAAAGGATGAAGTTCGGGTCTTACACCTTTATCTTTCAAGTCTAGGCGTGCATTTTTGTTGTCCTTGGACTTATCAGAGCTCAACAACGTGTATAAAATCTTATCACACACATTCTTCTCAATATGCATAACATCGAGATTGTGGCGTAATAAATTACTCTTCCAATATGGCAACTCAAAGAAAATACTCTTTTTCTTCCAGCCATAAGGCAAGCCTTGGGCACCTATTAGTTTCCCAAATTTATTTTCAATGTGTTTGACTTCATCAAACACCTCTAAACCTGTAGGATAAGGAGGGGCTTCTCTATGCTCCTCTTTCCCGATAAATGAGCGTGTATCATTACGATAAGGATGGTTACTAGGTAACAATATTCGATGGCACATGTAGCATTGCTTATGGGAGTTTTTCAAATACTCTGAGTTCGTGTTTTGAAGACACACTGGGCATGCATATTTTCCTTTAGTACTCCAACCCGACAAATTTGCATGACCAGGAAGATCACTTATAGTCCACAATAATGCCGCATACATTTGAAATTTTTGCTTTCTTGAAGCATCGTATGTCTTAACACCTACATCCCACAATTCCTTTAATTCAGCAATTAAAGGTTGCAAGTAGACATCAATGTTATTTCCTGGTTCACTGGGACCAGGTATAAGTGTAGACAACATAAAATATGACTTCTTCATGCACTCTCCAGGTGGTAAGTTATAAGGCATTAAAACAATTGGCCAAGTACTATGGTTAATCATCATGCTTCTGAATGGACTAAATCCATCAGCGAAGCGAAATTTGGATGATTGTAATCAAATGTCTGCCAAGCTGGAGAGTCAGCTGGGTGTCTCATGATACCATCATGTATGCGCTCATATGCATGCCATGCCATATTGGATGCAATTTTAGTTGTCATGAACAATCTTTGAAGCCTTGGCTTCAAAGGAAAATGCCAAAATGACTTGTTTGACACTTTGTTTTTCTTTTTTGTCTTCGTAGAGTATTCAACGCTTGAAACATCACCTTCCAGAACTTTCCACCGAGACTCACCGCAAGTATCACAAAGTGTTTTGCTTTCATTTACACCCCAATATATCATGCAATCATTTATGCATGAGTCTATCTTTTGGTAATGAAGTCCTAAATCTCTCAATATTTTTCTTGTTTCATAATAATTTTTTGGAAGTTGGACTCCATCTGGAAAAGATTCTCTAAGTAAATCTAGCATCATACAAAATGACCTATCACTCCAAAGGCCCAAGGCACTTTATTTGATGCATGCGAACAAGGAAAGAGAGTTTCGAGAACTTTTTGCATCCGTGATACGCCTCTGTTCGGCGTCATTAAGAAGCCTCTGTAACTTTTCGCCTTCTTCATTTGGTCTCTCGCCCACGATATTAGAATTAAATTGCATATCGTTATCGTCACCAAACATAGGAAATTGATCATAAATCAACTCACGCATATTATCGACGCACTGCACCACCGCTATATGCGTCAAGTAAGGGCACCGTGTTCGAAATTGACTCACCATGGAACACCCATTTAGTATAGCCTTTCGTAAAACCTCTTGTAATTAGATGTGCTTTGACAATTTTTAGTTCTCTACATATGCCATTTTTACACTCTTTACAAGGACACAATATCAATCCATCATTTGAATTCGAAAATGCAAAGTTCAAAAGTATTGCACCTAGCTTGTAGGCATCCATTAACCTTGGTAATTCCATCCAACTCCTATCTCGTATCCATACTCTGGGACTGACAATAACATATTAATTTAAAAATATAAACATTAAAGAAAGCAAATCAAGAGAGTTAGAAGGAGAAAAAGCAGAGATGACAATCGTAGACATTACAAAAGAACACATAATAAATCCTTTTGTTTTATCTGACCTTTGTCAGACCAACATGACAATCATAACAATTTAACCTCATAACTCGTTACAAGTATATAACCTAGCCACTAACTTACTGCCCATAATTTTATTCCACATAATTGCAAGATATTGCACATTAAACTCATAAAATCTTAAAACACTGAACTAAAAACCAAAATGCAAAAAACTTGGCTATATGTAACAAAGATCACATCAACATGACAATCATAACACTTTAACCTTAGAACTCCATACAAGTATATAAACCTAGCCAATAACTTACTGAAAATTCGTAACATACTTGCAACCTTATTATTCTTTTCTTTATATAAAGTAAACAAAAATGTAGCAATAAAAGAAAGAATTCGATAAGAAATCGCCATTCTCCTGACTGAAAATCACAAAGATCAAGAAAGGGAGCACACAGCTGATGAGACTCAAATTCAGGGACTCGATTTGAATTTTGAGATTAAAACCCGTTTAAATTAAAACCGGGATCCTCAAGCTCTTGACAAAGATCCGAGGGACACTTCCGGTCTGGCAAAGCAAGATTAGTGCTGTTTTGGATTTTAAGGTTTTAATTTGTTTGAGTTTTAATTAATAAGAAAACAAGTCACCCTGAAAAATGAATCCAACAGCAAAAATAGGCCGCGACAAGCGAAACAGCAAGTGACACTAAACAATTCAAGGACAGCTACTGCGACAATAGAACCGAGCTAGCAGCAATAATTAAAGACGAGGTTCAAGTCAACGGAGCCGTAATCGCCCTCCGAGGAGTCCTTTAATCAATTAACTTATCTTATGTGTAATCCTAGTTCACTTAAACAAGAAAGAAAATCCAAATTTTACAGGTAATATTTTTTACCGAGAAATTACCAATCAACTAAAAATTAATGGAACTATACTTACCTGAAGGCGATAAGATTTTTCACTACCCGCCTTCATCAAAAACCATAAGGAAACATATTAAAAATAACATATCAATCTTCAATAAAGAGTTGAGGCAGCATTCAAGATTTTATTTCTAATAAAACAAAATCTACATTGATCAGTTATTGGTACAAAATTAAACAAATAAAAAGGTTATACAAGCACTAAACACAGAGACAAAAACGGGGCTGTAATATTGACATGTTCTCTGTGGAGACAAGAGAAAATATTTCTCTCAAAGTTCTCCTCCTTATCTCCGATTACGAAAGAACACATAATAAATCCTTTTGTTTTATCTGACCTTTGTCAGACCAACATGACAATCATAACAATTTAACCTCATAACTCGTTACAAGTATATAACCTAGCCACTAACTTACTGCCCATAATTTTATTCCACATAATTGCAAGATATTGCACATTAAACTCATAAAATCTTAAAACATTGAACTAAAAACCAAAATGCAAAAAACTTGGCTATATGTAACAAAGATCACATCAACATGACAATCATAACACTTTAACCTTAGAACTCCATACAAGTATATAAACCTAGCCAATAACTTACCGCAAATTCGTAACATACTTGCAACCTTATTATTCTTTTCTATAATTAAAGTAAACAAAAATGTAGCAATAAAAGAAAGAATTCGATAAGAAATCGCCATTTTCCGACCGAAAATCACAAAGATCAAGAAAGGGAGCACACGGTGATGAGACTCAAATTCGGGGACTCGATTTGAATTTTGAGATTAAAACCCGTTTAAATTAAAACCGGATCCTCAAGCTCTTGACAAAGATCCGAGGACACTTCCGGTCCCGGCAACAAGATTAGTGTCGTTTTGGATTTTAAGGTTTTAATTTGTTTGAGTTTTAATTAATAAGAAAACAAGTCACCCGAAAATGAATCCAACAAAGAAAATAGGCAATGCAAGCGAAACAAATAAGTAACACTAAACAATTCAAGGACACTCTGCGACAATAGAACCGAGCTAGCGGAATAATTAAAGACGAGGTTCAAGTCAACGGAGCCGTAATCGCCCTCCGAGGAGTCCTTTAATCAATTAACTTATCTTATGTGTAATCCTAGTTCACTTAAACAGAAAGAAATTCCAAATTTTACAGGTAATATTTTTTTATTGAGAAATTCTTGAATCAACTAAAAATTACTGGAACTATACTTACCCATAAGGCGATACGATTTTTCACTACCCGCCTTCATCAAAACCATAAGGAAACATATTAAAAATAACATATCAATCTTCAATATTGAGTTGAGGCAGCATTCGAGATTTTGTTTCTAATAAAACAAAATCTACATTGATCAGTTATTGGTACAAAATTAAACAAATAAAAAGGTTATACAAGCACTAAACACGAGACAAAAACGGGCTGTAATATTGACATATTCTCTGTGGAGACAAGAGAAAATATTTCTCTCAAAGTTCTCCTCCTTATCTCCGATTACAAAAGAACACATAATAAATCTAACACAAAAACTTACCTTAGAAGATTCAGTCATCCAGTGATGGCGCGAGCTCGAATCCGTAAGCGTCAGCAACGACTAAGGGACCGAGTTCAAAGATGAATGAACATACGCGCAAAATCGAAGGCCAACCTTGTAATACCCAGTAATTATCATTCAGTAATTATCACTCAGTAATTATCATTCAGTATTTATCATTCAGTAATTGGTACTCAGTAATTTCATTATTGATCATTTATCACTCAGATTCAGTCATGGTATTCATCATTCAGAGTAATTGTATCATGTATCAATCGTCATTCATCACTAATCTGATTGGAGTTTCGTGCCGTGTTTATCATCATTGTCATTTTCGTTGCAAGCTGTGCTTGAGGGTAGCGCACGCTACATACTCCTTTTAGCGTACGCTAATTGGGTATAGGTAGCGCACGCTACCGCTCAGCTTTAGCGCACGCTAAGGCTACCTTGGCTGCAGTCCAGAAGGTACTGGACTGCAGGTGAGAATATTTGTAGCGCACGCTACGAGTGGTGAGTAGCGCGCGCTAACGGGTTGTAGTAGCGCACGCTATATGTGTGGAGTAGCGCGCGCTAGGGGCGGATCAGGTTGAGTCCAGTGGCTAATGGACTGCACCGGATTAATTCATAGCGCACGCTATGAGTTATATTTAGCGTACGCAATCAATATTATAGCGCACGCTAATCGGTTGTTGTAGCGCACGCTATCGAGGTTAGATCAGAGGGCAGACGGTTTTCTGGACTCCAGTACTGGGCGTCGAATACTTCGCTAGCGCACGCTAACAATGGATATTAGCGCACGCTACTAATATGGTCGTAGCGCACGCTACAAATAGGTACGTAGCGCGCGCTACCGTGTTCGGACAGGGGGTACTGGACTACCCAAATTGCACGTTAGCGACGCTATGCACAAGGGCTAGCGCACGCTAACATGGACTGAGTATAAATTGGACAGTTTAGTCAGAGTTCGTCATTTTCCATCTCATTTCATTCCTTCGGTAGTTTTGGGCGATTTCGAGCGATTCGGAGAGGATTCTTCGAGGTGTAATCATCAATCATCATCTTCAAGCTCATCTTTCGGATTGATCATCATTTCATCATCTTCATCACATCGAATCAAAGGTATTAAACTCTTGGATCTAGAATTTCGGATTTTTGGGTTTTCCTTCCGATTTCTTCGTGTAAGCTTGGATTATCATTGGAATATGTTAGTTATGGATTATCTAACTTGGATAAATATATTCCTACGGATTTTAAACGGTTATTTTCGGAATTATTCCAAGAACCCTTGGGGTTGACTTCGGTTAATTGGGGATTTTCCGATTGATGTTGTTGTAATCATGAGTTATGGATTCCTAATGGATTATTGATATCCTTGAAAGTGTTTTGATGGTTTGAAATACTCATCTTGGAGTTGGTTTCGATTCATTCGAACTCGGATATCGTTGTGTCGATGTTTGAGTCGTTTATGATCGTATTTGATTCATGTATTGATCGGTTGTTGGTAACTATTATTGTTCAAGGTTGTTCGAGCGACCGATATTTCATTTAGGACGTTGTTCGTGGACGGACATTCATCATCGGTATTGAGTAAGTTAATTCTTACTCGGTTAAAAGGATATTCATTCCTTTTGTCGTTGTTCATTCATAATCATAACTCATTCATCATTGTATTAATCGTATCAAAACTCGTCATTGTCAATTAATCACCTCAGTCATAAGGAACGACGGTTCCGATCATTTCATTGAGCTATCATTCATTTCACCATCATTCAACCTTGGTGAGTCATTATTCATTTTCATTGTCACTTTTGTCATATTGTGGCATTCCGGGTCATACTGGCGTGCCGGTTGGTATGTGTAGGATTTTCATGTCGGGCACATTATAGTCGTGTGTTGGTTGGTGGCCTCACATTGGATCGCACACGAGTCGATTGCTCGTGAGACCGATTAGGTACAAGACCACGCGTGTTTGATCGTTGGTGGCTTGTGCACGGACACATTTCCATCCCGGGCGTAGTGTGGCGCCATTCCTTTGAGCCGCATCGATTAGTCGATTCATATAGCATGTTTGATTGCGTATGTTTTGACGAATAATTCATAATTTCGGATATATCATGATTGTGTATTTTCAACCCTTGAGGATTGTTGTTCTGTAATCGATTTCCCGTTGGGGATGCTGCTGTGTCATGGCAAGGCTAAGGCACGGGAGAGCACGGTGACGGCGAGAGTCCCAGTGATACTAGTAGGCGCCCCACTGCTCGATCATTTATTCATCATTTGTGTTCCTTTATTTATTCCATTGCAGACATTCCGTTTGAGTGCTCATTTCATTCGTGTTGTGTATTTTATCGTCATATAAAATACACATGTATTCTATTTTATCCTGGGTGTGTTGTATAAAACTCCTCGTCGGAGTAATTGATGTTGTAATGTGGTTCGGTACTACATTTACTGTAATTCATTCATTTTCATTCGCCCGTGGGTCCCAGTCGGGGTCCACGGACCGTAATATCCGCCTAGTTTGGGGTGTTACGAGTTGGTATCGGAGAGTGGTTTTGAATACTACCCTCCAAGTCATGTCTCATTTGAAATCATCGTCATCGACTAGTATCATTGGACTTTCGCGCCACGTGTGACTGCGGCAAAAGCCGAGCCAATCAGACCAAGAACTGTAAGATTTCTAATGCCATGGTATAATTTCTGGCATTAATCATTCATTCATAATTCATCAGTTAACAATCCTCATTCATCAATTTCAATTGTAATCAAGTCGATAATGTTAACTCATTAATCACTCAATTCATTTCATTACTCAGTTGTTGATCTTGAAGATCATATCATCAGTCTTGTTAAATTGTTCAAGATAATCATTTCAGTAATTTCATCAGAAACCATGTCACGTCAACTAATCATTCATGTAATCGCTGTATTTGAGCGTGTATGCTCATTTTCATCATTTCATAATATAATCATAATGTGATACTCATGCGAGATATATAATCATCATATGACTTTCCACTTCAGCATGGAAGGGGCTGGCAGAGGACGTGGAGGACGAGGCCGTGGAGCGGGCCGAATCCCGAGAACTCGTGCGAATACACGTGCAAATGCCAGGAATAATGCTAACTCATCGAAAGCTGATGCTGCCACTCACTCACACGGACGCGATCATTCACTATCGGGAGTCGCACCGGACACGGCTCGCCGCAGGGTGTCCGGGTTGACCCACTCGCATTTATGCAGTGGCATGATGGCCCAAATGACCCGGATGGCTCGGTTGATGGAGACGATGCATAACTCCGTCAATCAAAATCAGCAGGCTCCTCCGCCGCCACCTCGAGGCAAGAGAGGGGTGTAAGCAATATCATTAGCGATATCTCGCCAAATGACCACCTACTTTTGAGGGCTCATCCGAGCCATGGATATTGTTCACCGGCTTGAGCATTTTGAGAAGTTATTTGCTATGGTGGATTGCCCCGAAGGGCATAAAGTTTCGATGCGGCTTACTATCTCGGTAAGAGCGCTCATTCATGGTGGTTATCGTTGAGGCCCACGGAACATGTACTTGGGATCGATTCAAGACTCTCATGATGGAGAGATACTATCCGGCCCCACTCGGGAGGCCAAGTTGTCGGAATTACTCACTCCCGACCTTTCGGCGGATGATGACGTTCTCGCCATCGCCGAAAAATTTCAGAACTTCTTCCGTTCGCCTCATCTATCATTCACTTAAGCGGACAAGATCAAGTATTTCAGAAGAGGTCAAAACCCCGTATGAGACTTGATTACTTAATCATAACTGTGCCACTGCCGAGTTCATTGAGAAGGCTCTTACTTACGAGCTTACGGCTAAGGAAATTGCTAAGCAAAGAACCTTCGTCTCGCTAGCAAGAAGTCCAAGAACCGTGAATCACCGACGGAGTCGTGCCACTTTCAAGAAACCGCGGCGGGCTCTACTTTTTCTCGAGCGACCTCCTGGCGTCTAAACCCGCGGAATCTCGCCGCGAGTGGCCGATTCGGCCATCACTGCTTTAACCGTGAGGAACAGGTCATTTCAGCACCAAGTGTCCAAGGATCATCACGTGCCACAATCCGTGGGATTGCCGGGCATAGGGCCTGCTTTTGCCGTAGGGACTCTAAACCCACTCCGGCGTCATCTCAAGCCCCAGGTCATTCAGGAGTGCAGAATCAGGCCACTCACTCAGCGTCGTTCAAGACGACAGGAGCTAAAGGCGGAGCCAAGAGCTATCAGACGGGAGCATCCGGTTCGGGGGCCGGCAAGCCCCGAATTTATGAGATGAAGAAGACCGATGATCCCGAGGCCCGGATGATCTCAGGTACACTCGATATTCTATCTCAACCTGTGTGTACCCTTTTTGATACTGGTGCATCTCATTCATTCATTTCCGAGTCATGTTTGAGTAGACTACGTCTGGGTAGTGCTACTAGTTGTGAGCCATATGTCATTGGCCTACCTGATGGTAGACGCATTATCGGTAACCGTGAGATTCAGAATTGTCCGATTCGGGCCATGGTCGTATGGCGCCGGACCTAATCGTAGTAGATTTACCGAGGGACGACATCATCTTGGGTATTGATTGGATGGATCGTCATGATGCCATCATTAGTGTCCGAAAGCGTTTGGTCACTATCATTTCGCAACGATGGAGTTGAATATGTGTTTCGTGGAGGTAATCCTACTGCTCGCAAAGTCATTAATTTGATGAAAGCGGTAAGATTACTCAATCGGGGATGTGTCGGTTATTGGTGCTTTATGGCCAAAACCGAGAAATCATCGATAATGTTAACGGATATTCCGGTGGTGAGGGAATATGCCGATGTTTTTCCGCAGACGAGTTACGGTTTGCCTCCACGAGAGGGATGTGGAATTCACGATTGAGTTGGAGCACAGTACGTCCCCGATATCGAAGGCACCGTCCGGATGGCCCCGACCGAAATGCAAGAATTAAAGAACCAACTTGAGGAGTTGTTCGAGAAAGGTTATATCCGACCGAGTGCGTCCCGTGGGGAGCACCGGTGTTGTTTGTCAAGAAGAAGGATGGTTCATTCCGCTTATGTATTGATTATCGGGAGTTGAACAGGTGACGATCAAGAATAAGTATCCCTTACCCGTATTGACGATCTCTTAGATCAACTTCAGGAGCTTCGATTTTCCAAGATCGACTTAAGATCTGGATATCATCAGTTGCGGATTCGAGAGTCGGATATCGCGAGGACAACGTTTCGAACACGCTATGGTCACTATGAGTTTGTGGTTATGCCGTTTGGATTGACTAATGCACCTGCGGTATTCATGGAGTTAATGAATCGGGTCTTCATCGACTTTTTGGATCGGTTTGTTGTTGTCTTCATCGATGACATTTTGATTTATTCTCGTGACCGGGAGGAACACGAGTTTCACCTTCATCAAGTGCTCGACGTGTTGAGACGAGAACAACTTTATGGGAAGTTTTCTAAATGTGAGTTACGGATGTCCGAAGTGACTTTTCTCGGACATGTAATTTCATCGACGGAGTTCGTGTCGATCCTCGAAGACGGAGGCTATTCGAGATTGGCTACCTCCAAAGAACGTTAAGGAAATCCGAAGTTTCCTCGGATTAGCGGGTTATTATCGGCGATTTGTAGAGGGATTTTCTCGAATCGCTCAACCCTTAACGAACCTTTGCGGAAGGATAAGAAATACACGTGGTCCGACGCGTGTCAACGGAGTTTTGAGGAACTCAAGAGTCGGTTAATGTCAAGACTGTACTTTCCTTGCCGCAGGGGACGGAAGGATTTGTGGTCTATAGTGATGCGTCCGGACAGGTCTCGGATGTGTGCTCATGCAGAACGGGAAAGTTATTGCCTATGCTTCACGGCAATTGAGGCCTTACGAGGTTAATTATCCGACCCACGACCTGGAGTTAGCGGTAGTGGTGTTCGCTTTGAAGATTTGGCGTCATTATCTTTATGGCGTTACTCGCCGATATTCACCGATCATAAGAGCTTAAAGTATATATTTACTCGAAGGAGTTAAATATGCGCGAGAGACGGTGGTTGGAATTAATCAAAGATTATGATATCGAGATCCTTTACCACCCGGGCAAGGCGAATGTTGTCGCCGACGCCTTGAGTCGTAAGTCCGTTCAGGAGCAGATGCTTGCCCGTTTAATGATTCGAAGGAGCTTGGCAGGAATTCCTTAGATCCGAGATCGAGGTCCGGCTTCACGAGTTCGGGGCTTTGTATGTTTGAGATTTCATCGTCACTCGAGGAGGAAATCCGAGAGAATCAGGGTTCGGACCCATCATTGTTGCGCATCCGAGAGGATGTGGCTCAGGGGAAAGCCCCTGGATTTGTGGTCCACGAGGATGGACTTTTGAGGTTTAAGAATCGGTTGTGCGTACCGGCGAATGACGAGTTGAAAAACTCGATTTTGAAGGAAGCTCATGCTACCCCTTATTCTGTGCATCCGGGGTCTAGTAAGATGTACAAGGACTTGAAACAAAATTACTGGTGGAGTAATATGAAGCGAGAAGTCGCAGAATTTGTTTCGAGATGCTTAACCTTTCAACAAGTTAAGATTGAACATCAGCGACCGGCGGGTATGCTGAAACCTCTTCCTATTCCCGAGTGGAAGTGGGAAGACATTTCTATGGATTTCATCACGAGTTTGCCGACGAGTCGTCAGGCATGAACACGATCTGGGTGATCGTGGACCGCTTAACCAAATCAGCTCATTTCCTTGAGATCAAGGATACGTGGGGTCCCGAGAGACTTGCCAGTTGTTCATTAAAGAGATAGTCAGACTGCACGGTACTCCTAAAAGTATCGTTTCCGATCGTGACGGACGGTTTGTGTCGCACTTTGGAAATCGATTCATCGCGCTATGGGAACTCGGCTTAATCTCGCATCGCTTTTCATCCTCGGTCCGACGGGCAATCGAGAGGACCATTCGGACATTAGAGGACATGTTGAGGGCATGCGTCCTCGATTGGAAAGACGATTGGGAAGCCCAACTACCATTGATCGAGTTCACGTATAATAACAGTTGGCATGCTTCGATCAAGATGGCACCTTACGAGGCCTTGTATGGTCGTCGTTGTCGATCTCCGTTGTGTTGGGACGACTTATCGAATCATTGGGCACCGAGCCCGATATGCTTATAGCCGCCCGTGAGAAGGTAGCTTTGATCGAGTCGCTTGTTTGTTGTTTCAGTCGGCAAATCATATGCGTATAACCGCTGCCGACCATTATAGTTCGAGGCTGGTGACCACGTGTTGGTCAAGGTATCCCCGAGTCGTGGTATCTTCCGTTTTGGGAAGAGAGGGAAGTTGAGTCCGAGATTCATTGGACCGTTTGAGATTTTGGATCGAGTAGGCGAGTTAGCTTATCGATTGGCTTTACCTCCGGCGTTGAGCCGAATTCATAATGTGTTTCATGTCTCCCAGTTGCGGAAGTAAGTTGCCGACCCGAGTCACATACTTCAGTTTGACGAAATCGAGATCGCCGACGATCATTCATATGAGGAGCGTCCTATACGAGTTTTAGAGCGGCGAATCAAGCAGTTGAGGAATAAGACGATTCCTTTGGTTAAAATTCAGTGGTCTAGACACGGAGTCGAAGAGGCTACTTGGGAAACTGAGGATAGTATGCGGGAGAGTTATCCCGAGTTGTTTGACCCTTAGTTTTGGGGACGAAACTCTTTTAAGGGGGGGTGTATGTAATACCCAGTAATTATCATTCAGTAATTATCACTCAGTAATTATCATTCAGTATTTATCATTCAGTAATTGGTACTCAGTAATTTCATTATTGATCATTTATCACTCAGATTCAGTCATGGTATTCATCATTCAGAGTAATTGTATCGTGTATCAATCGTCATTCATCACTAATCTGATTGGAGTTTCGTGCCGTGTTTATCATCATTGTCATTTTCGTTGCAAGCTGTGCTTGAGGGTAGCGCACGCTACATACTCCTTTTAGCGTACGCTAATTGGGTATAGGTAGCGCACGCTACCGCTCAGCTTTAGCGCACGCTAAGGCTACCTTGGCTGCAGTCCAGAAGGTACTGGACTGCAGGTGAGAATATTTGTAGCGCACACTACGAGTGGTGAGTAGCGCGCGCTAACGGGTTGTAGTAGCGCACGCTATATGTGTGGAGTAGACCGCGCTAGGGGCGGATCAGGTTGAGTCCAGTGGCTACTGGACTGCACCGGATTAATTCATAGCGCACGCTATGAGTTATATTTAGCGTACGCAATCAATATTATAGCGCACGCTAATCGGTTGTTGTAGCGCACGCTATCGAGGTTAGATCAGAGGGCAGACGGTTTTCTGGACTCCAGTACTGGGCGTCGAATACTTCGCTAGCGCACGCTAACAATGGATATTAGCGCACGCTAGTAATATGGCCGTAGCGCACGCTACAAATAGGTACGTAGCGCGCGCTACCGTGTTCGGACAGGGGGTACTGGACTACCCAAATTGCACGTTAGCGCACGCTATGCACAAGGGCTAGCGCACGCTAACATGGACTGAGTATAAATTGGACAGTTTAGTCAGAGTTCGTCATTTTCCATCTCATTTCATTCCTTCGGTAGTTTTGGGCGATTTCGAGCGATTCGGAGAGGATTCTTCGAGGTGTAATCATCAATCATCATCTTCAAGCTCATCTTTCGGATTGATCATCATTTCATCATCTTCATCACATCGAATCAAAGGTATTAAACTCTTGGATCTAGAATTTCGGATTTTTGGGTTTTCCTTCCGATTTCTTCGTGTAAGCTTGGATTATCATTGGAATATGTTAGTTATGGATTATCTAACTTGGATAAATATATTCCTACGGATTTTAAACGGTTATTTTCGGAATTATTCCAAGAACCCTTGGGGTTGACTTCGGTTAATTGGGGATTTTCCGATTGATGTTGTTGTAATCATGAGTTATGGATTCCTAATGGATTATTGATATCCTTGAAAGTGTTTTGATGGTTTGAAATACTCATCTTGGAGTTGGTTTCGATTCATTCGAACTCGGATATCGTTGTGTCGATGTTTTGAGTCGTTTATGATCGTATTTGATTCATGTATTGATCGGTTGTTGGTAACTATTATTGTTCAAGGTTGTTCGAGCGACCGATATTTCATTTAGGACGTTGTTCGTGGACGGACATTCATCATCGGTATTGAGTAAGTTAATTCTTACTCGGTTAAAAGGATATTCATTCCTTTTGTCGTTGTTCATTCATAATCATAACTCATTCATCATTGTATTAATCGTATCAAAACTCGTCATTGTCAATTAATCACCTCAGTCATAAGGAACGACGGTTCCGATCATTTCATTGAGCTATCATTCATTTCACCATCATTCAACCTTGGTGAGTCATTATTCATTTTCATTGTCACTTTTGTCATATTGTGGCATTCCGGGTCATACTGGCGTGCCGGTTGGTATGTGTAGGATTTTCATGTCGGGCACATTATAGTCGTGTGTTGGTTGGTGGCCTCACATTGGATCGTGCACACGAGTCGATTGCTCGTGAGAC
Source organism: Orobanche coerulescens (assembly GCA_033398695.1). Taxonomy (NCBI): domain Eukaryota; kingdom Viridiplantae; phylum Streptophyta; class Magnoliopsida; order Lamiales; family Orobanchaceae; genus Orobanche; species Orobanche coerulescens. The sequence goes on along the minus strand of CM065809.1, from coordinate 59,511,325 downwards.
CGATTAGGTACAAGACCACGCGTGTTTGATCGTTGGTGGCTTGTGCACTGAATCTTTTCCATCCCGTTCGTAGTGTGGAGCCATTACTTTGAGAAGTTTTGATTAGTCGATTCATATAGCATGTTTGATTGCGTATGTTTTGACAGAATAATTCATAATTTCAGATATATCATGATTGTGTATTTTCAACCCTTGAGGATTGTTGTTCTGTGTAACTGACCCCGTTGGGGGATGCTGTTTTTCAGGTCATGGCAAGGCTAAGGCACGGGGAGAGCACGGTGACGGCGAGAGTCCCAGTGATACTAGTAGGGGCCCCGATCTGTTCAGTCATTTATTCAGTCATTTGTGTTCCTTTATTTATTCCGCTGCAGACATTCCGTTTGAGTGCTCATTTCATTCAGTGTTGTGTATTTTATCGTCATATAAAATACACATGTATTCTATTTTATCCTGGGTGTGTTGTATAAAACTCCTCGTCGGAGTAATTGATGTTGTAATGTGGTTCGGTACTACATTTACCTGTGTAATTCATTCATTTTCATTCGCCTGGTGGGTCCCAGTCGGGGGTCCACGGCACTGTAATATCCGCCTAGTTTGTGGTGTTACAAACCTAAGAAGAAATGATTCTTGAGATCGAAAAATTTTCATAGGTAAGGAGAGATGAAGATATTCGACTGGATGGAGGCGGAGCAGATTAGATTCATTAAGCGGTACAAATTAGGTTAAGAGAGAAGCGGTGTAGAAAGTAAAATATTAAAAGCGTCACATAATATAAATATAAAATTAATAAAACATTAAAATGTCATTACATGTACATATAGCAACACTTGTTTAAAGTGTCAAAAAAAAAGTGTCACTATAAGGGTATTTTTCTAGTAGTGACTCAAAAAACGATGCAACGATAATCAAACTCATCGGGGTATTCTAACGAATACGTAGCAACCACACAATCCTTTGATAATATCCAATCCCGAATATATCGAAACTAACTCCAAAATGAGTATGTCAAACCATCAGAACACTTTCAATGATAACAATAACCCTATAAGAATCCATAATTCGAGTTAACGACAACATCTAATCGAAAACCCCAAAAATATCAAAGTCAACCCCAAATTGTTCTTGAATCAAACCCCAAACAATTCATGAAATCCGAAATATGCCATTAAATCCGTAGAAATACATTTATCCAAGGTAGATAATCCATATCTAACATATTCCAACAATAATCCAAGCTCATACGAAGAAATCGGAAGGAAAACCCTAAATATCCGAAATTCTAGATTCAATAAATCATTACCTTTGATTTGATGTATTGGAGATGGTGAAGTGACGATTAATTCAAATCAAAGACTTGAAGATGATGATAGGTGATAGCAGCTCGAAGAACACTATCCAAATCTTCCAAAATCTCCCGGAATCGCCCAAAAACGAAGTGAGAAATGAAAATGACGAAGTAAGGGCTGGACTGTCCTATTTATAGAAATCCCAGTTTAGCGCGCGCTAGCCCCAGTTCTTAGCGTACGCTAACGGGTGTTTTGGGTAGTCCAGTACCCACTGTCCGAAAATGGTAGCGCGCGTTACGTACCTTTTTGTAGCATGCGCTACGGCTTTGCACTTAGCGTGCGCTAACCCCAAAATATTAGCGTGTGATAACGTATTATCTGATGCCCAGTACTGGAGTCCAGAACCTTCTGTCCTATGATCTGATCGCAGTAACGTGTGCTACAATCAATATTTAGCGTGCGCTACTACGCCGTTTGCGTACGCTAAAAACCACCCATAGCGTGCGCTATGAATTAATCCAATGCAGTCCAGTAGCCACTTGACTCAACCTGATCCGACCTTAGCGCGCACTACACCGACTTCATAGCGTGCGCTACTCCGGCCTACTAACGCACGCTACCCGTACTCAATTAGCGCACGCTAAAGAGAGTACGTAGCGTGCGCTACTCCTCACACACAGCACACTATGAGAATGACAACGATGATAAACACCGCACGATTCTCCAACTAGATTGATGATGAATGACAATTGATACACGATACAATTACATTCGAACGGTGAATACAATGAGTGAAAATGAATGATGAATGACCATTAATGAGTGAAAATTACTGAGTGACAATTACAGAATGATAAGTACTGAATGATAATCACTGAATTACAATCGGGTATTACATACACCCCCCTTAAAAGAGCTTCGTCCCCGAAACTAAGGGTCAAACAACTCGGGATAACTTTCCCGCATGCTATCCTCGGTTTCCCAAGTAGCCTCTTCGACTCCGTGTCTAGACCACTGAACTTTTACCAAAGGAATCATCTTGTTCCTCAACTGTTTGATTCGCCTCTCTAATACTCGAATAGGACGCTCCTCATATGAATGATCATCGGCGATCTCGATTTTGTCAAACTGAAGTATGTGGCTCGGGTCGGCAACATTCTTCCGTAACTGAGATACGTGAAACACATTATGAATTCTGCTCAACGCCGGAGGTAGGGCCAATCGATAAGCTAACTCGCCTACTCGATCCAAAATCTCAAACGGTCCAATGAATCTCGGACTCAAGTTTCCCCTCTTCCCAAAACGGAAGATACCACGACTCGGGGATACCTTGACCAAAACACGGTCACCTGTCTCGAACTCTAATGGTCGACGACAATTAACTGTATAAGATTTCTGCCAACTCTGAGCGGTCAACAAATGACTCCTGATCAAAGCTACCTTCTCACGAGCGGCTATAAGCATATCGGGTTCGGTGCCGATTGATTCTGATAAGTCATCCCAACATAAAGGAGATCGACAACGAGTTAAGGGCTAAGGGCTGGAAGATCGAAAACGAAACTAATTTCCCGAACTGAAGGGAATTACGAAGGAGCCTGAATGTTCGCCAATCACGGAACGAGGTCAATATAAACCGAACAATCAAACGATCAAACCACAACGATCGAGACAACAAAGATCGAAGAATCATGTTCGAATCACAAAGAACAATAAAGTTCAAACAACAACTCCCAGGATGATCTGGTGAGAACTACAAGACATGCATTGCCGAAGATCCGCAGGAAAGGGAATAGCGATTGAAAAGTCACAACGACAACGAGTTACCACACTCGTTCGATCAACAAAAGCAAGGAGCAGGACAAGCTCAGAAATGTCAACGAACATAAATGAGTCGACAGAGTCGAAAACACAAGAGTTCCAAAGCCGATCCACTTCGAATAAAAGAACTAGTAGAACCAGATGATGTCACTCCCAAACAAGGTTCACAAGAATCGAACTGAACCCGAAAAAGTAACATCGATAACCAGATCGACCCACAACAAGATCACAGCTCGTTCGGACGATGAAACCGAAATATAGAACAAGTTCATAAAGTACCAACGATCACGAGCGAATCGACAGACTGGAGAAAGAGAAAATACAGAAGTCTAAAAACAACACGGGTACTACATTCGACCTCTTATAAAGGAAGGTGACGACACAACAAGCAACCGACTGAAACATCCTTCAAAGGCCTCTCAAAGCCGATTCTGATATCTGTGCTGAAGCGCGAACTCCGAAAGTCTCGGTAGCCAATTCACAAACTGAATTCGGTGTCCCTCGAGTCCACACTTGAAATGTGTCATCGACGAGAAAGACAATTTACACGTGCATGCCCCGGCACATCACGATTGAAACGTCTCGGCTCGGCATACCGAAAATATAAATGCTCGATACAATGGATCAAAACACCGCAAAACAACATACCGGAGATGCCAACTCAGCACAACATATCAACGCATACAAAAATCACAACAACAACGGCATCATTCGAAGATTACAACATCCCGAACGACAGCCATAACACAATCACAAACATCATGAAACAATCACCCATGTGTATAACGCATAAAAATCCAGGCTTTAACAACCCACACTAGTGCGACAATACGCAAATCGCCACGAGGCGATAAACAGTAAACACCAGTTCACACCTCTCACAGAGGGCCAACAAAACATATGCGTGGCGAACGACTCGACACTCACGCCACCAATTCAATCACAATTCGGGGTTGACACCGTAACGAAAGTTCGAAAACCATACACGCATTTCCGGTCCGCAAACAGGAATGATAGGTTTTTAAAAACGAGAACCACCTTTTGAAAACAGTTTGGAAACAACAGTTGATCTTGAGTATCATTTTACAAAAAGTAGTGCAAACACCATTATCGAGACTTTGAAAATCATCTTGCGTTTGAACAAAAATGAGGACACCTTTCCTTTAGTGAAAAACTTTCAAAAATATTCGACCCTTGGGTCTAAGCAACTGCATTTGGAAATATCTCAAAAATATTTTTGGTCCTCAACCGAAATTTTTTTTTGAAATGTATTGCGGCATTAGAAAACACCTTGAAAACACCGCAAGAAAATAATTCGTTTTAAAAGTACGTCTCGAATTTTAATTTTCTAAGATACTCAAGGTTTTCAAAAATAATTCAATGGGTTAGAATGCCCCAAAATTTTCAGGTAATTACAAGGAACAATATAGCGCCGTGGGTCCCGCTAGGAACCCACCGTGCTAAAAACCAATTACAAGAATGCCCAAAAGGTCGATGACGGTAGTACTTATCAAAACTCACAAAATCATTTGAAAACACCCAACTACCGTCAAAGCGGTCAAGGCCAACAACTCGGTTAAAGGAATCGATTTTGAAATAAAATTCATCGGTAAGATACCGAAAGCTATCACAAAGGAACTCACGCAATGAAAAAGAAATAGAGTCCAACATGCACAATCCAGCAACTACTCCTCACATGAATGAAATATGAGAGTCAAATAGTCACGTATCAAGAAATCAAAATCCATAAGAGGATTCCGTCACTTAGCAAATAAATCATAAAAATAGCTCGTGTCACACGAGGCACAACACAAAGAAGGGAGACTTACACCACAGTCGCACGAAGATGATGATCGCCCCACGATACTAATCACGACCAACAAACTCAGACGACGCGTCGCGACACGACTCAGTCAGATAAAATCCGACGAGACAAAAACTCGATAGACACCACTGACCCGACAGCCTAGGTTTCCACAACCTAATCTCCGATACCATTTATGTAACACCCCCAATCCACTCAGGGATATTACACGCCGTAGACCCTCTCCTCGAGGATCTACCAGGCTGATAACTAAAATCAAACATATAATCCTCGGCTTTAAGGCTAAAATGTCTCTGTTGACCGATTTGTTCTTTCAACATATACTTACATCTCAATTCAAATCACTTACCCACGCAGGGGTCAAAATACAATAAACTCCCGTACAACGGAAAAGATACTGCGGCGGAAAAGTAAATACATCTATACCAATTCGACGTCAACAGATACTCGTGTGATTTGTATCGTTATTCTTCCATCATCCTTCGTGCCGACCGTGCTATGCTCCAAAACCCGAATGCAAAATAGACATCCACCCCGAATACTCGGGGTTAGCAAACTCTACTGTTTTGCTAGTGCAAGTACAAGTGCAAAAATACGAGCCATACAATACAAGTTCCAAGAACAATAATAATCAGGAATCCTCACAGATCCAAACGTAAAGAAAAGTACTTCCCGAGGCAAGAGTTTTGGGTAAACATTTCCAAAACCGAAAGATCGCAAATAAGGGAAACAATTTACAAAACAGTTTAAAATGCCATCGAGAGTTTTAATAGAAAACAATTTAGGATTATCAAATCCTAATCTTTCCAAAATCAACAGGTCACAAATTTCAAAGGTTTTGTTTTCGCAATTAGAAAACCAACAAAGAATACACAAGGTTAAAACCCATGTCACGTGTCTTCGGCGGACATAACATCAATACAATATAATCACCCAAGATACGTAAACCTTGGTCACCAAAAATACAACATCAACTCGTGAATCCAGGGCTATACCATTGGATTCCCTTCGTGGCCCCGTCGGACCCTCCCAAGGTGAGTAGAATGCGTTTTCGAAATCATATACACCAATTCGTGAAGTTTTACTCGTGAATCCATGGCTATACCATTGGAATTCCCTCCGTGGCCCCGTCGAACCCTCCCGAGGTGAGCAAATACATTCACCAAACAAACAACCGCACTCGTGAATCCAGGGCTATACCATTGGAATTCCCTCCGTGATCCCGTCGGACCCTCCCGAGGTGAGCGAAATACATTCACACAATTAACATGTCACAACAAGGATATTCATACAATCCACCAAAGGCAACAAACACAAAGCACGACATAATCATCAAATCACAATGCACCAAAAATGAGATAATATATGCACACACGCGTTATCAAGCGCAACATCAACACCAAACATATCCATAGGATTCACATAGTCACTTACAACCCACACAATTTACAAAACACACGCGTTTTGAAAGTGAGCCTTTAACGAGGCTAGTCGAATCTTTTGAAAAACCCGTTTCAAACAAACACACACACATACCAAGACGATCACCAATCATCATATCCACAAAACAAGAAATGTATGGACACGGTACTTGCCTCGAAACCGGCACGCAAGTATTCCGACGAACACGGCTCAACCGGAAAGCTTCGAAACGCCCAATGCTATCGAAACGGAAGACGACGACGAACGAAAGGGTTCAACACGGTTTCTTCGCAAGAAACACGACCCTAACATCATACAATCAATAAATCATCGACCATACGAGGAAGAATAATCGTAGAACGCCCGAAAACCCCTCTAAGACATTTTACCGGACACCTTCAAGGCGTCGGTCAAGGACTCAACTCAAACAACGAGTCGATACGATCCAACCATGGAATAACAAGGGAAATGATATAATACATCTAAATAATCATCAATCCATCAAAATCCTAAGTTAAATCGGATTAAACGGACGAAATCGAACAAAATACCCAAAATCCCCAAAATCTCCCAAAAATGGGTTCTTAGAAGATTACCTTGAGTGATTCAAGTGTTAAGATCCGTAGAACACGCGTTAGATTGATTATCCGAGCCTCACAACCGAAAAGAAATGATGAAAATCGACCCCCGGATGAAGAACTCTCCCCCTCTATACTTCTCTCTCGCGACTCGGTGGAAAAAAAGGGAAAGAATGAGCTGTTCACGCTCAAAACCACATTTATAGTGCAACGCAGCAGAACCTATCGGCCGACCTATTGGCCGATAGGCCCAACCGATACCCATACGGGATGCCGGCAGTAGAGTCTATCGGCCCCCCCTATCGGCCGAAAGGCTACTGGAAGTGCTCGGCCAAAAACTGAAACGACCATAACTCTCTCGTCCGGACTCCGATTGACTCACCGTTTGAACCATTGGAAAGCTAACTCGATGTTCTATAATATTGCAAAGATTTATAATTTTTGGAGTTACCAAAAATTAATGGTGATCTAACAAAGACGAACTCCTACTTAGAAAAGTCGTTTAGAAATCCTGAATTCAACAAAACGACACCGAAACCTGAACCTGAATACGAACCGAAGATACGGTTACGAAGTACTCACAAAGACGAATCTAAGAGCTAGTAGGACACACAATTCCGACCACCCGAAGGCTCGAAATTCGACAACGGAAGGTAATTACCCCAAACTTTGGGAAATTACGAAAATGGCCCAAATGCCCGAAAATCACGATACGTGATCGAATAACCAAACCGAAGTTCACAACACGTCTAACAAAGTTAAACGGACTTGCGGAAACTCAAACAATAGCTAGTCGAGATTCGCAAGAATCGAACTCAAGTGCGGAAAAGTCGCTAAAAAGCACAGAACTCAACGAAACGACACCGAAACGAACTCGGATGTCAAAAAGTGTAGAATTAATCATTCTCAGAATGACGAAACGGACATGAGCGAGTCGTCAAAACAGACTTCCGCCGAAAAAAAAGAAATTACCGGAAATCGAAAATTGCGGATATTACATCTTCTACTGAACCCTCAAGTCAAAGGTCCACGTATACTATCACAACCTTTCGATTCGTCATCGACTCTCCGAGAGTGAATACCGTGTGACTGAATCGAGTATGAGTCGTGTTCGAGTATACTGGCCCCACCAATATACTTATCACTATGCTATCAAGACGTGCACACGTCCTAGCATCAGTTATACAAGTCATATTAAAACTTAATGCCCATTTTAAGTTTATTGACTTGCGAACAATTTACGTAAATAAACTTTAAACACTTCCAGTACATTTTCTCTTATCCCATAACGAGAATGGAATGTTCGATTTATTTACATGGACTTCACTTCAATGTTTACCAAGTCAAGAATGCAATTGAAATACAATAGACAGTGAATGAATCGTATTGCCTTTTTATTAATTATTCCATAATTACAAGTACAATGCCCCTACTCTCTCATCCCCTGAGTGGCATTCGAGGGCATATTCCTAACACCCAAGCCAGAGAGGATGTACTGATTCAGTTTTTTAAAGAATCAGACATAGTGTTGATCCTCCAGGATAATTGGTTCATGTCTCATTTTAAAACCAACATGGACCAATTCATCCATTCCATTATGTATAGTATTTTTGATGGCTCGTTTGGAAAAGAAGATGAGGAGGAAGAAGAGAGATAAATTAGGATTGAGGAGGTAGATGAACAAGAAGAAGTTATTGTTTTAGACGACGAAGAAGAAGAGTAGAAAGAGAGAAAAGAAGAAGAAAACATTTTAGTTGAAAAACAATCTGAGGAAGTTGAGAAAACAGAATAGTTAATTGATGAAGGAGAAGAAGGTGAAGAAGTCGAACAGGAAGATGATGAAGGAGAGAAGGATGATGATGAAGGAGAGAAAGATGATGAGAATGAAGGAGAAGATAAAAAGGATGAGAAAAAGGATGATGATAATAATGATGATGAGGAGGATGATGATAAGGATGAGGGAGGAGATCAAGGAGCTGAGAAAGAAAAAGAAAAAGATGAAGAATAAAAAGAAAAAGAAGAAGAGGAGAAGGAAAAGGAGCCAGAGAAAGAGCCGGAAGTAGAAGCTGCAGACAGGGCTGGGGCGCCTGCCCGGTATGCCAGCCTGGACGCCGAGTTGGCTGAGGACTCCAGATCAGGGACCCCAGAAAAGACCCCATCTGGAGTACCAGCTGCAGATAGGAGCCTGCAGTCAAGTGGCTCATTTGCTGAAGGCTCAGGCGAGCACTCTCCACCAGCTCAGATCTCACCTGCGGTGACTGAGCTGATAAGGCGAATAGTGAAGGATACCATTAGAGAGCTGCTTGCATCTCAGGTCACTCCTGACCTCCAATCCATCAATGCAAAAATTGACACTTTGCTGCAGAGAGAAGTACCTCAGCCTCCTCCCCCTACCAACAACAGAATGCCATTTGTCATGTCTGACTGGATGTGCAGGATAGAGCAGCAGTTGACTAATTTAGTTGATGCTGGCAAAAAGGGGGAAGATAGAATACAGGGGGAAGGAAGTACTCAAGGATAAATAAGGGAAGAGCTAAGATCAAAGAAGAGGCAAGATATTCTTCAAATTGAAGGAGGACCATCAAGTCTGAAAAGAAAGGAGATATCTGCCCCCAGCCAACCTGAAGAGCAGCCTGTTGAGAAGAAGAGAAGAACAAGAGAGAAAGAATAACAAAGATTCGAATGGGAAGGCAAACAGTTGTGGTATGTTGAAGAATTCTTACCAAGATAATTCATGACCAGTTGGGCGAATGCCGAGAAACAATTCACAGAGCAGTTCTACCTCTGGGAGATTCTCCAAGATAAAGAATGCTCGCCCCAACAATCATTCATCAACTACATGGATGCTATATGGCCTACTCTGTGGAAGATCATGCTTAAATATGCAGCCAAATGGCATGCTTATCCTATGAATCCTCCATTCAGAGCAGTGGAAGCGCCGACCCATTTGGATAATGAGCTTAACGAGCTAGAGCTTCAAGATGAAATTAGAAAGCTATGTGAAGAGCACAAGTTCTCTTCAAAAGAAGACCAAGACTTTGCTGCCCTAGTCATAAGGAGGAAATATGGTCTTGCACCAATCAAAAGTAGACCAATCGGTACAAAACTATTTAGACCTCCTAAGCAAACTGTTCGCAGAGGAAAGGGCAGATAGTTTTTGGATGTAATTGTAATTTTTGTAACTTTTAATTTTTTTGCATTTATTCCATTGAAGCCATGTACTTGTAATCAACAGAAAATTAATATATACATTCATTTGAATGAGAACTCCTAGTTGTCTCAAAACAAGACTGATTTTGAGTTTGTGTCTTGCACCTAAGTGCAGACTTGTACATTTGATTACTTGTTTAAGTTTTGCCATCATCAAAATAGGGGGAATTTGTTAGGAATACTTGTTAGATTTTGATGATGTCATAAATTCAAATGTTTATTACTTGGTAAAAATGTAAGGAAGAACCAAATGATTATCTTCCATAGGCCAAATTATGTTAAGTGTAAAACTTGGCAAAATGTAAAGAAGAACCAAATGAGTATCTTCTATAGGCCAAAAATAAGTTAGGCTGTAAACCGGCTAAGTACTAAAGATCAGCTGAGTCCATCAAAGAGGATCAGCCGAGTCAAGTCAGAGTAGTTCTGGTCAACAAAAATCATCAGGGATGTTTGACCAGACTGCAGTCAAGATACCTCAGACAAGTCATCTGGTCAAACAAGTCCTAAACAGTGAACATCAGAGAGGTCCAGACTATAGAGAAGTTAACTGCACATCAGCCTAGTCGAGATAAGCCAAGTACTCCAAGTCCACGTCAGCATGCGTTGAAAAGTCAAATATTACGGAAAGTCACACGCAACGTGAAGAGACAAATTGGAGTGATTCCCGCAAAAGAGATGAATTAAATAAGCTATCCAGACCCACCTTGAAGACTTTAATCCTATTATATTCAAAAGATTCGGCACCTCACATGCAGAGTCTTCACAACGATCGGAAGATAGACTAAAATATGGGAATCCTGCCTTGCAACAATCAGAAAAGAATAAACAAAGAAGCCTCCCTCCAACGGACTGATTTGTTACAGATTTGCAATGGCTATGAAGAAATGCTCATGGATCAATACATATATATATCCGAAGATTTGAAGTTGAGCAAATACAACGATTAAAAACGGTGCGAACATACCTTCAAGTGATCAAAGCATTCAAGCAATCTAAAAGCGAAATACAGCATCCTGAAAAGAGCGGTTCTAAAAAGTTCATACTTGAAGAAGCTCTTAGTTGGAGAAGACAAAAACTCTTGTCTATAATACTGAGTTCGGGGTACTTCACTAGTTGAAGTTAAGAGACTGTAAAGGCATCCAAGGATCGAGGATCAAGAGGTGCAAGGCAGTCAAGTGTTTTACAACGGCACGAATTTCCACTGGTTGGAAGCTGTTGTAGTTTGGTTGAATCACTGTAATATTTATCACTGGTTGAGAATTATAGTGAATTCATCTCCAACTGGTTTGGAGAAAAGTGGATTAGTAGAGGATTACCCCACCTCTGAGACCACTATAATTGCCTGCATTCTTTACTGTTTTATTGCATCATACCTTAACTGCTGCATTCATCATTAAGTGTTTCATTAGTTGTTTTGTATTCGTCATCATCTGATTTCCGCACGTATTAAGAACAAATGACTCCAAGTCATTTGTTTATTCATCAGCTGAGGAAACTTACTCTTTGTGAAAAAGAGTTTAAGAGTTTCAATAAGTCTATTCACCCCCCCCCCCCCCTCTAGACATATTCCTGGACGACTTGTGACCTACATAAGGTGCCATCTAAATCGAAGCATGCCAACTATTATTATACGTGAACTCGATCAATGGTAGTTAGGCCTCCCAATCGTCTTTCCAGTCGAGGACGCATGCCCTCAACATGTACTCCAATGTCTGAATAGTTCTCTCTGATTGTCCTTCGGACTGAGGATGGAAGGCGGTACTGAGATTAAGCTGAGTTCCCATAGCACGATGAACTGATTTAAAAAAATGAGACACAAATCGTCCGTCACAATCGGAAATGATACTTTTAAGAGTACCGTGTAGTCTCACTATATCTTTTATGAACAGTTGTGCAAGTCTCTCGGGACCCCACATATCTTTAATCTGAAGGAAATGAGCTGATTTAGTTAAGCGGTCTACAATCACCCAGATCGTATTCATGCCACGACTACTCGTCGGAAAACTCGTGATGAAATCCATAGAAATGTCTTCCCACTTCCATTCTGGAATAGGGAGAGGTTTCAGCATACCCGCCGGTCGCTGATGTTCAAGCTTGACTTGTTGACAGGTTAAGCATCTCAAAACAAATTCTGCGACTTCTCGCTTCATATTACTCCATCAGTAATTTTTTTTCAAGTCCTTGTACATCTTGCTAGACCCCGGATGAATAGAATAATGGGTAACATGAGCTTCTCTCAAAATCGAGTTTTTCAACTCGTCATTCGCCGGTACGCACAACCGATTCTTAAAACGCAAAAGTCCATCCTCGTGGATCACAAAGCCAGGGGCTTTCCCCTGAGCCACATCCTCACGGATGCGCAACAGTGATGGGTCTGAACCCTGATTCTCTCTGATTGCCACCTCAAGCGGCGATGAAATCTCTAACATGCAAAGTTGTCCTTGAACTCGCTGAAGCCAGACCTCGATCTCGGGTCTAAGGAATTCTTGCTGAAGCTCATTCTGAACTGTTAAACGAGCAAGCATCTGCGCCTGAATGGACTTACGACTCAAGGCGTCGGCGGCAACGTTCGCCTTGCCCGGGTGGTAAAATATATCAATAACATAATCTTTGATTAGTTCCAACTGTTGGGATTCCGAAAATAAAACGAAATACGCAGCGGAAATAAATACGAATCCCAAACAGGATCGATCAAGTAACGTATATACGAAAAAATAAATACAAAGATAAAGATTCATACCCTTGAAGCCTTTGAAATAAATCTTCGTAAAATGTAGACGATGATCACGATCCCGTCCCGAACACGAAATCCCTTCGTTCCAAGCACCGAAAATTCGAAGCCTCTACTTCACACGCGTCGGAAGTTGCCCGGAAAATTCGACGTAACTTCGTTCTCCAAGAACACGGCTAGGAAGTTACCGTAGGAATTTTCTCTCTATTTTTTCTTGAATTTCTTTCACCTCTAAGATGAAAATAACTTGAAAATAAAATTTTTCTCTCTCCCTCAAGAATACTTCACTACCAAGTAGTAGCAAGAAAGTATGTGTGTGTGTTTATAGTTGTTATCATGTGTGTTTAATATATATCTCTCAAACATATAATTAATATGTCTAATAATGAGATAAAATGTCAACACATAATAACAAAAATACAACTAACACATACACATGCATGGAAATGATTCCATGTGATGTGGGGAGAGGAAGGTGGCCCATGGTGGAAGTTTCTAGAAAGCGAGCGAGTCACTCGGCTCGTGTGCACGTTCACAAACGACTCGTTAAATACACTCCGTTTAATCACCAATGTATTTATATTAATTAATTAATCTAATTAATTAATAATATCAAATACAAATATATTTCTCTAAGAAATATAATTTATGAATTAAATTAATTACCCAGTAACTTAATTTTAATTCATAAGACCGCTATTTTGATTTATCTAATAAATCATAATTAGATATCCAATATCTAATATTAATAGAGAGATAATAAATTCACATTTATCCGTCAACGCTCCTGATGCGCGACTCCGTAGGTCCGTCTCAGCCGGCATTGGGAGGAACCAATGAGTGCGGGCAGCACTTAGCCAGCCTAGCGGGCCGCACTGTAAACCCCGGCTGAGAACGAATGAAGGGATCATTCCAGAACCATTATGTCGTGAATACTATATACGTATAGACCCTTCATCAGATGTCCCGGTCAAGTCTTCGGGTCACGGTAAATTCAAACCCTACTATTGACTAAACTCTATACATGTGTTAATGCAAATCAAGACCGACTGATTAATAGTGTATCTAATACGACTATATCAGAATGCTTTGGCCAAAGACTTATGATCTTATTTGCCATTAACCGTATAGGACATTCGCCTGCTCACTAACAGGAGATAGAATCCTTTCTTGGCGTACAGTAAAGACTGCTACCTGCCCGTATAGTCCGCACTTCGAGGTCGACTCAGCAATTAAGCAAATGAGTCTAACTACTCTAATGACAAACTAAACATCACAGGCACATCTTCTACTGAACCCTCAAGTCAAAGGTCCACGTATACTATCACAACCTTTCGATTCGTCATCGACTCTCCGAGAGTGAATACCGTGTGACTGAATCGAGTATGAGTCGTGTTCGAGTATACTGGCCCCACCAATATACTTATAACTATGCTATCAAGACGTGCACACGTCCTAGCATCAGTTATACAAGTCATATTAAAACTTAATGCCCATTTTAAGTTTATTGACTTGCGAACAATTTACGTAAATAAACTTTAAACACTTCCAGTACATTTTCTCTTATCCCATAACGAGAATGGAATGTTCGATTTATTTACATGGACTTCACTTAAATGTTTACCAAGTCAAGAATGCAATTGAAATACAATAAACAGTGAATGAATCATATTGCCTTTTTATTAATTATTCCATAATTACAAGTACAATGCCCCTACTCTCTCATCCCCTGAGTGGCATTTGAGGGCATATTCCTAACAATCTCCCACTTGCACTCAATGCCACACATCATGGTATCCAATACCCATGTTCTTCAGATGTCTTTCTAAGACGGCCTGAGATAATGGCTTAGTCATTAGTCGGAGACATTGTCTTCTGAGTCTACTCTTTCCAATGAAACATATCCTTTTTCCACCATCTCTCGAACGATGTGGTACTTTCTCTCTATATGCTTGGTGTTGTGGTGAGCCCTCGGCTCCTTGGCTTGGGCGACAGCTCCATCATTATCATAGAATAGTGATATAGGCAACTCCGCGTTAGGCACCACTTGAAGTTCTTGTATAAACTTCTGCATCCAAAATGCTTCTTTGCTAGCCTCTGAGGCAGCTTGATACTCTGCTTGGCGGAGTGGAATCTGCGATGGCGGTTTGCTTGGAGCTTCTCCAAGATCGCTCCTCCATTGAGAGTAAATAAATACCCAGATGTCGACTTAGAGTCGTCATTGTCTCCTTGAAAATCAGAATCGGTGAATCCAATCACCTTCAGTTCTCCACCACCATAAGTAAGAACTAAATCTCTAGTTCTTCTTAAGTACTTAAGAATGTTCTTTACGGCGGTCAATGTTCCCTTCCGGGTTTGCTTGAAATCGACTTACCATACTCACAGCGTAGGCTAAGTCTGGTCTCGTACACAACATAGCGTACATGAGGCTACCCATGCCGAGGCATAGGGTACCTTACTCATCTCTCTCTTGTCTTCCTCACTTTGAGGACACATTTTCGTGGTGAGATGAATTCCATGTCGCATGGGAAGGAACCCTCTTTTAGATTCATCCATCTTGAATCTTCTCGGGATTTTATCGATATAAAGGGCTTGGGAAAGTCCTATCATTCTTCGTGGTCTATCTCTGTAAAGACGGATCCCTAGAATATAGGAAGCTTCTCCCAAGTCTTTCATGGAGAACGTTTTAGAAAGCCAAGCTTTCACGGTCTTGAGCATTGCTACGTTATTTCCTATAAGCGAATATCATCTACATATAGTACTAAGAACGCAATGTTGCTCCCAGACCTTTTTGTAAACACACACAGTTCCTCCTCATTTCGCTCAAGTCAAAGTCCTTAAGCTTCACAAATCGAAGGTTCCAACTCGAGAAGCTTGCTTGAGACCATAAATGGCTCGTTGCACTTACACACTTTATGAATATTAGCTTTGGACACAAAACCTTTAGTCATTCCATATAGATTTCCTCCTCGAGGTATCCATTTAGAAAAGCCGTTTTGACATCCATTTGCCATATTTCATAATCATAATAGCGACAATGGCAAGCATCATGCGAATCGACTTTATCATAGCTACGGGCGAGAAGGTATCATGATAATCGATTCCTTCCCTTTGGGTATAACCCTTTGCCACAAGCCTGGCCTTATAGGCATCAACCTTGCCATCCCCATCAGTCTTTCTCTTATAGATCCATTTATTTCCAATAGTCCTCATGCCAGTTGGAAGTGTTGGGATTCCACAGAAAATAAACGCAACGGAAGAATAAACGGAATCCCTAAGAGGATCGATCAAGTAACGTATATACGAAAAGAAAAATACGAAGATCAAGGAATCAAAGTCCCATACCTATGATATCTCTGAAAAACCTTCGTATGATGATGATGATGATGATGATGAAGAGCCCTTCGTTCCAAGCACCTAAAGCAAGATGCCTCTACTTCACACGCCGGAACTTGATGGAAAAATCGACAAGCTTCCTTTCTTCAAGAATGCGGCTAGGGAAGCTTGTAGGAATTTTCTCTCTCAATGTATTCTTCTTATATCTTGTCTCTAAGATCAAGATGAAGTTTTCTACTTTACTCTCTCTCTCAAATTCGTGATTATGAGTTAAAGCAAGAAGAAGTAGTCATAACTCCTTTTTAAAGACTTTTCTTTATAAAAAAATGAAAGTCTACCTTTAACACATGATTGAGGGTATCAAATACACCTCACATATGTCACCTAGTGACATAAAATAAGTATATAAGAGACAAGAGCTGGAGGGGGGGTGGCCTTAAGGGAAATTTCCAAGAAGACGGGTCGAATTTACTCGGCTCGTGTACTGGATGTTCGTCAAAACGAATCCCTCGTGTACCGGATGTTCGTCAAACGAATCCGTTTTATTTCCAATGTGTTTGGACTAATTAATTAATCCAATTAATTAATTATATCAAACACAAATATATATTTATCTAAGAAATATAATTTATGAATTAAAGTAATCACCCAGTAACTACTTACAATTCATTAGACCGCTATTTGATTTATCCGATAAATCAAAATTAGATATCTAATATCTAATATTATAAGAGAGATTATTAATTCACATTTATCCATCAATGATCCTATTGCGCGACTCCGTAGGTTCGTCTCAGCCGGCATTGGGAGGAACCAATGAGTGCGGGCAACACTTAGCCACTTAGCGGGCCGCCGTAAACCCCGAGAGCAGAATGAACGAATCATTCCAGAACCATTATGTCGTGAATACTATATACGTATAGACCCTTCATCAGATGTCCCGGTCAAGTCTTAGGGTCACGGTAAAGTCAAACCCTACTGTTGACTAAACTCTATACATGTGTTAATGCAAATCAAGACCGACTGATTAATAGCGTATCTAATACGACTATATCAGAATGCTTTGGCCAAAGACTTATGATCTTATTTGCCATTAACCGTATAGGACATTCGCCTGCTCTTGGCATACAGTAAAGACTGCTACCTTCCCGTATAGTCCGCACTTCGAGGTCGACTCAGCAATTAAGCAAATGAGTAAAACTACTCTAATGACAAACTAAACATCACAGGCACATCTTCTACTGAACCCTCAAGTCAAAGGTCCACGTATACTATCACAACCTTTCGATTCGTCATCGACTCTTCGAGAGTGAATACCGTGTGACTGAATCGAGTATGAGTCGTGTTCGAGTATACTGGTCCCACCAATATACTTATAACTATGCTATCAAGACGTGCACACGTCCTAGCATCAGTTATACAAGTCTTATTAAAACTTAATGTCCTGTTAAGTTTTATCGACTTGCGAACTAGTTAAGCATTCGAGCTCTAAACACTTCTAGTGCCTATCTCCTTATCTCTATAAGGAGTAGAATGTTCACTCTCAAATGCAAGGACTACTATTCTATATACCAAATCACAATGCCAGTGATATACAATAATATAGAAATAATAATTGCCTTATAAATATAATATTCATAATTACAATACAATTGCTCTCACTCTCTCATCCTCGAGTGGCATTCGAGGGCATATTCCTAACAATCTCCCACTTGCACTCAATGCCACAAACTATGGTATCTAATACCCATACTCTCCAGATGTCTCTCTAAGACCTTGAGATAGTGGCTTGGTAAGCGGATCGGCAACGTTATTTCTTGTGTCTACTCTCTGTGATGTAACATTCCCATCCCGAACCATTTCTCTAACAAAATGATATTTTCTCGTAATATGTTTGGTGTTGTGGTGAGCCCTAGGCTCCTTAGCACTTTGTCTGACTCCGTCGTTGTCACAAAAGCGAAGGTCACGGGCTTCTGCGTTAGGAACCACTTGAAGTTCCTCGGTGAACTTCTTTATCCAAAAGCTTCTTTAGCGACCTCCGTGCATTTTGATATTCGGCTTGACATGTGGAGATAGCAGAGAACTTTGCTTGGCACTTCTCCAAGAAATCGCCCCACCATTCGGAGTAAAGATATACCCCGATGTGGACATCGAGCATCCATGTCCCCAGAAAATCTGAGTCTGTATAACCCATCACTCTTAGTTCTCCACCGCCGTATGTAAGAACCAAGTCTTTAGTCCTCCTAAGGTACTTAAGAATGTTCTTTATAGCGATCAATGTTCCCGCCTGGATTTGGTCAAACCGACTTACTACGCTCACGGATAAGCAATGTCCGGTCTAGTGCAAATCATTGCATACATAAGGCTACCTCTTTGCTGAAGCATAAGGTACCTTGCTCATTTCCTTTCTATCTTCCTCACTTTGAGGACACATCTCTAAGGAAAGTTTTGCACCATGTTGCATAGGCGAAACCCTCTTTTAGAATCTTCCATCCTAAATCGCTTCAGATCTTTTCTATGTAGAGGGCTTGGGAAAGACCTAACATTCTTTTCGCTCTATCCCGGTAGAGACGAATAACTGAGAATATAGGTAGCTTCTCCCAAGTCTTTCATTGAGAACTCTTTAGAAAGCCAAGCTTTCGTAACCGAGCATTCCTACGTCATTTCCTATAAGTAGAATGTCATCTACATATAGTATTAAGAATGCAATTTTTCTCCCACTAACCTTCTTGTAAATACAGGGCTCTTCTTCGTTTTGGACAAAATCAAACTCTTTGACTGTCTCGTTAAAACGAAGATTCCAACTCCGTGAAGCTTGCTTCAGTCCATAAATGGCACGCTGAAGTTTGCATACTTTATGAATATTGGTTTGAGATATGAATCCCTTAGGCTGTTCCATATAAATCTCCTCCTCGAGAAATCCATTTAGGAATGCCGTTTTCACATCCATTTGCCATATTTCATAATCTAAGTGGGCTGCTATAGCAAGCATCATGCGAATAGACTTAATCATAGCTACAAAGTAGAAGGTCTCAAGTAATCGATTCCTTCTCTTTGGGAATAACCCTTTGCCACAAGCCTGGCCTTATAGGTATCAACCTTGCCATCTCCATCAGTCTTTCTCTTATAGATCCATTTGTTTCCAATAGGCACTATGCCTTTAGGACGATCTACTAAAGTCCAGACCTGATTAGCATGCATTGAGTCTATCTCAGCTTCCATAGCTTCTTGCCACTTGGTGGAGTCAACGTCTACCATCGCTTGGTCGTATGTAGAAGGATCTTTCTCTTGACTACTTTCTGTCATCTCATGGACACCCAGTTCCTCTTGATGCAGATAGCCATACCTCTCAGGTAATTGAGAAATTCTACTAGACTTGCGAGGTTGTATTTGTATTTCAGAAGGTTCGGTTCTTGTATCTTGCATAGGTGTCTCATTTGGTGTTTCTTTTATTTCTTCCAAAGAAATATTTCTACCTGCCCCTCCTTCCTGAATAAACTGATCTTCCAGGAAGTGTGCTTGTATAGCAACGATGATCCTATGATCTTCGTGCATGTAGAATAGATATCCCATGGAATCCCCTGGATATCCTATGAAACGACCTTTCACAGACCTAGTTTCCAATTTCTCTACTTTAGTCTTCTTGACATAAGCAGGGCATCCCCAAATCCTAATGTGATTAAGACATGGTTTCCTACCTCTCCACATCTCATGGGGAGTCTTAGGAACGGATTTGGAAGGACATCTGTTCAAGATATGCACAGCAGTAAGGAGCGCGTAACCCCACAGATAAATCGGTAGATCAGTATAGTTAAGCATGGAGCGAACCATGTCCAACAAGGTTCGGTTCCTTCTTTCTGATTAATTGTGGAGTAGCTGGAGGAGTGAATTGTGACACTATTCCTAGTTCTTTTAAGAACTCATCAAATTCGGTACTCATGTACTCACCACCCCGGTCTGACCGAAGAGTCTTAACACGGTTACCTGTTTGATTTTCAACTAGGGTTTTAAATTCCTTGAATTTATCAAAAGCTTCAGACTTATGTTTCATTAAGTACACGAATCCATACCTGGTATGGTCATCAGTGAATGTAATGAAATACTGAAAACTGTCTCGTGCCACTTCAAAAGGGCCACAGACGTCGGTATGGATCAATCCAAGTTTTTCAGCAGCTCTTTCAAAAGTCCCTGCGAAGGGTAACTTAGTCATTTTTCCTTGAAGGCAAGATTCACAAGTTGGATAGGGATCTGATCCCAATGGACCCGTAAGCCCATCTTTCTCCATTTTATGAACCTTGGTCTGACCGATATGACCAAGTCTAAGATGCCACTTAAGTGCTTGGTTCGTTTCATCCCTACCACGCTTCCTAGTTATAGTGTTCACAGTTGTCTTATTCTTTAAATTTAAATGGTATAAACCATTTAATAATGTAGCAGTACCAACCAATTTATTTCTGAAATAAATACGACAGGACCCATCTCCAATAAAGAAGTGAAATCCCTTTCGGTCCATGACCGGAATTGATACAATATTCTTGTGCCCCTTGGGCAAAACAAGTACATCATCTAAAGTGAGAATAAAACCAGATTCTAAATCCAACATAAGGGATCCGATATCAGAAGCCTCGAAACTATGCCCACTTCCGACGGTGACCATCACCTCCCCTGAATCCAGCTTCCTACTGCTCCGTTCAGATCCCGATTCATTGTACAAATGTGAGAACTCGCACCGGAATCAAGTATCCAAGAAGTAGAATATACGATTCTGAGAACAATTTGTTTCTAAAACCAATAGTTCCGTACCTGAAGGCGCATTACGGTCAAGCTTTGGACAATACCTCTTCCAGTGGCCTAGCTCACCGCAGTTGAGGCATACATCCGTTTTCTTGGCCTTTTTGCTCTTTTGAACCATTGGGGCCTTGCCCCTTCCCTTGTCGATCTTGGCTATCGGACCTAACTGCTTCTTGTTCTTTTTCTTCTTATTCTTGGACTTCCAAGTCTTAGAAGAAATCACAAGTGCGACTTCCTTTCCCTTTGTCTTCATCGAGACAGGCGGTCGTCGGTTGTTCATTAGCCCGACTAAGTTACATGCAATCTCATTGCGGTTGAAGTTCATGACAAATTGGGAAAAGGAGTCGAAGTGACCGCAGGATAAGGTCGATTTGGAGAGATGCGTGCATCCGAAAATCAAGAGCTTCCAATCTCTCAATCATCGAGATCATCTTGAGGACATGGTCCCCAACCTTCTCTCCTTCCTTCATCCGGCGAATAATTTCTTTGATATCTCATATCTAGCGGTTCGGCTATGCTCTCCATAGAGCTCAGCCAGTGCGCTAAGATGGCTCGTGAAGACGTCATCTTTTCATGGGCACGTTGAAGCTCATTGGTCATTGAGCCTAACATGTACCCTCGCACTCTTATGTCGTCTTTTACCCATTTCTCATGGGCATCGACATCTTCTGATTGGCTCGGGTTCTTGCGAGGAGCAGGATGTCCGCCTCAAGACGTATCCCAAAGATTTCCATAGTTAGGACAATCCTCAAGTTCAAGCCATCCACATAGTTCGGACCATCGGGACGTTCTTTTCAAGTAGTATAGCGAGTGGGTTCATTGTCATATTGAGAGTTTTGTTAATGCAGAGAATAATTTGAGATTCGTTAGTGATTGTTTAATTATGATCCGAGTAAAGAATTTAAGGACTTTCTTTATTCATAACTCGGCTCCCACTATTTTATCGGCATTTACACACTCCCATGTTAAATCCGGAAGTCTTGGGTGACTTCATAGTGGTGATCGATTTCTTTACAAAGTTTAATAGAGGGCAACCCATACGGTTTATATTCTATTATTCCTTATAAAGTGGTGTCTAATACCAACCCATCTAATAGATGATTCGATCTTCTTTTACCCCTAGTTCACTTGCCCTCAACCCATTCGGTTTCTATGGCTCGCTGAACTATCTAAGTTTAAACCGTCAACTCCTATTAGTCTGACAATTGAATCTTACCCGGCAACCCATACGGTTTATAGGGGTTTGATTTGTCACAACCAAAGGCATCTAATGCACTCAAGGAATTTATCAACTTTCCCCAAAAATATTACCCCGACATACTCGGAAGAATAATATTCCGGTTTAGATTTCAATTTTCCATGAGTTTGACGGAGGGTAGGAAACCTCGTAACCTTTATAACTTAGTGTTTGTAAGTGGGAGTATTAACGCGATTATATGTTACACTTTGCACATTAATCCGTTTATATGCGCGGTTTGTGGTTTGTCAATCATTCAAAATGAAAAACAATAAATAGCAACCTAGTTACTACCAACATATAGCTCATGGACTTTTTCCTAAGTATTGGGCCAAGCCAAATAACGAAAAGAAAAATACGGATTGATTCTTCGTCTTCCAGTCGGTCGTCTTCGGTCTTCGTCATAGCCATATGAATAATTACATCATTGAACAATACGTCCTTTTATACATATTTTCTAGTAAAAATAAATAGGCTCAAAATGGCCTTTACAACCATATCGAATCGAACAAATCAACAACTAAGTCCACGAGCTATATCACCATCACATAAGGCATTTCATACAACATGTAACGGTAAATAAAATTAAATAATCAATTAATATATTAATCCAATTAATATAAAAATTAATTTATTTAATTTCTACAATATTAATCAAATTAATATTTATAATCGTCATTTTAATCCGTTCAAAGTAATCCGCCAAAACAATATTCTCGTCTAATAATTTCCCTTAAAAATATTCCAAATATTTTATTAAATCTAATTAAATCCAATTTAAATTTCGAAATTATTACAACGAAATATAAACACAAAAATGGAGTCCCGAAAAATCCGTATCGAGGCCACGGCCCGATTCAAAATCGGGCGAAAACCCGAAACCGCCGGACCGAGTCACTCTCGGCCCGCTGCCCGGCAGTGGCCGAGCAGCTACGATAGCTAGCGAGTCACTATCGGCCGGCGGCAAAGATCGATGAGCTGCTGCCGGCGATTGCGTCTTCGTGCGGTATTCGTGTTTAACCCTGTTTTTCTCATTTTTCGACTTAAACACAAAAGCGAAAAAGTTTATTAACTTCATGAAGAACTTATAAATCAACAAAAATCAAATTTTTCAGATTTATAATTCACATAAAATAGTCGAAACTTGACTTACTACGAACGATTAAATTTCTTCGATTATATCTATTATGATTCTAAATCATAAACATCATCAAATAATATTCCAAATGCAAAGATGATCGTATATATGATATATTTGATCTGGCTCCGATACCACTGTTGGGATTCCACAGAAAATAAACGCAACGGAAGAATAAACGGAATCCCTAAGAGGATCGATCAAGTAACGTATATACGAAAAGAAAAATACGAAGATCAAGGAATCAAAGTCCCATACCTATGATATCTCTGAAAAACGTTCGTATGATGATGATGATGATGAAGAGCCCTTCGTTCCAAGCACCTAAAGCAAGATGCCTCTACTTCACACGCCGGAACTTGATGGAAAAATCGACAAGCTTCCTTTCTTCAAGAATGCGGCTAGGGAAGCTTGTAGGAATTTTCTCTCTCAATGTATTCTTCTTATATCTTGTCTCTAAGATCAAGATGAAGTTTTCTACTTTACTCTCTCTATCAAATTCGTGATTATGAGTTAAAGCAAGAAGAAGTAGTCATAACTCCTTTTTAAAGACTTTTCTTTATAAAAAAATGAAAGTCTACCTTTAACACATGATTGAGGGTATCAAATACACCTCACATATGTCACCTAGTGACATAAAATAAGTATATAAGAGACAAGAGCTGGAGGGGGGGTGGCCTTAAGGGAAATTTCCAAGAAGACGGGTCGAATTTACTCGGCTCGTGTACTGGATGTTCGTCAAAACGAATCCCTCGTGTACCGGATGTTCGTCAAACGAATCCGTTTTATTTCCAATGTGTTTGGACTAATTAATTAATCCAGTTAATTAATTATATCAAACACAAATATATATTTATCTAAGAAATATAATTTATGAATTAAAGTAATCACCCAGTAACTACTTACAATTCATTAGACCGCTATTTGATTTATCCGATAAATCAAAATTAGATATCTAATATCTAATATTATAAGAGAGATTATTAATTCACATTTATCCATCAATGATCCTATTGCGCGACTCAGTAGGTTCGTCTCACCGGCATTGGGAGGAACCAATGAGTGCGGGCAACACTTAGCCAAACTAGCGGGCCGCACCGTAAACCCCGATCGAGAACGAATGAACGAATCATTCCGGAACCATTATGTCGTGAATACTATATACGTATAGACCCTTCATCGATGTCCCGGTCAAGTCTTAGGGTCACGGTAAAGTCAAACCCTCATTGACTAAACTCTATACATGTGTTAATGCAAATCAAGACCGATGATTAATAGCGTATCTAATACGACTATATCGAATGCTTTGGCCAAAGACTTATGATCTTATTTGCCATTAACCGTATAGGACATTCGCCCGCTCACTAACAGAGATAGAATCCTTTCTTGGCATACGGAAAGATCGCTACCTTCCGTATAGTCCGCACTTGAGGTCGACTCGGCAATTAAGCAAATGAGTCTAACTACTCTAATGACAAACTAAACGTCACGGACACATCTTCTCACGAACCCTCAAGTCAAAGGTCCACGTATACTATCACAACCTTTCGATTCGTCATCGACTCTTCGAGAGTGAATACCGTGTGGTGAATCGAGTATGAGTCGTGTTCGAGTATACTGGTCCCACCAATATACTTATAACTATGCTATCAAGACGTGCACACGTCCTAGCATCAGTTATACAAGTCTTATTAAAACTTAATGTCCTGTTAAGTTTTATCGACTTGCGAACTAGTTAAGCATTCCAGCTCTAAACACTTCTAGTGCCTATCTCCTTATCTCTATAAGGAGTAGAATGTTCACTCTCAAATGCAAGGACTACTATTCTATATACCAAATCACAATGCCAGTGATATACAATAATATAGAAATAATAATTGCCTTATAAATATAATATTCATAATTACAATACAATTGCTCTCACTCTCTCATCCTCTGAGTGGCATTCGAGGGCATATTCCTAACAGGAAGATCTACTAGAGTCCAGACCTGATTGGTATGCATCGAGTCTATCTCAGCTTTCATTGCTTCTTGCCATTTATCGGAGTCTACATCCACTATCGCTTGGTCATAGGTGACAGGGTCGTTTTCACTGCTATCAGGTATGTCGTGGAGACCCAGTTCCTCGACATGTGTATAGCCATACCTCTCAGGTAAGTGAGATACCCTATCAGACCTTCGAAGTGGAGGTTGTGTTACAATAGGTTCGGTTCTTGATGTAACACCCCCAATCCGCTCAGGGATATTACACGCCGTAGAACCTTTCCTCAAGGATCTACCAGGCTGGTAACGACATTTAACATCTCGACAATGCCTTCAAGGCTACAATGACTCGATGAACCGATTTGGTCTTTCCACAAATACATACAACTCAAATACAACTCATGCCCACGCAGGGACAAAATACAACTACACCTGCATAACGAACAATACAAAGAATGAAAATAAAGTACAACCGAACCAACACACGATGTACGGTTCCTCATGTGATTAGTATCGATCATCTTTCATCATCCTTCGTGCCGACCCGGTGTTATGCTCCAAAACCCGAATGCAAAAACAGACATCCACCCCGAATACTCGGGGTTAGCAAACTCCACCGTTTTGCTAGTGCAAATACAAAGTGCAAATACGAGCCATACAATTCACATTCCACGAATAACAATAACCGAGGATCCTCAAAGATCCAAACGAAGCGAAAAGTACTTCGAGGCAAGGGTTTGAGAAAACATTTCAAAACGAAATATCATAAATCAATGGGAACAATTTATAAAAGCGGTTTAGAAGGCCATCGAGAGTTTTAATAGAAAACAATTCAGATTTCCTATTTTTCGAAAACCAAAAGACAAAAGGGGTCACCGCCCCAAGGGTTTACTTTCAAAATGACATTAACCAACCGTTGGGATTTTAGCCCCAAATCGTAAACGACTTTTACAAAACCATTGGGATTTTAGCCCCAAATCTCATCAACTCACATACACAAGAACGACCACGAGGTTCGTATCCCAACATCAAAATCCACAAATAAAGGATTTAAAACAAACAACAAAATACTCGATTGCCATCCTAGCCAAGTAAGCCAAACGAACACTTACCTCTTACACACTTAGTCAATGCATGCAATCATGAAAACCGTTAAAGCACTCATTTCCTAAATGCCAATATCAAATCACATTTGCAAAAATGCACCACAATTAACCGTCGATCCACACCTCCGTGGACCCCTACCGAGACCGTCGGATCTAACCCGTAGTGGTTAAAAGCAAAGCTCGTCGATCCACACCTCCGTGGACCCCTCGAGACCCGTCGGATCTAACCCGTAGTGAGCACACACACACACACGTTACTCATGCAATACTAACATGCTAAGAATGCAAGTTCATTAAGAATACTCACTAGAGATGGCCATTAACTCGACACCATTATCAAACTCTTCAAAAATAAATAACAAGATTAAATACGGAATACACGATTCCATAACTTAAACAATAGGAGTACCATCATAAAATCCTTCAACGTTCAAAATAATCAAATCATAATCAATTCTCAAAACACCGTTCACAAATCACACTCGTTTTGAAAGAAAGCCTTTAACGAGGCCAAATCAAATCCTTTGAAACTTCATTTCAAATAACCAAACAAACGCATCAAGACGACCACCGATCATCATATCCATAAAACGAGAAAAGTATGGGCAAGGTACTTGCCTCGAATAAGAACAACGCGGAGAATCGACCAAGTAGGTTGGCCCGAACCGACTACGAACCCGCCGACTCCACCGAACGCCAACTCACGTTCATAAACTACGAAGGACAAATAATAACAATGAAATGAATTCCATAACACGACTCAAAGCCGTTGAATTCAAAGAACGAATGACGAAAGTTCACGGATTTCCCCAAACGGCCAAGAACACGATTCGTTCCGTCAAAACCCAAAACGGAATTCCAAGTTGAAATATGGATATACAATCCATAGAATATGTTTAACAACATCATTTAACCATAATCGATCCATCAAAACGGATGAAAAAGCGAGATCGGGACAAATCCCCCAAAAAGTCAATTCAAGGAAATCAAGAAATATACTTCGATTCGACGAAGAACAATGGATTAAATGATGTTAAACACAAGAATACTATCAAGATTAATCATACCCATCATGAATTAATCAACAACACGGAACGAATCGGACGAAAATGCAAAAATCCCCAAATTCACGAAATTAGGGTTCTAAGGAAGATTACCTTGATTATTTGGATCAAAGGTTGATAAAGGACGATCGATTGATGTTATGAACCCAAGGACTTCATGGATTTGTTGTTAAACAACATGGCTTCGTCGCCCATGAATCGCCACTCGCGGATGGAGAAGGAAGGAAATGAAAAACGAAGTGAAATGTGGCTCACCATATTTATACGGGCCGACCTAGCGTGCGCTAGCCTTCCGGACTAGCGTGCGCTATCGGCCAGATCGGCAGTACCCTCGGCCGGGGCCCACAACACCGGCATCACCGACCAACCTGCCGCCGAACACTGCCGACCCAACTCCGCTAGCGTGCGCTACGGCCGGATACTGCGCGCGCTAGCGGCACATCCGGTAGCCACCGGATCAATCGCCCGGCAGTAACGTCGCTAGCCGGCCGGCGGCGTGCGCTACGCTGCCGACTAGCGCGCGCTACGCTCGGCGTAGCGTGCGCTACTGCCGATCTGGCCGAGTCGAACCTCGAAACCCCATCGCTGCCCGGGCGATAGCGTACGCTAGGCCACCGGCGGCGTCGCTACACTGCCGGTTAGCGCGCGCAGCCTTCCGGCCGTGGCGTGCGCTCGCCGGTTCTGCCCGCACCGTCCGGCGGTGCCGCCACCGTCCGGCGATCCGCCACCGCCAGGGCTCGGCGATCCGATTTCCGAAACGTCACGGGCGAACACGGCGAAAAGTTCGCGGACAACATAAACGACTCGAAATGAAAGCGTAATACCATAATTAGTCATACGCGACCAAGAAACGGGTCGAGACAACAATTACAGATACGGATACCCGTAACTTTCAAGAAATTACAAAATGGCCCAAAACGCCCGGAAATCACGATACGTGATCGAATAACCAAACCGAAGTTCACAACACGTCCAACAAAGTTAAACGGACTTGCGGGAAACTCGAAACAACAGCTTGATTTGAGATTCGCAAGAATCGAACTCAAGTGCGGAAAAGTCGCTAAAAGCACGAACTCAACGAAACGACACCGAAACGAACTCGGATGTCAAAAGTTTAGAATTAATCATTCTCTTAATGACGAAACGGTCATGAGCGAGTCGTCAAAACGGACTCCGACCGAAAAAAAAGAAATTTACCGAAAATCGAAAATTGCGGATATTACATTCTACCCTTCTTAAAAGAAGTTTCGTCCCGAAACTTAAAACAAGTAGGGAGAAGAAATATTCCGCCAGGAAAAACTCAACGAGACACACAAGAATGCGTAACTAACGCCCAACGGCGAAATGTTACAAACAACGCAAAGGAACATACGGCGTGAAAACACGCTCCACGGCGACTAACACAACGTCGCTGTTAGGGATATAATAAAACCAACAAATGACAAGCGTCATCAAACGGATAATATAGCCAAGTCAATTATCCAACAATCGCAAAACACAACGAACGAAAATCAATATGATTGACCAACCCAACGGTACATCAATCAAAACGCGAGCCAACCGAACAAACACGGAATCCCACCGCCTAAGGGATGGAAGATCGAAAACGAAACTAATTTCCCGATCAAGGGAATTACGAAGGAGTCTGAATGCTCAATAATCACGAAACGAGAACAAAACCGAACAAACAAACGATCGAGACAACAAAAATCGAACAATCATGTCCAAACACGAAGGATAATAAAATTCAACAATAACTCCCGGGATGATCGGTGAGAACTACAAGACATGCATTCCCATAAGATCCACGGGAAAGGGAATAGCGATTGAAAAGTCACAACGACAAATAAGTTATTCGAAATGATATCACACTCGTTCGATAAACGAAACAAGGGCAGGACAAGCTCAAATGTCAACGAACATAAATGAGTCGACAAAGTAGAAAATACAGAAGTTCAAAATCCGATCCCTTCGAATAAAAGGACTAGTAGAACCAAATGATGTTACTCTCGAACAAAGTTCACAAGAATCGAACCGAACTCGAAAAAGTCACACCGATAACCAGATCGGCCCACAACAAGATCACAGCTCGTTCGGACGATGAAATCAAATACCGAACAAGTCCATAAAGTACCAACGAACATGAGCGAATCGATAGATCGGGAAGAGAAAACACAGAAGTCAAAATAGTACGGGCATTACCTCCGACCTCGTCCACGAAATTCACAAAAACAGGAGCAAGGTAACAAGACATTAAACAATCGACGCATAACGGAACCATCACCGATGCACACGACCATACCAAACCAAGCTCTAACAGCTTGCACATGCGCGACAACGCAGGAATCACTACGAGGCGATAATATTCAACACCAACATCCCGCCTTTCACGGGGCTAGAACAACCAATGTGTGGAAAGCGACTCAACGCTCACACCGCCAATTCGATTATACTGGAGAAAGTATCAAAATGACAACGCGAATATCACACGTACATACCCAGCCCTCAAACGGGAATGGATAGGTTTTTTAAAAAAATGGAAACCTCATTTTGAAAATAATTTAGAAGAATACTGGTTGATCTTGAGTATCACCTTTCAAAAAGTACAAACGTGAAACATCATTATCGAGACTTTGGAGAACCATATCACATTTGATAAAAATGAGGACACTTTCTCTTAGTGAAAACTTTCAAAATATTCGACCCTCGGGTCTAAATAAAAGTGTTGAAAATATCTCAAAATATTTTGATCCTCGAGGTAGAAATTTTTTGAAATATATTGTGGCATCTAGGATGTACCACAAGAAAATAAGTCATTTGAAAAGTATGTCTCAAGTTTATTTTTTAAGATACTCAAGGTTTTCAAAATTCCAATAGGCGAATGCCCAAAACTCACACATACCGACGTTCACTAAAACAACTCCTAGCACACGCATCAAAACGTTTAAAATCAAGACAATACATGTCTTTAAACGAAAATAAACGATAAAATACCACATTCAAAACAAAACCACTGATAAAATACCCTCCCGCACTGGCTAGTGAACAAGTCGAACGCGTATAAGCACAAAGCTTCCACAAGAGACTTGTAAAACGTGCAAATCGATTCGAAAATCATCAACAACGGACAAAAACAACAATAAAAAGACATCACAAACGACGACATTCCTCGTATAAATCAAATACAAGAGTCGACTAAATACATATCGTGAAATCAAAATTCACATAAGGATTCCACCACTTAACAAATAATCATAAAAATAGCTCGTGTCACACGAGGCACAACACAAAGAAGGGAGACTTACTTCCACAGGTCGCACGAAGATGATGATCGCCCCACGATACTAATCACGACCAACAAACTCAAACGACGCGTCGCGACACGACTCAGTCAGATAAAAATCCAACGAAACAAGACTCAAACAACAAGACTTGACCCGACAGCCTAGGTTTCCTCAACCTAAGCTCTGATACCATTTATGTAACACCCCCAATCCGCTCAGGGATATTACACGCCGACGAACCTTTCCTCAAGGATCTACCAGCCGGTAACGAAATTTAACATCTCGACATTGCCTTCGAGGGTAGTATGACTCTGTTGTCCGATTTGTTCTTTCCTCAAATACATTCAACTCAAATACTACTGATGCGCACGCAGGGACAAAATACAACTACACCCGCATAACGGGAACAATACAATGGAAAATAAAGTACAATCGAACCAACTCACGATTTACGGTTTCTCATGTGATTAGTATCGTTCATCTTTCATCATACTTCGTGCCGACCCGGTGTTATGCTCCAAAACCCGAATGCAAAAACAGACATCCACCCCGAATACTCGGGGTTAGCAAACTCCTTTGTTTTGCTAGTGCAAATACAAAGTGCAAATACGAGCCATACAATTCACATTCCACGAATAACAATAACCGAGGATCCTCAAAGATCCAAACGAAACGAAAAGTACTTCCCGAGGCAAGGGTTTGAGAAAACATTTCAAAAACGAAATATCATAAATCAATGGGAATAATTTATAAAACGGTTTAGAAGGCCATCGAGAGTTTTAATAGAAAACAATTCAGGATTTCCTATTTTTCGAAAACCAAAAGACAAAAGGGGTCACCGCCCCAAGGGTTTACTTTCTGAAAAATGACATTAACCAACCGTTGGGATTTTAGCCCCAAATCCGTAAAACGACTTTTACAAAACCATTGGGATTTTAGCCCCAAATCTCATCAACTCACATACACAAGAACGACCACGAGGTTCGTATCCCAACATCAAAATCCACAAATAAAGGATTTAAAACAAACAACAAAATACTCCAGTGCCATCCTAGCCAAGTAAGCCAAACGAACACTTACCTCTTACACACTTAGTCAATGCATGCAATCATGAAAACCGTTCGAAAGCACTCATTTCCGGAAATGCCAATATCAAATCACATTTGCAAAAATGCACCACAATTAACCGTCGATCCACACCTCCGTGGACCCCTACCGAGACCCGTCGGATCTAACCCGTAGTGGTTAAAAGCAAAGCTCGTCGATCCACACCTCGTGGACCCCTACCGAGACCCGTCGGATCTAACCCGTAGTGAGCACACACACACACACGTTACTCATGCAATACTAACATGCTAAGAATGCAAGTTCATTAAGAATACTCACTAGAGATGGCCATTAACTCGACACCATTATCAAACTCTTCAAAAATAAATAACAAGATTAAATACGGAATACACGATTCCATAACTTAAACAATAGGAGTACCATCATAAAATCCTTCAACGTTCAAAATAATCAAATCATAATCAATTCTCAAAACACCGTTCACAAATCACACTCGTTTTGAAAGAAAGCCTTTAACGAGGCCAAACCGAAATCCTTTGAAACTTCATTTCAAATAACCAAACAAACGCATCAAGACGACCACCGATCATCATATCCATAAAACGAGAAAAGTATGGGCAAGGTACTTGCCTCGAATAAGAACAACGCGGAGAATCGACCGAAGTAGGTTGGCCCGAACCGACTACGAACCCGCCGACTCCACCGAACGCCAACTCACGTTCATAAACTACGAAGGACAAATAATAACAATGAAATGAATTCCATAACACGACTCAAAGCCGTTGAATTCAAAGAACGAATGACGAAAGTTCACGGATTTCCCCAAACGGCCAAGAACACGATTCGTTCCCAAAACCCAAAACGGAATTCCAAGTTGAAATATGGATATACAATCCATAGAATATGTTTAACAACATCATTTAACCATAATCGATCCATCGAAACGGATGAAAACGAGATCGGGACAAATCCCCCAAAAAGTCAATTCGAAGGAAATCAAGAAATATACTTCGATTCGACGAAGAACAATGGATTAAATGATGTTAAACACAAGAATACTATCAAGATTAATCATACCCATCATGAATTAATCAACAACACGGAACGAATCGACGAAAATGCAAAAATCCCCAAATTCACGAAATTAGGGTTCTAAGGAAGATTACCTTGATTCGCTGGATCAAAGGTTGATAAAGGACGATCGATTGATGTTATGAACCCAAGGACTTCATGGATTTGTTGTTAAACAACATGGCTTCGTCGCCCATGAATCGCCACTCGCGGATGGAGAAGGAAGGAAATGAAAAACGGCGAAATGTGATCGCCACCATATTTATATCGCCACCTAGCGTGCGCTAGCCTTCCGGACTAGCGTGCGCTTATCGGCGGATCGGCCGAGTACCCTCGGCCAGGCCCACAACACCCGGCATCACCGACCAACCCCGCCGACCGAACTCGCCGACCCAACTCCGCTAGCGTGCGCTACGGCCGGATGCTGCGCGCTAGCCGACTGCCCAAGAGCCACCGGATCGAATCGCCCGGCCAGTAACGACGCTAGCCGGCCGACAGCGTGCGCTACGCCGCCGACTAGCGCGCTACGCCGGCGTAGCGTGCGCTACTCGCCGATCTCGACCGAGTCCAACCTCGAAACCCCATCGCCTGTGCCCGAGCAGACGCTAGCCACCGGCACGGCGGCGCTACACTGCCGGTTAGCGCAGCCTTCCGGCCGTAGCGTGCGCTTACGCCGGTTCTGCCGCACCTGGCCCGGCCGGTGCCCGCCACCGTCCGGCCGATCCGCCACCGCCGTGGCTCGACGACCCGATTTCCAAAACGACGGAACGAACACGGCGAAAAGTTCGCGGACAACATAAACGACTCGAAATGAAAGCGTAATACCATAATTAGTCATACGCGACCAAGAAACGGGTCGAGACAACAATTACAGATACGGATACCCGTAACTTTCAAGAAATTACAAAATGGCCCAAAACGCCCGAAAATCACGATACGTGATCGAATAACCAAACCGAAGTTCACAACACGTCCAACAAAGTTAAACGGACTTGCGGGAAACTCGAAACAACAGCTAAATGCGAGATTCGCAAGAATCGAACTCAAGTGCGGAAAAGTCGCTAAAAAGCACAGAACTCAACGAAACGACACCGAAACGAACTCGGATGTCAAAAAGTGTAGAATTAATCATTCTCAGAATGACGAAACGGTCATGAGCGAGTCGTCAAAACGGACTCCGACCGAAAAAAAAGAAATTTACCGAAAATCGAAAATTGCGGATATTACACTTGATCCCTGATCAGATGTCTCCTTAGGACTTTCATTATGCTCTTCCAAAGAGATATTTCTACCCGAGCCACCTTCCTGAATGAATTCATCCTCAAGGAAGTGCGCTTGTAATGCCACAACGACCCTATGGTCTTCTGGCATGTAGAATAGATAACCCATCGAGTCCTCTGGGTATCCTATGAAACGTCCTTTTATGGACCTCGCTTCCAGTTTGTCCACCTTAGCCTTTTTGACATAGGCTGGACATCCCCAAATCCTTATGTGATTAAGGCTTGGTTTCTTACCCTTCTACATCTCATGCGGAGTGATAGGAACAGATTTGGAAGGACATTTATTTAGGATATAGGCAATGTTAGTAAGGCATACCCCACGGGTAAATAGGTAAATCAGGTGTAATTTAACATGGAGCGAACCATGTCCAACAAAGTCCGATTTCTCCTTTCGAAACACCATTTAACCGTGGGGTTCCCGGAGGCGTGAATTGTGAAACTATTCCATGTTCCTTAAGGAACTCATCAAACTCGGTGCTCATATATTCGCCACCCTGGCCCCGACCAAGTGCTTTGATATGACATCCAGCTTTGTTTTTCAACTAGGGCCTTAAATTCTTTGAATTTAGCAAAGGCTTCGATTTATGTTTCATTAAGTACACAATCCCATACCTAGTATGATCATCTCATGAACGTTATGAAATATTGATATCCGTCTCTGCTACTTCTAAAGCACCACAAACATCGGTATGCACCAATCCAAGTTTATCGGCACCCTTTCAAAAGTCCCTGTGAAGGGGAACTTAGTCATTTTGCCTCTAAGGCAAGATTCACAAGTTGGATAGGGTTCTACACCCAATGGACTTAAAAGTCCATCTTTTCCATTTTCTCGAACCTTGGTCCGACCAACATGACCAAGTCTAAGGTGCCATTTAAGAGCTTGATTAGTATCTTGCCTACCACGTTTCCTAGTTATAGTGTTCACCTTTGTTTTATTTTGCATGTTCGGATGATATAAACCATTCAACAATGTAGTCGCTCCAACCAATTTATTTCAAAATAAATTTTACAACCGCCATTGCCAATGAAGAAACAAAATCCTTTCCGGTCCAAGACTGGAATGGATACAATGTTTTTATGCCCCTTGTGCAAAACAAGTACTTCATCTAATGTCAAAATAAAACCGATTCTAAACCTGAAGGATTGATCCAATATCGGTTGCCTCGACACTTTGTCCGCTTCCAACGGTGATCATTATTTCAGCCTTCAAGTTTTCTACTGCCCAGATCCCGATTCATAGTACAAATGTGAGAAGTGGCACCGAATCCGTAATCCATGAAGCGTAATATACAAGAGCGGAACAATTAGTTTCAAAAACAAAAAGTTCCGCACTGATGCGCCATTAATCTTGGGACAAGTCCTTCGCCAAAGTGCCCACCACCGCATTCAAGGCATTTGTCCGTAGGTTTTGACCGCCTACCTTTTGAACCTTTCGGCCTTGCCCTTTCCTTTTGCACCCCTTTCTTGGGTTTTGTCCGCTCGTAGGTCTTTTTCTTCTTGTTCTTGGACCTCTTAGGCCCGTAAGAAATCACAAGAGCAGCCTCTCTCGGTTTAGTCTTCATGTTAGACTGCGTCACCAGCTTATTCATTAGCCTACCATCAGTGCATGTAATTTCATTACGGTTGAAATTCATTACAAACTGCGTGAAAGAGTCGTAGAGATTGAAGGATGAGATCAATTTGAAGGGATAAATCCATATTAAAGTTGAGCACCTCGAGCCTCTCAATCATAGAGATCATCTTGAGGACGTGGTCTCCCACTTTCTCCCCTTCTTTCATCCTAAGACCTTGAACAATCGCTTTGATATCTCATATCTAGCACCTACCGTGCTCTCCATAAAGTTCGGTCAAGTGTGCGAGAATCGCCAGCGTAAGTCATTTTCTCGTGCGCTCTCGCAGCCTCATTAGTCATTGAGCCCATCATAAAACCACGGACTAGCACATCATCCTTGACCCATTTTTCATGGACGCCAATGTCTTCCCGATTACCCCTAGTCCGGATTGGAGTCGGTGGAATGTCCGCCTCCAAGACGTATCCCGAGACTCCATACCGAATACAATCATCGATTCCGCAACCAACTACCAACAAAGTTAGGGCCGTTAGGAGATTCTTTTCAAGTAGTATTGCAAGTGGGTTTTTAGCCATTTTAGAGAGATTCAATTTCGTTTTCTCGCAAAGATTTAGACAAGATTAAATTAGTGACTTGTTTAATTATGACCGAGTATAGAACTTAAGGGCTTGTATAATTCTTGTCTCGGCTCCCACTAATTTTATCGGAATTATACACTCCCATGTTATAATCCGGAAATCATGGTTAGATCGACTTCTTAGTGGTGATCAAGTTCTTTACAAATTTTAATGACGCAACCTATCGTGTTTCTTGCCAATTAATTTCGTAAAGTGGTGTCTAACACCAACCCGTCTAACGGATGATTTGATCTTCTTACCCCTAGTCTTCATGCCCTCAACCTATCGTGTTTCTTGGCAATCAAGACTATCTAAGTTGTTGACCATCAACGCTCATCGGTTTGACTATCAATCTCACCCGCAACCTATCGGGTTTCTAGGGCGAAATTTATCACCAACCGAAGGCATCTAATGCACTCAAGAATTTTTCAACCTCTACCAAATGTACTACCCCGATAACTCGGAAGCATAGCACACCACTCGGGTATCAATTTTCTACGAGTTTGATGGAGGGTAGGAAACCTCGTAACCTTTTTCAAACTTAGTCCTGCTTGTAGTCGGGAGAATTTCGCGATTAATGTTACACTTTGCACATTAATTCAATTATACGCGTTTGTATGTTTGTCAATCATTCAAAATGAAAATGTAAAATAGTAACCTAGTTACTACCAACATATAGCTCATGGACCTAATTCCTAAGTCTTGGCCAAGCGAATGACCCAATAAATAAAAAAATACAGTCTTCGATTCTTCGTCTTCGGTCGGTTGTCTTCGGTCTTCGTCATACCCAAAATAATACTTACATCATTGAAAAATGCATCCTATACAAATTTTCTAGTAAATATAAATAGGCTCAAAACGGCCTTTACAACCCAATCGAATCGAACAAATCAAAAACTAAGTCCACGAGCTATATCACCATCACATAAGGATTCCATACAACATGTAATGGCAACGAAATTAAACAATTAATTTTAATATAAATTAATCTAATTAATCTATAAAATTAATCTATTCAATTTCTACTATATTAATCCAATTAATATAAAGTGGCATTAAAATTAAATAATCAATTAATATATTAATCTAATCAATATAAAATTAATCTATTCAATTTTAATGGTATTAATCAAATTAATACTAATAATCATCATTTTAATTCGCTCAAGTAATCCGCCAAAAAAATATTCTCGTTTAATTTATTTCCCTTAACTCAAAAATATTCCAAATATTAATTTAGTCAAATTAAAATCCAATTTAAATTTTGGGAAATAATTACAATAAAATATAAACTTAAAACGGAGTCCCGGACAATCCGGTTTAGGCCCAGCCCGCGGCCCGATTCAAAATCGGGCCAAAAACCCGAGGGCTGCCTGGCCGAGCCACTGCTCGGCAGACTGGCCGATCATGCTCGGCCCCCTGGCCGAGCACTCTCTGCCCCTGGCCGAGTCATGGCCGAGCATGCTCGGCAGCCTGGGCAGGCAGCCCAGGCAGTGCTGCCGGCACCACTGCCAGCAGCCCCGTTTCTTCGTTTTTCGGCCCGTTTCCAAAAACGTGATGCTACAACGAACAATTTAAAATCTAAAATTATTCCAAACATGATTCTAAATCATAATCATCATCCAAAAGCATTCAAAATGCACAAATAATCGTATATACGGTATCATTGACCTCGCTCCGATACCACTGTTGGGATTCAAAATAAAACGAAATACGCAATGAAATAAAAACGAATCCCAAACAGATCGATCAAGTAACGTATATACGAAAAATAAATACGAAGATAAAGATCATACCCTTGAAGCCTTTGAAATAATTCTTCGTAAAATTGGATGATGATCACGAACCTCGTCCCGAACACGAAATCCCTTTGTTCCAAGCACCGAAAGTTCGAAGCCTCTACTTCACACGCGTCGGAAGTTGCCCGGAAAAATTTCAACGAGACTCCGTTCTCCAAGAACACGGCTAGGGAACTCGTAGGAATTTTTTCTCTCAATTTTCTTAACTTTTATAACACCTCTAAGATGAAAATTATAGAAAAGAAAAAAATTTTTCTCCTCCCTCATTCAAAGCTCACGGCAGGCTGCTCTACATGAGTGAGTATGAGTTTTTGTTGTTGTCTCATTTCATCATTTATAATGTAATGATATATATATTATAAAAGAATAAATATTCCTTTACAACTATCATTCACAATTATGTGGGAATCTCAACTCTAAGTGAGTTCCCACACACATGCAAGATCATGCCATGCCATGAGGAGTGGGTGGCCACAAGGAAGTTTCCTAGAAAACGAGCCGAG
The DNA here is from genome assembly GCA_033398695.1 of Orobanche coerulescens. Taxonomy (NCBI): domain Eukaryota; kingdom Viridiplantae; phylum Streptophyta; class Magnoliopsida; order Lamiales; family Orobanchaceae; genus Orobanche; species Orobanche coerulescens. Next base: position 59,472,607 of record CM065809.1, on the reverse strand, counting down.
CCACTCGGCTCGTATCGGACGTTCACAAACGACTCCGTTAAATACACTCCTTTTAATCATCAATGTATTTATATTAATTAATTAATCTAATTAATTAATTAATTATATCAAATACAAATATATATTTCTCTAAGAAATATAATTTATGAATTAAATTAATTACCCGGTAACTTAATTTAAATTCATAAGACCGATATTTGATTTATCCAATAAATCATAATTAAATATCCAATATCTAATATTAATAGAGAGATAATAAATTCACATTTATCCGTCAACGCTCCCGATGCGCGACTCGTAGGTCCGTCTCACCAGATTAGGAGGAACTAATGAGTGCGGGCAAAGACTTAGCCACTAGCGGCCGCATCAGAACCCCCGATCGAGAACGAATGAAGGGATCATTCCGAACCATTATGTCGTGAATACTATATACGTATAGACCCTTCATCGATGTCGGTCAAGTCTTCGGTCACGGTAAAGTCAAACCCTCATCGTTGACTAAACTCTATACATGTGTTAATGCAAATCAAGACCGACCGATTAATAGTGTATCTAATACGACTATATCGTAATGCTTCGCCAAAGACTTATGATCTTATTTGCCATTAACCGTATAGGACATTCGCCCGCTCACTAACAGAGATAGAATCCTTTCTTGGCGTACAAAGAAGATCACTCCGCCCGTATAGTCCGCACTTCGAGGTCGACTCAAGAATTAAGCAAATGAGTCTAACTACTCTAATGACAAACTAAACGTCACAGCACATCTTCTACCGAACCCTCAAGTCAAAGGTCCACGTATACTATCACAACCTTTCGATTCGTCATCGACTCTCCGAGAGTGAATACCGTGTGATCGAATCGAGTATGAGTCGTGTTCGAGTATACTGCTCCACTAATATACTTATAACTATGCTATCAAGACGTGCACACGTCCTAGCATCAGTTATACAAGTCATATTAAAACTTAATGCCCATTTTAAGTTTATTGACTTGCGAACAATTTACGTAAATAAACTTTAAACACTTCCAGTACATTTTCTCTTATCCCATAACGAGAATGGAATGTTCGATTTATTTACATGGACTTCACTTCAATGTTTACCAAGTCAAGAATGCAATTGAAATACAATAAACAGTGAATGAATCGTATTGCCTTTTTATTAATTATTCCATAATTACAAGTATAATGCCCTTACTCTCTCATCCCCTGAGTGGCATTCGAGGGCATATTCCTAACAGATTCCGGGACTTGCCGGCCCCCGAACCGGACGCTCCTGTCTGATAAATATGAACTCCGCCTTTATTAGCTTCCATCGCCTTAAACGACGCGGATAGAGAAATCTGATTCTGAATCGCTGATTGCTTTGGGGCCTGAGATGCCGCCGGAGCCGACTTGGAGTCCTTTCTGCAAAAACGGGCCTTATGCCCAAAAATCCCGCAATTATGGCACGTGATAGACGGTTTCAGACACTTAGTGCTGTAATGAACCGGAGCTCCACAGTTGAAACAGATGATGGCCGAACTGGACGCTCGGAACTGAGATCCCGCACGATTATGCGCCGTAGGAGGTCGCTCAAAAACGTTAGGGCCCGCACGAGGCTTCTTGAAGGTTGACTGACCGCCTTTGGACTGATTATGCTTCGTTGATTTCTTACTGACAGATAAAGGTTGTTGCTCAGCAATTTCCTTAGTAGCAGACGCATATGGGAGAGTTCTCTCAATTAATTCAGCCAGAGTGGCGCAATAATGATTAAGTAATTGCATATGGGTCATCATGACCTGCATAAAAGTGAGTGGATCAACCCGAACATATTCCGATCGAGCAGAGTCCTGGGTACGGTTTCCCGACAGTGAGTGATTATTCCCCGAGTTCCGGCCCGCACCGCGGCCTCTCCCCGTGCATCCCCTAAAAGCTCTCTCCATACTGAAGCAGGAAGGTCGCATGATAATCATAGATCTCGTATGAGTAGCGCATTATGATTTACGTCAAGAAATGATGAACATGAGCATATGCGCTCTAACACAGTGATTACATGAATGATTAACTGAGGTGACATGATTATCTGATGAAATTCTTGAAATGAGTATCTTGAACAAGTTAACAAGATTAATGATATGATCTTCCAGATCAACAACTGAGTAATGAAATGAATTGAGTGATTAATGGTCCTGATTATCAACTGAGTAATGAAATGAATTGAGTGATTAATGAGTTAATATGATCAACATGATTAAAATGAAAATGATGTTTGAGGATTGTTAACTAGTGAATTATGAATGAATGATTATTGCCAGAAATTATACCATGGCGTTAGAAGTCTTACAGTTCTTTCGGTCTGATTGGCTCGGCATTTGCACAGGTCACACGTGACACGAAAGGCCAATGATACTAGTCTGATGAAGATGATTTCAAATGAGACATGACTCGGAAGGTAGTATTCAAAACCACGCTCCGATACCAACTCTGTAACACCCCAAACTAGGCGGATATTACAGTGCCGTGGATCCCCGACTGGGACCCACCAGGCGAATGAAAATGATAAATTAAATAATATAATTGTAGTACCGAACCACATTATATTATCAAATACTCTGATGAGGAGTTTAAGCACAACACACCAGGACAATACCTAATACTAGTATATTTTATATGAAGATAAAATACAGAACACTGAATGAAACGGAGTATTCAAATGAAAGTCTGCAGCGAAAAATAACGGACAACAACATGAATGACTGAAAGATCGGGGCCCCTACTAGTATCACTAGGACTTCTCTCCGTCAACATGCTATTCCCGTGCTTTTGCCTTGCCATGACCTGAAAAACAAAATCCCCAAACGGGGTCAGTTACACAGAACAACAATCCTCAAGAGTTGAATATACACAATCCTGTCGAAACATACGCAATCAAACATGCTACATGAATCAACTAACAGTATGGCTCAAAGGAATGGCGCCACACTACGTCCGGGATGGAAATGTGTCCGTGCACAAGCCACCAATGAATATCGATTGAATACACGTGTGGTCTTGTACATAATCAGTCTTACGAAGCAATCAACTCGTGTGCATAGTCCAATGTGAGGCCACCAACCAACACACGACTTAAATGTGCCCGACATGAAAATCCTACACATACCAAACGGCACGCCAGTATGACCCGGAATGCCACGATATCACAAAAGTGACATCGAACATGAATAATGACTCACCAAGATGAAATGATGGTGAAATGAATGACAGCTCAATGAAATGATCGGAACCGTCGTTCCTCATGAATGAAGTAATTAAGTGACAATTACAAGTTTTGAAATGGTTAGTACCTTATGAATGAATTATGATTATGAATGAACAACAACGGAAGGAATGAATATCCTTTTAACTGAGTAAGAATTTACTTACACAACACCGGTGACAATTATCCTTCCACGAACAATGTCCTAATTGAGATATCGGTCGCTCGAACAACCTTGAATAATACAATTACCAACAATCCGTTCAATATACGAATCAAACACGAATATAATGAACTCAAAACGTCGATACGATTAAACCAAGTTCATTGGGGCATTATATCGAACACTTTGTGGCCAAACTTCGATTGTTTATAACCAAACCTCAATAATACCAACATCAAATCCCCAATAAGTGTTTCAAACCAACAAAACATCTTCAATACGATCAATAATCCATTATGAATATCCAAAATAGTGATTTCAACAGCAATTAATCGAAAACCCCCAAATCCAACTCAATATTCAAAGTGTTCCTGAATAATCCTTCAATAGTCCAATGAATAATCAAATATATCCATAATTATGTGTATATAACTTCATACAACATGATCTTAACATCCAAAACATCATATCTCAAAACAAAATCGAAATTCAAGATGTTGAAGAAATTACCTCTTGAAGATCCAAGCACTTTAATCCGATGAAATCGCGTTAGATCGACAATCCGAGCTTCACAACCGAATGAAAATGATGAAAAATGAATACTCAAGTGATTAATGAAGAAGATCTTCTCCCACCAACCCTCTCTCTCGGACCAACGTGAAGAAATGGGAAAAATGAGTTGATCCGCACAAAAAACTGCAGTTATAGTGCTGACTGCACTATGTGCCGCAGCCCAGCCGAAGTGTGCCACGGCACAGGGCCAAAACTGCCCCCAGTGATCGGCAGCGTGCCGCGGCCCGGACGAATGTGCCACGGCAGTGACTCGGCAGTGTGCCCCGGCCCTGTCGGCATGTGCCGCGGCCCACGGTACAGACGAGTCGGCCAAAAATTGCGACACGAGTGTGCCGCGGCCCGGACGGGTGTGCCGCGGCAGTGACTCGGCAGTGTGCCGCGTCCCTGTCGGCATGTGCCGTGGCCCACGGTACAGGCTGCTCGGCCAAAAATTAGAAAATGTGTGTGCCGCGGCTCACACTCCTTGTGCCACGGCCCACGTCCCCCTTGGGTCCTAAAATGATGAAAAATGACCCGGGAAGAGAATAAAAGCAATAGGAATCAATATTTGGGAAACAATAACACGAAATGGAAGTATGGAAATCCCAAAACGGTGGTTCCAAGCAATGATTACAAGGGTTCGCCCATCAAAACACAATTTGAACAATGAGGAGATTTGAAATGACATGAATTCCAACGTCAACATCGACTAATTAATCAATTACCACGATCAAGATAATATTCTTGTCTCGATTTTCGAATAAGGTAGATACACTGACAATATCGATACACAACTCGAAGTATTCCGAATGGTGAACACAGATGAATGATTATTATCAAGTGAAAAACTACATAGTGATAATTACCGAATGAAATTACTGAATGATAATGACTGAATTACAACCGGGTATTACATTGATTATGTGATGTTTTCTTTTGTTGTCGTGAACGGTCGTATGTTCAGTATGCCGAGGGGTCGAGACCGAGGACGTGGTCGTAGTCATGGATGTGGTCAGGCAAGGGTAGAGGTGACTCGCTTATTTTCGAACACCGACCAACTTAGTACAGATGGTCAGAATGATCAGTCGCGTGATCAGAGATAACTGTTAAGGGTAATGCCGATGTTAATGCCACCACCATCCTTCAGCAGGTCGCAGCACAATTGGCACAGATGAATCAGAGTGCGCAGCGGGATGAGTCTCCATATGGGGATAACAGAGCTAGTAAGTGGCTACGAGACGTGATGAAGATGCATCCAACTCGCTTTGCGGGTTCCTCTGATTTGATAGGATAGGAGAATTGGCTCATCCAGTTAGAAAGAACGTTTGATGTTGTGGCCTGTCCTGATGAAAGGAGGGTACCCATTGCTCAGTATCTCCTCGATAAGGAAGTTGCAGACTGGTGGGAGGTCATAGTGCCTAATGATCGTGCAGCTACTTGGCCAAGTTCAAGTCTGCCATGGAAGCTGAGTATTGTCCATTACATGTTCGAGAGCATAGGATTGTTGAGTTTTTCTCGGCTATGCCCTAGGATGTGTCGATATCCCAGGCTATAGTCGACTATAATCGACAGTTGTGTTATGTTCGGGATCAAGCTAGAAGTGAAGCAGATAAGGTTCGTTATTTTGATATGTATATGAAACCTCGTGTTCGGCAGTGTATGGCTCCTTTTATGTGTACCACGTTGAAGGACTATCAAGACCGAGTCTTAGCATTTGAAATGGCTGTTTTGTCTATAGAGTCTGTATCTGTAGCAAAGAAACAGAAGATTTCTAATGACACATTGGAAAGCAAGGGAATTGGGGTTCGTAAACCCCAACACTCGTATCAGTTGTGTATGGGACCTTCTAGGTCAGTTGGAGAATCTGAAAGACCCAAGTCGGTGTCTTTGAGTTCTGGTAGTATTCCAAGATGTTTTGACTGTAATGTTCTAGGCCACGAGCATGCGAATTGTAAGGCACCGCCGAAGACTTGTTACAACTGTGGACACAATGTAACACCCACAGAGCTATCCAGGAATATTACAGTGCCGTGGGCCCTAAGATGGAATCCACACGGCTAAAGGAAATTTTCGCAAACATTAACAAATGCCCAAGAGGCTAACGATGGTATTATCTATTAAAAACATTCGAAGACTTAATAAAATCCGTTTATCAAAACCATCGTTAAAATCTCATTTGAAACCACAAGGCCCGAAATGCTAAAATTCAACAGTTTAAAAACATACGTTAAGCTATCGCTTATACGTACCAACAAAATAGTTTAGAAAACGATTGCCAAAGTAACCTAAGTTACCAGATACCAAAAGGCCATTTAAAAATACTCACGCAGCGGAAAAAGACAAACAATTAAAATACTCTAGCAACGGAATACAAGAACTGATCAGGAAACTCAATACACAAATACATGCCCTAGCCAGTATCCTTCGGGAAGCTCATCTCTTCACGAATGCTACAAGCTTGATATCCAATATCCTAAAAATAAAGCCCACGACGGGGTCAGCCATAATACTCAACAATGATAACAATCACATCACATCAATAATTACATACCAATGAAAATACTAAGTACGAATACGACCAATGTAATCTTACCGCCATAACTTTACTTACTCGAATAATCCTCATCAAAATATCCATTATCATATTATACATCTCGTAATCTCGATTAACCAGTAAACTCAAACATAACATCTGTATTGTTCCTTAAACAGTACTCAAGATTATCAAAATATCCTCACTGATTCGTGATACGGAAAAATACCAGCTCTGACCAATTCGATCTATCGGATAACATCATCAAATCCCAACACGATAATCAATTGTCCATCAAAAGACAAATATTAAGGAAAAATACGTAACATACCTCAAGATATGAAATGCCCCGACAAAATCACGTCAGTTTAATCCAAGATCATATCAACACAACATAAGGACACGGTCCTAACACAAGACCTACAAATGCAAACTCATATGACAATGTCAATATGCTCACATCAATAACAACAATGTATACTTATGACAATCTGTTGATCCAGCGCACGCAGCATAGATCCCATGATGACCCTAAAAGATCAACACGAGGTGGATAACCCCTAATACACATATGCACAACAACATGTTGTAATCCAACGATCCAGTGCACACAGCTATAGATTCCCATGATGATCCCGTCGGACAACGCATGTTGGAAATACCTGTCCAACGATCCAGCGCACACAGCTATAGATATCCCATGTTGATCCCGTCGGACCAACACATGGTGGACATATGACAACAATGCACAACTGCATAAAACAACAGTACTCAATGCACGACAACAACAATGCACAAATGCATGACAGCAACGATACATGAATGTATCACAACATGATCGACACAAATGACAAAAATGATTAAAATACTTGCTCTGAGTCCTTCGAGAGCAATCTTGATATCTAAACCATCACCAACCATTATTCTGAATATTCGACGATCCAAAATGTCACGGATGGTAGATAATTCATGTCTTCATCTATACCACAATGTATCCTCGATACCAAGTATACCAACAACAAATGTAAATCATGTACATGATGATTTAATCCCCAAAACTCGAATACAACTTATAATCTCAAATCTCCTGTTATTACGATTATAATCATTGCTATACGAATTATAAACGAATGAAATAGAAACCATTCATTAAATATTATAAACTGAGCAAGTAATAACTTGCCTCGATACCGATGAAGCCGTTACCAATTCCATTTCCGTCATCTACGTGTCCCTCGGCCCTGATGAATGTAATTCACGAACATTCTCGAACACGACTGCAACGCATGGTTCTAATAACCGATCAATATCTCACCCTATTACAATAATCAATAAACAACGAGTTCGATAACAATCAATAATCAATATAACCAATTCACAAACCAAACGGCTCAACAATATCTCGATTAGCCACAAGTCTGATCAATCCAACTTAAACGATCATGAATTCATAACCGAAATAGGATATACTACACTGTCTGTTGACTTAGCGCACGTTAATCACTTAGCGTAGCGTGCGCTAAGTCGCTTCAATTAGAATGCGCTAGCCAGTAAGCTTAGCGTGCACTAATGCTGTACAGATGCATGCCTTACAAGTATCGATCAACATATGGCGAATATCAAGAGCACTAAGTGATTCGAAACCATGTTCATAGCTATCAAAACAACGAAATCTGATATCCTTTAACATATAAACAATCATCCAACTCATAATCCAAGTCATATATTCATAGATCATCTTCTTCCTCAATATCAACATATGAATACCAAGAATTCATAATCATTGCCATATTCACCATCATATGAAGAAACCAACAACAACAACATCAAAGACCCAAATTGAAGAAAGACATTAACCAACATATCTCTTTGAAGATAAACAACACAATTCGAAACCATTTGGATCATATCAATACCTGTATATCAACAATAACATCAACATAACCCGGTAACTAATCTCATAATCATACTTGTTAACTCATATACATGACTATTATCAACTACAGGACATCATATACAATCTAAAATGAAATTCAAAGTGAAGAGTAATTACCTCTCTGAAGGAATGGATTGATTTTCAAGGTTGAATCCATTCTCAATCACTTCCATGCTTCAAATGTTGTTATGCATGATTAACTCCACCATAATCCAGTGTTTGGAACTTCAAACATCTCTCTAAGAACTCTCTCTATCGGTTGCAAGGAAACAATGGACGAAATGAAGAATAATGGCTATATATATATATATATATATACTGACTATTATTAGCATGCGCTAACTGTCTTTGTTAGCGTGCGCTATCGCAGTCCAGAGGCTACTGCCTTACTGCATACAATGATTTACGTACACAATCCCCATGCAATAGCACAAGTAAATGCCTCTATCTAGCGTACGCAAGCCTTCAGCCATAGCATGCGCTACTCATAGTTGACTTGCTACAGTCTGCACCTAACCCCGTGTACCCACATGCCGAAAGTAACCTGACAAAGCCAACATTCCTTTGGACCGATCTGATTAGCGTGCGCTAACAATATGCATTAGCGTGCGCTAATCCTTCATAACAAACATCCGTTGACCTCGTCGGCACATGCGCTGAAAGTGGTCGGGTCCACACGTAGATTCCCTCTGATCTGGTCTGCAGTAGCATGCGCTATCCTTTGCCTTTAGCGTGTGCTAAACCTGCACGATAACATGCGCTAAGATTGAATATTAGTGTGCGCTAATCAGGCTATACTTAGCCATTTTCAGCTATTCTTGTCCAACCTCTCAAGATACAGAATACGAACATACGGCATACTGAATACACATGCTCCTTACAATAATATTCTCATACGATAGATCTAATACACGATATCCTCAAATGCAATTGTTGACCAAGTACAACAATTATACAAGTATAGCAGTCTCAGTCTTTCAATTATTTTATCCCTATGGTACAGATTCCACATTGTACAATATAACTCGGATAAAATAACATTAGACAACAGTAGTAGAAATTTCAGATATTACATACTACACCATTTAAAATAAGTTTCGTCCTCGAAACTTGCAATCTGTCATAGAAAAATAAACAAACCGTTCAACCAAAATATTCCGAAACCATTATGACAACGATCGATCATCATTATTACCGAATAACCAAAATAGCATACTTACAAATGTGTAAAGTCGACGATCTCTTGAGATACTAGCAAGTGACTTCACTATAAAGCCTCAACACGCGTACAATCACAATTCCATGAGTCTTAACAAAATATATCATCTTTGGATGAAATAATCTATCCGTGTCAAATCATGTCTACTCTGATCGCACAATCAAGTCCCAATTCTGATACAATCAATAATGCACGATACATCTGAGAAACAACTGCCCAACACGACGACACAAATCCCGAAACATCGACACAAAATCCAAACACTCAGATGATCACCAACAATGATCAACCAACAAATTAACCGAGAATATCATTGACATGATAAACTCTAATACAATCAATCCAAAGGTCAAAACGCAACCAAGAATATCATCAACATGATAAACTCCAATATTACCAACGAACGATCAATGATAATCGGGAATACCCTCACACGGTAAGCTCCAACATGATCAACACAGAACCACATAAACCGATATATGAATGAATAAAGTTCTCAAAACGTCACACCAATCACATACGGTGGATCTCAATAAACATACCCGACTAGTCAACATACTCCTCGTCATACGAACTGTAATACCCTCGCCTTTAATATTGTACTTCATGATTTAAGTTAAGTATTGTTGCACCATATCTGTGATGTGTAGCATGTACCGACGAATTATGTTAAGTTGGATTCATGATCATTCATACTATATTAGTTGTTGGGTGATATTGCGAAAATTCCATTTATGCTCGTTATAGTACTTAACGTACGTTAACATGTATTCTTAACGTACGCTATGAAGGCCACCTTACGTACGTAACACCAATACGTTAACGTACGTAATGCGGAAGATTCTCCGAGAATCGCCTTCGGCGGGTGGGGTCGAGCAAGGGTAGCCGGTCGGGAGTCGATCGCGACAGCTAAGTCAACGGCCACTACGCACGTAATAGCCGCTGGTTACGTACGTAACGAATCGCGTGTTTTTAGGCGGTGAGTTTGATGAAATTGGTTACGCACGTAATGATCATAAGATTACGACGTAAAGGCTATAACGCACGTTAACCACGCTCGTTAACGCACGTAATGTCGATTCGATTATAAATGTAGGACTTGCCATTCATTTCCTACTCGACCTTTTCAATCTCCGACTAAGGAACGATTCCCTTCCCTTCCAACTTCGTTTCTAAGCCTTTCTAACTTGTGTTGGAGCCTCAACACTTGATTGGTGACTTGGAGAAGCTAGAGATTGAAGTATATTCCTTGAAGTGTTGGTGTTGTTCTTCATTTTAAGGTTGGTCTTTCTTTAACTCATATCAATTCCATGTTTCTGATGATGTTAGTAGATAAATACTTCACATAATGATAGTTTAGATTAGTGTAAACATGATAAGTTAATTGAATCATACTCAAATCAAGTGAAGATTAATTTTGAAGGTATTAGTATTGCTTCTTGAGGTAAATAACTTCATAATATGATTGTGTTGATAATGATATACATAAAACCTGAGGTATAGCATGATAATCGGAAGTTGATTTTAGTCTCTCCACTAGGAACATGTTAGAGATGATGTCCTTAATGATTAAAAGCGAGAAATGTTAAGATTGTCTTGAACATTCTATTGATCCTTAAAGGTTGCATGAAACCATGATTTTGGCCTTTAAAACCTTTGTGATGGAATTGTTGGAAAGATGATGTTAACCCTTTGAAGATGATCTTTGTTAGATGGATGAAATTACTTCAAAAAGCTCAAGTATCCAATGGTATAACTAGGCATTTTATATATTCTTCAAAGTAAAACAATGAATGTTGATAGGAGGAAGTTGTAATCTCCGTACGTTCGAATTTATCGATTTCACCAAAGAGTGTTAATCACTACATTAATAGGTTAATAATGTTCTTAAGAGAGTTGTGTTGAATATGACGATACAAATACGGTAGATGAATAGCCGAATTCCATTTCATTAATCCGTGCATGTCTAGAGGAGTAAATTAAGATAATGTTCTTAACTCACTAAAAACTTGAACTTACGTTTCATATAATAATCAAGTTTTGAATGAAATCGTCGGTAAATAATGAAGAATGTAATTAAACACAACTTATATCGTAATTGGAAGTGTCGATGATTTGAAACGATATCCTCACGATATTACATTGATGATAAACTGGACATCAAGAATTTGACATCAAGATTAGAATATGTAATGAACATGATAAACATGCGATGATTTGTAATAAGAACATTAAAATGGTCAATAGGATAATCTATTTATTCAAAGTGAATTTACGAATATTGTTCATGCGATAATACCATTATCATACGAATGTGTTGTTGAATGGATTATATTTCATTCAAGGTTGCTTGTTCACGTGAGTATTGTTAGACGAGGATACCGTTCGTTTGACCATTCAAAGAAGGATTATTCGTCTATTGCACTGAGGCAAGTTATCTTGCTTGGTTATAGTGATGGTTGAATTCTTGTGATTATTATGCGGTTCGTGTGTATGAAATGTTACGATAATCTATGATTCGTGATATGCCGATACCCTTGATCGTATTGTCATGGTGTTGGGGATGATACCCCTAATTACCGTCCTTATTACCGTTAGTTCTTTTGAGCTTTGTTGACACTTCGGTGAGTTGTTCGATTCCTCGTAAAAGTGTAATTCGTTGAGTTTCGTTGTCATGTTGTATCGTGACATCTCTCGGAGTCATATCTGCGCGCCGATTGGTTATGTGTAGGATTTTTAGCCGGGCACTTGATGATCATGCGTGGATGTTTTCCGCATTTAGATCGTGCACACGAGACGTAGTTCGTGAGGCTAATTAGGTACATCGTCCCACGTATATTCGATTCCGTATACGGGTGGACATGTGCACGGACACATTTCCGGATTGGGCGTCTTGTGACGTCCGTCTTGAGCCATAGTATGTGGTCGTTCGTATACTTGATTATGTTTCGGATTGGGATCGATTGTTTATACGCCTTCGGGGTATATTCGTAGTCGGTGGATTTCTTTGAAATCGGTATATATATATGAATTGTATAATGCCATGAGAATTATTATCATGTATAGTCGACCTGTGGTTTGGGGCGAAATACTTGTATTTCGGGCGAGGAAAGGGCAAGGCACGGGAGGAGCACAATGGCGACGGAGGATTCGATGTATGCTATTTCGGGGCCCCGAGTCTTTTGGTTGTTCGGTTATGTTTTAAGCGTGACTTTCGTTTTATTTTTGTGTCGGATGAATGTACTAAAACTTGTTAGGTACCGCCCATCGTCATATGGTCTGCATCGTGTTTGGATCTCGTATGTTTGCTTGTATTTAAAAATATTAATAACTCATACTCCACACCGTGGTTTTGATAAATATCGTGGTACGGTGCAAGGTTGTAGGATTTTTTGTGTATTTTGTGATATTGCACAGTGGGTCCTGTGAGGGATCCACGGCACCGTAATGGCCACTGCTGGGTCACATGTAAGATGGTATCGAGAGCGTGTGTTTTTATTTTGAGTCATTGTAGGATCGAAATAGCATCAAGAAAACTTCGTGCCACGTGTAACCCGTGCAAGCGCGACCGTCGAATACGGTATGTTCTTATGAACCATAATTTGATTTCTGGCATGATATTGACGATGTATTGGTCTCCTTACTTATCTTGGCATCTTGCTACCATGAGGCAAAATTCATCTATTGAAGAGAACCTAAATTAATTATGTGATTGGAATTGTTTCGACTTAATGTTGATATGATATTGAGTGTGTAACACTTGTAGTGCCAGTGACTCTTTACAACTGCTTTGTTGGATAGGAAATTCCCTGTTGTTATTAACTTAGCATGAATTGTGATTGATCAATCAAACTGTACTTGTGACTTGATTCTTTCAGTATGGAAAGGAACCTTAGGGGCCGTGGCAGAGGGAGACGAGGCCGCGGAAGAGGCCGAATTCCGATACCACGAGCTAACAGACGCGCGAATGTGGAACAGAGTTCCGCAGGCAGTGATTCGCCTTCTCGGGACCAATCACACCACACCGGAGAGAATGCACGTGCCGATCCTTACACCGTGATGCAGGGCATGATGGCCCAAATGACCCAAATGGGTCGGCTAATGGAAACTATGCAAAGGAATACTACTGGCAACAGCAGGGACAACAGCCTCCGCCCCTGGTACCTGGCGGGATCGTGAGCCGGATTATTAGCGACATATCACGTCAGCGACCTCCGACTTTTGAAGGCTCATCTGAGCCTGCCGACATTGTACACTGGATAGAACATTTCGAAAAACTGTTCGAGATGGTGGAGTGCCCAGAGGAAAATCGAGTTGCTGTGGCAGCCTACTACCTTAGTAAGAGTGCCCATACTTGGTGGCTTTCTGTGAGGCTCGCCAAGGCGCGAGTACTTGGGAGGAATTTAAGACTCTTATGCTAGATCGTTACTATCCCGCACCCTCCGTGAAGCCAAACCGTCCGAATTATTAAACCCCGACCCATCGGAAGACGAAGATGTGTTAGCAATTCCGAAAAATTCCAAGCACTTCTCCCTTTTGCTACGCGCTTGTCCGTCGAAGCCGATAAAATCAAATATTTCCTCAAGAGGCTTAAACCCCGAATGAGGATGCAATTACTCAATCACCACTGCATGCGACCTTAGGAGTTTATTGAGAAGGCTTTGGAGTATGAACTTACCGCGAAGGAGATTTCTAAGAGACAACCTCGCTTTTCCAACAAGAGATCCAGAACTGCACTCCAAGGAGACAAGAACCGGGGTATTCAAGAAACCCCACTGTACCAAACCCTTCCGAACGGCCACCTATGGCACCAAACCGGCAGAACGCACTCTCGGGCAATCAGCTCACCTGCCGTGTGTTATAACCGTGGGGACCAGGGCATATCAGCTCCAAGTGTCCGAAACCGCCGTTGCATGTCACACTTGCGGAAAACGGTCATCGCGCTCGCTATTGCCGGGGGTGGACTCGGGCGTGCCCAGAAGATCTCTTGCTCCAAGACAGTCTTCTGCTCGAGAACGTGCTCCTCCATCCGCTTCTTACCGGACTACCGGCGAACAAAGGGATAGGCCGTGGAAACCAAGTTGGTACACTCGCTCCGGGGTTGCAAAACCCGAGTTTACGAGATGAAGAAAGCCGATGATCCCGGCCGGCATGATTGCAGGTACTCTCGAGATCCACTCTCAGCCCGTTTGTGTTCTTTTTGATACTGGTGCTTCACACTCCTTTTTGTCTAGTTCTTGCTTGAGTCGTTTGCATTTGAATCGTGTTATCAATTGTGAACCTTATGTAATTGGTCTACCCGATGGTAGAAGAATTATTGGGAGTCGTGAAGTACAGAACTGTCCGATTAGCATAAACAACCGTGAGTGGTTGTCTGACTTGATTGTGGTGGATTTACCTAAAGATGATGTGATCTTGGGTATCGACTGGATGGATCGTCACGATGCCGTCCTTAGCGTCCGTAAGCGAATGGTGACCGTCACATCGGATGATGGCGTCGAGTGTATTTTTCGGGGTGATAATCCCAATCATTTTGGGAGAGTCATCAGCGCTATGAAGGCTATGAGATTACTAAACCAGGGATGCATTGGTTATTGGTGTTACATGACTAAGAGAACTGACCGGCCAGTCAAATTGATTGATATTCCAGTAGTTCGAGAATATCCAGATGTATTTCCGGACGAGCTTCCAGGAATACCCCCACAGCGAGAGGTGGAATTCACCATTGAGTTGGAGCCAGGGACGTCCCCGCTTTCGAAAGCACCATACCGTATGGCCCCGACTGAGATGCAGGAATTAAAAAGACAACTCGAAGAATTAACTGAGAAAGGGTACGTTCGACCCAGTGCATCCCCTTGGGGAGCGCCGGTGTTATTCGTACGGAAGAAGGACGGATCGCTGCGTTTGTGTATTGATTACCGGGAGCTGAACAAGGTAGCAATTAAGAACAAGTATCCTTTACCTCGCATCGATGACCTATTGGATCAGCTCCAGGGAGCCGCTGTATTTTCCAAGATCGACTTGAGGTCGGGGTACCACCAATTGCGGATTCGAGAGTCTGACGTCCCGAAGACGACACCGCTTTTCGCTATGGGCATTATGAGTTCGTTGTCATGCCATTCGGACTGACTAATGCACCTGCAGTATTCATGGAATTGATGAATCGAGTTTTTATTAATTATCTGGATCGTTTTGTAGTCGTTTTTATTGACGATATCTTGGTCTACTCTCGTGATCATGAGGAGCATGAGTGTCACCTCCGCCAGGTTCTCGATGCGTTAAGGCGAGAACAACTCTATGGAAAATTTTCCAAGTGTGAATTCTGGATGTCTGAAGTTATTTTTCTGGGTCATGTGATATCAGCAGAGGGAGTAAGAGTAGACCCACAGAAGACGGAAGCTATCCGAGATCGGCTACCCTCAAGAACGTGAAGGAAGTTCGTAGTTTTCCGGGTCTAGCAGGCTATTACGCATTTATTCGTGGAAGGATTTTCCAAAATTGCTCAACCGATGACTAACTGTTGAGAAAAGATAAGAAGTACTTGTGGTCGGAAGCATGTCGAAAGTTTTGATGAACTCAAAGGTCGATTAATTTCAGACTGTTTTGGTACTACCTAGAGGGACGGAAGGATTCGCGGTATACAATGATGCATCGAGGCGGTGGCCTTGGCTGCGTATTAATGCGGGACGGGAAAGTGATCGCCTATGCATCCGCATACGATTGCGTCCTTACGAGGTCAACTACCCGACTCATGACTTGGAGTTAGCAAACAGTAGTGTTTGCTTTAAAATCGCGCCACTATCTCGTATGGAGTTACCCGCGATTTTTACGGACCACAAGAGCCTCAAGTATATTTTTACCTGAAGGAGTTGAATATGAGACAAAGGAGGTGGTTAGAGCTAATCAAAGACTATGATATCGAGATCCTTTATCATCCAGGCAAGGCAAACGTGGTTGCCGATGCCTTGAGCCGCAAGACGGTGCAGGAGCAGATGCTAGCTCGTTTGACCACCCAGAGGGAGTTGCATTTAGAGTTCATGAGACCAGAGATTGAGGTCTGGATACAACGCATTCAGGGACAGCTGTGCATGCTTGAGATTTCACCATCCATTGATGAGACGATCAGGACGAAACAGATGTCGGACCCATTCTTATCCGAGTCGAGGAGAAATCGATCGGGGAAGGCCCCTGGATTTGTGGTTCACGAGGATGGATATTACGCTTAAAAATCGAGTGTGTGTACCAGCAGACGAAGAGTTGAGGAATACTATTCTGAAGGAGGCTCATGCTACCCCGTATTCCATACACCCGGGATCAAACAAAATGTATAAGGATTTGAAGCCGTATTATTGGTGGGGTAATATGAAACGGGAGGTTGCCGAGTTCGTTTCGAAATGTCTGACCTGTCAGCAGGTCAAGATTGAGCATCAACGACCAGCTGGCATGATGAGACCGCTTCCTATTCCCGAGTGGAAGTGGGAAGACATATCGATGGACTTTATTACTAGTTTGCCGACGAGCCGTCGAGGCATGAATACGATTTGGGTGGTTGTGGATCGATTGACTAAATCAGCCCACTTCTTGGAGATCAAGGATACTTGGGGCCCTGAGAGATTGGCCCAATTATTCATCAAAGAGATTGTGAGACTGCATGGCACCCCTAAGAGTATTGTATCAGATCGGGACGGACGGTTCGTGTCGCACTTCTGGAAGGCGGTTCATCGTGCTATGGGTACACAGTTGAACTTCAGTACAGCTTTTCATCCTCAGACCGACGGTCAGTCTGAGAGGACAATTCAAACTCTAGAGGATATGTTGAGGGCATGTGCTCTCGATTGGAAGCCTGACTGGGAAGCCCAACTGCCGTTGGTAGAATTCACATACAATAACAGCTGGCACACCTCGATCATGATGGCACCTTATGAGGCACTATATGGTCGTCGCTGTAGGTCCCCATTGTGCTGGGACGAATTATCTGAATCTATTGGTACGGAACCTGATATGTTATTGGCAGCCCGCGAGAAGATTTCCCTGATCAAGAGCCGTCTATTAACGGCCCAAAGCCGCCGTAAATCATATGCGGATAATCGTCGACGACCACTCGAGTTTGAAGTTGGTGACCATGTACTGGTCAAAGTATCTCCTACTAGAGGTGTTTTCCGATTCGGGAAGAGAGGCAAATTGAGCCCAAGGTATATTGGTCCGTTTGAGATCCTGGAACGAGTAGGCGACCTAGCCTATCGTTTAGCATTACCACCAGCTTTGAGTCGTATTCACAACGTATTCCATGTATCTCAGTTAAGGAAGTATGTTGCTGATCCAAGTCACGTTATTCAATTCGACGAGGTCGAAATAGCCGACGACCATTCGTATGAGGAGCACTGTGCGTATACTCGAAAGGAGAATTAAACAGCTGAGGAACAAGACGATTCCCTTATTAAAAATTCAGTGGTCAAGACACGGAGTCGAGGAAGCTACGTGGGAGACTGAAGATAGCATGCGAGAGAGATACCCCGAACTATTTACCCCTTAGTTTCGGGGACGAAACTCCTTTTAAGGGGGGGAGTATGTAATACCCTCGCCTTTAATATTGTACTTCATGATTTAAGTTAAGTATTGTTGCACCATATCTGTGATGTGTAGCATGTACCGACGAATTATGTTAAGTTGGATTCATGATCATTCATACTATATTAGTTGTTGGGTGATATTGCGAAAATTCCATTTATGCTCGTTATAGTACTTAACGTACGTTAACATGTATTCTTAACGTACGCTATGAAGGCCACCTTACGTATGTAACACCGATACGTTAACGTACGTAATGCGGAAGATTCTCCAGCAATCCGCCTTTCGGCGGGTGGGGTCGAGCAAGGGTAGCTGGTCGGGAGTCGATCGCGACAGCTAAGTCAACGGCCACTACGTACGTAATAGCCGCTTGGTTACGTACGTAACGAACTGCGTGTTTTTAGGCAGTGAGTTTGATGAAATTGGTTACGTACGTAATGATCATAAGATTACGTACGTAAAGGCTATAACGTACGTTAACCACGTTCGTTAACGTACGTAATGTCGATTCGATTATAAATGTAGGACTTGCCATTCATTTCCTACTCGACCTTTTTCAATCTCCCAACTAAGGAACGATTCCCTTCCCTTCCAACTTCGTTTCTAAGCCTTTCTAACTTGTGTTGGAGCCTCAACACTTGATTGGTGACTTGGAGAAGCTAGAGATTGAAGTATATTCCTTGAAGTGTTGGTGTTGTTCTTCATTTTAAGGTTGGTCTTTCTTTAACTCATATCAATTCCATGTTTCTGATGATGTTAGTAGATAAATACTTCACATAATGATAGTTTAGATTAGTGTAAACATGATAAGTTAATTGAATCATACTCAAATCAAGTGAAGATTAATTTTGAAGGTATTAGTATTGCTTCTTGAGGTAAATAACTTCATAATATGATTGTGTTGATAATGATATACATAAAACCTGAGGTATAGCATGATAATCGGAAGTTGATTTTAGTCTCTCCACTAGGAACATGTTAGAGATGATGTCCTTAATGATTAAAAGCGAGAAATGTTAAGATTGTCTTGAACATTCTATTGATCCTTAAAGGTTGCATGAAACCATGATTTTGGCCTTTAAAACCTTTGTGATGGAATTGTTGGAAAGATGATGTTAACCCTTTGAAGATCATCTTTGTTAGATGGAGGAAATTACTTCAAAAATCTCAAGTATCCAATGGTATAACTAGGCATTTAATAAATTCTTCAAAGTAAAACAATGAATGTTGATAGGAGGAAGTTGTAATCTCCGTACGTTCGAATTTATCGATTTCACCAAAGAGTGTTAATCACTACATTAATAGGTTAATAATGTTCTTAAGAGAGTTGTGTTGAATATGACGATACAAATACGGTAGATGAATAGCCGAATTCCATTTCATTAATCCGTGCATGTCTAGAAGAGTAAATTAAGATAATGTTCTTAACTCACTAAAAACTTGAACTTACGTTTCATATAATAATCAAGTTTTGAATGAAATCGTCGGTAAATAATGAAGAATGTAATTAAACACAACTTATATCGTAATTGGAAGTGTCGATGATTTGAAACGATATCCTCACGATATTACATTGATGATAAACTGGACATCAAGAATTTGACATCAAGATTAGAATATGTAATGAACATGATAAACATGCGATGATTTGTAATAAGAACATTAAAATGGTCAATAGGATAATCTATTTATTCAAAGTGAATTTACGAATATTGTTCATGCGATAATACCATTATCATACGAATGTGTTGTTGAATGGATTATATTTCATTCAAGGTTGCTTGTTCACGTGAGTATTGTTAGACGAGGATACCGTTCGTTTGACCATTCAAAGAAGGATTATTCGTCTACGGAATTGAGGCAAGTTATCTTGCTTGGTTATAGTGATGGTTGAATTCTTGTGATTATTATGCAGTTCGTGTGTATGAAATGTTCTGATAATCTATGATTCGTGATATGGTGATACCCTTGATCGTATTGTCATGGTGTTGGGGATGATACCCCCGGAATTACCGTCCTTATTACCGTTAGTTCTTTTGAGCTTTGTTGACACTTCGGTGAGGTGTTCGATTCCCTCGTAAAAGTGTAATTCGTTGAGTTTCGTTGTCATGTTGTATCGTGACATCTCTGGAGTCATATCTGCGCGCCGATTGGTTATGTGTAGGATTTTTAGCCGGGCACTTGATGATCATGCGTGGATGTTTTCCGCATTTAGATCGTGCACACGAGACGTAGTTCGTGAGCCTAATTAGGTACATCGTCCCACGTATATTCTGGATTCCGTATACGGGGTGGACATGTGCACGGACACATTTCCGGATCGGGCGTACTGTGACGTCCGTCTTGAGCCATAGTATGTGGTCGTTCGTATACTTGATTATGTTTCGACAGTTGGGACTGATTGTTTATACGCCTTCGGGTATATTCGTGAGTCGGTGGATTTCTTTGAAATCGGTATATATATGAATTGTATAATGGCATGAGAATTATTATCATGTATAGTCGACCTGTGGTTTGGGGCGAAATACTTGTATTTCAGGGCGAGGAAAGGGCAAGGCACAGGAGGAGCACAATGGCGACGGAGGATTCTGATGTATGCTATTTCGGGGGGCCCCGAGTCTTTTGGTTGTTCGGTTATGTTTTAAGCGTGACTTTCGTTTTATTTTTGTGTCGGATGAATGTACTAAAACTTGTTAGGTACTGCCCATCGTCATATGGTCTGTACCGTGTTTGGATCCTGTGTATGTTTGCTTGTATTTAAAAATATGAATAACTCATACTCCACACCGGGGTTTTGATAAATATCGTGGTACGGTGCCACGTTGTCGGATTTTAAGTGTATTTTGTGATATTGCCTGGTGGGTCCCAGGAGGGATCCACGGCACTGTAATGGCCACTGTTTTTGGGCTGTTACACGAACAACCAATCACAAACCGACGAACATATCCAATCATACATGGAGTGGGAACGACCACTCAATATCCAAAACAACCAGCATGGGGTCACCATCCCCAAATCTACACTTACAAAGAAATCATTAAAAAATCACTACGGTAAAATCGCGCTACTACCATACCATTGGAATCACATAGCACATATGTCCCGGTTTCACAAAATCCAAAGTTCCAAAATTACATCTTGTGCATGAATCTATAACACCCAGCATATTTCTCTTATCCGATAAATCAACCGATCATCCCTGGATAACCAAACTGCCATACTAAAGTTCGAATCTCTTTTCCTTGTACCATCGATATGATATCCAGTTTGTGAAACATTCATAACTTCACTGTGATATACACTATGCACTAAATGCGTATGTATATCAATCATATTTTCAAAACCAGTTTGAAATCATATAATCTTGTCAAGAAGACAAATTTTCGAAAGCTCTTTCAAAAATTTCAAAA
Source organism: Orobanche coerulescens (assembly GCA_033398695.1). Classification (NCBI taxonomy): domain Eukaryota; kingdom Viridiplantae; phylum Streptophyta; class Magnoliopsida; order Lamiales; family Orobanchaceae; genus Orobanche; species Orobanche coerulescens. Next base: position 59,450,987 of record CM065809.1, on the reverse strand, counting down.
CTCCAAAACATAAATTTTGGTAAGTCTACAAAATCAATTTTCGAAAAATTAAATCGGCTCGCTGGTACCAAGTATTCGGTAACAGTTTCCTTCTAATCCACATGATTTCGAAGTTTTAAAATGAAAACTATGCAAATGATTGACCACATCCATACTCCTGTATCCAATTCGGTTCGTCACCAAATCCACCGACATTCCATTGGAAAACAACACGATAAAATTCCAAAATCTCAATATATATAGACTCCGATAAAAACTCCGCTTCCACATATGACTCGCAACGTCAACCACTAACCCCTCCTGGATCACCATAACCATGCTATGCCAAAACATTGAATAATTAATAAATCAAACACAACGAAAGGCTACCCGAGAAGTCTCATTTGAACAAACGAATCAAAACCCAAAAGGTAGTAATAAAATGCATAAACAATTGGTAAAGTGTTTTACAAATCTCGGGAGTTTTAGAAACCATGAAAAAGCCCTTTGAAACATTAGGGTTTCAGCCCATATCTCGTTCCATATTATAGGAAGTATAAAAAGTAGAAAACTCTTCTGGACCTCAAGTCCTGAGTTATAAAACTATTTCAAAATTGATTGGGTCTCGGCCCAAAAATTATTTTCCGTAAAACATCCGTAAAACATTCGTTTTGAAAAGTATCATTTTCAAATGTTCGAAAACAGTTCCATATATCACAAAATGAACTAACATGACTACATGTTCTTCTCAACAATCCACAGTCCTTCTCCCGGATACCCAATTCCGTTCCAAAACTTAACCGACATATTGATTTCAAAAATCATAGTTTCTCAATTCATCAATCTTGTCCCAATTCTGTCACCTTATACTGTAACGCATAATATCTTTCTGAATCTCAAAACATATCAACTTAGAACGGCAATAAATCTCAATGCAGTTCAAAAATCCAAATACTTACAGATCGTGAGCCGACGATTCCCCGTGATATTGGCACATGTCTAAACTCTAGAAAATACTCGACATAGACATTTACAAAATACACATTTTGCAAACTCAGTTCAACTCGAGAACACAACACAGCTCTATCTGAAGAAACACGTTAACACTGTTCGGAAAAGTTTACAACCCCGGTACAATACTGGTAAATCACATAACGCACAAGCCCGAGTGAACAACAAAAATCTAGGGCTCTAGTATTAGTCAAATCGACAACTCGAATGACGCAATAAAAACACGACACAACTCGACCCGACTGCCTAAGTTTTCTCAACCTAAGCTCTGATACCATATTCTGTAACACCCCCAGAGCCATCCAGGAATATTACAGCGATGTGGGCCCCGAGATGGAACCCACAAGGCTAAAGGAAATTTTTGCAAACATTAACAAATTCCCAAGAGGCTAACGACGATATGTCTATTAAAAACATTCGAAGACTTAATAAAATCTGTTTATCAAAACCGTCGTTAAAATCTCATTTGACGCCACAAGGCCCGAAATGCTAAAACTCAACAGTTTAAAAACATACGTTAAGCTATCGCTTATACGTACCAACAAAATAGTTTAGAAAACGATTGCCAAAGTAACCCAAGTTACCAGATACCAAAAGGCCATTTAAAAATACTCACGCAGCGGAAAAAGACAAATAATTAAAATACTCTAGCAGCGGAATACAAGAACTGATCAGGAAACTCAATACACAAATACATGCCCTAGCCAGTATCCTGGGAAGCTCATCTCTTCACGACCGCTACAAGCTCGATATCCAATATCCTAAAAATAAAGCGCACAGAGGGGTGAGCCATAATACTCAACAATGATAACAATCACATCACGTCAGTAATTACATACCAATGAAAATACTAAGTAAGAATACGACCAATGTAATCTTACCGCCACAACTTTACTTACTCGAATAATCCTCATCAAAATAACCATTATCATATTGTACATCTCGTAATCTCAATTAACCAATAAACTCAAACATAACATCTGTATTGTTCCTTAAACAATACTCAAGATTATCAGAATATCCTCACTGATTCGTGATACGGAAAAATACCAGCTCTGACCAATTCGATCTATCGGATAACATCATCAAATCCCAACACGATAATCAATTGTCCATCAAAAGACAAATATCAAGGGAAAATACAGAACATACCTCAAGATACGAAATGCCCCGATGAAATCACGTCAGTTTAATCCAAGATCAGATCAACACAACATATGGACACGGTCCTAACACAAGACCTACAAATGCATACTCATATGACAACGTCAATATGCTCACATCAATAACAACAATGTATACTTATGACAATCCATTGATCCAGCGCATGCAGCATAGATCCCACGATGACCCTGAAAGATCAACACGAGGTGGATAACCCATAATACACATATGCACAACAACAACACGTGGTAATCCAACGATCCAGCGCACACAGCTATAGATTCCCATGATGATCCCATCGGACCAACGCATGGTGTAAATACCTGTCCAACGATCCAGCACACACAGCTATAGATATCCCATGTTGATCCTGTCGGACCAACGCATGGTGGACATATGACAACAATGCACAACTGCACAAAACAATAGTACACAATGCACGACAACAACAATACACAAATGCATGACAACAACGATACACGAATGTACCACAACAAATGACAAAAATGATTAAAATACTTGCTCCCAGTCCTTCGAGAGCAATCTTGATATCTAAACCATCACCAACCATTATTCTGAATATTCGACGATCCAAAATGTCATGGACGGGAGATAAATCATGTCTTCGTCCATACCACAATGTATCCTCGATACCAAGTATACCATCAACAAATGTAAATCATGTACGTGATGATTTAATTCCAAAACTCGAATATAACTTATAATCCCAAATCTCCTGTGATTACGATAATAAATATTGCTATACGAATTATAAATGAATGAAACAGAAACCATTCATTAAATATTATAAACTGAGCAAGTAATAACTTGCCTCGATACCGATGAAGCCGTTACCAATTACATTGCCGTCATCTACGAGTCCCTCGGCCCTGATTAATGCAATTCATGAACATTCTCGAATACGACCGCAATGCATGGTTCTAATCACCGATCAATAATCTCAACCTATTACAATAATCGATAAATAACAAGTTCGATAACAATCAACAATAGATATAACCAATTCACAAACCAAACGGCTCAACAATATCTCGATTAACCACAAGTCTGATCAATCCAACTTAAACGATCATGAATTCATAACCGAAACAGAATATACTACACTGTCTGTTGACTTAGCGCACGTTAATCACTTAACGTAGCGTGCGCTAAGTCGCTTCAATTAGCGTGCGCTAGCCAGTAAGCTTAGCATGCGTTAATGCTGTACATATGCATGCCTTACAAGTATCAATCAACATATGGCGATTATCAAGAACACTAAGTGATTCGAAACTATGTTCATAGCTATCAAAACAACGAAATCCGATATCCTTTAACATATAAATAATCATCCAACTCATAATCCAAGTCATATATTCATAGATCATCTTCTTCCTCAATATCAACATATGAATACCAAGAATTCATAATCATTGCCATATTCACCATCATATGAAGAAACCAACAACAACAACATCAAGGACCTGAATTGAAGGAAGACATTAACCAACATAGCTCTTTGAAGATAAACAACACAATTCAAAAACATTCGGATCATATCAATACCCGTATATCAACTATAACATCAACATAACTCGGTAACCAATCTCATAATCATACTTGTTAACTCATATACATAACGATTATCAACTCCAGGATATCATATACAATCCAAAATGAAATCCAAAGTGAAGAGTAATTACCTCTTTGAAGTAATGGATTGATTTCCAAGGTTGAATCCATTCTCAATCACTTCCATGCTTCAAATGTTGTTATGGATGAATAACTCCACCATAATCCAGTGGTTGGAACTTCAAACATCTCTCTAAGAACTCTCTCTATCATTTGCAAGGAAAGAATGAACGAAATGAATAATAATGGCCAAGTGTACATATATATACTGACTATTATTAGCATGCGCTAACTGTCTTTGTTAGCATGCGCTATCGCAGTCCAGAGGCTACTGCCTTACTGCATATAATGATTTACGTACGCGATGTCCATGCAATAGCATACGTAAATTCCTCTACCTAGCGTACGCAAGCCTTCAGCCATAGCGTGCACTACTCATAGTTGACTTGCTACAGTCTGCACCTACCCCCGTGTCCCCACATGCCGAAAGTAACCTGACAAAGCTAAGATTCCTTTGGACCGATCTGATTAGCGTGCGCTAACAATATGCATTAGCGTGCGCTAATCCTTCATAACAAATATCTGTTGACCTCATCGGCACATGCACCAAAAGTGGCTGGTCCACACATAGATTCCCTCTGATCTTGTCACGCCCCCAACATCAGGAAGGACGAGGGCGCGACGCATCGATCGATCAATCAATCAAAGTGCAACAATAGATAGCGAAAGCAAAATAACGATTGGATAATATTTCAAAACAACAATCTTAACCCGCTGTTCTAAGATTCGTTGTGACAAAAGCTGATAATCAAAATTATACTGATCATAAGTTTGCAGCAGAAAAATACCAAACGAATTAAGTACGAAGCATAGTTAACTATTACAAGTTGGGATAACAACATAAATTGTAAGTCTGGATGGCAGTCTTCTATTCAGTCTCTTCCTCGAAAACTTCTTCGTCTTAGGCTGGTGGCTCATTCTCTAGTTTTAAAATGGAAAACGGTGGGGTGAAAGAAAAGGTCTCAGTGAGTGGGTGTTCGTGTGCGTGTGTGGCACTTTTCTTTGAGAATGATGCATGATTTTATCAATTATGAGAAAGTGGAAACAGTTACAATTATGTTGGAATTTTATAAAAAAATAATAATCATTATGTAGTTGTAATATTATAATCCTGTCCCTGTGGACGGATGTCAAGTCAAGCAGTCAGTCAATCAGTCGATCAATCAATCCAGTTTCGAATCCTGCCGATGTGGACTTTGAATTCTAGACTCTCCTTATTACTCCTAGCTATATAGGCCGTCGCCCCAAGATTTGGACCGTCGCCCCAATAGCTGAGCCTTCGCTCTCACACTTAATGTGTGCTTTCTTATCTCTTATCTGGGCTCGGTATGTCCTTAGTTGTGGGTATATACCCGGATCACACCATAATCGCGATTATACCCCAAGTCTACGACCCAGGTCCCTCGGAACACTCTGTTCTTCAGTTATGGGAATAGGAAACAACGGTAGCCTCGTTCATGAACCGCAGCTGCGCTGCTCGATCCAAGACTCGGTCTAACCGTCCCGACTTGATTTGGGACTCTAGAGGTGGCTCCTACATCTCAAGAGGTGGGCTCCGGATTGTAGGTCGGCTCTGTTTCGTATGGGCTCAAGAGGTGGCCGCCGTCTGTCGACGTGGCACTTTGTCCCGATAGAGTTAGAGGCGGACCCGTCTGTGGCACTTTTTTTGTATAGCACTTAGTTCCCAGACAGTCACAGTTATCAATTTGACGCATTTCACAAGTATCACGTAAACGTTCAATTAGTGAGGTTAATAGCTCTTTTGATTAAGTATGGAAAATGGTTAATTATATTTGTGGCACGGTAGTACGAAATAGGACTTGTATATAAATTCAAAAATATTCTCAATAATTTATTAATGGTCTGAAGGATTCAGGTCAGATATATTAAATGGGTAGGTTCGACGAAATGAAACGAGGGTTTTCTGAATTAGGTCGAAAGGACGTTTTTACCCTTAGGTCCAAGCCAAAGCGTTTGGAGTATGAAACGAAATTGGACGGTTATGAAATTTTATGAGGAAGTCAAAAATACTCCCTCGACTCCAGATTTAAGGGAAAATTTGGAAATTTCCAATTTTGGGACTGAAATTTCCAGAAATTACGGTATCGCCCCAAAACTTAAGAAAATCGTTCTGAGGTATATAGAGCTATGAATTTAGCTTGGAATTTAACGAAATTTTATGAGATGACTCGTGATGAACCTAGAATTCCATATTTTTTGAAATTCCAGAAAATTTCGGACTTGGTCCAGAAGTTTGGAATTCTTGCATTTTGACCCCGAAATTATTTTAAAATTGCAATTTGGACTAATAAGTTTAGATATCTAATTTTGAATCACTTGAAAATTTACGGACAGATCATATATGATATAATATGTACTGTCCAAGGTCCAGAACGTTTTGTTTTCATAAATTTCAGTTTAGTCCCCAAACTTTAAGAAATTACGAATTATGCCCAAAAGTTCCGTTTGATCATTTCAAGTCCCGTTTTGGCCACAAATAATTTATACACATACCATATCTTAGTCATATAACATAAGTTCCAGACTTTTGATAGAGTTTACAAGAAATTACAAAGAAGTCATGAAATTTTATTTTTTCACATAATCAGAATCCGACTATCAAATCGGATGTCATTTAAATTCTCTAAAATCGTATTGCATGTTAAAATAATCACATACTACATCTTTAAAACATGCATTCATATAAGAAATTCAGATTGGTGGATGCTCTATATTTTTCATAACTTTAGAATCATAGTTCATGAAGAAAACGATATATATGTATTTTTAATATAAATTTTATAGCATAAATTCTAACATGAAGTTTTTTCACAAATTTCGCAACATTATATATGAAGAACTTTCAGATTTATAACATGCATCACAAGCAAACACAAGAGTTATTAATTTAAAAGTTTGAAACAGTTTCACCCACCTCGATCATGCCAGTCGATTCTAGGTCTCGGAAGTTGAAGACAGTCTTCCCCTTAACCACTACTAAGTTCGGCCAGAACATGCATCCATGGTGTATATTTTGTTTGCATGTTTTGAGATTAAAGTTAGATTAGAAGGATTATTACTAGAATTTATGGAAATGGAAGTAAGAAGTGAGATTACCTATTTCTTGCTTGAGTTTTCTTCTTCCCCCTTTCTTCCTCCTTGGTTCGGCCTACCCTCTCTCTATCTCTCAAATTTCAGATTTTTTTTTTTGTGTGTAGAAGTGAAAGGTAGGTTAGATGATAGTATATGTATTTGAAGTGGTTTAATGAAGACTTGGGAAGAGAAGTGGTTTGGGAAGATAAATGGAAGAAGTTTGAATACATGTGTCAAAGTCTTGCATGAATGAGTGAAGGATCTAGAGACACACTTCTCCCTTCCCCATGTAGCCGTCCCCTTGTGTGTGTGTGTGTGTTATATTTTTTTTTTTTGTTAATTTAAGAGTATAATTATAGTTGTAAATGATTTAATTAGTTGGGTTGGGCTTTAAATTGCAACTTCAAGTCTTATGATTTTATTAAATTGGGTTGAGTCCATTAGTGAGTCTACATGTAATTATGTGTTGATAAATAGCCTAATAGGTGAATCAATATACTATTTTAATTTTATTATTTGGTTTATCAAATAAATTACGAAGTTAAAGAGTGAAATAAAATAAAATAGATGTAGGTTATATCATGTCATAAAATAAATATTATCATATTACATCATGATTTAGTACATTGTACATGTGATAAGCCATCGAATTTAGGGGGTTTTACATCCTCCCCTCCTTGGAAGAATTTGGTCCCCAAATTCCTACTCGAACAATTCGGGGTAAGATTTCTTCATTTCTTCCTCAGCCTCCCACGTAGCGTCTTCCTCTCTATTGTGAATTGACCATACGACTTTAACCAAAGGAATTAGCTTCTTCCTCAATTCGCGTACTTGCCGGTAGAGGATCTTGATTGGTTACTCTTCATAAGACAAGTTATTTTTGATCGGCGGGATGTCAAAAGTAAGAATGTGCGCTGGGTCTGGATGATACTTCTTTAACCTCGATACATGGAAAACGTCGTGCATTCTAGCCAGATTGGATGGTAACTCCAGCCGGTACGCCAATCGTCCAATCCTTTCCGTGATTTTGAATGGTCCTACATATTGGGGACTCAGCTTTCCTCCTTTTCTTGACACTATCAAACCCTTCCGTGGTGTTAACCTCAGGAAGACTTGATCTCCTACTTCAAATTCTAGATCATTCCGACATTGATCGGCATAACTCTTCTGTCTGCTCTGCGCTGTGCGGATCCTATCCTTGATTAGTCATACTTTATCTACGGCTTCCTTCACCAAATCTGTACTCATTACTGAAGGTTCTGATCGTTGAGTCTTCGGCATCCAATGGTGATCAATTTCCCAATGGAACGGGGATCGACACTTTCTACCATACAGAGATTCATAAGGTGCCATTCCGATTGTCGTTTGGTAGATGTTGTTATATGCAAACTCGGCCAATGGTATATGATAATCCCAATTTCTTTGAAAGTCTAGTACGCAGGTGCGTAGCATATCTTCAAGGGTCTGGATGGTTTGCTCAGATTGCCCGCCGGTCTGGGGATGCGCACTTGTGCTGAAGCTTAAGGAAGTTCCTAATTCCTTATGAAAGACTTTCCAAAAACGAGATACGAATCTAGGATCTCTGTCCGATACTTTGTCCACGGGCACCCCATGGAGATGCAGTGTATCCTAGCTAGCTTTTGTAGACTGTCGTCCTTTTTAACCAGCACGAAATGTGTTGATTTCGTCAATCTGTTGATGATCACCCAAATGGTGTTATAGCCTCCCCTTGTGGTCGGCAAATCCGTGATAAAATCCATGGTTACCATTTCCCATTTCTATTCAGGGACTTCTAGTGGCTGTAGTAGTCCTGAGGGTCGCTGATGTTCAGCTTTGACTCTCTGACATGTGAAGCATCGCGCCACGAATTCTGCCACTTGGCCTTCTTGGTGTATCGTATATCTCGAGCAATGAGCTTCCTCGAGAATTCGTCTTTGAGCTCCACATCGTGAGGTATGCATAACCGTCCCTTAAACCTTACAATTCCATCCTTGGAAATTGTAAACTCGGGTTTCTCGCCCTTAGCGATCTTGTCCTTAAACTCTTGAAGCTTTGGATATTTCTCTTGGGGTAATCGAATATCGTCCAATAGATTCGATTTAACTGTGAGGTTGGCACAAATTAAACGAGAACCTTCATGAATGGGTTTTAGACAACTCAATTCCTCAAGAGCTTGACATTCTCAAACCATGAGTTGGGCCACTCTAGCCTTTCTACTTAAGGCATTATCCACGGCATTCGCTTTCCCCGGGTGATGTTGAATGTCACAATGGTAATCTTCTAAAAGCTCTACCCATCTTCTCTATCGGAGATTAAGTTCCTTTTGAGAAAATAAGTACTTGAGACTTTTATGATCCGTAAACACGGTGAATTCAATGCCGTATAAATGATGTCGCCATTTCTTTAAGGCGAATACTATTGCAGCAAGTTCGAGGTCGTGCGATGGATAATTCTTCTCGTGCGTCTTCAGTTGCCTGGAAGCATATGCGATAACTTTACCATTCTGCATCAGTACGGCACCGAGGCCATCCTTTGAGGCGTCACTATATACGACAAATCCCTGGGTTCCTTCTGGAAGTGGCAGTATTGCTGCGGTGGTAAGCCTCTTCTTGAGTTCTTGGAAACTTTACTCGCATTTATCCGTCCATTCAAATTTTACTTGTTTCTGAGTTAGCCGTGTGAGGGGTCCCGCTAACTTCGAGAAGTTCTTGATGAATTTGCGGCACGGTAGTACGAAATAGGACTTGTATATAAATTCAAAAATATTCTCAATAATATATTAATGGTCTGAAGGGTTCAGGTCAGATATATTAAATAGGTAGGTTCGACGAAATGAAACGAGGGTTTTCTGAAATAGGTCGAAAGGACGTTTTTACCCTTAGGTTCAAGCCTAAGCGTTTGGAGTATGAAACGAAATCGGATGGTTATGAAATTTTATGAGGAACTCAAAAATACTATCTCAACTCCAGATTTAAGGAAAAATTCGGAAATTTCCAGTTTCGGGACTGAAATTTCCAGAAATTACGGTATCGCCCCAAAACTTAAGAAAATCGTTCCGAGGCTTACAGAGCTATGAATTTAGCTCGGAATTTAACAAAATTTTACGAGATGACTCGTGATGAACCTGAAATTCCAGATTTGTGGAAATTCCGGAAAATTTAGGACTTGGCCCAGAAGTTTGGAATTCTTGCATTTTGACCCCGAAATTGTTTTAAAATTGTAATTTGGACTAATAAGTTTGTATATCGAATTCCGAATCACATGAAACTTTATGGACAGACCATATATGATATAATATGTACTATGCAAGGTCCAGAATGTTTTATTTTCATAAATTTCAGTTTAGTCCTTAAATTTTAAGAAATTACGAATTATGCCCAAAAGTTCTGTTTGCTCGTTTGAAGTCTTGTTTTGGCCACCAATAATTTATCCACATACTATATATTAGTCATATAACACAAGTTCCAGATTTTTGATAGAGTTTACAAGAAATTACGAAGAAGTCATTAAATTTTAATTTTTCACATAATCGGAATCCGACTACCAAATCGGATGTCATTTAAATTCACTAAAATCGTATTGCATGTTAAAATAATCATATAATACATCTTTATAAAATGCATTCATATAAGAAATTCAGATTGGGGGATGCTCTATATTTTTCATAACTTTAGAATCATAGTTCATGAAGAAAACGATATATATGTATTTTTAATATAAATTTTATAGCATAAATTCTAACATGAATTTTTTTCACAAATTTCTCAACATTATATATGAAGAACTTTCAGATTTATAACATGCATCACAATCAAAAACAAGAGTTATTAATTTAAAAGTTTGAAAGAGTTTCACCCACCTCGATCTTGCCGGATTTAGTCGATTCTAGGTCTCGGAAGTTGAAGACGGTCTTCCCCTTCACCACTACTAGGTTCGGCCGAAACATGCATCCATAGTGTATATTTTATTTGCATGTTTTGAGATTAAAGTTAGATTAGAAGCATTATTACTAGAATTTATGGAAATGGAAGTAAGAAGTGAGATTACCTATTTCTTGCTTGAGTTTTCTTCTTCCCCCTTTCTTCCTCCTTGGTTCGGCCTACCCTCTCTTTATCTCTCAAATTTCAGATTTTTTTTGTGTGTAGAAGTTGAAGGTAGGTTAGATGATAGTATATGTATTTAGAGTGGTTTAATGAAGACATGGGAAGAGAAGTGGTTTGGGAAGAGAAATGGAAGAAGTTTGAATACATGTGTCAAAGTCTTGAATGAATGACTTAAGAGTATAATTATAGTTGTAAATGATTTAATTAGTTGGGTTGGGCTTTAAATTGCAACTTCAAGTCTTATGATTATATTAAGTTGGGTTGAGTCCATTAGTGAGTCTACATGTAATTAGTTGTTGACAAATAGCCCAATAGGTAAATCAATATACTATTTTAATTTTATTATTTGGTTTATCAAATAAATTACGAAGTTAAAGAGTGAAATAAAATAAAATAGATGTAGGTTATATCATATCATAAAATAAATATTATCAAATTATATCATGATTTAGTACATTGTACATGTGATAATCCATCGAATTTAGTGTAACACTCCGAGATATTCGGAATAATTACAGCGTCGTAAACCCTTTAAGTAAGGATTTACAAGGCTAAATAAAAGAAATGTAAATATAATCCAACCGTACAACTGAAGTTCAAAATACAGAACTGATTCAACTGATCCAATGAGTTAACTTATAAAACCATATTGAAAATGATATTACTAAAACACACGTACTCGAGTACTAAAGTGAACCAAGAAGACAAATCACAATAACAATAAACCTCAACCACATCACTGAGCAATTTCATCGTCATGTCGGTACTGTGGTTGCCTCCCCGCTCCTCGGCTACCTGAACATCAAAACAATGTCCACCCCCGAAGGGGTTAGCAAAACAATACTAGTACAAGTATCATAATACATAAATCATCAGTGCATCATAAAACATGCAAAACGGACTTCCGTCATCGGAATCCAACGATGTGAATCCTCACGATTCCATCAACACAATACAGGGTAATCCAAATGATCCGCCCTTGGTATAGATCCCCATGATGATCCTGTCGGACCAACGCATGGTGGAAAACCCGTCCAACGATCCAGCGCCCTCAGCATAGATCCCCATGATGATCCCGTCGGACCAACGCATGGTGGACATTCGATCCAGCGCCCTCAGCATAGATCCTCATGACCCCCTTCGGATCATTTACAATATAAACCATGCAATCGTGCATACATATATACATTTCAATATGTCCATTCATACGACCAATTAACCACGAATACCACAAGAAATCAAAGAAATTAATCTCGTACTCGACAATATGAACAAAACCATATGCATGATCAAACTTCCAATATAAACCAACTCAACATATGATACTTGCCTCGAAAATGGCAAGAATGAAATACTCCAACAAATGACACGCGTCCGTATGCCACCGCCCCTCGATCGTCCCCTATGCAAGGCTCGGACCTAAGAAATAATAAAGAATTCATCTCATGTCGTACGAATGTCTAACAATCCGGTTTACGGCCGCAAGCTCTAAAAATGAATTCTGCCGGAACTACTCAGCGTGTGCTACGTACTCTACGTAACGTGCGCTAAGCCTGCCCGTTAACATACGCAAATAACCAAGTTTAGCGTACGCTAGCTATGTACTGACAGTCCTCTCTGATCAGCCGACTGTCCTGCCTGATGACATAACGTACGTACGTACCAAACGTAGCGTACGTTACTCATTCCTGATAGCGCACGTTAATATGCCTATCTTAGCGTGCGCTAACTGTGCATGGCAGTTTACTACTGGGCAGAAAACTTGAGCTAAAGGTGATGAAACTCATGAAATCTTCAGTGTTAATACATGCCATCTCCGTGCATATCATGCTCATATGGTTTGTGAAAGATCTTTACGTATTAAATGTCTACGAGACACAAGGATACGTATCATCATTACAACACCATAATTCATGTTGATCTTCAAGAAAATATCCTAAGTTCAATCCATTCCAAGTCCCAAAATGTATGATTCCTTTATGTAAGGACATAAGAACTTGGTAATCTTCATATACTGGTCATAATCGGTTTTGAAGATACATGAATAAGCTTAGGAGTTCAAACACTAAAAAGGTTCAACAGTTTATACGATGAAGAAGTACCGAAACATCGCAAATATCCTTCTAACACATGATGTTCGACTACATACATATTTAACTGACTAGATAGTCCCAAATCATGATAAAAACGTCCTTCATAATAGTACTTAATATTGGTGAAGAATCACCTACCTCAAAGTAGTGAAGAACAAGGAGGAACTCGAAGCAATCCAACGCCGAAGGCTTGAACACCAATCTCCAATGATCTACAATCTTCGAATCGAGCTAGGATGCTGATATGAAGGGTTTAGGATGAAGAGAGTGACTCTCTAAGTCCAAGGATTCGGATGTGGGAAGTGAAAAGGCAGAAAATAGGAAAAAGGATGTTGTCCTATTTATAGAAAGTGGTTATTAGCGCGCGCTAGTCCATATTCATAGCGTGCGCTAACGGCTTACTGACTTCACTGTACTCAGCATTTAGCGTGCGCTATCCTCATATGAGTAGCATGCGCTACTGCGTTGACTTGGCTTTTTCCCGAAAGCCATCCAGGTTCATCCCGACATAATCCGACCGAGATCCGCAGCCGATCTCACCTACCACCCTGTCTCAATCATGCTGACTACGTGTAGTGCGCGCTAAGGTTCCTACATAGCGTGCGCTACGGATCCTAATTAGCTTACGCTATACTTAGTCGATAGCGTGCGCTACATGCGCAGAATCACCATTTAGATCACATTCATGAAATCATGCGCTCAACAACACCGGATCATGAAATACAGAGAATAATAATCAGATCAAAATGCAACAATTACAATTTCACAAGGTTCAATTACATATCAGAAATCTCGGGTATTACATTTAGGGGGTTTTATAGATCTGGTCTGCACTAGCGTGCGCTATCCTCGCTATCCTTTGCCTTTAGCGTGCGCTAAACCTGCACGATAGCGTGCGCTAAGATTGAATATTAGCGTGCGCTAATCAGGCTATACTTAGCCATTTTCAGTTATTCTTGTGCAACGTCTTAACATACGGAATACGAACATACCACATACTGAATACACATGCTCCTTCCAATAATATTCTCATACGATACATCTAATACACGATATCCTCAAATACAATTGTTGACCAAGTACAACAATTATACAAGTATAGCAGTCTCAGTCTTTCAATTATTTTATCCCTATGGTACAGATTCCATACTGTAAAATATAATTCGGATAAAATAACATTAAACAACAGTAGTAGAAATTTCGGATATTACACATAAGGGGCACCGAGTCCAGTATTGTGAGATAGTGTCTGGTGCGTTCGATACTCAAGCTTCAACGCCAGTGTCATGATCGACTCATAGAGAACATTGATGACTATTTTTCTTGGTTTTAATTTATTTTCGAGCTATTATTCGTTTTAAGTTTTGGGACAAAACTTATTTTTAGTGGGGTAGAATGTAATATCCGAGATTTTCATTTCCGGTTATTTTGAATTTATAGATATTTTGTACTGGTTATTTTGTTCGGTGGATGATTACTTGGAATGTTCTCTCCATTGTGTACGGTATGATGTACCGTGTTGTAGTGTTCGTCGAGTGCAACTTGTTGTCACATGCACCTATTCGATTGAATGTGTGTTGCGGTATGGTACGTTATGTTTCATAATGTGTTCGATATTGTTTTGAATCATAGATGGTGCATCTGAGTCACCATAACATTGACGAACGTCTAACTGGACTGTCGGAGTTGTTTGGAATTACTACTGTGTTCAGCAGTGGTAGTTGTAAGAGTTCTTCATTACGGCCGTAAGGCATGAGATGTTACGGCCATAAAATGGTTGTTGTTACAGCCATAATGAACCTATGCATTTGGTCAAAATTCACGAGAGTTGGTTACGGCTGTAAAACCTTGTATGTTATGGCCGTAAGAGAGGAGAGTTACGGCCGTAAAGCCTTGTATGTTACGGCTGTAATGTGTTCAACTATTTAATGGAAGGGCGACAGGTCAGTTGCCATTTCTTCCCCTTTCCCTTCTTCCTTCGCGAATTTGGCAAGTTTCAAGAGTAGTGATCGGACGTATCGTTGATAATCATTTTGGGGAGCCCTATCCGTGTTTATCATCATCATCCACTCAAGTTCGTCCGGATCAAAGGTAACTCCTTGAAATCTCTTAGGGTTGACCTTCGGGATTTTCTTTTGATTTTGATGTTCATCCGATTTTAGTGGGTTGGATCGTGTTATTGGGTATTATTAATCGTGTTCTACGGATTGTATATCCGTATCTCGAGTTTGTTTGAGTCCAATCATGATTTTTGTGTTCTAAGGGAGCCTTGAGCATTTAATGTCCGACTAAATGACTCAACGGATTTTTTATTTGATTCTTGCGTGTGTTTCTCATTGTTCTCAGTCGCTATACTCATAATAATCGTATTTTCATTGTTTTTCACGGACAAGTGTAGGTGTTAGAGGTTTTCCCAGTTGTGTCGTGTTCGTCGGAGTTTTGGTATCGATTGTTGAGGCAAGTATCTTACTCATACGATTTGTGTCTTATGGATAGAGATTACATTTCGAGTCTATGAGGATTTGGTTTACCTTTGGGGATATGATTCGTGTGAATGGATTATGAATTGATTATTTCGAACATTTGATGGTATAAATGATATCCTTGCTTGTTTAATGTTGTGGTATCGTGTTGGTTATGTTAATCATGTGTTTGTGTTGTGCTTGATTATTCATAATTGAGGTGTCGTGATGATTATGATAATTGTGTCGGATTGATTATACACTTGGACATGTATTGTGGTGTATTGTCGAATGGTTGGACATATTTGTAATAATGTGTGTTTGTTTGTGGTAATGTGTTGAGATGATCGATATGTGTGGTGAAGTGAGAGTGCGTGGAACCGGATACAGTCCGTCGTGACCTCTGGCGTTCGTTACATGATGTGTACAAACAGTGAATGTGTGGAACCGGGTACGGTCCATCGTGACCTCTGGGGTTCATTGCATGATGTGTACGAATAGGGAATGTGTGGAACCGGGTACGGTCCGTCGTGACCTCTGGCTTTCTTTACTTGACGAGTACGGACTGTGATTGACTGGATAATATTTTGATGTGGAGTCACGGACCCGTAATGATATCCTAGCTATTGTGATTTGAAACAAGAATCATGCTAAGGCCCTATCGATTTTGCAAAAGGTTTTGTAACTTGGAACTCGAGGTCCAAAAAGGTTTCTACTTTTAAAATCCCCGAGATAATGAGTTTATTTTCAAATACTTCATCGTTTCTTTTCTAATTAATAAAACCTCTCGGGAATATTTTGGCAACTGATTGTCGTATCTGATTCGTGGTACTATTTGCTTGTTACTTTTTGTATAGTTATGTACTTCCACTAGTAAAATTCCAGTTTGCTAACCCCCGAGTAATCGGGGGGTGGATGTCTGTTATTGCATTCAGGTACGTGCAGGTTTTTGGGGAGCGAACCACGGGATCGGTGCGAAGGATAATGGAAGATAAATGATACTAATCACATGAGGGCTAGTATTGAGATTTGTTGGTTGAATTGTATTATTCTTTCGCTGTAGTGTTCTCCCGTCTTATGAGAGTGTTGTTGTATTTTGACCCCTGTGCGGGTATGAGTTTTGTAAAGGAAATGTATATGAAGTTGATGTTGTATGTTATTGATGTAAGACCAAATCGGTCTATGGATTTATTATTCAGCCATGTTAGCTTTTATGTGATGTCTTGTGTTGGTATTGTAA
Organism: Orobanche coerulescens; assembly: GCA_033398695.1. Lineage (NCBI taxonomy): Eukaryota > Viridiplantae > Streptophyta > Magnoliopsida > Lamiales > Orobanchaceae > Orobanche > Orobanche coerulescens. The sequence goes on along the minus strand of CM065809.1, from coordinate 59,434,150 downwards.
CACCCCCAAATCCCATTGGGTTATTACAGTGCCGTGGACCCCACATCAGGTGATCCACTAGGCGAACACGACTAAAATACAACAAACTGACCAAAATGGGAAATCACAGACCCTACTATGACGTCCGACATACTATTCCGATATGGAATTTCAACGACAAGAATGGGCCTACATGGCCAAAATAAAAATACAACAACATCCCCGAGCCTTGCTCGGATAATACAAAACGACAACGACTGAACAAAAATGGAGTACTCCAACTGTCTGATCAACATGAACACCAAAATATCTCGGACTAGTATCGCTCGAATGCCACGTCGCCATCGTCATGCCCCTGTGTCTCAACTCTCCTCGCAAGTACCTAAAACATGAAAATATGTTCCGCCCCCACGGGGTCAGTCATCCAGAATAATGAATATCAAATACATGCACAACATGATATGCATCCAAAGGCAGAATAAACAGTACAACAATGGTAGTACGAGATGCTCACAAACCAAAGTAAGAATCGAGCATTCGTGGAATACTATGCCCATGGCATACGATCAATACCTGCTTAATAGGTTAGAACATAAGTGCCCAACAGCGAATCATCAATATAGAACACAACAATACATTACCCCAAGGTAAATCAAACCAACGCTGAAATAAATAAGGATCACAATGCCCGAAGGCTCCAACGGAAATACATCACAATGGCCTGAAAGCCCTCAGCCGAATCTGCCAAAATATCACGATGGCCTGAAAGCCGAACAGCCCGAAGCTGTAAATCATCACAATACAGATCTCAAAGAAACCAACCTGACTGTCGAACATACCCCTCGGGCGTATGAACGCTCAATCACAAAACGTCGAACACATCCAATACTATGGACGATCAAAGTTGTACGGCTCAAAGATGGACATCACAGTACGCCCGATCCGGAAATGTGTCCGTGCACATGTCCGCCCCGTATACGGAATCCAGAATATACGTGGGACAATGTACCTAATTAGCCTCACGAAACTACGTCTCGTGTGCACAGTCCAATGCGGAATAACATCCACGCATGACTATATATGTGCCTGGCTAAAAATCCTACACAATAACCAATCGGAATGCAGATATGATTCCGGATATGTCACGATACAACATGACAACGAAACTCAAAGGATAACACATCCAATATGGATTATACGACTCACCAAGTGAACGATGACACACGAATAATGAAAGATCGATACGACCAACAATATTCAAAACAACCATCCTGGGATCAAAATCCCTGAGGACCGATTAACACGAACAATAATCGCAACACAACGATCCGGGAAATCCTCAACCCTCAACGATCACAAAATTACCGAGTTCACAAGAATAATAGTGTGCTGCCTTGAGTCGGCCAACACGACAATAATAATTCAACGGATGGGAACTATCCTCGACAGTCCCAATTCAATAGTTTGATTACCATAGAACGGCCAATCGATAACAATTATATAATGGATGGGAATTATCTTTTTGACAACGGATGGGAATTATCTTTGATAATTCCCAATTCAATATATCAATTACCTTTAGAGCGGACAATCGATAATAATTATACAATGGATGGGAATTATCTTTGATAATCCCAATTCAATATATCGATTACCTTCAGAACAGTTAATCAGTAACAATTATACAACGGATGTCTCGGCATCTTTAATCGGTTACCGATAACGAAGATGATAATCGAATACGTCAATGCCTTCAATCGTCCAAAACGACATCAATAGAAAAACACTGATATCAATAACTACGATTCACAAAACATATCTTGATGGAACATCAATCAATAATAACAATCGATACGTCGATCCCGCGAACCGGCTATCAACAACAATATCTCCAACAAGTATCGCAATGCCTTGGATCGGCCATTTACGAACAACAATAATATTTGGCATAATTCGCCGAAGGGTATCGTATCAAATAATCCCCTGATATCAACAAAATCATAAAGAGACCAAGTCTCGAAATGATACACACATTCATACACATACATGATAACATTAATCTCATTGACCAGTACAAGTATAAAACTTCCCTCAAACCGAAGGCGAGAAAGTCCTTCCACGATCAACGTCCTACCACGAATCGATCAACGCGTCCTCCGACAATCACAAGCACTCGAACAACCTTGAATGAAATACAATTCATTCGATAACACGATATCGACCGAAAACAACACAATAGATAATTCTGATTCCAACACGAACACATACTATACTCGTATTTATCCGTATACACACACATATATAATATACATACATCACATATATATATATAATATATATACAATACAACCCACAATATCTCTGTATATATATATATATGTATATATATATATATACCTGCAATATATATAAATATACTCACTGTGCACTTGCACACACTACTTACCACTACAACACACACTTTACTGCACATGCACACACTTCACAATTTATATATATATATACAACACACACCACACACACATTATATATATAACAGTACGTATTTATATATATAACACACAGTACACAATATATATATATATGTTGGCCACTTAAGTATACTGGATACAGTTTGGAAAATGGTTTAAACAACAAACTGTACGGAATCTAAATCTTAGTGCGTAGCGGAAGTCTTGGATACATTTAGTTGCCGTGGATACAGCAACGAAGTATTAGGTGTATACTTAATATATCACAGTAATTTAAAACAGTAAAAGCTGAAGGTAAATAACACAGTAATTTAAGTGGTTCGAGGTAAACCCCTCTACGTCCACTGGTCCTCCACACAGGAGTAAAAAGTTTATTATAATTACTGCGTACACAACTACGTAATTATAAACAAACCTATCCTTGTATCGTTCACACAGATTGATACAAAGAATGTCACTTTCAACCGTTCACACAGATTTGTTAAAGCTTTCTTCTTGACTAGCTTCTTCACACACGCCTAAAGCTTCGTCCTTATTCGTCCCACACAGGTCAGAATAACTTGTTGAGTTCACACAGAGCTCGGTTTTTACACAGAGGTAAAAGGTAGGTAACTAGGTAAGAACAGCAGCTTTGAAGTTCTTGAGCTGATGATGGCTGTTCTTGATGTTGAGCATTGTATATCTCTTTCGTTCTTAATTGCAGTATGCTTTGGAGATATGTTTGCTCAGGTGATAACTTTGATAGCTTGAATGTTAGGTTACTTCGGTTGGTAACTGATCTTCAATGTCTTCATAGGATATATATAGTCTCTGAAGAAAGTATCCGTTGAGATGTATCCGTTTGAATAAGATTTCCTTCAACGGGAATATGACATGATCCGGATTTCGCGGGATTCTGAAGATCTGAAGACTGGCAGTATTTAAATACTTTATCCTCGAGTATTTAAACACTTCTTTGTTCAACGGGACTTGACTTGTGTTCTTTCTTGTCCTTTTGTGAACTGTATGGAAGATGACTGTATATAGGGCATCGAGGCAGTTTCCATACTTGGTCTTTTACAAGTCTTCTTGCTGTACTGAAGAGCTTCACTTATGCTGATTCGAGGCAGGTCTTCGATACTGGATAAAGCCTTAAAGCCTAGATACAGTTTCCTTTACTGTATTTGGCATATATGTCAAAACCTCTAAATAACATTCGATACAGGGATTCGAGTATCCCGGCTGTTTCGATACAGGGTCTTTGTTTTCCCAACAATTTCCCCCTTTTGACAATTTGCCAAGACTAACTTTCTTAACTCTTTGAGTCTTCTTGATGATGCCAAAACCTTCTTCATGAAGTATTCTTCTTTGATGACTTCTGGCAGATTTCTTGGTCTTTTGTCAATAGGTCTGACTTAGTGACTAAGTCTACAATAATGAACTGCTCACAGGCACGTTCGATACAGTTTGAGATTTATTACAACTTAAGCCTATGATTGGCGCGCAGGCACAATCTTACAATGTATTCTAAGTTTACAACTGAAATTATGAACTGTTCGTAGACTAGTTCGTACAGCTTATTTTTCAATCAAGTTTATCTAACTTGAGATTCCTATCAAACAATTTTAAGTAATCATACATTAACACAGTAGATTACGAGTTGTAATCTTTCAAGACAAACAAACTATTTTATTGATATTCAAAATGATTGAGTACAAAGTTTGCTGTTTCGAATAGAAATTACAAAAACAAAAATAATATACATAAATTTCAGCTCTTTATCTATAATCCGCATGCCTCCATGGTCTTTTTCCTTGTTCGTTCTCGGTGCCGCGCCACCAGTTTTGAAGTGAATCATTGCCTCGATCCTGGTATATCTCTCTTCCTTCATATGAACGATCAAAGTCAAGTATCCAATCTTCTGGATGGGTGACCCGATCTCCTCTTCTATGTTTTGATTTCATTTCGATTTGGAGAGGGAGTTTACCTTCTTCTAGCATCTTCGTAAACTTATCTGCCGCTTCCGCTAACGTTTTATAATTTTTGAAGATGGCGGATTCCCTGATGAGTCTGACAAAATATCTCATCAGTTCATTCTTCCTCCAGTGCTTCACTTCATCGGCAGTTGGGTTGCGGTTGGTCGGCAGACGTATTTCCGAAGGTCTCTGAATAAGAGTTTGCCAAGGGACATTTGGGTCATGGAATTCCGGTCTGGAGCCTGAAATTTTAAAACTATGGGATGGAGGTGCCAGCTTGTTCAATTCGGCAGTGATATTGTTCTGAGCAGCCTCAAATTCCCTTTCTTGTTGCATCCTAATTCTCCTTGCAGCTTCTCGTGCCTCTTCCCCCTTTTTGGCTTCATCAAGACTTTATAAGATTTCAAGAGCGGCGTCCTGTTTGGTCTCGATGCTGGTTATTCTTTCAACAAGGGAGGAAAGAGCCTGCGACATTTCTTGAATGCATTTGTCGTGAGCACGCAGTTGAGAGCTGTTCTCGATCATTGCACAGGCGGTCTTGGCTTCAGCAATCCTTGTCTTTGTAGCTTCCTCCTTCAGCAGTTGCTCCTGCTTATCTTCCATGATCTTCAAGGCTTGCTTGAAAACTTCTGGCAAAAGGATGAATGCGTCGACAACTCGAGATACTTCGTGTTGAAGAGTGGTCATTTCTTCGACGGCAGAGGTGTGCATCCAATTCGGTGCCTTTTCAACGGAAGATAGAGCGTTTACTGTGTCTTGGATAAATACAGTCTGAAGGCCAAGAGCTCGCAGGCGCTCTTTACGTGCAGCAGAGGTCGGAGAGTCTGGTTGGGCGAAGTCTGCAGCGTCGTGCAATCTTCTTACATTCACGGATGGACGTGAAGTAAGTTGGACATCCTCAGGTTCGGTACCGTCCTCGGATTCCATTGTTGAAGGGGCGGGAGCAGCTTCCTGTGGTACGGCGACAGTTGGTTCAGAAGCGTCCTGTGGCGAAGGTTCTTCGGCAGATATGGATGCAGGAGGGACTGAATCCTCCTGTTAGTTTGCAGGAATAGCTTCTTCGGTCGCAGCAGGCTCGGGTGCCTGTTCCAAAATTTTTTGAACTTCCTCGACTGGAGGGACTGATTCCTCTTGGTCGGGATGTTTTCGGGCTGTGGCGAAGGGGGATTGGCTTGGGTAGAAGGCCCTTCGTCTTTTCTGGGTGGAGAGGCGTCTCGGGCTTCAGCCTCTTCACGGCTCATTCTCAGACCTGCTTGAAGAGCATCGTCGTCGTCGTCTGAGTCATGATCGTCGTCATCTTTTGGATTAATGGGAGAATCCTCTGACTTCTTCTTTCCTTTTCTTCTGGCATCAGATTTGTGCAGTAGGTGGCTTTCTATTAGATCTTTGCAAGAGGCGTTGTCCCATCGAAGCAGGGCCTCAATTTCAGTTGAGTCTGTTACTTCGGAGACGAACCTCTCTTCGTGGCTCCATTCGCTCCGGTTATGCGGTGTGTAAATGCGGAGCTAGCCTATAGCCTTTCCATTGCAGAAATCTTTCGTACGCGTGTTCAATTTGAACCGAAAGAAGTGTTTGATTTATGATTGAGTCAGGGGAGGGACTTCGAATAACGTCTGGAGACGCTGTTTCGAGGGATTCCTGTACAGGTATGGGATCCTGTACGGAAGATGGACTCCTTGCAGGGGATGGTGCCCCGAAGGAAATTGGATCCTGCACGGGTGTGGGATCCCGCAGAGGAGAAGTAGCTTTTGGCTCCGAATGGGCAGCCGACTCGCTAAAGTATTGAGCGTTGGCAGATGTCTCTATATCCGTCGTAGCCGCCAAAGGCTCGGGATCTACTGTCGATGCAGTAGGAGACACCTCTTCCACAGGGGTTGGGCCCTGGGGTTCTTCATCAGTGGGTTGCGCCACGGGCGAGACATCCTCGGAGTGCTTGGCTTTGATTTTTGAGAGCCTCCTGAGTCTCTTCTTGGACTTCTCACCAGCAGAGTGTTTCTTGCTGTGAGATCGCTTGTGCTTCTTTGAAGATTCCATTTCTGGGACCTTCACGGTTTCATCTCTTGGGTTGGCAGAAATAGGCATGTGCCTGGTTCTCGGGTGTTTGGCATGCATGGTGCTCTGGTTATATGCAGTGGGTTTGACACCTCCTAAGTATATCCTCGAGCTATTTTTCTTTGCATCGGCGGATTGCGTCAGTCCGCACTTCGTCATAATGTAGTTCAGCATTAAACCAAAGGATTTCTTTTGGGTGGCAGGTTTGCACACCTCTTCTTGAAGACGTTTCAGAACGATTTGGCACCAATTGACCTTTTCACAGGTGAAGATAGCTACCATCATCCTGAACATTAAATTCGTGCACATCTCGAACGCACCGGTTCGGTTTTCAATGATCCTGGAACAGAAGTCGTGTAGATAAACGAAATGAAGAAGAAAATTTTTCTTGTGACAAGTGGTTGTCACCATATCAACCACTTTGGACCCTGTAAATAGTCCATAAAACTTGGTAATAAGCTCTTGAGACCCGAACGTCTCAAGCTGGTCCATGGTCAGGCCATCGGCGGGCAGCCTGTAGATTCTCTGGAGTAGATCGCGATTGATGCAGATTTCCACTCCTTGAACTGTTGCGGTGATGTCAGCAACATGTCCTCCCTGGGCTAGTGACAGAAAACGGACGGCGGCGTTGAGGTAGAATTCCTCAACCAGATGGGCGTCGTATTTGTCGGCGGTTTTGCTCCCGAAGCGATAGAGACCTTGTTGTTCAAGACGAGTAATGATATACTCCATTGGTTCGGTGTCGTTGATTTCCGAGATAATACGCTCGATGATGACAGGTTTGGAGAAGATCCGGCCATCAATGATGTTGGAGGATTTCTTCAGAACAGGGGAAGAAGATTGACTAGCCATTGATGTTTTCTTAAAACAAAGGTGGAAGAAAACAATAAATTGCAGTGAATATGCGAGAAAATATGTAGTCATTTGCTTGAGAACTCTTGTAATTGCGTAAAGCGTAAAGAGTCTCCAATGGCGATCTGATCCTTTTATACTTGGGCGGCGAAATAGGGTTTTGCAGAGTACGAATGGTCAGATTTTAAGGGATGGGAACCGGTTTTGAAATCAACGGTCAAGATGGATTTAGTGTAACCGGTACGCTAATCCATTAAAAGGTTTTAAAATAAAGCGGGTCCCACTTCTGACATAGGTTGATACCCTAAATGCCTAAAACGGCGGTTTAAAAATAATAAACAATTTAAAAACATCGCGGTTTTTGAGATTCAGTTGTCCAGATGTCGTGTAAGGCATTTAATGAACATGACGTTTGACATAAAAACAGGGCACGTGGACAAAAATTATTTTAAAAAGGAAATAATATTATATATATACTGAATCGAAATCCTATAGCATGTGCTGTTCTCCGCGTCGATACAGCGTTCCCCCTTAAAAAGGTACTAATAGGTGTTGTGTCAAGATTTAACACCTTCCGACCGGCGATCGCCTCCGAGGCCGAGCGACCGACTTACTGCCAAGCGGCCAAGGCAGATCTGCCAAGCCTCAACCCAGCGGACCAGCTAAATCGGCCAAAGGAAGGTCCCAGGACAAGTCCCGGTACCGAGCGATCGACCTCAGATACGATCATCACTCGGCACTCGGCGACCGACTCCTGGCGATCGACTTATGGACGATCCTGGCATCTGCCGATCGACCCTTGGTGACCGACCTCTCTGGGCATCCGCCGATCGACCCTTGGTGACCGACCAGTGCCGACCCTTCAGTGAATGGTCGAGAACGATCCTCGGATGATCAGCTAGAGACGATCGCCTCATGTCGATCTCCACCGATGACCATCCAGTCGGCAAAGGCCAAGTCTCAAAGCTGACCCCACGTGCAGATCCACAAAAGGCGCTGACAATCTTGTCACCTACCTCACCTACCAGCATGGCCCAGACCTGCGAAAGGAGTTGGCGGACAAGACATGTGACTACAGCCTGCACCTACTGACAAGGTCCGCCGAAAGTAGCAAGTGGGACCTCCTGTGGCAGTGCTTCCGGACGCGTGCTGGATCCTCATTGGACCGCACGGCTGACCACCAGCTGTAGCTTTGGACTTTTGGCAGGCAGCCCACGTGCCCTTTAGGACGATCGCCCCGTTGCATTAAATGCTGAAAGGCGATCGCCCACTAGGGGACAGGGCCCCTCAGCCTCTATATATACAAGGCAGCCTTCACTTGTAAGAAAAACCGAAACTCTTCTGCACAAACCGGGATTTTGACTCTCAAAACACTCGGCGACCTCACGATTTGAGCACACAATACAGAAACAATACTTGCACTTGGCTAACATCCAACTCTTGGCAACAGCTTTCTTTCGGTCTTACTTCTCCCGGCCTTTTCTCCTCGAGCAGATTACCGGCGGGACGAAGAACACCTAGCTTCGCTCAAGAGCCGGATCAACAGAGTCTTTTTACACTCATTGTATTTAGATTTCTCTCATTAATACTTGTATCCACGAATATTTGTATTAATAACATCTCGCGAGAGCATTCAAGCCCGCCTAACAAACCGGCAAATCTTGTTTTATTTATCTTCTCTCGGAAGTGCTCCGCATTTGTTTGTTGTCCGTCTTCCAAAGATTGATCTTCGGATAAATATTTTGGGCAACAACAATTGGCGCTAGAGGAAGGGGATCCAACCTCGATTTTTACACCTACCGTCCCCAAGAACACTCACTGTTCTCGGGCAGATATTTGAAGTGATCCATCGCACTTCAAAAGAAATCCTTCGTAAAACATGTCTTCCGCCTCCGCCGAAGAAAGCCGGCTGGCCCGGCCAGACTGCCTGGCCCGGCCCGAGCCGCAGCCGATGGTGGAAGGTAGCCGCTGGCCGGAGGCGCGACCACGCCCGGGAAGGCGGCCCGAGCCTCTCGCTCGACGGTTCAACCAAGGAACAGATCGAAGGAGCCTGGCCGCCCTTCAGAGCGACGGCGCTCTCGACGCGCCTCCACGCCCCGGTCTCTCGCGGAGATCAAGCGAAGCTCAAGGCTCTATCTGCCGAGCGTTCGCCAGAGGCTCCGTCCGCAGGAAGAGGCGCTCGCCAGCCGGGGCACCTCTGTCTTCGATCGCCTGGGCAGCGACCCGACCTGGCGACCGGGGCAGTCAGGCCCCAGCTACGAGACGACGGAGTTTGAGTCCGTCACCAGGAGCTCGGCCTACCCGACTCCCAGAAGGCAGCCTAGCCGTCTGGCTCCCCCTCGCCGAATTGCCGAGGTCGGCGGCAGCGGAGCCCGGAGATCGGTACACGATCGCCTCGGCTCCTGCTCCCAAAGCCGATCGGCAAGCGACCAAGCCACGGCGATGGCTGCAATGCAACGTCAAGTCGACGACATGAAGGCGCTCCTGGAATCCAGGGCAGGCGCCAAGAAGACGATCGCCGGGCCAAGCGAGCCGCTCGCGATCGACATCGAGCTCGCCCCCGTGCAGCATAGGATCGCTCCCCCGCAAACACCCATGTACGTGGGGCGATCGGACCCCCAAGTGCACCTGAGGAAGTTCAACATCTACATGACCGGGTGTGGGGCATCGGACGCGACCAGGTGCCGAATGTTCCCTCTGACACTGGACGACCTCGCCCACCGGTGGTACACTTCATTGCCACCTCGGTCCATTGGCTCCTTCAACGAGCTGGCGCACGGCTTCACCGAGTACTTCGCCACCAGGGTCGTCCGGCCTGAAGGTCCCCTTCGCATGATGCAAATCAAGCAGGGAGAAGAAGAGTCCGACTCGGACTACATCGACCGGGTAGACGTAATCATCCTCAATGGCGAGCCCATAAGCGATGAGACCGCCCTCTACGCGGTCCTAGGAGGTTTTCAGGGTTTTTCGCCTATGTTCAGGCATCTTACAAAGACCCAACCTACGACCTACGCAGCCTTCCGGGCAAGAGCCGCAGATTTTCTGGCCAGGCAAAGGTTTCTTCTTAGCCTGTGAGCAGCGCGATCGGCACCCGGACGACGATCTCCCACCCGATCGCCAATATCGACCTACGAATAAAGCGATCGGCAGCCGAGCGACCAGGCGACCAAGCCTCAACCCAGCGGACCAGCTAAATCGGCCAAAGGAAGGTCCCAGGACAAGTCCCGGTACCGAGCGATCGACCTCAGATACGATCATCACTCGGCACTCGGCGACCGACTCCTGGCGATCGACTTATGGACGATCCTGGCATCTGCCGATCGACCCTTGGTGACCGACCTCTCTGGGCATCCGCCGATCGACCCTTGGTGACCGACCAGTGCCGACCCTTCAGTGAATGGTCGAGAACGATCCTCGGATGATCAGCTAGAGACGATCGCCTCATGTCGATCTCCACCGATGACCATCCAGTCGGCAAAGGCCAAGTCTCAAAACTGACCCCACGTGCAGATCCACAAAAGGCGCTGACAATCTTGTCACCTACCTCACCTACCAAAGATGGCCCGGACTGCGAAAGGAGTTGGCGGACAAGACATGTGACTACACCGCACCTACCGACAAGGTCCGCCGAAAGTAGCAAGTGGGACCTCCTGTGACGCGCAGCCTTTGGATCCTCATTGGACCGCACGGCTGACCACCAGCTGTAGCTTTGGACTTTTGGCAGGCAGCCCACGTGCCCTTTAGGACGATCGCCCCGTTGCATTAAATGCTGAAAGGCGATCGCCCACTAGGGGACAGGGCCCCTCAGCCTCTATATATACAAGGCAGCCTTCACTTGTAAGAAAAACCGAAACTCTTCTGCACAAACCGGGATTTTGACTCTCAAAACACTCGGCGACCTCACGATTTGAGCACACAATACAGAAACAATACTTGCACTTGGCTAACATCCAACTCTTGGCAACAGCTTTCTTTCGGTCTTACTTCTCCCGGCCTTTTCTCCTCGAGCAGATTACCGGCGGGACGAAGAACACCTAGCTTCGCTCAAGAGCCGGATCAACAGAGTCTTTTTACACTCATTGTATTTAGATTTCTCTCATTAATACTTGTATCCACGAATATTTGTATTAATAACATCTCGCGAGAGCATTCAAGCCCGGGCCTAACAAACCCGGCAAATCTTGTTTTATTTATCTTCTCTCGGAAGTGCTCCCGCATTTGTTTGTTGTCCGTCTTCCAGCAGTATTGATCTTCGGATAAATATTTTGGGCAACAACAATTGGCGCTAGAGGAAGGGGATCCAACCCTCGATTTTTTACACCTACCGTCCCGAAGAACACTCACTGTTCTGGCAGATATTTGAAGTGACAGCCATCGCACTTCAAAAGAAATCCTTCAAAAACATGTCTTCCGCCTCCGCGTCGAAGAAAGCCGGCTGCCGCCGGCCAGACCCTATTCCGTCCCGGGCCCGAGCCGCACCCGATGGTGGAAGGTAGCCGCGGCCGGAGGCGCTCGACCACGCCCCGGAAGGCGGCCCGAGCCTCTCGCTCGATCGGTTCGAACCAAGGAACAGATCGAAGGGGCCCTGCCGTCCTTCAGAGCGACGAAGTGCTCGACGCGCCTCCGGCCTACCGCCCCGCCTCTCGCCGGAGATCAAGCGGAAGCTCAAGGCTCTATCTGCCGAGCGTTCGCCAGAGGCTCCGTCCGCAGAAGAGGCGCTCGCCCGGGGCACCTCGTCTTCGATCGCCCGGGCGAGACCCGACTCAGTGACCGGGCGGTCGAGCCCGGCTACGAGACGACGGAGTTTGAGTCCGTCACCGGAGCTCGGCCTACCCGACTCCCGAAGGCGCCTAGCCGTCTGGCTCCCCCTCGCCGAATTGCCGAGGTCGGCGCGCCGGAGCCCGAGATCGGTACACGATCGCCTCGGCCTGCTCCCAAAGCCGATCCTCAAACGACCAAGCCACGGCGATGGATGCAATGCAAAGTCAAGTAGACGACATGAAGGCGCTCTGGAATCCGTGGCGCGCCAAGAAGACGATCGCCGGGCCAAGCGAGCCGCTATCGACATCGAGCTCGCCTCGCAAGATAGGATCGCTCCCGCAAACACCCATGTACGTGGGGCGATCGGACCCCAAGTGCACACGAGGAAGTTCAACATCTACATGACCGGGTGGGGCATCGGACGACAGTGCCGAATGTTCCTCCGACACTTGGACGACTCGCCACCGGTGGTACACTTCATTGCCACCTCGGTCCATTGGCTCCTTCAACGAGCCGGGCGACGGCTTCACCGAGTACTTCGCCACCGTGGTCGTCCGGCTGAAGGTCCCCTTCGCATGATGCAAATCAAGCGGGGAGAAGAAGAGTCCGACTCGGACTACATCGACCGGGTAGACGTAATCATCCTCAATGGCGAGCCCATAAGCGATGAGACCGCCCTCACGCGTCCTAGGAGGTTTTCGTGGTTTTTCGCCTATGTTCGGGCATCTTACAAAGACCCAACCTCGACCTACGCAGCCTTCCGGCAAGAGCCGCAGATTTTCCGGCCGGCAAAGGTTTCTTCTTAGCTTGTGAGCGCCGCGATCGGCACCGGACGACGATCTCCCACCCGATCGCCAATATCGACCTACGAATAAAGCGATCGGCAATGAGTGACCGAGCGACCAAGCCTCAACCCAATGGGACCAGCTAAATCGGCCAAAGGAAGGTCCCAGGACAAGTCCCAGACTGAGCGATCGACCTCGATACGATCATCACTCGGCACTCGGCGACCGACTCTGGCGATCGACTTATGGACGATCCCCGGCATCTGCCGATCGACCCTTGGTGACCGACCTCTCTGGGCATCCGCCGATCGACCCTTGGTGACCGACCGGTGCCGACCCTTCGGTGAATGGTCGAGAACGATCCTCGGATGATCAGCTAGAGACGATCGCCTCATGTCGATCTCCACCGATGACCATCCGGTCGGCAAAGGCCAAGTCTCAAAACCGACCCCACGTGCGAGATCCACAAAAGGCGCCGACAATCTTGTCACCTACCTCACCTACCGGCATGGCCCGGACTGCGAAAGGAGTTGGCGGACAAGACATGTGACTACAGCCGCACCTACCGGCAAGGTCCGCCGAAAGTAGCAAGTGGGACCCCCTGTGGCCGTGCTTCCGGACGCGTGCTGGATCCTCACTGGACCGCACGGCTGACCACCAGCTGTAGCTTTGGACTTTTGGCAGGCAGCCCACGTGCCCTTTAGGACGATCGCCCCATTGCAATAAATGCCGAAAGGCGATCGCCCACTAGGGACAGGGCCCCTCACCTCTATATATACAAGGCACCTTCACTTGTAAGAAAAACCAAACTCTTCTGCACAAACCGGGATTTTGACTCTCAAAACACTCGGCGACCTCACGATTTGAGCACACAATACGAAACAATACTTGCAGTTGGCTAACATCCAACTCTTGGCAACACTTTCTTTCGGTCTTACTTCTCCCGGCCTTTTCTCCTCGAGCAGATTACCGCGGGACGAAGAACACCTAGCTTCGCTCAAGAGCCGGATCAACAGAGTCTTTTTACACTCATTGTATTTAGATTTCTCTCATTAATACTTGTATCCACGAATATTTGTATTAATAACATCTCGCGAGAGCATTCAAGCCCGGGCCTAACAAACCCGGCAAATCTTGTTTTATTTATCTTCTCTCGGAAGTGCTCCCGCATTTGTTTGTTGTCCGTCTTCCAGCAGTATTGATCTTCGGATAAATATTTTGGGCAACAACAATTGGCGCTAGAGGAAGGGGATCCAACCCTCGATTTTTTACACCTACCGTCCCGAAGAACACTCACTGTTCTCGGGGCAGATATTTGAAGTGACAGTCACTGCACTTCAAAAGAAATCCTTCAGAAAACATGTCTTCCGCCTCCGCGTCGAAGAAAGCCGGCCGCCGCCCGGCTGCACCTGCCTGTCCCGGGCCCGAGCCGCGGCCGATGGTGGAAGGTAGCCGCTACGGCCGGAGGCGCTCGACCACGTCCCGGGAAGGCGGCCCGAGCCTCTCGCTCGATCGGTTCGAACCAAGGAACAGATCGAAGGGGCCCCGCCGTCCTTCAGAGCGACGGTGCTCTCGACGCGCCTCCGCCTACCGCCCCTCTCTCGCCGGAGATCAAGCGAAGCTCAAGGCTCTATCGCCGAGCGTTCGCCAGAGGCTCCCGTCCGCAGAAGAGGCGCTCGCCGGCGGGCACCTCTGTCTTCGATCGCACAGGCGGCCGACCCGACCGGCGATCGGGCAGGCCCGGCTACGAGACGACGGAGTTTGAGTCCGTCACCAGAGCTCGGCCTACCCGACTCCCGAAGGCGGCCTGGCGTGGCTCCCCTCGCCGAATTGCCGAGGTCGGCGGCGTGAGCCCGGAGATCGGTACACGATCGCCTCGGCTCTCGCCTCCCAAAGCCGATCGGCAAGCGACCAAGCCACGGCGATGGATGCAATGCAACGTCAAGTCGACGACATGAAGGCGCTCCTGGAATCCAGGGCAGGCGCCAAGAAGACGATCGCCGGGCCAAGCGAGCCGCTCGCTATCGACATCGAGCTCGCCCCCGTGCAGCATAGGATCGCTCCCCCGCAAACACCCATGTACGTGGGGCGATCGGACCCCCAAGTGCACCTGAGGAAGTTCAACATCTACATGACCGGGTGTGGGGCATCGGACGCGACCAGGTGCCGAATGTTCCCTCTGACACTGGACGACCTCGCCCACCGGTGGTACACTTCATTGCCACCTCGGTCCATTGGCTCCTTCAACGAGCTGGCGCACGGCTTCACCGAGTACTTCGCCACCAGGGTCGTCCGGCCTGAAGGTCCCCTTCGCATGATGCAAATCAAGCAGGGAGAAGAAGAGTCCGACTCGGACTACATCGACCGGGTAGACGTAATCATCCTCAATGGCGAGCCCATAAGCGATGAGACCGCCCTCTACGCGGTCCTAGGAGGTTTTCAGGGTTTTTCGCCTATGTTCAGGCATCTTACAAAGACCCAACCTACGACCTACGCAGCCTTCCGGGCAAGAGCCGCAGATTTTCTGGCCAGGCAAAGGTTTCTTCTTAGCCTGTGAGCAGCGCGATCGGCACCCGGACGACGATCTCCCACCCGATCGCCAATATCGACCTACGAATAAAGCGATCGGCAGCCGAGCGACGATCGACCGTCTTCCAGCCCGATCGCCGATCATCACGCTACATCATCCGCAGTTCGGAGGACACGATCGCCATCTACAGTCCAGCATATAACATGACGGACTAAGGCATAAGATCGCCTCCACCGCACATCATAAAGCCATGGCCCTGTCAGTCGATGGAACCGGCTGCTTCGGCCATGCAAGGTCCCTTTCGGCCGAGATCGCCCGCCCTTCGTTTAAATACGAGGCCGGCGTAGTCAGAGGGCTCTCCAACATTAATCAGTGGACACGATCGCGCGCCCTCAAAGGTTCATCATCTGACATGGTGAACCCGGACAATGCGACGTGCCGCAACCCCGTCTCAACGTACACCGTCGAGGTCGGCCATCTCCATGGCTGGCCGAGGTGGAAGCAGAGCTAACAAGCCGCGGGCGTGGAGTTGATTCATCCGACGCTGCCCCGCGCAAGGACTCCTCTAGACCGAGACCGCACGCCTTTCGTTTAAAAACAAGGCGAGGCGCAGCCTAACAGAGGACCCTCATAATAAAGTGAGTCACGAGGCACTCATTGTCTTTGTGCACCAAGACACGGTCATGGGCTCGGTCCATCGATCTCCGCGACTGTGCACGATTCCTCAAACAAGTGAAACCACCAAGTTTCCGTGGGGGATCGGCCAATGTTGTTTTTTGCAGGTACAAGACCGAAAGATAGCTAAGCCAATCGACCATGATTAAGCCCAAGTCCGAGTCCTAAGTCAGCTCAGATCGCCCGTCCTCATCCGTACACGATCACCAGCAAGATCCACCTCGCCCCATGTCTTCAACATAGGAGCAAGCTGGGGGGCAATTGTTGTGTCAAGATTTAACACCTTCCGACCGGCGATCGCCTCCGAGGCCGAGCGACCGACTTACTGCCAAGCGGCCAAGGCAGATCTGCCGAGCAGCGACCAGGCGACCAAGCCTCAACCCAATGGGACTAAATCGCCAAAGGAAGGTCCCAGACAAGTCCCAGACCGAGCGATCGACCTCGATACGATCATCACTCGGCACTCGGCGACCGACTCTGGCGATCGACTTATGGACGATCTCGCATCTGCCGATCGACCCTTGGTGACCGACCTCTCTGGGCATCCGCCGATCGACCCTTGGTGACCGACCGGCCGACCCTTCGGTGAATGGTCGAGAACGATCCTCGGATGATCGGCTAGAGACGATCGCCTCATGTCGATCTCCACCGATGACCATCCGGGCAAAGGCCAAGTCTCAAAATCGACCCCACGTGCGAGATCCACAAAGGCGCCGACAATCTTGTCACCTACCTCACCTACCGGATGGCCTGCACTGCGAAAGGAGTTGGCGGACAAGACATGTGACTACACTGCACCTACCGACAAGGTCCGCCGAAAGTAGCAAGTGGGACCTCTGTGGCAAGTGCTTCCGACGCGCGTCCGGATCCTCATTGGACCGCACGGTGACCACCACCGTAGCTTTGGACTTTGGCAAAGTGCCACGTGCCCTTTAGGACGATCGCCCCGTTGCATTAAATGCCGAAAGGCGATCGCCCACTAGGGACAGGGCCTCGGCCTCTATATATACAAGGCGGCCTTCACTTGTAAGAAAAACCGAAACTCTTCTGCACAAACCGGATTTTGACTCTCAAAACACTCGGCGACCTCACGATTTGAGCACACAATACAGAAACAATACTTGCACTTGGCTAACATCCAACTCTTGGCAACAGCTTTCTTTCGGTCTTACTTCTCCCGGCCTTTTCTCCTCGAGCAGATTACCGGCGGGACGAAGAACACCTAGCTTCGCTCAAGAGCCGGATCAACAGAGTCTTTTTACACTCATTGTATTTAGATTTCTCTCATTAATACTTGTATCCACGAATATTTGTATTAATAACATCTCGCGAGAGCATTCAAGCCCGGGCCTAACAAACCCGGCAAATCTTGTTTTATTTATCTTCTCTCGGAAGTGCTCCCGCATTTGTTTGTTGTCCGTCTTCCAGCAGTATTGATCTTCGGATAAATATTTTGGGCAACAACAATAGGTTTTGAATTCCATACAGCAATATTTGGATTAATGCTGTATTCATGGGTCCTACAGTATTCCCCCTTAATTATTGCACACATCAGCTGTAGGATTCATATGCCTTCGTTCGCTCTGATCTTTGTATTGATGATTCCGAGTGTACGATAATTAATGTTGATATCTGTATTCACGGGTCTTACTGACATTCCCCCTCAATTGTTGAGTAAAACAAGAAATTTACTTACAGGAGTCCGCCGTAGTATTCCCACTGCTCGAGCATGTTGAATCTTGCTGTGTCGAGAGGCTTGGTGAAAATGTCGGCCAGCTGGATGTCTGTATGAACTTTTTCCAGGCGGACATCCTTGTTCTCGACATGATTTCTGATAAAATGATGCTTCATGTTGATATGATTGGTGCGCGAGTGCAGAACAGGATTGTGCGTGATTGCAATTGCACTCGTGCTATCACACATGATTGGAGTCTCTCTAGCATCGATTCCATAATCGGCGATTGTTGCCGCATCCAAAGGATTCGCATACAAATCAGCCTACCAAAGACATAGTACTGATTCAGCCGTGGAAAGAGAGTTAGCCAATTGCTTCTTACTGAACCAAGAAACGAGTCTAGGTCCGAGAAAGTGACAAGTTCCACTTGTACTCTTCCTATCTAGCTTGCAGCCTCCGAGATCCGAGTCGCTGTATCCAACTAAATCGAATCCGCCTTCCTTAGGATACCACAGTCCTGCATCGACTGTTCCTTTAATGTACTTCAGGATTCGTTTAGCTGTATTGAAGTGTGATTCCTTAGGTGCAACTTGGTATCTCGCACACACTCCAACAGCAAACTGGATATCGGGCCTGCTAGCCGTTAGGTACAGGAGCGAACCAATGAGCTTCCTGTAGAGTGATTGGTCAAACGGCTTTCCGGCTTCATCAGCACTAATTTGCACGGAAGTGCTCATAGGGGTTGGCGAGGATTTGGAAGTGTTCATTCCAAATTTGTTGAGAAGTTCCTTGCTGTATTTCTCCTGGTTGATGAATATACCTGTAGGCAACTGCTTTACCTGCAAACCTAGGAAATAACTAAGTTCCCCCATCATACTCATTTCAAATTTGCTTTGCATGAGATGTGAGAACCTTTGACATAGAGCAAGGTTAGTTGAACCAAAAATAATATCATCGACATAGATTTGTACCATTAGAAGGTCATCACCTTCCTGTATCTTGAACAAGGTTTTGTCGACAGCACCTTTCTCAAATCCGTTGTTGGTTAGATACTGGGACAGGGTTTCGTACCAGGCTCTAGGGGCTTGTTTAAGTCCGTACAGGGCTTTCCTTAGCCTGTAAACTAGATCGATACCGTCTGTGTTGGCAAACCCTGGTGGTTGTTCAACATAAACTTCTTCTGCAAGCTCTCCATTCAGGAAAGCACTCTTGACGTTCATTTGGTATACGATAAAACTCTTATGGGCGGCAAAGGCTAAAAATATCCTAATGGCTTCTAGTCTCGCTACAGGGGCGAAGGTTTCATCATAGTCGATTCCTTCTTCCTGACAATAGCCTTGTGCTACTAGTCTGGATTTGTTCCTTATGATAAGTCCATTTCGATCCTTTTTGTTTCGAAATACCCATTTGGTTCCTATAACCGATTGGTGTGTCGGTCTGGGTACAAGATACCATACATTATTTCTTTCAAAACCGTTAAGCTCTTCTTCCATAGATTTTATCCAATGAGAGTTGTTAAGAGCATCTATGGTCGAAACAGGTTCGGACTGGGCTAAGAATACAGCGATAGTGCACATATTGAGTCTCCTAAGTTCGGATTGAGATTTCCATTCGAAGCGTGAGACTTGACATTAGATTCTTCTTGTGCACAAAGTACATTTCCTTGTGTACTCTGTATTCTCCTACGAGTAGAAACACCTGCATTAATGTTTCCAATGATCAGCTCTTGCGGGTGATCTCTCAACCATCTTCGGTCGGGTTCTAGTTCAGGATCCCGTACTGTATCGAAAGTTTCCGTGGGTACAGCTTCAGCTTGTACAGCGTCAGCTTCATCCACATCGATTCTTACAGCTGCGGGGTTGATTTCTAAATCAACGACAGGTTCTATGGGTGTAGGTGGATCCAAGATAGATAGATGGTGAATGTCCTGAGTGATATCATCTACTCCTGTAGGGTCATGGTGTGGTTCGTCGAACACTACATGAACTGATTCCTCGATCGTCAGCTTCCTTTTATTAAAGATTCTGAAAGCTTTGCTGACGGAGGAGTATCCTACGAATATTCCTTCATCGATTTTTCATCAAAGGTTCTAAGTTGGTCCTTCCCATTCTTCAATACATAACACCCGCATCCAAAATGTGAAAATACGAAACTAATGGAGTTTTGTTATTCCATACATCGTAAGTCGTTTTGTTGTGGTGCTTGTTGACGATACACGGTTTTGAGTGTAGCACGCTGTATTGGTTGCTTCACCCGAAACGCTGTGGCAATTTGCTTGCGGCAATCATTGTCCGTGTTGCTTCTTTCAACGCCCTATTCTTTCGCTCGGCAACACCATTTTGTTGAGGTGTACGGGCGGTGAGTATTCGTCTTGTATTCCATTCTCCGAACAGTATTGCTCTATAAAGCGGTTAGTAAATTCAGTACCTCTGCCGGAACGAATGCACACGATACTCGATGCTTTTTCATTTTGCAACTTCCTCAGAGCTCGGGCACCTTGATGTTGTTTCCTTCTTCTTGCTAAGAAAGATCGTCCAAGCATACCTGGAATAATCATCAACAACAACCATGCAATATTTCTTACCTCCCAAACTTACTGGGTCTACAGGACCGTAGAGATCCATGTGTAGCATTTCCAACACTCTTTGGGTTGAAAGGTAGGATTTGCTTTTCAGGGTTGACTTGATTTGCTTGCCTTTCTGGCATGGTCCGCAGACGCTGTCCTTCTTGAATGACACATCTGGCAAACCTCTAACCATACCCTGTCTTGAAAGCTTGTTGATCGTCTTGAAGTTGACGTGAGACATCCTCTTGTGCCATAACCAGCTAATATCTGCAGTGCCTTTGGCTACAAAACATGTAATTGAGGAGCTCATAGGCTTCCAGTCAGCAATGTACATATTACCTGATCTGCTTCCTGTAAGCACAACTTCCTTGGTTTGGGTGTTCTTGACTCTACGGCGATCTATATAGAACTTCACCGAGAACTGTTTATCACAGAACTGGCTAATACTAAGTAGATTATACTGTAAGCCTTCAACATATGCAACATCGGTTACCTTGAATTTCCCGACAAGTAGGTTTCCTTTCCCTCTTGTTCTTCCTTTAGACTTATCACCGAAGCGAACTTTTGGACCGCGACCTTCTACAAAATCAGATAGCTTGCTCCTGTCTCCAGTCATGTGACGTGAGCATCCACTATCGAAGTACCAGGTATCCTCCTCTAGGATGTCCTGTAACAAAGAAATTAGGTAGATTTAGGTCCCCTTTGATTTTTGGGTCCATATATGTTAGTTCCTTTAGGTACCCATATTTTCCTGACAGCAATTGGTTTACTGTAGAATGTACTCGGTACAGTGTTGCGATATCTACGGGGGGCATATCCGTAGTTGTTATAATCATGATAATTACTATGCATGTAAAATTCAGGGTTATTATTATTATTATTCCAGTACGAGTGCCGTCTAGGAGGTGGATCCATTTTCCTAGGCCTATGACTTCTCTTACGGGTCTCGGTTGGATTCCCAATCTTGTTGTTGATCTGGCGGCATCTGCTTTGTCTTGAGAGATAACGGGGCTCCTGTATCCGATACACAGGCGCACTTTATCGAGGGTATTGCCGTGCGGGCCTTTGGTGGTTGAATCTTGCCTTCTTCTGAATAGTATCGGCTTTGATGATATGCTTGTGGAGCATGCTGTAGATTACGCCTTCTGAGTGGTTGTTGGTTCCACTGTCTCGAATAATAGAGTTGAGGGGGCGGAATTGCAGCCTTCGGTTTTCTCGGTACATCAGGTTCCTTTATGGGACTAGGAATATCTTCCGATTCTGGAATGTGTTCCACACTCTTGACGAACACAGTACTAGTTTTACCTTTATTCGAACATGAGCTGTATCCTAAGCCACTTTTATCATGAGCGTGTTGCCCAGTGCTCAGAATTTCTTCCATTCTTTTGGACGATTTTTCAAAAGACTTCAGAATGGTCTCAAGTTCAGTTTCTCGCTTCTCGAGAGTTGTAATTTTGGTTTGTAGTAGAACCAAATCATTTGTCTTGCTCTCATTATGGGTTTTAACTGCATTTAGTTCATGAGCAAGTTGATGATTGCTCTCCATGAGTTTTTCAAAATCGACCTTGCTGGTTTCACAATCAAGAGACATATTTTCATAGTTTATTTTCAGCAAGTCATTTTCATCTTTCAGCTCTAGATTTGTTAATTGAAGCTGTATATTCTCAGTTTTTAGAGTCTCATGGGCCTTTTGAATGTTTTTGAATTCATTCATCATATTTTCGAAAGTATGAGATGCATTAGGTGGAATAACTGAGGTTGAACTTACCTCATCGTCGCTGTCTTCACCTTCTGAACATCTTTGGCCATAAAGCACATATATGCTTTATCATCGAACTCATCGTCGGATGAATCACTTTCGATGACCACCAAGACATTCTGCTGATTTGGATGGAGTGGGGAGGCTTCGATTCTCCAATCGGGGCCTTGAGCTTGTCTTTCCAAGCACGTCTTCTTTCATCTCTCTCTTGTTGCTCGGCCTCGCAATCTTTGGACTTTGGGATGAGGACATTTGTTTGCATAATGGCACAGTTTCTGCGATTATAACACGGGTTAGCATCACCGGATGACGTTTCGGTACTTACCTTGTTGACAGGTTTGGGCCTGTAGGGAGTCTTTCCAGACTGTTTGATGAACTTTTGAATTTATGCATTAGAAGCGCCATTTCATCTTGTGACAGGATGTTGTCGTCACTGTCAGCATTCTTGTGACCGGGCTTGGAGCTACGCATCTTTGTGTCGACGGTTCGTCTGACGGCGAGAGATGTGACCTTTGAAGGAGATTCTTCACTTTCTCTCTTCTGTCAATGTCATACTCAAAGGCTTTAAGGTCGGAGAAGAGATCAAAAGTGGATATTTCATTAAGATTACGGGATACACGCATAGCCGTGGTCTTAATGTCCCATCGGCCGAGAGATCTGAAAATTTTTAAGTTCTTCTCCTTTTGGGTGTAAATCTTGCCCAACGCTTCAAGTTCACCAACAATACCAGTAAATCTGAGGTCAAGTTCCTCAAGTGTTTCCGTTGGTTTCATTTCAAAGGATTCGAATTGCTGAGTAAGTTTTGAAATCTTGTTTTCTTTTGATAGCTCAGTTCCCTCACACATTAACTTGAGTTTATCCCGATTTCTTTGGTCATTTTGCGGCTCTATACCTTTGAGAACGTGCCTTTGTCAAGAGTGACAAATAACGCGTTCTTAGCCACGTTGTCTAGATTGGCTCGCTTCCTTTCATCGGTTGTCCATTGCTCGCGTTCCTTCTCGAGCATTTCAGCATGGGCTTGGCCCTCAATCCTTGCGGCTGGATTGACCTTCATGATCTTGATCGGACCATCCTGTATAACAAAAATCATCTCTTCGTGCATTGCTGCAAGATGAGCTTCCATTCTAATTCTCCAGTCGTCAAATTCGTTAATAGAGAACATAGGGACTTTGTTAATCATAGAAGTATCCATCGATAATATAGGAATGAAAGAAACTATTTTGAAAATAAGTGATTTGAATCGATTCGGTTAAAAGAAATACGATGATTCTTTTTAGAATCAACAGCTCGATACCACTTGTTGGCCACTTAAGTATCTTGGATACGGTTTGGAAAATGGTTTAAACAACAAAGTATTAAATCTAAATCGAGTGCGTAGCGGAAGTCTTGGATACGATTAGTTGTCGTGGATACTGACAACGAAGTATTAGGTGTATACTTAATATATCACGGTAATTTAAAGCATTAAAAGTGAAGGTAAATAACACAGTAATTTAAGTGGTTCGAGGTAAACCCCTATACGTCCACTGGTCCTCCACACAGGAGTAAAAAGTTTATTATAATTACTGCGTACACAACTACGTAATTATAAACAAACCTATCCTTGTATCGTTCACACAGATTGATACAAAGAATGTCACTTTCAACCGTTCACACATATTGGTTAAAGCTTTCTTCTTGACTAGCTTCTTCACACACAGTTCCAAAGCTTCGTCCTTATTCGTCCCACACAGGTCAGAATAACTTGTTGAGTTCACACAGAGCTCGGTTTTTACACAGAGGTAAAAGGTAGGTAACCAGGTAAGAACAGCAGCTTTGAAGTTCTTGAGCTGATGATGGCTGTTCTTGATATTGAGCACTGTATATCTCTTTCGTTCTTAATTGCAGTATGCTTTGGAGATATGTTTGCTCAGGTGATAACTTTGATAGCTTGAATGTTAGGTTACTTCGGTTGGTAACTGATCTTCAATGTCTTCATAGGATATATATAGTCTCTAAAGAAAGTATCCGTTGAGATGTATCCGTTTGAATAAGATTTCCTTCAACGGGAATATGACATGATCCGGATTTCGCGGGATTCTGAAGATCTAAAGACTGGCAGTATTTAAATACTTTATCCTTGAGTATTTAAATACTTCTTTGTTCAACGGGACTTGACTTGTGTTCTTTCTTGTCCTTTTGTGAACTGTATGGAAGATGACTGTATATAGGGCATCGAGACTGTTTCCATACTTGGTCTTTTACAAGTCTTCTTGCTGTACTGAAGAGCTTCACTTATGCTGATTCGAGGCAGGTCTTCGATACAGGATAAAGCCTTAAAGCCTCGATACAGTTTCCTTTACTGTATTTGGCATATATGTCAAAACCTCTAAATAACATTCGATACAGGGATTCGAGTATCCTGGCTGTTTCGATACAGGGTCTTTGTTTTCCCAACAATATATATATATATATATATATTTATAAATATATCTACACACACATCTTACCAAAGAAAAGTCGATCGGCCTGGCAACCTCGCCGGAACCAGGACATAAAACAACTCCTACTGGAACTCGGCCGCCGGAAAACTGACCCGCCGCACCTCGTCTAACTCCAGTCCATTCCCGTCCATGACCCGTATTCACCCAACTCTATCTCCGCCTGTAATTCCTCGCCGGAAATCTGTCAAGCCTCCGTTCCGCTGTCCGTTCCGGACAGAAACAACCTCCGATCGCCGGAAACAATGGAGAAGGGTCCATGGCCGGAAACCATGAAGAACCGGCGCCTGAGCTCCGTCTCGCCAGAAGAAAAAAAATATGCCGAAACATCTCGACCGGATTTGCAGCCTTCCGATCCGGAAATTCTGACCGGCCGCCGCCGAGCTCTGGTCGTCGCCGGAGATGTCAGCAAACTCCGGTTGTCAACTCCAGTCCGTCGCCGGAAATGAAGAAGCCGGCTGCCCGTCCTAACTCTACCTCGTCGAAAAAAAACGAGAGAGAAGGAGAGAGAGAGAGAGGATGGCGAGAGAGAGAGAGGTGACGAGAGGAGGGAGAAAAATGAGAGAAAGTGAGAATGAGAGAGAGAGAAAGGAAAGGGACGAGAGAGAGAGAAAGGTGAGGGTGAGGTAGGTAATATATATATATATATATATATATAAGACGAGATAAGGGAAAGAGAGATTGGTGAGAGAGAGAAATGACAAAAGTGATGACTTATATATATATATATATATATAAATGATACTCCAAAGATACTCTGGCCCTACCAGCCGAAGGTTGACTACGAGGAAGGTTCCTACCACCGACCACGAATTAAGTACGTAAACCTCAGGACGTAACGTACGTAATCGCAACAAATTAGCGTACGTAATGCTACACAGGTAGCGTACACTATGGCTATAAAATTAGCCAAAATTCCAAACTCGCCAAGCAACAAGCAATCGACGAAACCAAACCGACGACCAGTAAAAATATTTCGATCCCGAAATATTCTAA
Organism: Orobanche coerulescens; assembly: GCA_033398695.1. Classification (NCBI taxonomy): domain Eukaryota; kingdom Viridiplantae; phylum Streptophyta; class Magnoliopsida; order Lamiales; family Orobanchaceae; genus Orobanche; species Orobanche coerulescens. The sequence goes on along the minus strand of CM065809.1, from coordinate 59,408,614 downwards.
TACAATATACATTGTATCGGGACAAACAACAACACTTGTACAATTTCAAATGAATACGTACAACTCAACAGTAACACGAAAACAAAATTACCCCCGGATATTACAGGTATCTAGCCGAGTAGATCCTAAGGGAGAGGGTCTGCAGCGGTGTAATATTCCCGAGCGAATTGGGGGTGTTATAGATATCCGGTTGTGTTCTTATGGATTTGAAGCACAATATAGCAATTGCATTGCTCTGAAATTGTGATGATCGTTCTTCCAATCCGCATCATCGTACTCTTCGAAGCTTTTGAGGGAGCCATCTGGATTTGTTGAAATTTTCGGGCCTAGGCAAATAACTTTCCAGAGCTCAATATCATAGGCTCGGATAAAAATTTACATCTTCTTTTTCCATGTCATAAAGTTCGATTCATCAAAAAATGGAGGTCGGTTTAAGGCAAGACCTTCGACCGGTGCCAATTGAAACGCCATTGGATCTTTTTTTCCTTAGATATTAAGCCGACTTTTATGGATACCCGCTCCGATTCGAATTGTTGGGAATTGGTACCCTACTTAGAATGGTGGATAATATGGCAGAGTAGAGTTTTCAAACTCTTTTGCGTTTGCGGAAGCATAATAAAATGCGAAAGATAAACGACACAAGATTTATAGAGGTTCGGCCAAATATGCCCACGTCCTCTCTTCGTATCATTTTCCTGAGGCTTAAGATAAACCTCTACACCTCGTCTTCTATCAGCCCGAGGGATACCGTTAAAATCTTGTCTTTAATCGGTCTAAGATAAATCATTATGATCTTGTATTTTTGTCGGTCCAAGCTAAACCGTTTTTCTTTTCTATCGCAGAAGGAATCATTTTAGCTAGCTTTTGATTGGTACTAGACAAACCTCACTTAGATTTAGATATGATTCTAATAACGGATCAATGATCCTAATAACATTGAATCAATCTACAATCCTTTGTTTCCTCTCGTGTATGGTTTAGTGTATGAACACTCAATCTCTTAATAATATAGCTCGATTACAACAACAAAGATGAGTATAACAATATCTGAAGTATATATGATTTGCTTAGAATTGTTGTGTAGAATGATACCAAATGACTTGGTATTTATAGGCATAAGGCCTCAACTAGTCGTTAGCTATTGCCCCTCTTTAGCGTGCGTTATGCTTCATGCATAGCGTACGTTATGTCTTTAGCGTACGTTAATCCTTCCATATAGCGTACGTTATCTGCTTGTTGATTCAGTTCAGTAATCTAACCTTTACGTATGTTAGCTTTCTCCATTACGTACATTAAGTACATTGTGTTGTGTATGCTAATCTGGCTACATAGTGTACGTTAACATCTTAAAGTCATAAGATCGTTTCATGCCTTTTTGACTTTGCTCCGAATCTTCCAACAGTTGTGTTGTTTGAATTCTTATTTCAACTCTCATAGCGTACGTTAACTGGTGTCCATTACGTACGTTAATCATCACCTTAGCGTGCGTTAACTTTGCACATAGCTTGTGTTATTCATCATGTGACATCAGGTGAGTCTTCAGCTGATATTATATTACGTACGTTATACGATATTCATAGCGTACGTTAGGTCCTTCATTTAGCGTGTGCTAGTTTGTTTCCTAGCGTGCGTTATCCGCTACTCTGCCCAGCTTGTGCGACTTTGACTCCTCCTTGATTTATCGTTGTTTTTGCTTGGTTCTATTATTGTTTTCTTTGATCGACACTCATCATCAACTCATCATCAAAACCATTTTATAATTATGTGGAATAGAATATTCCAACATAACTAAAAATGCATCCCCATCTTTAACATTTTCCAAAATAAAATATTCAGTGGGTTTGAATTCCTTTAATAGATTTTTCAGTATTGTAGAGGGAATATGTGTTTTATTTTTGTTTTTTGCGTCCTAAAGGTGCTCATTGCTAGCTTATTCCATTAGTCTTCATGGTATGTACTTTGATTGATTCTTAATATGGAAGATGTATGAAATATCAAGCTATTCTCATTACAGTATATTATTATTAACATCAACAAAAGTCATATTTCATAATTTTGGTTTTGGGTGAAATATTATGGCTATTCTCATAATTTTTTTTATTTTTTTTAGTTTATCCAGAATAAAAGAAATGTTGAAGACTAATGGAATCATCCATTTAAATGCAATCGACGATAAAACACGTACCAAAACTGCGGTAGTGAGAATACTTCTTTTGTGGGATGAGAAAGATTTATCTGGCAAGGAAGGATTGGAAATGATTATAATTGATGAACGGGTAACAACCTCCAATTTTATGGTTATTGCATTACTTCATTTTATATACTAAAAAATTATACATTTTATAAGTTTTTCTATTTTTGTGTGAGGCGACAAAATTTAGGCTTCCATCTCAGTTGAATCGAAAAGGAAGCTCCTTCCTTTGCTGAAAGAGGGCCATATAATTCTTATTAAAAAATTTCAGGTGTTAGGGAACAAGCCTAATTTGCAAAGTTCAAAGATCAAGCATGAGAAGAGGATTGGCTTTGGCCCTGCAACTAAGGTGCTTCAATCTGTGGAATGCTTATAGATAGCTGAAAATAGATTTAATTTTATTTCTTTTAGGGATATCTGCAAACATGATATATCATTCATCTTGGGTTAATATATTTACTTATGTGAATTAAATTCTAAATTTATCTTGCAACTTTCTCATACCCTATGATGGATTGAAATTAAAAATACATATATGTTGCATATGTTCTTGGCGAGGTAAAGACTAGAAATATTAGCATAGAGTCGGTAGAAATGAGAAACGGCAAGGCTGCAAAGTGTGACATAACATTAGTTGATGCAGAGTATGATTCAATTATTAGTGATTTTAACATAACATTAGTTGACACAAAGTATGATTCATCTATTAGTTTTTTATATTTGCTTTTATCTATTGCATATAATTTGTAACACTGTCGTGCTATGATAATTCGGGGTTTTAGTTTGATATTTTTATATGAATTTTTCTTAATTATTTGACAATATTTTTAAATGAAAATATATTCATTATTTGTAACAGTGGCACACGGTTGACTTGCGTGTTGTGGGAGTCCTTTGCTAATCAACTCAAGCTATTCATGGACAACATGTCAAGCAGTGATACGGAACCAATTATTGTGGCTTTACAATTTGCAATGATATCAAATCATAGAGGTTTAAATTTCATTCTTACGTTTAAGTATTCATTTTATGGATTTGCGATTTGCAGTGTTATTAAAATTTAGAGGTTCACATTTTTAATTTTATGTTTGAGCCTTTTGTGTTTTGAGTTACGTGATTTTAGATTCTTACATTTTAATTTTATGTTTGAGTCTTTATTTGTTTTGAGTTAGGTAGATTTTAGATTCTCGCTGTTAATTTAAATTTTACTGCAAATTAAACTTTATTTTAGATTCCTATTTTAGAGGTTCCTATTTTGTGTTTTGAGTTACGTGCTTTTAGATTCTTATATTTTAATTTAATATTTGAATCTTTATTTGTTTTTAGTTAGGTAGATTTTAGATTCTTGCTGTTAATTTAAATTTTACTGCAAACCAGACTTTATTTTAGATTCCTACATTTTAACTTTATGTTTGAATCTTTATTTGTTTTGAATTAGGTAAATTTTAGATTCTTGCTGTTTGTACTGCGAATCAAACTTTATTTTAGATTCCTACATTTTAATTTTATGTTTGAATCTTTATTTGTTTAGAGTTAGGTAGATTTTAGATTCTTGCTGTTAATTTAGGTATCTACAATAAAACACGCAAGCAGGTAGATTTTAGATTCTTGCTGTTAATTTAGGTATCTACAATAAAACACGCAAGCAGGTTCTTTATCCGTCTTGATATTCAAGAGTTTAAGGATTTTATTTTGAGGTCTGTAAATATATATTGTGTTCATATTAAAGTTGTTAAATTATATTTTTTATATGTTGTATTTTATTTGTTTTGATATTCCTTAAATGAACATTACAATAAGGCGCTGTAATACCCAAATTTTCAGTATAAATTTTTCGCGTTATTTTGTCTGAGATAAATTGTATAGTTTGGTGTCTATACAGTATGGATAAAATAAATTGAGAACTGAGACAGTTGTAATTGTGTAATTATCGTACTTGGTCGACAATTGCGTTTGAGGATATCGTGTATCAGGTTGTTTTAATTTTGATTTCGGGTATATCATATGAGAATGTTATTGGATCCAGTATGTGTATTTAGTATGTCGTATGTTTTTATTATGTATGTCGGGACGTCGGATAGGAACAGTTGGATTTTGGTCAAGTACAGAAGGCCATTACGTACTCTAAACTTAAGGACTTACGTACGCTAAATTATACGCTTTACGTACGTTATGCATAAGGCATTACGTACGTAACAAGAGGAATCGGACTGGACCGAGTTGTGATCGGCTAGTGGGGCCCGTGGTCGGCAGCTTTTGGTGCGGATGTGGACAGGTGAGTCAATGGATGGATTTACGTACGCTATACAGGGTGTATTACGTACGTAATACGAGCATATACAGTTGCAAGTCAACGTACATATTACGTACGCATTGGATTAAGTGTTACGTACGTTAGGAGGCAGCTGGCCAAGTCATGGCCGTAAGGACCTGCAGTGCCGCACGTGTTCCGGCAGTGACTCTCTGGATGGCCGATCATGTAATACCCGAGATTTCTGATGCGTATTTGAACCTCGTGATACTGTATTTATTTCATTTTGATCTGAGTATTTTCCTACTTATTTCATGATCATGTGTTGTTGAGCGTATGATATCATGCATGTTGTTCATACTTGCATTTTTGTGCACTTGTAGCGCACTGTCACGGGGTTATACTTGCGTCTCGCTAAGTCCTTTCCGTGCGGCACTATCTTAGGTTGTCTCAAGCCTAAGTAGTAAGCCTATCAACACACACAAGATTACTAGGAAGGAAAGTAAGAAAGTGCTTGGGGAAGGTTTTCTCTTATTGTACTGTAGCAAATCAGCTTTCTCAAGATGAGTTACAAATGAGCCCCAAGGGGGTATTTATACTAATCCTCCTAGGCTAACAAATTACCAACAAAACATCACTATTCCAAGTATTTACAAGAATGCCATCATCTAGAATGATCTATACAATTCTAAACAATTCTAAGAAGTCTTCTTGGAGTCCCTGCACCCCTGGAACGTCCGGCCCGACCGGCCGAAGTGTCGCCCGGCCCGGCCAAGGCCCGGTCGGCCCGTAGCAACCCGACCCGATTTCGACCTTCCGGAACCCTCTTTGACCTTCCGGAGTTGATTGGTCTCCATCTTGATGCTTCTAGGGTCTTCTTTACGGATAGTGGGTTCCTCGGCTTTTCAATGTCTCTTCTTTGTCACAAGGCTTTTTCCGTCTAAGCCTATTATAGGGGGTAGTCCTCTGTGAGCTTGGCCGAGTCCATGTACGCGCTGGCATGCTGCGCGCCCGTCCGTGAGCTTCGGCCGGATGCCGGTAGATACTGCTTGCCTTAAGGTGGGGCGTGACATTCTCCCCCACCAAAGTCGTGGACTGCCTCGGCACGATCTTTGTCCGATATTCTTCAATCTTACGCCGAATTGCCATAGGTGATCCTCATGTTCCCGGCTATTTTCGGCGTCTGGGAGTCCCTTCCAATGCACAAAGTACTCGGTGTATGGGGCCACGCCCCTTCGTCGAACGTCCCGATGTGAAATGATCTCGGCTACTTCCTTGTCGAAGGAAGTAATCACGGCAGTCGGTGCTCGATGTGACTGAGCTCGGCTCGGATCCTCCATGTCCTGATGGTAAGGCTTCAGTTGGCTAACATGGAAGACCGGGTGTATCTTCATCTTCGGCGGAAGTTCCACACGATAGGAAACTGTCCCAACACGCCGTTCGATCTTGTAGGGTCCCTCGTATCTTCGGATGAGTCCCTTATGCACAGCCCGAAATGCTTTAAATTGCTGCGGGAGAAGTTTCACCATAACTAAGTCGCCTTCATTAAACTCGACCGCTCGTCGCTTGAGATCGGCCCATTTCTTCATCTTCTTGGCTGCCTTGTCCAAAGATGCTCGAGCCAAGTCCGATTCCTCCTGTAATGACTTAGCAAAGGTATATGCTGCGGGACTCTGTCCCGTGTATCCGGTGGCAATGTTGTTCGTTGTTGCCGGTTGTCTCCCTGTAGCGAGCTCGAATGGGCTGCGTCCCGTTGATTCACTCTTCTGCAAATTGTATGAGAATTGGGCCGTGTCTAAGAGTTTGGCCCAGTCCCGCTGATTGGCACTCACATAGTGCCGCAAGTAGCACTCGAGCAGTGCGTTAACTCGTTCTGTCTGCCCGTCCGTTTGTGGGTGGAAACTTGTTGAGAATGCTAAGTTCGAGCCCAATAGCTTGAAAAGTCCCGACCAAAACTTTCCGGTGAAACGTGGGTCTCGGTCACTCACGATTGTCCTTGGAATGCCCCAATGTTTTACCACATGCTTTAAGAACAACTTGGCCGTCTCCAGAGCCGTTACGTCCGCCGGTGCTGGAATAAAGGTTGCGTATTTTGAGAACCTGTCCACCACAACTATGATCGACCCGTACCCATCCGATTTAGGCAAAGCCGAAATGAAGTCCATTGAAACGCTTTCAAAAGGGTGTTCCGGTATGGGCAAGGGTTGAAGTAGTCCACCAGGTTGTTGTTGCTCCACCTTGTCTTGTTGGCATACAAGACATGTCCGGACGTATGCCTCAACGTCCTCACGCATCCTGGGCCAAAAGTAAGAATTGTCAATTAAAGCCATTGTACGGTGCATACGGGTGTCGACCCATAGTGTGTCGTGGCATTCCTTCATGATGTCCCTTCGTAAGTTCCCCCATTTGGGCACGTACAAACGATTGCCTTTGGTAAAGAGTAGCTCGTCTCGTTCCCAGAACCGTCTTGTCTTGCCGCTCCTGGCAAGTTGCATGATGTTTCCTGCGAAAGGGTCCTGCCTCAGTCCCTCGCGTATGCGGTCCTTGATGCTTCCTTCGGCCTTGGTCAAGGCTGCAAGCTCGGCCTTCCGGCTTAATGCATCGGCTACTCGGTTAAGTACTCCCGGCTTATACTCCAGGTATAATCGAACTCGGCTAGGAATTCCCGCCATCTTGCTTGCTTTGGCGTGAGCTTCTTCCTGGTTTGAAAATAACTTGTGGCTACGTTGTCCTGCTCGTACCACAAACTTGCTCCCAAGTAAATAATGCCTCCGTGCTCTAAGGCAATGAACCACGGCGGTCATTTCCTTCTCATGTACCGAGTACCGTCTCTCTGTCATTCAATTTTCTGCTCTCATAGGCGACGGATGCCCTAGCCGCATCAAAACTCCTCCGATGGCATAATCGGATGCATCGGTCGAACCTCATATGCCTTGGCATGGTCTGCAAGGCAAGAATCGGCCGCTTCACTTTGCCTTTGAGTCGCTCAAAGGCCTCTCGGCACTTGTCCGTCCATTCCCATTTGTGGTCCTTCTTCAATAGGTCCGTTAATGGTGCCGCTATCCGAGAGTATCCTCGATGAACTTCCAGTAGTTCACGAGTCCGAAATGATCGGAGTTGGGTTACGCCGGTCGGCGGCTCCCAATCTCGAATCGCTTTCACTTTGGCCTCGTCCATCATTATGCGGCCATCCTTGATACGGTGCCCCGAAAAGTCACTTCTGTTGGGCGAATGAGCATTTCTCCAACTTTGCATAAAGTTCGTTGTCCCGCAATGCTTGGAACACTGCCGCAAGTGTTCTACATGCTCCTCCATCGATGATGAGTAAATGACAATATCGTCCGGATAAACGACAACAAACTTGTCTATGTATGGCTGAAATACCTTGTTCATCGCTGTGCAAAAGGTCACTGGGCATTTGTAAGCCCGAACGGCATCACAAGGAAATCAAACAAACCATACCCAGTCGCCATGGCCGCTTGGGTTCGTCTCCTTCGGCTATCCGGACTCGCCAATATCCGGATCTTAGGTCGATCTTTGAAAAGTATTTGGCACCTCCCGGTTGGTCGAACAACTCTCCAATGAGTGGAATGGGATACTTGTTGCGAACCGTCCTTGTTGAGTGCCCTATAGTCCACGCACATACGTAAGGATCCATCATGCTTCTTTTGGAACAAAACGGGGATCCATAAGGAGATTTGGATGGCTGGATCATTTTGGAATCCAACAACTCTTTCAATTGTTTCTGCAGCTCCTTAAGTTCCGGTGGTGACATCCTATGTGGTGTCTCGAAGGTGGCTTCGCCTCGGAAATAAGTTCAATTTTGTGGTCCACATCCCGTCCTGGGTGGCAACTTCTTAGGTAGTTCTCGGGCATCACGCCCCGGAACTCCTCCAAAACGGCTTGAACTTCCTTTGGTACATCCTTGCCTTCAATATTGTTTCCATCATCAGGAACGTAAAATGCAGCGAAGGTCTCTTCCTGCTTCCGAAGGCCTCGACTAAGTTGCATGGCTGAAAGGGTGCCTGTCCCCTTCGCTTCCCTCCTGGCCGGAATGGCCTGTGTCTTGTCGGAGTCCAAAATGACTAAGGAATCTGAAAATGGCAGAATGCAAGCCCGTACCTGATCGAACCATTGTAACCCAAGAACCAAATCATAGTCATCCATGGTCACTACAGTGAAGGTGATCATTCCCTGCCAGTCACCTATCTTTGCTTTCACTCCTCGTGCTTCGCCGGTCACCGGTTTAGCATGGGTGTTCACTGTCTTGATCGATCCATTAGTTGGAGTGACGGGAAGCCGTAAGGCATTGGCTACACCGTCCCGCATGAAATTGTGCGTAGCTCCTGTATCCACTAAGGCTTTGATGTGTGTGCCTCCGATCAAGGCATCCACGAACATAGACCCCTTTCTGGGTCCCTTCGCCGGCTCCACAACGGCTTTGACAGCATTGAGCAAACTCAATGAGCCCATATGCGCACCATCCGCAACCTCGGTCTCCGTGGTTTCTTGCATGGCTGCGACCTTCTTCCTCCGAAGTGGGCAATCGTACTTCATGTGAGAGGTACTATGACAAATGTGACAACCTCTCGGCTTATCGCTCGGCCCACCGGTTGCTTGCCCCGCATTTGTTCGGCCCGAACCTTGATGGGCGGTCTCCCCACCTTTGCCTTTATCTGTGCGGAAAGTCCTTGGCTTGTCGCTGGTCTTCAACTCCCGTAAGCCCTCGGCCACGGCAATGGCGATCGCCACGTCCCGAACATTGCGCCTTTCCAACTCTTGCCTTGCAAAAGGCTTGAGTCCGTCCATAAATGCAAATAGCTTGTCGGTCGTCGTCAAGCTTGGTATCTCGATACAATTTCTTGGAACTCCTTGACATAGTCTTTGATAGTGCGAGTGTGGCCGAGTCTCTTCACTGCCCCGAGCCTCGAACTCCACATTCTCGGGATAGAATTGCCTCTTGATTCGGCCTTGAAGTCTTCCCAGAAGCCATCCTGCACGCACCACTCTCAATGTCAGCCTGCTTGGTCCGCCACCACAGCACGGCTGTGTCGGCCAAGTACAAGGGCGCCGTCCGCAACTTGGTGTCATCATCTCGAATGTTTGAGGCACCAAAGTATTGCTCCAGGTTCCATAAGAAATTGTCAATCTCCTTGGCGTTTCTCGATCCGTTGAACTTCCTGTGCCTTGGGATGTCAATTCGCGTGTCGCACCCACATGTCCTTCTCCATTGGCAATCGCCCTTTTCACTGTTGCCATCTCCGTCTTGAGAACCTCCATGCTTTCTTGCATGGCCAGGATCATGGCCCGAAAATCGGCCAACTCCTTCTTCATGTCCCCATCACAAGCATTGATAGTGGAAAGAACCTGGTTGTGCAGCTCTTCACCAGCTTCTTCCAAGTCATCCACCCTCCTCGCAACCTCATCATAGACCTCCTCCAGTCGAGTCACTCGGCTGTCCATGGCAGCAATCCGGTCGACAGACTTGTCTCTGCCCTTCTTGGTCTTCTCGGCCTGAGTGTTGGGTTGGGTAACGTCGGATGATTGTGCCATCTTACTCCTTGCACGATCAGCTAGCAATCTTCGAAAATCCGCCTTGGTTGTCTCAACCTTGGCTCCGATACCAACTGTCACGGGGTTATACTTGCGTCTCGCTAAGTCCTTTCCGTGCGGCACTATCTTAGGTTGTCTCAAGCCTAAGTAGTAAGCCTATCAACACACACAAGATTACTAGGAAGGAAAGTAAGAAAGTGCTTGGGGAAGGTTTTCTCTTATTGCACTGTAGCAAATCAGCTTTCTCAAGATGAGTTACAAATGAGCCCCAAGGGGGTATTTATACTAATCCTCCTAGGCTAACAAATTACCAACAAAACATCACTATTCCAAGTATTTACAAGAATGCCATCATCTAGAATGATCTATACAATTCTAAACAATTCTAAGAAGTCTTCTTGGAGTCCCTGCACCCTCTGAACGTCCGGCCCGACCCGGCCCGAAGTGTCCCGGCCCGGCCCGGCCAAGGCCCGATTCGGCCCGTAGCAACCCGACCCGATTTCTGACCTTCTGGAACCCTCTTTGACCTTCTGGAGTTGATTGGTCTCCATCTTGATGCTTCTAGGGTCTTCTTTCTGGATAGTGGGTTCCTCGGCTTTTCAATGTCTACTGCTGTCACAAGGCTTTTTCCGTCTAAGCCTATTATAGGGGGGGTAGTCCTCTGTGAGCTTGGCCGAGTCCATGTACGCGCGCGGGCATGCTGCGCGCCCGTCCGGCAGGCTTCGGCCGGATGCCGGTAGATGCCTGCTGCCTTAAGGTGGGGCGTGACAGCACGCTAACATCTTAGCATTAGTGCGCGCTAATTGAGTTAGCTAGCGCACGCTACGTATGAGTTGTAGCGCGCGCTATACGTAGTCAACTTGATTAAGATAGGGTGGTAGGTGAGATCAGCTGCGGATTTTGGTCGGGATATGTCGGGATGAATCTGGATGGCTTTTGGAAAAGTCGAGTCAACGCTGTTTAGTGCATGCTACTTGTATGAGGATAGCGCACGCTAAATGTTGAGTACAGTGAGGTCAGTAAGCATCGTATGGCTGTTAGCGCATGCTATATGAGTGGCAGCGTACGCTAATTTATGTACTTAGCGCACGTAAAGGGACGTTAGCGTACGCTAAGTCAAGAATAGGCAGAAACAGTAGACTGCAAGCCCGTTAGCGCACGCTAGGTATAGAGCCGTAGCGCGCGCTAATAACCATTTTCTATATATAGGACAGCACCCTTCTTCATTTTTCAGATTTCACCACTTCCCATACTCGATTTCTGAGACTTAGAGAGTCACTCTCTCCATCCTAAACCTCTCATATCATCATCCTAGCTGGAGTTTGAAGATTTTAGACCATTGGAGATTGGTGTTCAAGCTCTCGGTGTTGAATTTCTTCAAGTTCCTCCTTGTTCTTCACTATTTGAGGTAGGTGATTCTTCACCAACTGGATTAAGTATTCTTAAGGATGTTTTGAACATGTTTTGAGATTATCTAGTAAGTTAAATTCGTGCGTGGTCGAACATCATGTTGTTAGAAGAACATTTTCAATGTTTCGGTACTTCTTCATCGTATAGAACATTGAACCTGGTAGTGTTTGAACTCCTAAGCATAATCATGAAGCTACGAAACCGATTATGGCCAATTTATGGAGATTATCAAGTTCTTATGTATTACATAATGAAATTATATGTATTGGGACATTTAGTGGATTGAACTTAGGATATTTTCTTGAAGATGATGATGAGTATCAAGTGAACCTAGTAATCAAGTTCTTGCGGTGTTCTACGGAGTAATTTCGATATATTGATTGGCTTGGATAAATGAAGAACATGATTAGAATCATTGTAAAAAGGATTATCCTGTGATGTGTTGAAGAATCCGACTGTAGGATACATTTGATCTTAGGTAGGATACTACGTGTTTTGTCGGGTTAGCATCATAATGTTGATTCAAATCCGAATTGATATAGGGCAGCATAGTAAGCTCATACGTTTGGGAATATCATGCCTTTTTTGATGTTATTGATTATTAAACCGATTATCCGGAACCGTTAGTTACTGGTGTTATTATTCGTTGAAGGTTCGGGTTTTGGTGGATTAATCGAGTGAGAGTTCTTCGAGCTGGTTGAAGATTTCTTCTTCGTAGTAACAACCCTTATCGCCATTCTAAGCCAAGTATCGTATTTTAAACTTGTTAATATTGTACTGTTGATCATGTGTACGATTGATTCACGTTGTTGAACATGGGATTAATTTCTTTGAGTTGTCATGGTATTTGTTATTGATTCCTTGATTGTTCATGTCGATGAACATGTTGATTTGCATAAGTGTATGCATAATTGTACTGTTTATGTTGTAAATGATCTGAGGGGATCATGAGGATCTACGCTGAGGGCGCTGGATCGGATGTCCACCATGCGTTGGTCCGACGGGATCATCATGGGGATCGATGCTGAGGGTGCTGGATCGTTGGATGGGTTTTCCACCATGCGTTGGTCCGACGGGATCATCATGGGGATCTATACCGATGGCGCTGGATCGTTGGATTACCCTATATTGTGTTGATGGAATCGTGAGGATTCGCATCGTTGGATTCCTGTGACAGAAGTCCGTTTTGTATGTTTTATGATGCATTGATGATTTATGTATTATGATACTTGTACTAGCATCGTTTTTCTAACCCCTTCGGGGGTGGACATTTGTTTTGATGTTCAGGTATCCGAGGAGCGGGGAAGCAGCCACAATACCGACATGATGATGAAGTGGCTCAGTGATGTGGATTATGTCATTGTGTTTTATGGTTATTTTCCAGTACTCGAGTACGCGTATCTTATTGATCATCTTGGGGATGTTTTGTCATAATTGATATTTTTTGGACTAAGTTCCACCACGGTTTTTCTCAATTTGAGTTTTCTACTTAAAATTCTTGTATCTTATTTATTATATTATTCTATTTTAATACAATTAATGGAAAAATATTTATTCTAATTCCGGTATGTAAGTGTCAGTTATTTTGATAATATTTTTTTAAAAATAAGTGTATTTTTCCAACAGAATTTATAGATGTAACAAGGAGAGGAGGGTGGGAACGGTATTGTAACACCACGACTTAACTAGGGCTATTACATGCCGTAGGACCTTCCACGAAGGTCTGCCAGGTTGACTTCATACAAAGAAGACAATACAACACGCATTCAAATGACATATAAAATAAATAATTGGGCCATGGCCTCGGCCAAAATATTTTGAGCAAAATGAGTTCTTAACATCTTTGATCATTCTAAATGCCCATAGATGGGAATTCGACAATAATATAAAGAGACAAATAGCAATAAGACTAAAAATTTGACATAAGACCGTCAAAATATCCAACTCTTTATTTGAGAGCCTAACATCCATGCTGCCCTTCTGTCCCGTGCATCCTGTGTCGGCTCCTCGAACTGGAATTCAACTGCAATGCATGAAAGGCATTTCCCGCATTTAAAGGGTTAGTGCTGAAATCATTAGTGGAAGTATGTAGTCATATAAAATATATTGAGCAATTTACCAAATCATTCAGAAAAACAGTTCAATATTCATGAATACCATTCAAATTCATCAAATATCCATCGAGATTCATCAACCCAAAAAAGTTCCACAACACTCAATGATTATCCGTGTTTCGTCCTTCAAGGCACGAAGTCCTATATGCCCCGCTGGGCATCCCTAGGTGGATAACCCTCACATTCGCGATTCGTCCCTCAAGGCACGAATCTCCATACCCCCGTCGAGCATCCCTCAATGAACAATATAATATTTTCCACTCATATGCACAATTCAACATTTATAAATGCACAAAACACATTACATAAATTAAATACCTGCCTTGATTGTTAGAAAGTGAAGGGACGGCGAACGGAAGAGGTTTCTGCTCGGGCACTTCACAATAAATTCAATTTTATTACAATAACACATTCATTAAACATTTATACGAGGAAATAATCGAGGAACACCCTAAATCCCCCCACATAGACATTTTATCGGACATTATGAAGGCATCTACAAATCCGACTCAACTAATCGAGAGAACTACGACAATCAAACTATAAAACAACAAGGGAAACTGATAGAGTACAACTACATAATCAATAATTCATCATCAATCTAAGCCAATTCAGATTAAAAGGATAAAGTCAACCAAAAACCCCCAAATACCCAAAACTAGGATTTTAAGAGGTTTATCTCGATCCGGAAGATGAAAAAAGATCAAGTGGTGTTTAATCCGTGCTAGGAACTCAAATATATTGTTAGATCATGATGTTTGGTCGTACTTTCACCCTCTATTGTCCTAAGATCACCGGCCGCTAGAGAAGAAAGAAAAAGAAGTAAAATTAGCAAAATGAGGTCTACAACCCGTATACATAGTCTGGAACCTCATTACTTAAGCAACACATCATGTGTTACGTATGTTAAGCATCTGCAACACCCGCTAATTTAGAAGTAATCTCTAAATTTATTTACTAATTGTAATATCCGACAGAAATTCTTACTTACTGTTGTATTATTCGGATAATTCAATACGGTTGTAGTCTTGCTGCATTTGTTTAATGTTTATTGATGATGGAATATATCATAATAGACTTGAATATAACTATCATTCGCACTATGATTGATTTCTCGACATTGTGTAGATAAGTGCATTTTTGGGCTAATAATTCTGTGCTTAACGTACGCTAACCCTTTATCATAACGTACGCTATATTGTGGGTTTTACGTACGTAAGGAGGTGCCTTTTACGTACGTAATGCTTGTAGTCTTATCCGATCTCAACTTTCGGCGTGTGGGGTCGGGCGTGATTCGAATATCTGATCTTTTGGAGGCAACCTAGTTGACCTACATTACGTACGTAAGGCTTCAAGCCATAACGTATGTAATGATGTTCGTATTTTAGTTCAGTAGCCTGTGATAATAGATTACGTACATAACACTTTCTGTGTGGCGTACGTAAAGGTGCTAACGTACGTTATCTGCATGTGATAACGTATGTAACGAACTGTGCTGTTATAAAAAACAACTTGTGTCTTTCATTTTGCACGTCCAAACTCTGATTTTTCACCCCTATAATCATCCCCCTACCTCCCTAGACCAATTCTACCTTCTTCAACTTGTGTTTGAGCTTTGCATCTTGATTTGGAGCTTGTTGATTGGAAGTTTGGAGTCATTCTTGAAGCTTAGAGTGTGTTCTTGTGGTTTTGGTGTATTGTTCTTCATTTCTGAAGGTATGTTATATGATTTCACCCTATAATTTCGTAGTTATACTGTTAGTGATAAAGTATACTTCACCTAATGTTGAATTAATCAAGCAAAACATGTTTGTAGTTAGGCTTTTAACAACTTAATGATGAATATGGTAATTAAGGGTTTGATATGATGTGTTCTTGATGTTGTAAATGGTTGTAATCATGGTTAATAGAAACACACTTTTCTTGCTGGGCTATTAACATCACTAGGACAATAATAATCCTTAGTTTCATTTTAGTTAGATTGATTTGTAGAATTATTATCATTATATTGAATCAAACTATCATGTTTAGGGAGATTTTGAACTAGATGAACTTAGTTTTCTTTTCATCTGAATTGGTTGAACCTTGAATTATATGAACATAAGGTTATAGTTCAGAGATGTTTAATTCGCTTAATGATGATTTCGTGATAATCTCGTTATGAAAAACTCGACTATATCGTTAATCTAGCTAGGTGAACTCATAACCGATGAACATAGTAATAATTTTACAAAACCACGATTCGTTGAACAATGATAATCGCTAAGTAACTTTCGTTTGATCAATGTTTTGTTGAACGTAGTTGTTTGGATTATATCCTTCAAAATATTCATGTAGTTTTTAAGAATTCTATTGGCATATCAATTTTAGCAAAGTTCTCCTCGATGATTGTTCTTGATAAATTCTCATCCGTTTGAACCATACGAATAATCTAGAACACCTTGAATGATAATTGATAATGAGAATAAATTGAAACTAGTATGAGTCCTTGAAATGGAATTATGATACAAAGATAGTTGAACTAAGTGAATTGAATTTAGGACATCGATTCGCTGAACTAGATATCGATAGTATGAGAATGTGTTATTGAATGGATTGTATCCCTTACAAGGTTGATTATTCAAGTAACCGATCTTAAGTTGAGGACCGTTCGTTCATTCGACAAGGAAGGACTATTCTCGCCTCCGTATTGAGGCAAGTTATCTTGCTTGGTTATAATGATGTTTGGATTCTTGTGATGATTATCCGTTTCATGTATGTGAAACACTTATGAATTTGTGACCCGTGATTTGATATTATTCTTGATGATGTTCTGTTTTCATCGTGGGATTGCATTCCCAAGTTCGTTACTTTTGAACCATTGATATCATTGATCCTTATTGTCATTTCGGTGAGTTTATTGATCCTTAATCGGATATGTGATTTATTGAATTCGTTGTTATGTTGTACCGTGACATATCCGGAATCATATCTGCATTCCGATTGGTCATTATGTAGTATTTTTAGCCAGACACATATATAGTCATGCGTGGATATTTTCGTATTGGACTGTGCACACGAGATGTAGTTCGTGAGGCTAATTAGGTACATTGTCCCACATATATCCTGGATTCCGTATATGGGGTGGACATGTGCACTGACACATTTCGGGATCGGGCGTACTGTGATGTCCATCTTGAGCCATACTATTTTGGTCGTTCATAGTCCATATATATTTGGAAGTGTTCGACGTTTTGTGACTAACCGTTCATACGCCCGAGGGGTATGTTCGTTAGTCGGATTGTTTTCCTTGTGATCTAAAATATGTGAATTGTATAATATCTTGAAAAATCATTTATCATATATATCTGACCCTATGTTGGGTGAAATACTTGTGTTGTATTTTAGGTCGAGGAAAAGGTAAGTCATGGGAAGATCATGGTGACGGTGAAGGGTTCGAAGGATACTAGTTCAGGGGTCCCAAGTCTTATGTTGTCCGGTCTTGTTCGAACTGTGTAATGTTATCTTTCCGCTTTATTTTAATCGTGGACAAATGTATTGTTATTTAAGGTATATTCCATCTCCATGTGTTTTATACTTGTATTTTGGATCTTGTGTATAATAAGGCCACTGGCCATACTACTGTGAACTCCTAATCCGAGTAAGTACCTTGTATCGTGGTTCGGTACCACAAGTACTGTGTATTTAATTTGTATTTTGGGTATCGCCTGGTGGGTCCCAGTGTGGGGTCACGGCACCGTAATGGTCCCAGTGTGTTTTAGTATAATGGCAAGCGCCTTATACTACGTGCCAAATGCGGTATGTACTCTACGAGCCATGATTTAATTACTGGCATGATATTGATATTGGAACGGATCTCCTTGTTGATCTTATTATTTTCGAGGATTTGTGGCAGGATTTATCTGATTGATAATTCGAGATAAAATCTAGATTGATTATATGATCGAAACTATTCGACTCAACGTCGATATGATATTTTGTGTGACACTCATAGTGTCGATAATTCATTATGAACTGTTTTCTTGAATATGTAATTCCTTGTTGCTATTAACTTAGTATGAATTTTGATTGGTATCATGAACTGTACTTATAGATACCATCATGCATTGATTCTTTCAGTATGGAAAGAAATCTGAGAGGCCGTGGCAGAGGGAGACGAGGCCGTGGAAGGGGCCGAATCCCGATACCACGAGCCAACAGTTGTGCGAATGGAGAGCATAGTTCCGCAGACAGTGATTCGCCTTCTAGGGACCAATCACACCACATTGGACGCGAGGATGCGCGTGTTGATCCTTACGCTGTGATGCAGGGCATGATGGCTCAGATGGGTCAGTTAATGGAAGCTATGCAGAGAGCTACTACCGACCACCAACAGGGGCCACCTTCTATACATGGCGGACTGGTGAGTCGGACCATCAGCGACATCTCTCGCCAGAGACCCCCGACTTTTGAAGGCTCCCCTGAGCCTGCTGATATCGTGTATTGGATTGAACACTTCGAGAAATTATTCGATATGGTAGACTGTCCAGCAGAGAATCGCGTCTCCGTAGCAGCTTACTACCTTGGCAAGGGCGCCCACACCTGTTGGCTTTCAGTGTGGCCAGCTGGATGGCGTATGTACTTGGGAGGAATTTAAAAATCTCATGCTAGACCGTTACTATCCGGGTCCTCTCCGCGAGGCCAAACTGCCGATTATCAATCTGCACTGGCCCATAGATGATGATGTACTATCTGTTGCCGAGAAGTTCCAGGCACTTCTTCCTTTTGCCTCGACGATTGTCCGAATGGAGGCCGATAAGATCAAATAGTTTCTAAAGATGCTTAAACCCCTAATGAGAATGCAGCTGTTGAACCATCACTGTACGACCCTACCGGAGTTCATCGAGAAAGCTCTGGAGTATGAACTGACCGCGAAAGAAATTTCTAAGAAGCAACCGCAGTCCAACAAGAAATTCAGAACCGCAACTAGATCGACAAAGAACCGGGAACATTCAAGAGACCCCAACCAAGGCCGAATCTTTACGAGCGGCCACCGATGGCGCTGGCCAACCGGATCATAACCTCGAGCGGCCACCATGTATTGTGTGCTATAATCGTGGAGACCAGGGAACATCAATTCTAAATGCCCGAGGCCGGCCGCATGTCATACTTGTGGGAAGAATGGACACCGTGCTCGCATCGTAGGAGTGGACCATGACGTACTCGGCGGATCTCATGCTCCAGTTCGCCTTCCGTCCAGACTGTACCTCCGTCCGCTTCTTATCGACTATCGGGCAACCGAGGATGGGTCAGGAAACCAAGCCGGCATACTGTACCGGGTTGCAAAACCCAGACTCTACGAGATGAAGAAGGTCGACGATCCCGAAGCCAGCATGATTGCAGGTACTCTCGAGATCCGATCTCAGCCTGTCTGTGTTCTTTTTGATACTGGTGCTTCACACTCCTTTTTATCTGCTTCTTGTTTGAGTCATTTGCAATTAGACCATGTTACCAATTGTGAACCTTATATAATTGGTCTACCCGATGGTAGAAGAATTGTTGGGAATCGTGAACGACCATGAGTGGTTGTCAAATTTAATTGTAGTCGATTTACCTAAAGATGATGTAATCTTGGGTATCGATTGCATGGATTGCCATGATGCCATACTTGGTGTCCGCAAGCGAACAGTGACCGTCACTTCTGACGATGGTGTTGAGTGTACTTTTCAGGGTGACAATCCCAGCCGTTCCGGAAGAGTCATCAGCGCTATGAAAGCAGTGAAACTGCTTAATCAGGGGTGTATTGGTTATTGGTGTTTCATGACCAAAACAGCGAATCGACCAGTCGAATTGGCTGATATTCCGGTAGTCCGAGACTACCCAGACGTATTTCCAGATGAGTTGCCAGACTTACCTCCATATCGTGATGTAGAGTTCAATATTGAGTTAGAGCCAGGTACGTCCCCACTTTCGAAAGCACCGTATCATATGGCTCCGACTGAGATGCAGGAGCTGAAGAGCTAACTTGAGGATTTGACAGAGAAGGGCTATATTCGACCTAGTGCGTCCCCTTGGGGAGCACCAGTGATATTTGTACGGAAGAAAGATGGATCTCTGCGTCTATGTATTTATTATCGTGAGCTGAACAGGGTAACCATTAAGAACAAATATCCATTGCCACGTATTGATGATTTATTGGATCAGCTTCAGGGAGCTGCTATGTTTTCTAAGATCGACTTGAGGTCCGGTTACCATTAGCTGAGGATTCGTGAGTCTGACATTTCGAAGACCGCTTTTCGTACTCGCTATGGGCATTATGAGTTCGTAGTGACGCCTTTTGGACTGACTAATGCATAGATAGTATTCATGGAGTTGATGAATCGGGTCTTTATTTAATTATCTGGATCGCTTTGCAGTCGTTTTTATTGATGACATTCTGATTTACTCTCGTGACCACGTAGAGCATGAGCATCATCTCCATCAGGTTCTCGATGCTTTGAGGCGGGAGCAACTTTATGGGAAATTTTCTAAATGTGAGTTCTGGATGCGTGAAGTTATTTTTCTCGGCCATGTGATATCAGCTGATGGGGTGCGAGTAGACCCACAGAAGACAGAAGCTATCCGAGACTGGCTACCACCAAAGAACGTGAAGGAAGTACTCAGTTTCTTGGGACTAGCAGGTTATTACCGATGGTTCGTGGAAGGTTTTTTCAAGATTGCCCAACCGATGACTAATCTGTTGAGGAAGGATAAGAAGTATTTATGGTCAGAGGCATGTCAGTGAAGTTTTGATGAACTCAAGAGTCGATTGATTTCAGCACCTATTTTGGTTCTACCGTAAGGAACGTAAGGATTTGTGGTGTATAGTGACGCGTCTAAACAGGGCCTTGGATGTGTACTAATGCAGAACGGGAAAGTGATCTCCTATGCATCAAGGCAGCTACGACCTTACGAGGTCAACTACCCCACCCATGATTTGGAACTTGCAGCCGTGGTGTTTGCTTTAAAAATCTGGAGTCACTATCTGTTTGGAGTTACTTGTTAGATTTTTACCGATCACAAGAGCCTGAAGTATATTTTTACTCAGAAGGAGTTAAACATGAGGCAGAGAAGGTGGCTCGAACTCATTAAAGATTATGATATCGAGATCCTGTATCATCCGGGCAAAGCAAATGTAGTCGCCGACGCTTTGAGTCGTAAAACAGTACAAGAGTAGATGCTTGACCGCTTGACAGTTCAGAGAGAATTACAGTTAGAGTTGGTGAGACTGGAAATTGAAATCTGGTTACAGCGTATTCAGGGACAACTCTGCACACTTGAGATTTCATCGTCCCTTGAGGATATAATTAGATCGAAGCAGGATACGGACCCATTCTTATCCCGAGTTCGGGATGAAGTAACTCAAGGGAAAGACACTGGATTTTTGATCCATGAGGATGGATTTATATGCTTCAAGAATCGAGTTTGTGTACCCACAGGCGACGAATTGAGGAACTCTATCCTGCGAGATGCTCATGCTACCCCCTACTCCATTCACCCGGGGTCTAGCAAAATGTATAAGGATTTGAATCAATATTATTGGTGAGGGAGTATGAAACGTGAAGTCGTAGAGTTCGTTTCGAGGTGTTTAACCTGTCAACAGGTTAAGATTGAGCATCAGCGACCCACAGGAATGCTGAAACTGCTCCCGATTCTCGAGTGGAAATGGGAGGCCATATCGATGGATTTTATCACTAGCTTACCGATAAGTCATCGAGGGATGAATACAATTTGGGTGATTGTGGACCGTCTGACTAAATCAGCCATCTTTTTGGAGATAAACGACACATGGGGACCCGAGAGATTGGCCCAGCTATTTATCAAAGAGATTGTAAGGTTACATGGTACCCCCAAGAGTATTGTATCGGATCGTGATGGGCGATTCGTGTCACATTTTTGGAAAGCAGTTCATCGTGCGATGGGTACGCAATTGAACTTCAGCACAGCGTTTCATCCGCAAAGTGATGGTCAGACTGAGAGGACTATCCAGACTCTAGAAGATATGTTGAGGGCGTTCGTTCTTGATTGGAAGGTTGGTTCGGAGGCCCAACTACCTTTGGTGGAATTCACTTATAATAATAGCTGGCACGCTTCGATTCAGATGGCACCTTATGAAGCATTGTATGGCCGTCGTTGTAGATCTCCTTTGTGTTGGGACGATCCATCTGAATTCTTGGGTATGGAACCCGATATGTTATTAGCGGCCCGTGAGAAGATCGCTCTAATTAGGAGTCGTTTGTTGACGGCTCAAAGCCGACAGAAGTCTTACGCAGACAACCGTCGACGACCACTTGAGTTTGAGGTCGGCGACCATGTACTAATGAAGGTATCCCCTACTCGAGGTGTTTTTCATTTTGGGAAGAGAGGTAAGCTGAGTCCGAGGTATGTCGGACCGTTTGAGGTTTTGGAACGAGTAGGCAATCTAGCCTATCGCCTAGCGTTGCCGCCAGCTCTGAGCCGGATTCATAACGTGTTCCATGTCTCCCAGTTAAGGAAATATGTTGCTGATCCGAGTCATATACTTCAGTTCGATGAGATCGATATAGCGGAGGATCATTCGTACGAAGAGCACCCCGTGCGGATACTTGAGAGGAGGATCAAACAGTTGCGGAAGAAGAGGATTCCCCTACTAAAAGTTCAGTGGTCACGACATGGAGTCGAGGAGGCCACGTGGGAGATGGAGAGCACCATGCAAGAGAGGTATCCCGAATTGTTTACCCCTTAGTTTCAGGGACGAAACTCCTTTTAAGGGGGGAGTATGTAATATTTGATGGAAATTCTTACTTACTGTTGTATTATTCAGATAATTCAATACGGTTTTAGTCTTGCTGCATTTGTTTAATGTTTATTGATGTTGGAATATATCATAATAGACTTGAATATAACTATCATTCGCACTATGATTGATTTCTCAACATTGTGTAGATAAGTGCATTTTTGGGCTAGCAATTATGTGCTTAACATACGCTAACCCTTTAACATAACGTACGCTATATTGTGGGTTTTACGTACGTAAGGAGGTGCCTTTTACGTACGTAATGCTTGTAGTCTTATCCGATCTCAACTTTCGGCGTGTGGGGTCGGGCGTGATTCGAATATCTGATCTTTTAGAGGCAACCTAGTTGACCTACATTACGTACGTAATGATGTTCGTATTTTAGTTCAGTAGCCTGTGGTAATAGATTACGTACGTAACACTTTCTGTGTAGCGTACGTAAAGGTGCTAACGTACGTTATCTGCATGTGATAACGTACGTAACGAACTGCGCTGTTATGAAAAGACAACTTGTGTCTTTCATTTTGCACATCCAAACTCCGATTTTTCACCCTTATAATCATCCCCCTACCTCCCTAGACCAATTCTACCTTCTTCCAACTTGTGTTTGAGCTTTGCATCTTGATTTGGAGCTTGTTGATTCGAAGTTTGGAGTCATTCTTGAAGCTTAAAGTGTGTTCTTGTGGTTTTGGTGTATTGTTCTTCATTTCTGAAGGTATGTTATATGATTTCACCGTATAATTTCGTAGTTATACTGTTAATGATAAAGTATACTTCACCTAATGTTGAATTTATCAAGCAAAACATGTTTGTAGTTAAGCTTTTAACAACTTAATGATGAATATGGTAATTAAGGGTTTGATATGATGTGTTCTTGATGTTGTAAATGGTTGTAATCATGGTTAATATAAACACACTCTTCTTGCTGGACTATTAACATCACTAGGACAATAATAATCCTTCATTTCATTTTAATTAGATTGATTTGTAGAATTGTTATCATTATATTGAATCAAACTATCATGTTTATGGAGATTTTGAACTAGATGAACTTAGTTTTCTTTTCATCTAAATTGGTTGAACCTTGAATTATATCAACATAAGGTTATAGTTCAGAGATGTTTAATTCCCTTAATGATGATTTCGTAATGATCTCGTGATGAATAACTCGACTATATCGTTAATCTAGCTAGGTGAACTCATAAACGATGAACATAGTAATAATTTTACAAACACACGATTCGTTGAACAATGATAATCGCTGAGTAACTTTCGTTTGATCAATGTTTTGTGGAACGTAGTTGTTTGGATTATATCTTTCAAAACATTCATGTTGTTAATAAGAATTCTATCGGCATATCAATTTTAGAAAAGTTCTCCTCGATGGTTGTTCTTGATAAATTCTCATCCGCTTGAACCATACGAATAATCGAGAACACCTTGAATGATAATCGATAATGAGAATAAATTGAAACTAGTATGATTCCTTTAAATGAAAATATGATACAAAGATAGTTGAACTAAGTGAATTGAATTTAGGACATCGATTCGCTGAACTAGATATCGATAGTTATGAGAATTTTTTATTGAATGGATTGTATCCCTTACAAGGTTGATTGTTCGAGTAACCGATCTTAAGTCGAGGACCGTTCGTTCATTCGACAAGGAAGGACTATTCTCGCCTCGGTATTGAGGCAAGTTATCTTGCTTGGTTATAATGATGTTTGGATTCTTGTGATGATTATGCGTTTCATGTATGTGAAACACTTATAAATTTATGACCCGTGATTTGATAGTATTCTTGATGATGTTCTGTTTTCATCGTGGGATTGCATTCCCAAGTTCCTCACTTTTGAACCGTTGATATCATTGATCCTTATTGTCATTTCGGTGAGTTTCTTGATCCTTAATTGGATATGTGATTGAATTCGTTTTCATGTTGTACCGTGACATATCCGGAATCATATCTGCGTTCCAATTGGTCATTGTGTAGGATTTTTATCCAAGCACATATATAGTCATGCATGGATGTTTCCGTATTGGACTGTGCACACGAGATGTAGTTCGTGAGGCTAATTAGTTACATTGTCCCACGTATATCCTGGATTCCGTACACGGGGAGGACATGTGCACTGACACATTTCCGGATCGGGCGTACTGTGATGTCCATCTTGAGCCATACTATTTTGGTCGTTCATAGTCCATATATATATTTGGAAGTGTTCGGCGTTTTGTGACTAACCTCTCATACGCCCGAGGGGTATGTTCGTTAGTCGGATTGTTTTCCTTGTGATCTAAAATATGTGAATTGTATAATATCTTGAGAAATCAATTATCATGTATATCTGACCCTGTGGTGGGCGAAATACTTGTGTTGTATTTTAGCTCGAGGAAAATGCAAGGCACGGGAAGATCATAGTGACGGCGAAGGGTTCGAAGGATACTAGTTCAGGGGCCCCAAGTCTTTTTGTTGTCCGGTCTTG
The DNA here is from genome assembly GCA_033398695.1 of Orobanche coerulescens. Classification (NCBI taxonomy): domain Eukaryota; kingdom Viridiplantae; phylum Streptophyta; class Magnoliopsida; order Lamiales; family Orobanchaceae; genus Orobanche; species Orobanche coerulescens. The sequence continues at coordinate 59,383,818 of CM065809.1, read as the reverse complement.
TTCGAACCGTGTAATGTTATCTTTCCGCTTTATTTTAATTGTGGACAAATGTATTGTTATTTAAGGTATATTCCATCTCCATATTGATTATACTTGTATTTTGGATCCTGTGTATAATAAGGCCGTTGGCCATACTACTGTGAACTCCTAATCGGAGTAAGTACTTTGTATCGTGGTTCGGTACCACAAGTATTGTGTATTTAATTTATATTTTGGGTATCGCCTGGTGGATCCCAATGTGGGGTCCACGGCACTGTAATGGCCGCCTTTTTGGGGTGTTACACTAATTATTTATATTATGTATATTGAATAATAACTTAAAATTTCAAGTTTTAGTTGGGCCAAAATTATCTATTGAGCTCAATCATTATAAGTCCAAGCCCATTTCAAACATCATTCATACTTTTAGTCCAAATTAATTAAGAAGCCCAACTCCTCTCATGTTGTACAAGCCCAATATTTAAAATAATATTCAAACCCAATGTCCTTGGCCCAAAAAAAATGTTTCCACGGCAGAATGAGAACACACGTTCTCACATTGCAGAAGTGGAGTTGATGGATTTGGCAGTAGATGGGTTAGCTGACTGGGGGAGAGAAGTTATACATCACGGGGTAAAGCAGTTAACTAAATTACAACATATAAAATCTCAGTACACAACTCATACTGCAAAGAAGAATCTCACACAAAAAAAACAAAAAACAAATCTCAATTTCAGCAAAAACACTCATCTCCAAAAATTCACGGAAAATTCTTATGCGCTGACACAAGCAAACATGTACGTTCCCTGTAAATCTCTCTAATCATAAACGCCTATTATCTCATTTCTCACAGAAAATTCGCCTCCCATATTCACTTTTCTCAAACATGTACGTTCCCATATTCACTTCATCCCAATCAATTCATCTTTAAACAATCACACACAAATCAGAAACAGGAACCTAATTTCCCAAAATCACTCAATACCAAATACCCATTTTTGGTTTAGAACAGAAATCGGAATAAAAGAAACAAACCTGAAAAAATTCTCCTCGGCCGCGACACAATCTATTCTTCATCCACCAGCCCGCCGTCGCCGCCCCAATTTCTTTCCCTTCCAGTCGTCGCCTTAACCCTAGCCGCTGCCGCCCAGTTCACGACAAGGCTGTACAACCCTCAAATCCAACCCTAATCGGTCACCCATTGTCGTCACCTCAAAACCACCATCACTGCCGCCATGGTTTATGTGTGCGTATGTACCTTATGTTTTGAGGGAAAACGTCGGCAGATTACAGAACTTTGAGAGAGAATTTTCTAGAGAGGGAAAGAGATTTGGTGAGAGACAGGGAGATTAGGAAGAATCATTTACACATAAATAGGGTTTTTATACTCAGCTTTTTCCAATCAATTTCTATTTCAATCCCCAACTTTTAAGTTGATACAATTTCACCCCAATCAGTTTCCAACATTTTACAGTCAGTCCATCTTGACTCAATTTCAAATCTTTTGACCACGTCCAATAGTGTTATTTTATTCTTTCATTACCCTCATTTCTTTTCTCTCACTCAACAATATATACATCTATAAATAATAAATTATTTTATTTATTGTAGAATACAAGGACCAAGGGCACGATTAAGACGATTCATAAGCATTCAAGCATTTGCATTCAAGTCATCTCAATTTCAGGTGGGAATTATTAATTTTCTATTTTAATTGCTTTATTTGGACTATATATGTGATATATTATATTTATGATTAACATGCAGACATATGTTTTCATACCAAGTATTAGTATACGTTTACATGCAGTCACATGTTTACAAGCTCAATTTATATGTTGATATAACAATATTCATGTTATGCCTCCGTTATATATTGTGATTATTTTTTATTTATGATGTTCCCACGAGCAATAGAAAGCTCATCCCAATTTCTATGTAAACCTTTTAGGGTAATTCGGAATGACAAGCAACGAGTTACAGGGCAGGCCGACATATGATATATTTAATTATTTCTTTTACTTTCGCTCACGTTTAATATGAAGCATTTAACTTGTTTTTAGACAATTATTTTCCGCTGCTAGATTCTTATGGTTGTATTGGAAATTTAAAACCACTTTATTTCCGCGAATGTTTTTCTTTCGAAAATGTTAGTTTCAGTAACGACTTGGAATTTCTACAAGTTTCTTATAATTAAAAAAATCCATAAAACACCTTAGAAAAATCTAGTTGTTATAGTATGGTATTAGAGAAAAATCTGGTCTATTTTCCTGGTACGCCGGGAGAATTTTTAAAAATTTATGAAATATTTTCAAGAGAATATCATATGTTCGACTCTCGCTACTTCGTTACTCCATTGCAAGGTAATCCGTTTCAACTCATATTTATATCATGCATACATTTAGCATAACATCATAAATTTAATAATTTATGTAATTATACATGTTTTATGTTAGTATAGGCCGGATTTACGGTGACTCCAAGTAAAAAGGTTGAGGCAGGATCCAGCTCGGCCCCTTTGACACATAGAGACTCTTGGGATAATCCAGGGCTTCCTGAGAACGAGCCACATTACGTGGCTGAAAGGATACAAAAATTGATCATGTCGGGGAAGATTGGAGACCCGGTTGAGGAAGTCGAACACCTGATCATAACTCTGCCCAGTGATTGGAGTTATTCTATATATCATATTTGGCATGACGCAAACCGAAGGACCCCTGAGGAAAGAACAGTTGTTGATGATTTTCAGTATGCTGCTGGAAAGATTTTCGACTTATACTCGAGAGGCGAGATTCCACCGTCGCAGCCAACGGAGGAGTTTGAGGAAGATCCCGAGGAGGATCCAAGGAGGATCCATAGGAGAAGGATCCAGAGCTTGAGCAGATGGTTGACTCGAATGACGAGGATATCATCACTTGAACTGAGCACACATCCACTATTCCTGTCGTAGATATCCTTAGTAGTGATGATTAGGGATAGTTGTACTGTTTGGAATTTCATGATTGTATTATTTCAGTAGTAATTATTAGTTTCAAACTTTCCTTTAAGTATTGTTCAAGAACTTATGTTGGCTATTAAAGTTATAATTAATGCAATATTTAGTTTCTCGTAGTAACTAATTCTAATATGTAATGGACTATTGTTTTATATTACGCATATAAATATCTTTATATCTACCTCATTTATCGCACCCAAGAACTTACAAGAACAATGATTCGTTGGCAGGACATGGCCCCATGCGAAGCTACCTCCAATAACGATCCTCGAAACCAAGCTCAAGGCTTACTTAATACGCCTTCAAGTGAGAATGTCACCCCTAATCAGCAGGAGTTGCTCTCTGGCTTAACCACTCTTCTCCAAGGAGCAATTATAGTGCCTCCAGCCACTCAAGGACAAGTCCAGGCCAGGGTGATAAACCAGTTCAATAAGTTCAAACCTCCAACCTTTCTCGAGAGGGAAGGACCGTCTGCCATCGAGGAGTGGCTACTGAACTTAGAAAGCATATTTGATTACATAGCATGTACAGATGCTCAAAAGGTTTCATGTGCATCCTTTCAACTCAAAGAGGACGCCAGGACATGGTGGAACGAATCCTGGAGACTCCGAACTAAAGAAGAACGTAGGACGCTGTCTTGGGAGAGATTCAAGAAAATAGTGATGGATAAGTATTACCCAATGGCGTACAAGGCCAAGATGCAAAAGGAGTTTTTGGACTTAACTCAAGGTGGCATGACTGTCACCGAGTACGAAAGAAAGTTATATCACATGTGCCAATTTGCACCATTCATGGTTGAGGCTTAGGACATGAAGGCGCAAAAATTTCATGATGGACTTCAAGACAGAGTTCGACACCATTTAGATAGTCATGGGAAGATGACATATAAGGAAGCTGTTTTCAGAGTCGAGGATATCTCAGATAGCTTGGATATGGAAAAAGGTAGGGGCCCTACCAGTTGTAAATTCAAACTAGAGGAAGTGGCAGGGACAGAGTAACAATAATAATAACAAGAAGGGTGGTAAGGAAGGACCATGTAATATCCGGATTCTCAGTATACATTTTTAGCATTATTTTATCTGAGATAAATTGTATATCTTTGTGTCTATATATTATGGATAAAATAAATTGAGAATGGAGACAACTGTATTTACAGATGTATTTGGTCGACAGTTATATTTGAGGATATCGTGTATTAGATTGTCTTAATTTTAATATCAGGTTTATCGTATGAGAATGTTATTGGAACAAGTATGTATATTTAGTATGTCGTGTAAATGTATTCGGTATGTCGAGACGACAGGCAGGAACAGTTGTAAATGGCCAAGTACAGAGCCCTTAACGTACGTTAAGTTTATGAGATAACGTATGCTAAGATGATACATGTTACGTACGTTATATATAATGCATTACGTACATAACGAGAGGAATCGGACAGAGGAATCAATACCTGCCATGTGGAGCCCAGGTATCGGCTGACGTGCCAAAAGATAAGTCAACTATGTATTACGTACGCTATGCAGAGCTTGTTATGTACGTAATATGAGCATATACTGTATCAAGTCAACGTACGTATTACGTACACTATGGAACAAGTGTTACGTACGTTATGCAAGATACGAACTGAGGCAGTGAGCTCTGGATGACTGTTACGTACGCTATGTTGGACATGTAGCGTACGCTATGGAGCATTACGTATGTTAATGATGGTTTATAACGTACGAACGAGCTGTGCAGATTATAAAATAAGGATTGTTCTTTCATTTCTTCATGAGAGGAAACTGATGTTTTCCTCCCAACTTCGTCCCTCTGCATATGTAAAGTGAGAATAAGCCTTTTCTAACATGATTATGAGCTTGGAAACATGGATTTGTTGCTTGGATATGAAGATATTGATGATTCTTGAGGAGTTTGATTGTGTTATTCATGTTCTTGAGGTATGTTGACCCACTCTACACCTTGAATTCGGATTTTTGATGTTGTTGTTGAGGAATAATTCGTATGAAGATGATTATGGTGTTGTTGTTGTGATTCTTGAGGTTATGTGAATTCTATGTTGAAGAATACAATGATATATGTCTTCGATTATGTTCTTTGTTATAATCATGATTATGGAATCATGGTATTTTTGGTGCTCTTGGTAATCTTGGTATATATATCACATCAAAGAGGAATATGTGATAGGATACATAATGGTTTTAAGTATAAACATGGATTTAATGATTGAAACCAATGCTATGTTGATGGTAGTGGTAGAATTCGTATGTTCTTGACGAAATATGAATCATGATAACAAGTTTGAATCCAGAAAGATTATGGTTAATCTTAGAACAAGATTATCAAAGGTATTGTACTATTTGGATAGTTCAGATTGTCTATTATGCCGATAATATTGTTTTAATATGGAATTTACAAGTATGAATAAGAAGGAATCTTGTTGATTCGTGTTTAAAGTTGAAATTGGAATCGAGTATGTTATGAAATCCTTAATATCGAGATGAACTGATCATTGATATGATTATCGGTATATGGAAACGTATTGTGCTTATGGATTCGTGATTGATTGATTTAGGATGTTCGGATTTGTGTTTAATCGAGATATTGTGGAACCGTTGGGTGTATTGATCGGTTATATTGATTGTTGATTATGATTATCGAGTTGCGTCTTGTATTGTGGATATGAGTTCGTATTTGTTGAGTTGGATTATTTGGTTTTGTGTAAATGATCGAGGTATCGTTGAGCCATTAAGTTTGATTGGTTGGTTATATCGGTTGTTGATTATTATCGGATGTTGTCATTTGATTATTGCATTAGGTTGCGATAATTGAGCATTGATTATAACCGTTGTGCCGTGATGAAGATTGGAGAATTTGTGGGTTCTTTCGGTCAGGGCTGAGGAGCTCATGGACATAGGCGAAGGGATTGTAATTGTAATATCCGCAAATTTTCGATTTTCGGTAAATTTCTTTTTTCGGCCGAAGTCCATTTTGACGACTCGCTTTTGACCGTTTCGTCATTCGGAGAATATTTAATTCTGCACTTTTTGTCATCCGAGTTCGTTTCGGTGCTGCTTTGTTGAGTTCCGTGCTTTTTAGCGACTTTTCCACGCTTGAGTTCGGTTCTTGCGAATCTCGTTCGAAACTGTCGTTTGGGGTTTTTCGTAAGTTCATTTAACGTCGTTATACGTGTTGTGAGCTTCGGTTTGATTATTCGTTGTCGTATGGTGATTTTCGGGCATTTGGGCCATTTTCGTAATTTCCCAAAGTTTGGGGTAATTACCTTCCGTTGTCGAATTTCGAGCCTTCGGGTGGTCGGAATCGTGTGTCCTACAAGCTCTTGGTTTCGTCTTTGTGAGTACTTCGTAACCGTATCTTCGGTTCGTATTCAGGTTCGGTTTCGTGTCGCTTTTGTTGAATTCAGGATTACTAAACGACTTTTCTAAGTATGAGTTCTACTTTGTTAGATCACCATTAATTTTTGGTAACTCCAAAAATTCTGAATCTTTGTAATATTATAGAGCATCGAGTTAGGTTTCCATTGGTTCGAACGGTGAGTCAATCGGAGTCCGGACGAGAGAGTTATGGTCGTTTTAGCTCACCCGCTCGTTATTGGCCGATCACTGCCGGCCGAACTCGGCCGTGTCGTCCGACACGGCCCGTGCCGTACTCGTCCGGATAAGCCGGAAGTTTCTGTCTCAGGACCCGACCGTGTCGTCCGACACGGCCCGTGCCGAACTCTTCCGGATAAGCCGAGACGACTGCCGACACGCCCGACCGTGTTCGAGGACACGGTCGAGTCATTGCCGAGCGCCGCAGACGGGTCACTATCGGTAGGTCCCCTTCGCGCCGCGACCGTGTCATGCAGGACACGGTCGAGTCCCTGCCGGCCGACTGCGCGCCACGACCGTGTCATGTCGGACACGGTCGAGTCTGTCCGCCCTATAAATTCGTTTTCTCGGCATTTCAGCTCATTTTTCCCCTTTTCTTCACCTGCAACCGAGAGAGAGAGCTTGAGGGAGAGTTCTTCCTTCACAAATCATTTGAGTGTTGATTTTCTTCATCTCCTTTTGATCGTGAAGCCCGGACAACCAATCCAACGCGTGTTCTACGGATCTTAGTACTTGAATTTCCGAAGGTAACATCTCTAGAAACCTATTTTCGATTAATTTGGGGGTTTTGGGTTTTTCTTCCGATTAGTCCCGTTTTGTTGGTGGATTCTTGATGAATATGATTAATCTTGTTAGTATTCTTAGTTTCTACGGATTCATGGTATATTTCGTGATTTTTACGGAATCGAGAGGGTTTGGTTGTGGTCCGCCCTCGTTGTTGTTTATATACGAATATACATGAATCGTAGGCGGGTTTTCAGTGTATTCCAATTCCGTATTCATTTAGAAATGGTTGTGATTGTATTCTTCAATCGTTAGGTTCGGTTTCATTGGTTCCTAGCGTTCGTCGGTGACTTTCCTTTCCGTTCGCGTCACAATAATTCAAGGCAAGTATTTTTGGAAACCTTTAAGCTTAACATGAAATGGTGATGTATATTACTTGTGTGTAACTCACCTCGTGTTGACTGACGGGGTCAAGGAGGGAAATCTATGCCGCGCCCGGATTTCACGAGTTTGTTTAGCTAGCCAAATGCGGGAGGGTCCTTAGAGGCCTCGTGCGGAATCTATGATATTACTCTGTTCCCAAGGCGATGCATGTGCGTGTTTTGTTTTGTAATGTAGCCAGCGGGAGGGTCCTTAGAGGCCTCGTGCGGGAATCTATGATATTACTCTGCTCCCAAGGCAAATTGTTGACTGCTTATTTCCTAAAAGACATGTCTTGTTTTGGTTTTCGAAATGATATTGGTGCATGTACTATGGAATGTGTAAGCGATTGGTTTGCCTTGAATACTTGTACTAGCGTAATTGCTAACCCCTCTGGGACCCGTTGTCGGGAAATTCTTGTTATGGATTTCGTGTTATGTTCAATGCACGAGCGGCTACTGGGATGGTACGAGGATGTCGGCCAAGGTTGTTGACATGTGCAATCGAGTCTTGTTATTTCTTACTGTCTCTTTTGATGTGGATGTTTTCCAAATTGTAAGCTTATAGATTGTACTCGCGAGTACTTAGGCTTTTTCCTTTCGGGTTGTGATTTGTCTTCGTTGGAGTTAGTGTATTTGTCCGTTGATGTTTATTATGCCGGTTGTACCGGGCGTGTTGTTTTATGTCTTGTGGTTGACAATTGTTTCCTTGCTAACCGAGACGGTTAGTCGAGCGGTGTTTTTTGTTGTGTTAGCCTGGTGGGTCCCATGTAGGGGTCCACGGCGCTGTAATACACCTCGAATATCTTGGGGGCGTTACAGAAAATGGTATCAGAGCTCTAGGTTTATGGATACCTAGGCTTGTTGGTTATTTGGGTCTAGTTGTGTTTTGTTTTGCACATTGTCACACCGCTGCCGACATCTCAGTACATCCAGCGCTTGTAAGTTTTCCTTACTCGATCCTTTTGTTTTCTCGTATTGTATTTCCACTTCTTGAACTGTGATTGTCTCTCTCGTACTTATCGTCGAGTTGTTTTTCGATCCATCCGGTTCGTGCACTTTTGATTCTAGTATTGCAGCTTCTTTATCTCTCTGGAGTATGTGCGTCGTTCTGGGCTTGACCGTTTGTCGTTTTGCGAGCCTTCCATCGCTAAAATTCCTAGCATTGGTGGGATCGTTGGTGATCGAAAGATCCGAGTTTTGCTCCGTGGTATATTGTGAGAGGGCTTGACTCTCTAGTCTTTTGCTGTGTGATGGAATCTGTGTTTGGTAATTGCGATATACTAAATGTATGTTGAGCCGAACGTACTGATGGTTTGGACACCGAGGGGTACAGTATGATGTGAATGTTTTGAACATTGATATGTTCCGGGAAAGGTGTCGATGACAGAGTTTGTTGAAAAACTCACATAGCTGGTTTCGACATATGTCCAAATCGGTGATCTTTGGTTACACTGTTAAACTTGAAGAGATAGTTCGACATATGCTTGGAATTAGTATTTCCGAGTTGCGCTTTTTGAACTGGTGATTTTTGAATGTCGTATATGAGTGTGTCCGGGAATTGTTGGTACTTGGCTAATTATTATTATTTACAACCAATGTGTTTCTATTAATAATAATACATGCGGCGTGCATGCTTGAAAATTTCTTAGACTTGATCGTATTGTGGGTTTTGAAAAGTGACATGAATTTGGGCGAGCCACCTTGTATTTTCAAATAAAACCTTGTGTCGGTATTTAAAGGTCGTGTATAAAAGTGTTTAGGACATTTTATAAAATGCTACCACTGTTAAGCCCTTGTCGTGTTTAAAAGGGTCTTGAAAACGATTTTTAACTTATCGGTTTTATTTTCGAATAACTAGAGTATACGATTTTAAAATTAGATTAGCCTGGGAAAACCTAGTCGCCGAGCCAAGTTGTGTTGGTTGAGTTTTGTCTCGGATTTTGTCTGACTTGGTCGCATCGCGACGCGTCGTTTGAGATCATTGGTCGTGATTAGTATCAAAGGGCGGTCGTCACTTACGTGCGACCTATGGATGTAATACTCCCTTCCTTGTGTTGAGCCTCGTGTGACACGAGTTATTTGTATGATTAGTAGATTGAATGATGGAATCCTTCTATGGATTTTGATTTCACGATATGTGTTTATTAGACTCTCGTAGTTGGTTTATACGAGGAGTGTCGTCACTACTGATGTATTTTCGTACCGTATTTTATCCGCTGCGTGAGTTCTTTCAAACGGCTTTCGGTATTTTGCAAACTGAGTTTTATTTCGTAAAACCGATTCCTTGAATCAAGTTTTGGCATTTTGGCCTTGAATATTTCATGATGGTTTGACAAATGAGTTTTTGAGTTTTGGAAAATATCTCCGTCATTGGTCTTTTTAGCATTTTCGAAATGAGATGGGAAATCATGCTTAGCCTGGTAAATCCTTGTGAGAAGGGTTTACGGTATGTAATTTTTATGATATGTTCTGTTGTTGTCTCTGTGAATCGTTAGCGCACGCTAACAGTGCATTTTTGGTCAGGAGTTTTGTTTGGTGCCGTGATAGCGCACGCTAACCTTAATGATTAGCGCACGCTAATTGTGTCCAGTATAAATACCGGACACCAGTCTAGAAGTTGCATTTTTCTTCATTTTTCTTCTTCCTCCATGAGATTGAGACGTAGCGACTAGGTTTCGCATTGGGGGCTGATTTTTTTTCTTCCATCCAAAGGTGTTTTGGAGTATCCTAGATGATTTTTAACATCATCTAATCCATTGTTCTTCGCCGAATCCAGGCAATTTTTCTTGAATCCCTAGAGTTGACTTTTTGGAGTTTTGCTCTTGATGTCGTTTTCCATCCGGTTTTGATAAACCGATCGTTGTTTTAACGATGTTGTTAAGCATATCCTAGGGATTGTATATCACTGTCTTGATTGTGAACGATTTAATGAGTGTGCTATGATGTGTTTAAGTGAATATTGACAAGTGTGAATTCTGGGCATTTTGGCCTATTGTATACGAAAAACCTTGAGTATCTTAGAAAATAAATTTCGAGACGTACTTTTAAAATGAATTATTTTCTCGTAGTACATACAAGGTGCCACAATACGTTTCAAAATTCTTCTACCTCGAGGACCAAAATGCTTTGAGATATTTTCAATGTTTTAGAAACACTTTTATTTAGACCCTAGGGTCGAATATTCTGAAAGTTTTCACTAAGAGAAAGTGTCCTCATTTTTATCAAATGCGAAATGGTTCTCCAAAGTCTCGATAACGATGTTTCACCTTTGTACTTTTTGAAAGGTGATACTCAAGATCAACCGGTGTTCTTCTAAATTATTTTCGAAATGAGGTTTTCGTTTTTAAAACCTATCCATTCCCGTTTGAGGGATGGGTATATATGTATGATGTTCGCGTTGTCGTTATGATGTTTCCTCCCGAGTATGATCAGATTGGTGGCATGAACGTCGAGGCGTTGCCACGCATTTGTTGTGAGAGGTGGGATGTTAGTGTCGAATGTTGCCGCCTCGTAGTGATTTCTACGTTGTCGCGCATGTGCGAGCTGTTAGAGCTTGGTTTGGTATGACCGTGTGCATCGGTGATCGTTCCGTTATGTGTCGGTTGCTTAATGTCTTGTTACCTTGCTCCTGTTTTTGTGAATTTCGTGGATGAGGTCGGGGATACTACCCATACTATTTTGACTTCCGTATTTGATCTTTCTCCAGTCTATCGATTCGCTCGTGTTCGTTGAAACAGTCTAAACTTCTTTTGTATTTCGGCATCATCATTCGAACGAGCTCAGATCTTGATTTGGGTCGATCTCGGTTATCGCTGTGACTTTTCCGAGTTCGGTTCGATTCTTGTGAACCTTGTTCTAAGTAACATCTTTGGTTCTACTAGTTCTTTTATTCGAAGTGGATCGGATTTGGAACTTCTGTATTTTCGACTCTGTCGACTCGTTTATGTTCGTTGACATTTCTGAACTTTCCCTATCCCTTGCTTTTGTTGATCGAACGAGTGTGGTATTGTTTTGGGAATAACTCGTTTGTCGCTGTGACTTTTCAATCGCTATTCCCTATCCTGTGGATCTTATGGGAATGCATTCCTTGTAGTTCTCACCAGATCATCCTGGGAGTTGTTGTTTGAGTCTTATTATCCTTCGTGTTTCGGACATGATTGTTCGATTTTTGTTGTCTCGATCGTTTGCTTGTTCAGTTTTTGTTCTCGTTTTGTGATCGTTGAGCATTCAGGCTCCTTCCTAATTCCCTTAAGTTTGGGAAATTAGTCTCGTTTTCGATCTTCCAACCCTTGGACGGTGGAATTCAGTATTAGTTCAGCGATTGGCTCGCGTTTTGATTGATGTACCGTTGGGTTGGTCAATCATATTGATTTTCGTTCGTTGTGTTTTGTGATTGTCGGATAATCGACTTGGCAATATTATCCGTTTGATGACGCTTGTCATTTGTTGGTTTTATTATATCCCTAACGGCGACGTTGTGTTGGTCGCCGTGGAGCGTGTTTTCACGCCGTATATTCCTTTGCGTTGATTGTAACATTTCGCCGTTGGGCGTTAGTTACGCATTCTTGTGTATCTTGTTGAGTTTTTCCTGGCGGAATATTTCTTCCCCCTACTTGTTTTAAGTTTCGGGACGAAACTTCTTTTAAGGAGGGTAGAATGTAATATCCGCAAATTTTCGATTTTCGGTAAATTTCTTTTTTCGGCCGAAGTCCATTTTGACGACTCGCTTTTGACCGTTTCGTCATTCGGAGAATATTTAATTCTGCACTTTTTGTCATCCGAGTTCGTTTGGTCTTCGCTTTGTTGAGTTCCGTGCTTTTTAGCGACTTTTCCGCGCTTGAGTTCGGTTCTTGCGAATCTCGTTCGAAACTGTCGTTTGGGGTTTTTCGTAAGTTCATTTAACGTCGTTATACGTGTTGTGAGCTTCGGTTTGATTATTCGTTGTCGTATGGTGATTTTCGGGCATTTGGGCCATTTTCGTAATTTCCCAAAGTTTGGGGTAATTACCTTCCGTTGTCGAATTTCGAGCCTTCGGGTGGTCGGAATCGTGTGTCCTACAAGCTCTTGGTTTCGTCTTTGTGAGTACTTCGTAACCGTATCTTCGGTTCGTATTCAGGTTCGGGTTTCGGTGTCGTTTTGTTGAATTCAAGATTACTAAACGACTTTTCTAAGTATGAGTTCTACTTTGTTAGATCACCATTAATTTTTGGTAACTCCAAAAATTCTGAATCTTTGTAATATTATAGAGCATCGAGTTAGCTTTCCAATGGTTCGAACGGTGAGTCAATCGGAGTCCGGACGAGAGAGTTATGGTCGTTTTAGCTCACCCGCTCGTTATTGGCGATCACTGCCGGCCGACATCGGCCGAGTCGTCCGACACGGCCCGTGCCGTACTCGTCCGGATAAGCCGGAAGTTTCGTCTCGAGGACCCGACCGTGTCGTCCGACACGGCCGTGCCGAACTCTTAGGATAAGCCGAGACGATCGCCGACGCCCGACCGTGTTCGAGGACACGGTCGAGTCATTGCCGAGCGCCGCGGACGGGTCACTATCGGTAGGTCCCCTTCGCGCCGCGACCGTGTCATGCAGGACACGGTCGAGTCCCTGCCGGCCGACTGCGCGCCACGACCGTGTCATGTCGGACACGGTCGAGTCTGTCCGCCCTATAAATTCGTTTTCTCGGCATTTCAGCTCATTTTTCCCCTTTTCTTCACCTGCAACCGAGAGAGAGCTTGAGGGAGAGTTCTTCCTTCACAAATCATTTGAGTGTTGATTTTCTTCATCTCCTTTTGATCGTGAAGCCCGGACAACCAATCCAACGCGTGTTCTACGGATCTTAGTACTTGAATCTCCGAAGGTAACATCTCTAGAAACCTATTTTCGATTAATTTGGGGGTTTTGGGTTTTTCTTCCGATTAGTCCCGTTTTGTTGGTGGATTCTTGATGAATATGATTAATCTTGTTAGTATTCTTAGTTTCCCTACGGATTCATGGTATATTTCGTGATTTTTACGGAATCGAGAGGGTTTGGTTGTGGTCCGCCCTCGTTGTTGTTTATATACGAATATACATGAATCGTAGGCGGGTTTTCGGGTGTATTCCAATTCCGTATTCATTTAGAAATGGTTGTGATTGTATTCTTCGAATCGTTAGGTTCGGTTTCATTGGTTCCTAGCGTTCGTCGGTGACTTTCCTTTCCGTTCGTTGCGTCGTCAATAATTCAAGGCAAGTATTTTTGGAAACCTTTAAGCTTAACATGAAATGGTGATGTATATTACTTGTGTGTAACTCACCTCGTGTTGGCCCGACGGGGTCAAGGAGGGAAATCTATGCTGCCGCCCTGGATTTCACGAGTTTGTTTAGCTAGCCAGTGCGGGAGGGTCCTTAGAGGCCTCGTGCGGGAATCTATGATATTACTCTGTTCCCAAGGCGATGCATGTGCGTGTTTTGTTTTGTAATGTAGCCAGTGCGGGAGGGTCCTTAGAGGCCTCGTGCGGGAATCTATGATATTACTCTGTTCCCAAGGCAAATTGTTGACTGTTTATTTCCGGAAAAGACATGTCTTGTTTTGGTTTTCGAAATGATATTGGTGCATGTACTATGGAATGTGTAAGCGATTGGTTTGCCTTGAATACTTGTACTAGCGTAATTGCTAACCCCTCTGGGGACCCGTTGTCGGGGAAATTCTTGTTATGGATTTCGTGTTATGTTCGGCCAGACGAGCGGGCCTGGATGGTACGAGGATGTCGGCCAAGGTTGTTGACATGTGCAATCGAGTCTTGTTATTTCTTACTGTCTCTTTTGATGTGGATGTTTTCCAAATTGTAAGCTTATAGATTGTACTCGCGAGTACTTAGGCTTTTTCCTTTCGGGTTGTGATTTGTCTTCGTTGGAGTTAGTGTATTTGTCGGTTGATGTTTATTATGCCGGTTGTACCGGGCGTGTTGTTTTATGTCTTGTGGTTGACAATTGTTTCCTTGCTAACCGAGACGGTTAGTCGAGCGGTGTTTTTTGTTGTGTTAGCCTGGTGGGTCCCATGTAGGGGTCTACGGCGCTGTAATACACCTCGAATATCTTGGGGGCGTTACAGTAATGGCTTTGTCATATCGGTATCGAGGCAAGTTTACACTTGCTCAGTTCATAATGTTAGTGAATAGTTTCGTTTTCATTTCATTTATAATTCATATTGCAATTATATTATAAATATAAATTATCGGGATAATGATTTGTATATTGTGTTCTGGTTTGGATAAATTATGATGATGAGTTGATGTCCTCACATTGAGCTGTGCACACGAGACGTACTTCGTGAGACTGATTAGGTACAATGATCGATACCCGGGGTAGATTGTGCACAGACACATTTCCGGATCGGGCATACTGTGACGTCCATCTTTGAGCCATATTGATTGGTCGTTCATCCTCCATTTATGGTTGGGTATGTTCGACAGTTTTGCGACTGGTTGTTCATATGCCCGAGGGGTATGTTCGACAGTCGGGGTTATTTCTTTGAGATCCATTATAGTTGATCTTGTTGGAGTTTATCATGTTGATGGTATTCTCGGTTATTGTTGATCCTTTGTTGATCGTGTTGCAGTTTATCATGTTGATGGTATTCTCGGTTGATTTATCGATTGATCTGGTTATTGATCGTATGAGCATTCAGAATGTACGTCGATGTTTCGGGACTTGTTATCATTGTTTTGTGGTAGTTGATCTACAAATGTATTGTGTATGTTTGGTTCTTATCAGGATTGGTATTTGATTGTGCAATCCGACGGATAGGATTTAGAACGGATGGATTATTCTACACTTATGAGTTATGATGATGATTTTGAGGATTTTGGGTATGGTTTGATATGATACAAATGGTTGTATTCGGTTGCATCTCGTCATTCGAGAATGTGATATATGAATTATGGTAAGGATTGATTTGTTATCGATTGCGATGGATTAATGAGGTTATGACAGTAAGATTACGTTGGTAGTATTCTTACTATGTTATTACATTAGTATGTAATTATTTAGATGATGTGATCGATATCATTGTTGAGTATTGTGGCTGACCCCGTCGTGGGCTTTACTTTTAGGTACTCAGAGATTGATCTAGTAGCGGTCGTGAAGAGATGAGCTTCCTGGGCGATACTGGTTGTGGCATGTATTTGGAGAATCGAGTATTCTTTTCTGGTTGTTTTTTTTCCGCTGCAATTGTATATTTTGAACTGTGTTTTTATCCGCTGCGTGTGTATTTCAAAATGGCTTTCCGGTATTTTTACCAACCCGTGTATAACTTTCAAAATGGCCTTTTTGGGTATCTCGTGAACTTGGGTTATTTCGTTAAACCCTTTTTCCCTAAACTATTTTATCGGTACGTATAAGGGGTGGCCTAACGTACATTTTGGAACTATTGAGTTTTGGCATCTTTGCCTTGTACTTTCAACTGGTATTTAATGACGGTATTTGGAAAATAGATTTTTGGAGAATATTTGAGTATTTAAAATATTACCGTCTTTGCCTCTTTGGCGTGTTTGAAATGTTTGCAAAATTGAGTTTTAGCCTGGTGGGTTCCGGCGCGGGACCCACGACACTGTAATATTCCCGGATGGTTTTGGGGGTGTTACAGAAGATGGTATCGGAGCTTGGGTTTTGTGAAACCCGGGCATGTGTGTTATGTGGCTCTACCGGTATGGTAGTAGCGCGATTTTTGGAAAATTCTTTTTCTGACTTTTGAGTCAAATCGATTTTAGAGGTTTCAAAAATTTTGAGATATTTTCAAAATTTCTATAATTGCGATATTGGCGTTTGTTGGTATTTGTTGAGACTTCGTATGGGAGTCATATGCTAGTATCGCGGGAGATCATCGGCTTCATGTACCTGTAAGTATATTGATTGGTTATTCGCTTGTGGTGATGTTTGATTGCTTTCGTGAAGAGTTGGGAAATTCTGGTTGAGTTATTATTTGTGACAGGATTGCAAGTTTCGAGGACGAAACTTATTTTAAGGGGGGTAGTATGTAATACCCGGATTCTCAGTATAAATTTTTCGCATTATTTTATCTGAGATAAATTGTATAGCTTAGTCTATACAGTATGGATAAAATAAATTGAGAATAGAGACAACTGTATTTACGGATGTATTTGGTCGACAGTTATATTTGCGGATATCGTGTATCAGATTGTCTTAATTTTAATATCAGGTTTATCGTATGAGAATGTTATTGGAACAAGTATATATATTCAGTATGTCGTGTAAATGTATTCGGTATGTTGAGACAACAGCAGGAACAGTTGTAAATGGCTAAGTACAGAGCCCTTAACGTACGTTAAGTTTATGAGGTAACGTACGCTAAGATGCTACGTGTTACGTACGTTATGTATAATGCATTACGTACGTAACGAGAGGAATCGGACAGAGGAATCAATACCTGCCATGTGGATCCCAGGTATCGGCTGGCATGCCAAAAGATAAGTCAACCATGTATTACGTACGCTATGTAGAGCTTATTACGTACGTAATATGAGCATATACTGTAGCAAGTCAACGTACGTATTACGTACGCTATGGAACAAGTGTTACATATGTTATGCAAGATACGAACTGAGGCAGTGATCTCTGTATGACTATTACGTACGCTATGTTGGACATGTAGCATACGCTAGGGAGCATTACGTACATTAATGATGGTTTATAGCGTACGTAACGGGCTGTGCAGATTATAAAATAAGGATTGTTTTTCCATTTCTTCATGAGAGGAAACCGATGTTTTCCTCCCAACTTACCCCACATATTCTTAATCTCAAGGAAATGAGCTGACTTAGTTAAACGGTCCACAATTACCCAAATTGCATTCATGGCACGAAGACTTGTCGGCAAACTCGTGATGAAGTCCATTGAAATATCCTCCCACTTCCATTCTGGTATAGGAAGCGGTTTTAGCAGACCCTTCGGTCGCTGATGTTCTATCTTTACTTGCTGACAGGTTAAACATCTCGAAACAAATTCTACGACTTCTAGCTTCATATTACTCCACCAGTAATTTTGCTTCAAGTCTTTGTACATATTGCTAGACCCCGGATGGATAGAATAAGGGGTAGCATGGGCCTCTCTCAAAATCGAGTTTTTCAACTCGTCATCCTCCGGAATGCATAACCGGTTCTTAAATCGCAAAAGTCCATCCTCATGGACCACAAATCCAGGGGCTTTCCCCTGCACCACATCATCCCGAATGCGCAACAAAAATGGGTTTGAACCCTGATTCACTCTGATCGCCTCCTCAAGTGGCGATGAAATCTCTAGCATGCAAAGTTGCCCTTGTACTCACTGTAACCAGACCTCGATCTCATGCCTTAGGAACTCCTGTTGAAGTTCCTTCTGAACAGTTAAACGAGCAAGCATTTGCTCCTGAACAGACTTACGGCTCAAGGCGTCGGCGACAATGCTCGCCTTACCCGGGTGGTATTGAATCTAAATATCATAATCTTTAATCAGTTCCAACCACCGTCTCTGCCGCATGTTTAACTCCTTGTGAGTAAATATATAATTCAAACCCTTATGATCGGTGAAAATCTGACAGGTGACGCCATAAAGATAATGATGTCAAATCTTCAACGCGAATACCACGGCCGCTAGCTCCAGGTCGTGGGTTAGATAATTGACCACGTAAGGCCTCAGTTGCCGTGAAGCATAGGCAATCACTTTCCCGTTCTACATTAATACACATCCGAGACCATGTCTAAACGCGTCACTATAAACCACAAATCCTTCCGTCCCTTGTGGTAAAGAAATGACAGGCGCTGAAATTAGATGGCTCTTGAGTTCCTCAAAACTTTGTTGACACGCGTTAGACCACGTGTATTTCTTATCCTTCCGCAAAAGGTTAGTCATAGGTTGAGCGATTATAGAAAAACCTTCCAAAAATCGCCGGTAATAACCCGCTAGTCCAAGGAAGCTTTTGATTTCCTTAACATTCTTCGGAGGTTGCCAATCTCGGATAGGCTCCGTCTTCTGAGGGTCGACACGTACTCCGTCTGATGAAATCACATGCCCGAGAAACGTTACCTCGGACATCCAGAACTCACATTTGGAAAACTTTCCATAGAGTTGCTCTCGTCTCAACATGTCGAGAACCCGATGAAGGTGAAGTTCGTGCTCCTCTCGGTCATGAGAATAAATCAAAATGTCGTCTATTGAAACAACCACGAACTGATCTAAATAATCGATGAAAACTCGGTTCATCAACTCCATGAATACCGCAGGTGCATTAGTTCACTACAAACTCGTAATGCCCATAGCGTGTTCGAAACGCCGTTCTTGTGATATCCGACGCTCGAATTCGCAACTGATGATACCCAGATCTCAAATCGATCTTGGAAAATACTGAAGATCCCTGATGTTGATCCAAGAGGTCATCGATGCGGGGTAGGGGATATTTATTCTTGATCGTCACTCTGTTCAGCTCCCGATAATCAATGCACAAGCGAAATGAACCATTCTTCTTCTTGACAAATAACGCTGGTGTTTCCCACGGGAACGCACTCGGTCGGATATAACCTTTCTCGGTCAATTCCTCCAGTTGATTCTTTAGTTCCTGCATTTCGGTGGGGGCCATACGATATGGTGCTTTTGATATTGGGGACGTACCAGGCTCCAACTCTATCGTGAATTCCACATCTCTCTGTGGAGGCAAACCAAGTAACTCGTTTGGAAATACATCGTTGTATTCTCTCACTACCGGGATATCCGCAAACATCACTGATGATTTCTCGTTCTTGGTCATATAGCACCAATAACCCACACACCCCTGATTGAGTAATTTCGCTACTTTCATCATATTAATAACTCTTCCGGAACAGCTGGGATTACCCCCCTGAAACACACACTCGACTCCATCATCTGAAACAATAGTGACCATACGCTTACAAACACTAAGGATGGCATCGTAACGATCCATCCAATCAATACCCAAAATAACGTCGTCTTTAGGTAAATCTACCACGATCAGGTCCGCCAACCAAACGCGGCCATTAAGCTGAATCGGATAATTCTTAACTTCACGATCTCCGATAATTCTTCTACCGTCTGGTAGACTAATGACATAAGGTTCACAATTAGTAGCACTATCTAGGTGAAGTCTACTCAAGCATGACTCGTAAATGAATGAATGTGATGCGCCAGCATCAACTACCACAAGAAAATGATAACGAGTCCCAAAACATCGACGTACAGTCCGAATACTCATACGATCAATAACAATGATCAACCAATAAATCGACCGAGAATATCATCGACATGATAACTCCGATACTACCAATGGAGGATCAACAATAATCGAGAATACCATCAACATGATAAACTCTAACACGATCAACAGAGGATCAACAGCGACTGGGAATACCATCAACAAGGTAAACTCCAAAAACGATCAACAAAGGATCAATCAATGATCGAGAATACCATCAACAAGGTAAACTTCGAACGATCAACAAAGGATCAACAACGACCGAGAATACCATCAACAAGGTAAACTCCAAACGATCAACAATAATAGATCTCAAAGAAATAACCCCGACTGTCGAACATACCCCTCGGGCGTATGAACAACCTGTCGCAAATCGTCGAACATACCCAACCATAAATGGAGGATGAACGACCAACCCATATGGCTCAAAGATGGACGTCATAGTACTCCCGATTTGGAAATATGTTCGTGCACATGTCCACCCCTTATACGGAATCCAGGATATACGTGGGACATGTACCTAATTAGCCTCACAAACTACGTCTCGTGTGCACGCTCCAATGTGGAAATACCAACACATGACCATAGTGTGCCCAGCTAAAAATACTACACAATAACCAATCGGCACGCATATATGACTCCAGATATGTCATGATGCAACATGACAACGAAACTCAAAGAATCACATATCCAATAAGGATCAAAAGACTCACCGAAGTGAACAACAACAGACTGGCAATGAAAAGTTGATACGACTAATCAATATCCAAACAACAATCCTGGGATCATCATCCCCAGTGAATGTTCAATACGATCAACGGTCTCAACACATCAGTTCTGGAATCAACATCCCTCAACGAAACAGTCAACACAACCATCGATACCAAACAATGGTTCTGGGATCAACATCCCTCGACGAGCAGCCAATACGAATCTCATTATACAACATATACAACGACTCAACATAATAATTATCCTCATAACTGAAAAATACTTAATTTACCTCAGAGACGAAGATAATATCCTTTGCACAAACAACATCCCTGAACGAATATGCAGTTATACCAATAATCTCGAATGAGGTACATTCAATTAATATCAATAAACCACCATCCCGACATCAATGTCGACACAATAAACTATTCTCGATATCTGATATTCCATATCACTGACCAAAGACAACTCATGTCTTCCTCAAACACAATTAAATCATATACATTATGATTTAATCAAACTAGAGCATAATATATAACCCATCATCTCGACAACGTATATTTATAATATCATTACAATATGAATTATAAATGAAATGAAACCAAAACCATTCATTAAATATTATAAACTGAACAAGTATAACTTGCCTCGATACCGATATTACGAATCCATTACCGATTCCATTGCCTTCGTCTACGAGCTCCTCGACCCTGACCAAAGCAATCTGCGAACTCTTCAATCTCAACCGCAACACAATGGTCGAAATCAACGATCAATTATCACAACCTATTGCAATAATCGATTAACACACATTCGGTAAAAATAAACAACCGACATAACCAACCAATCAAACTCAATGGTTCAACAATAGTTCGATCATATACACAAAACCAAATAATCCAACTCAAAAAATACGAACTCATATCCACAATACAAACCGCAACTCGATAATCAATATAACCAATCAATAAACCCAATGGTTCCACAATATCTCGATTAAACACAAATCCGAACGAGCCCAAATCAATCAATCATGAATTCAAGACCTCAACACGATTCATAATCCGATAATCATATCGATAATCAAATTAAATCAATAACAAGGGTCTAAACATTACCGATTCCAAATTCACTCTTAAATACGAATACAAGTTTCCTCCTTGTAAATTTATAATAAAAACTAATTACCGATTATCATCATCAATCCAGATAATCCGATTAGTTAAACATGTAGATGATCATATTCCAAGGGTGTCAAATAATTCAATCTTTCGATTTGAACACTTGTTCAATACGTATGAACTTCCCAACTTAAAGATGAATAATAATCTCATCAACCTTGTAATCATATTCGTATTCCCATACGAATATTGTACCAAAACACATGACTTAGTTCTAGATATGAATATTCCATATTCATATCCAAAACACCAACATTTCTTAAACATATTCATCATATCACATAATCCAAGAGTTACTTAAGAACACGAATTATTCCGAAATCACATTCAAAATCCCCAAGACGACATAATCCGATGTCTTCTAACATCTCAACAATCACCTAATTCATAATCCAAGGCATATATCATTATACTCTTCCACATACACTTCTCATGACATCAAAATTGTAGCAACACCATCATAATATCATTAGGTCCATACGAAAATCATATCACCCTATTTACTTCATGAAATTATCACAAAAAAATATGAATCAATCCAACCGTGATTCCATAATCGCGTTCATAATTATATAATCCTTAACTTTAACACATAAACCAATTAGGGAAATCTCATCATCGTCTTCTCCAACACATACCTAATCAAAAATCCCAAGAACACTATGATTTCATAATCATAAACAACATAATCAAGACAAATATCATCATATCATCGTCTTCCTTAACAAAATTCCCTTGTAATACCAAGAATCATCACAACAACTCCATAAACTATCATCATACGAACTAATCATCAACAACAACATCAAAATCCGAAATTAAAGAGGGGATTATTTAACATACCTCTTAGAAGATGAAGTACACAAGCAAACACCTCAAGAATTAACAATAACTACTCATCTCATGCTCCAAATCTAAGCCCTTATGCTGATAATCGACTTAGAAGATCCAAAACTCCACCTCTGAGTGTTGGAGGTGAAAGACAAAATCAAGTTCTAAAGAAAAACGAAGTGACAGGCATCACACTAATATAAACTACCAAATCATTACGTACATAACATGCATTTGTTAACGTACGTAATATCCCTTTACGTACGTTATCTATCCTGGATAGCGTACGTAACGACGAGCCAGAGGCCACTGACATAAATTCAAACCACGATTGCATACGTAAGGCTCATGCCATAGCGTATGTAATACAGGAGTTGACTTACTACAGTGCCATACTTGTTTACGTATGTAATGAGCTGTCCTTAACGTATGTAAAGCTCTAGGTTGACTCACCTGTCCACATCTGCGCCGAAAGTTGCCGACCATGGGCCCACTAGCCGATCACAACTCGGTCCTGGTCGATTCCCCTCATAACGTACGTAATGCATGATACATAACGTATGTTATGCTTACCAGTTTACCGTATGTAAGTCCCTAAGCTTAGCGTATGTAATGGCTTTCTGTACTTAGCCAAATCCAACTGTTCCTGTCCGTCTCGACATACTGGATACGTATACTTGTCCCAAAATATTCTCATACGATACATCTAGTACACGATATCTGTAATACCCGATTGTAATTCTTCATCCTTACTGTTGTTTTGTTCAGATAATTTAACTAATGTCGAGATGTTATGAAATTGAGTTAGTTATCGTTGTTATTCGCCTTATGTTTGTTGGTTTGATGTTAATTGGAGAGTTGCATTTTTTAACCTATTCTGTTGGTGTAGCGTACGCTATATAGTGTGATTAACGTACGTTAAGCTTGTGCCTTAACGTACGTAATTTGTTATCAGTTACGTATGTTAAGAGAGAATCAGACACCAGTTGACTTCTGCACGTGAGGCTGATATCCGTTGCCATGCACGTGAAGGGTGATTGGGCTGTCATATCAGTCAGAGTCAACCCTATTTAGCGTACGTAATACCCTTTTATTTAGCGTACGTAAATGGACAGTGAAATCAAGACAGTAGCCCCTGTAAGTCGATTATGTACGTAACTCCCTACTGGTTAGCGTACGTAATAGTGTTAACGTATGCTAATTTTGTTCGACAGCGTACATTAAGGCTGTACAGTCTATTTAAAGACACAGCCTATTTTTCATTCCTTCACAACTCCAACCCGATTTTCTCTACATATATCGTCCCCATGCATCCATAAACCGATATCAACCTCCTCCAACTTGTGTTTAAGCCTTAAATCTTGGAGTGGAGCTCATTACCTTGAAGTTTAGAAAGTGTTCTTGAGCTTGGAGTGTCTTTCTTGTAGTGTTGAGGGTTGTTCTTTGTTTCAGGAGGTATGTGTGCATTTCTTCTCTGTATTTTTCATATGTTGAAGTTAATAATGAGGTATACTTCACCTAGAGTTAAATTAATCAAGTAAAACATAGTTATAATTAAACTTTTTAACACTTCTTGATGAATATGAAAAATGAGGGTTTGGAATAGATGTGTTCTTGATGTTATAGTGATAGTAACCATGTTTGTAATTATCATGCTCATCTTGCTGGATGAATTAAGCTCAGTAGAACATTGTTGAATCAGTTAGCTTCATCATAGTTGGATTTAATCAATAGTATTGATATCATAAAGTGTTTAAACACCATATTAGTGATTTAATTGCCTTTGGAAGAACTTGACAATGTTAAGGATAAGATGAAGTTCTTTTGTTCAGAAATCTTAGAAGTTTTATTATCATTATGGTTCATCTTATCGAGGCCTTGAAAAATGATAAGGATATTGATGAATACAACAATAACCTTTTAGTAATCTAATGTGTTGATAACTTAAGAACATAGTTGATCAGCATGCCAAAATAGATAGTGTTCTTAAGAAGGTAATGCTGATTATGAACAATAAAGTCATAATAATTTGAGTATCGAATTCGTTATGATTATCCTTATATAGTAGTAGATGTTGTAGAACATGAGGAATTGATTAAACCGATTCTATTGGTGAATTGAAGATGTTTTGTTCATAGAAATGACAAGAGTATTCAAGGACATTGTTGATATAGTAATCCGATTGTGGAAGACGAACTATATGTATTGGAACCCTTCAAATAATCGATAGAATATTCATTAGGATGGAATGAATTATTCGAGTAGGTTGCGGGCGTCGTTAACTACGAATTGATATAAATATTATGTGAATATGTTATTGAATTAATTACATTTCATTCAAGGTTGCTTGTTCGATTGGGTGTTTAACCGAGGATACCGTCCGTTTGATCTTTTGGAGGAGGACTATCTTTTGCTTACGGAGTTGAGGCAAGTTATCTTGCTTGGTTATAATGATGATTAGATTCTTGCTATGTTTATACGTTTCATGTATATAAAATGTTTATGAATTGGTGACTCGTAATTTGATATTGTCCTTGACGTTGTTCCGTTTTTCATCATGGGATTTCATTCCCAAGTATGTCACTTTGAATCGTTGATCTCGTTGGTCCTCGTTGTCACTTCAGTGAGTTTTTATTGATCCCTAATCGGATATGTGATTTATTGAATTCGTTGTCATGTTGTATCGTGACATATCTGGAATCATATCTGCGTGCCGATTGGTTATTGTGTAGGATTTTTAGCCGGGCACATATATAGTCATACATGGATGTTTCTGTATTAGACTGTGCACACGAGATGTAGTTCGTGAGGCTAATTAGGTATATTGTCACACGTATATTCTGGATTCCATATACGGGATGGAAATGTATACGGACACATTTCCGGATCGGGTGTACTGTGATGTCCATATTGAACCATATTATTTAATCGTGCATAGTCCATGTATGATTGGATATGTTCGATGATTTGGGACTGATTGTTCATACGCCCGAGGGGTATGTTCAACAGTCGGGATGTTTTCTTTGAGATCTTATGTATGTGGATTATATAATGTTAGGGGAGAATCATTTATCATGTATATCTGACCCTATGTTTTGGGCGAAATACTTGTATTGTATTTTAGGTCGAGGCAAAGGCAAGGCATGGGAAGAGCACGGTGACGGCGAAGGGTTCGAAGGATACTATCGGGGGGCCCATGTCTTTTATGTCCGGTTATTTCAAACCGTGTAATGTTACTTTAATTCTGCTTTATTTAAGTTATTGTATGGTTGTATTGACATTTGAGGTATATTCCATCTCCATATGGTTTATACTTATATTTCGGATCCTATGTATCATAAGGTCGTTGGCCATACCTTCAATAAACTCCTAATCGGAGTAATGACTATTTATTGTGGTTCGGTATCACAAAGTAATACTTATTTAATCTGTATTTTGATATCTTCTGGTGGGTCCCAGTGTGGGGTCCACGACACTATAATAGTTGCCTTTTGGGGTGTTACAGAAGATGGTATCAGAGAGTGTTGTTTTCTCTTTAAGAGTCGTTGCAGAATGAACTAGTATCTAAAGACCTTCGTGTCACGTGTGACATGTGCAAGCGCCTGACCCTACGATCCAAATACGGTATGTACTTTACGAGCCATGATTTAATTACTGGCATGATATTGATATCGGAATGGATCTCTTTGTTGATCTTGTTATTTCGAGGATCTGTGGCAGGATCTATCTGATTGATAATTTGAGAAAAATGCTGGATTGATTATATGATTGAAATTATTCGACTCGACGTCGATGTAATATTCTGTGTGACACTTGTGGTGTCGCTAATTCATTATGAACCGTTTTCTCAAATATGTGATTCCTTGTTGCTATTAACTTAGCATGAATTGTGATAAGTATCTTGAACTGTACTTATGGTTATCATTATGATTGATTCTTTCAGTATGGAAAGAAATCTGAGAGGTCGTGGCAGAGGGGGACGAGGTCGCGGAAGGGGCCGAATCCCGATACCTCGAGCCAACAGACGCGCGAATGTGGATCATAGTTCTGCAGACAGTGGTTCACCTTCTAGGGACCAATCGCACCACAGTGGGTGTGACGATGCACGTGTCGATCCTTACGTTGTGATGCATGGCATGATGACTCAGATGACCCAGATGGGTCAATTAATGGAAGCTATGCAGAGGGCCACTACTGGCCAGCAACAAGGGCCTCATCCTCCACCTCCTGTGCTTGGCGGACCCGTGAGTCGAATCATCAGCAATATCTCTCGCCAGCGACCTCCGACCTTTGAAGGATCCTCTGAGCCTGCTGACATTGTGCATTGGATTGAACATTTTGAGAAATTATTCAAGATGGTGGACTGCCCGGAATAGAATTGCGTCTCCATAGCAGCTTACTATCTTAGCAAGGGCGCTCACACTTGGTGACTTTCAGTGAGGCCAGCTGATGGTGTATACACTTGGGAGGAATTTAAAAACCTCATGCTAGACCGTTACTATCCAGGGCCACTCCGTGAGGCCAAGCTGTCGGAATTGCTAAACCCAGACCCGTCCGAGGATGATGATGTACTATCTGTTGCCGAGAAATTTCAGGCACTTCTTCCTTTTGCCTCGTCGATTGTCCGTACGGAGGTTGATAAAATCAAATATTTTCTCAAGAGGCTTAAACCCCGAATGACAATGCAGCTGTTGAATCACCATTGTACGACCCTTCCGGACTTCATCGAGAAAGCTCTGGAATACGAACTCACCGCGAAGGAGATTTCCAAGAAGTTACCACAGTCCAACAACAAAAGCTCCAGGAACCAGAACAAGACTGAGAGTAACCGGGGGACATTCAGGAAGCCCCAGTCTTTGCCAAACCCTTCTGATCGACCACCCATGGCATCGAAGCCAGTCGGATCGCACTCTCGAGCGGTCCCCTCATCTGTTGTGTGCTATAACTGCGGAGACCAGGGGCACGTCAGATCCAAATGCCCGAAGCCGTCCGTCGCATGCCATACTTGTGGGAAGAATAGACATCATGCTCGTTTTTGAAGGAATGGACCCGAACGTGAACTAGTAGCGTCTCACACTCCAGTTTAGTCTTCTGTCCAGTACCGTGTGCCTCCGCCCGCTTCTTATCAGACTACCGCGACAAACAGGGGGATGGGTCGTGGGAATCAAAGTGGTACACATGGTGCAGGAGCTGCGAAACCTATGATTTATTAGATGAAGAAAGCTGACGATCCCGAGGCCAGCATGATTGCAGGTATACTCGAGATCCACTCTCAGCCAGTGTGTGTTCTTTTTGATACCAGCACTTCACACTCTTTTATATCTACTTCTTGTTTAAGTTGTTTGCTTATAGACCATGTTATAAATTGCGAGCCTTATGTGATTGGTCTACCTGATGGTAGAAGAATTATTAGAAATCGTGAAGTCCAGGACTGTCCGATTCGTATGAACGATCGTGAGTGGTTGTCAAACCTGATTGTAGTCGATTTACCTAAGGATGATATAATCTTGGGTATCAATCGGATGGATCATTATGATGCCATACTTAGTGTCCGCAAGCGGATGGTAACCGTCACTTCTGATGATGGTTTCGAGTGTATTTTTCGAGGTGATAATCCCAGCCGTTCCGGGAGAGTCATCAGGGCTATGAAAGCAGTGAAACTGCTTAATCAAGGGTGTATTGGTTATTGGTGCTACATGACCAAAACAATAGATCGACCAGTCGAATTGACCGACATTCTGGTAGTCCGAGACTACCCAGACGTATTTCCAGACGACTTGCCAGGCTTACCTCCACATCGTGAGGTGGAGTTTATTATTGAATTAGATCCAGGGACATCCCATTTTCAAAAGCACCGTATCATTTGGCTCCGACTGAGATGCAGGAGTTGAAGAACCAGCTTGAGGAGTTGACTGAAAAAGGCTATATTCGACCTAGTGTGTCCCCTTGGGGAGCTCTAGTGTTATTTGTACGGAAGAAAGACGGATCTCTATGTCTATGTATTGATTATCGCGAACTGAACAGGGTAACCCTCAAGAACAAATATCCTTTGCCTCGTATTGATGATTTATTGGACCAACTTCAGGGAGCTGCAGTGTTTTCTAAGATCGACTTGAGGTCCGGTTATCATCAGTTAAGGATTCGAGAATCTGACATTTCGAAGACAGCCTTCCGTACTCGCTTTTGGCATTATGAGTTCGTGGTGATGCCATTTGGTTTGACTAATGCACCAGCTGTATTCATGGAATTGGTGAATCGGGTTTTTATTAACTATCTGGATTGCTTTGTAGTCATTTTTATTGACGACATCCTGATTTACTCTCGTGACCACGAAGAACATGAACGTCATCTCCATCAAGTTCTCGATGCGTTGAGGCGGGAACAGCATTATGGGAAGTTTTCTAAATGTGAATTCTAGATGCCTGAGGTTATCTTTCTTGGATATCAGCCGAAGGAGTGAGAGTGGACCCACAGAAGACCGAAGCCATTCGAGACTGGCTACCTCCGAAGAACGTGACGGAAGTTTGTAGTTCCCTCGGCCTAGCAGGTTACTACCGACGGTTCGTGGAAAGATTTTCCAAAATTGCGCAACCGATGAGTAACCTACTGAGGAAGGATAAGAAGTATTTGTGGTCAGAAGCATGTCAGCAAAGTTTTGATGAGCTCAAGAGTCGATTGATTTCAGTACCTGTCTTGGTTCTACCAAAAGGAAAGGAAGGATTCGTGGTGTATAGTGACGTGTCGAGGCAGGGCCTTGGATATGTACTAATGCACGAAGGGAAAGTGATTGCCTATGCATCGAGACAATTGCGACCCTATGAAGTTAACTATCCGACCCATGACTTGGAGCTAGCAGCCGTAGTGTTTGCTTTGAATATCTGGCGTCACTATCTATATGGAGTTACCTGTCAGATCTTTACTGATCACAAGAGCCTGAAGTACATTTTTACTCAGAAGGAGTTGAACATGAGGCAGATAAGGTGGATAGAATTAATCAAAGATTATGATATCGAGATCCTTTATCATCTAGGCAAGGCAAATGTGGTTGCCGATGCCTTGAGCCGTAAGACAGTGCAGGAGTAGATGCTTAGCCGCTTGACAGCTCAGAGGAAATTGCAGTTGGATCTTATGAGGCCAGAGATTGAAGTTTGATTACAGCGTGTTCAGGGACAACTTTGCACACTTGAGATTTCTTTGTCTCTTGATGATATAATCATATCGAAGCAGATTACGGACCTATTCCTATCTCGAGTTCGGGATGAAGTCACTCAAGGGAAAGCCCCTGGATTTGTGATCCACGAGGATGGATTGATACACTTCAGGAATCGAGCGTGTGTACCAGCAGACGAGGAGTTGAGGAACTCTATCATGAGAGAGGCCCATGCTACCCCATACTCTATTCACCCGGGGTCTAGTAAGATGTATAAGGATTTGAAGCAATATTATTGGTGGGGAAATATGAAACGTGAGGTTGCCGAATTCGTTTCCAGATGTTTAACCTGTTAGCAGGTTAAAATTGAGCACCAGCGACCCGTAGGAATGCTGAAACCGCTCCCAATTCCTGAGTGGAAATGGGAGGACATATCAATGGATTTTATCACTAGCTTGTCGATGAGTCGTCGAGGAATGAATACGATTTGGGTGATCATGGACCGTCTAACCAAATCAGCCCACTTTTTGGAGATTAAAGACACGTGGGGTCCTGAGAGATTGGCCCAGCTATTTATTAAAGAGATTGTAAGGTTACATATTACCCCCAAGAGTATTGTATCGGACCGTGACGGGCGATTCGTGTCACAATTCTGGAAGGCAGTTCATCGTGCGATGGGCACACAATTGAATTTCAGTACGACTTTTCATCCGCAGACCGATGGTCAGTCTGAGAGAACTATCCAAACCCTAGAGGACATGTTGAGGGCATGTGCTCTTGATTGGAACGACGATTGGGAAAGCCATCTACCTTTGGTGGAATTCACTTATAATAATAGTTGGCATGCTTCGATTCAGATGGCTCCGTATGAGGCATTGTATGGCCGTCGTTGTAGGTCCCCTTTGTGTTGGGAAGAACAGTCAGAATATTTGGGTACGGAACCCTATATGTTGTTAGCAGCACGTGAGAAGATCGCTTTGATTAGGAGTCGTTTGTTAACGGATCAAAGTCGACAGAAATCCTACGCAGACCACCGTCGATGACCGCTTGAGTTCGAGGTTGGTGACCATGTGCTAATGAAGGTGTCTCCTACTCGAGGTGTTTTTAGTTTTGGGAAGAGAGGCAAGCTGAGCCCGAGGTACATTGGGCCGTTTGAGATTTTGGAGCGTGTAGGTGATCTGGCCTATCGACTGGCTTTGCCACCGGCTTTGAGTCGGATTCACAATGTGTTTCATGTCTCTTAGTTGAGGAAGTATGTTGCTTATCCGAGCCATGTACTTCAGTTCGAAGAGATTGAAATAGCGTAGGATTATTCGTACGAGGAGTGTCCTGTACAAATACTCGAGAGGAGGATCAAGCAGTTGCGGAACAAGACGATTCCCCTACTGAAGGTTCAGTGGTCACGACACGGAGTCGTGGAGGCTACGTGGGAAACAGAGTGTAACATGCGAGCGAGATATCTTGAATTATTTGCCCCTTAGTTTCGGGGATGAAACTCCTTTTAAGGGAGGGAGTATGTAATACTCGACTGTAATTCTTCATCCTTACTGTTGTTTTGTTCAGATAATTTGACTAATGTCGAGATGTTACGGAATTGAGATAGTTATCGTTGTTATTTGCCTTATGTTTGTTGGTTTGATGTTAATTGGAGAGTTGCATTTTTGAACCTATTCTGTTGGTGTAGCGTACGCTACATAGTGTGATTAACGTACGATAAGCTTATGCCTTAACGTACTAATTCGTTATCAGTTGTGTACATTAAGAGAGAATCAGACATCAGTTCACTTCTGCACGTGAGGCTGATATCCATTGCCATGCACGTGAAGGGTGATTGGGCTGTCGTGTCAGTCAGAGTCAACCCTATTTAGCGTACGTAATACCCTCTTCTTTAGCATACATAAATGGCCTGCGAAATCGAGACAGTAGACCCTGTAAGTCGATTACGTACGTAACCCCCTACTGGTTAGCGTACGTAACAGTGTTAACGTACGCTAATTTTGTTCGATAGCGTACGTTAAGGCTGTACAGTCTATTTAAAGACACATCCTGTTTTTCATTCCTTCACAACTCCAACCCGATTTTCTCTACATATATCATCCCCCTGCATCCCTAAACTGATATCAACCTCCTCCAACTTGTGGTTAAGCCTTAAATCTTGGAGTGGAGCTCATTACCTTGAAGTTTAGAAGGTGTTCTTGAGCTTGGAGTGTATTTCTTGTAGTGTTGAAGATTGTTCTTCGTTTCTGGAGGTATGTGTGCCTTTCTTCTCTGTATTTTTCATATGTTGATGTTAATAATGAGGTATACTTCACATAGAGTTAAATTAATCAAGTAAAACATGGTTATAATTAAACTTTTTAACACTTCTTGATGAATATGATAAATGAGGGTTTGGAATAGATGTGTTCTTGATGTTGTAGTGATAGTAACCATGTTTGTAATTATCATGCTCATCTTGTTGGATAAACTAAGATCAGTAGAACATTGTTGAATCAGTTAGCTTCATCATAGATGGATTTAATCAATAGTATTGATATCATAAACTGTTAAAATTACCTTGGGAAGAACTTGACAATGTTAAGGATAAGATGATGTTCTTTTGTTCAGAAATCTTAGAAGTTTTATTATCATTATGGTTCATCTTATTGAGACCTTGAAAAATGATAAGGATATTGATGAATACAACAATAACCTTTTAGTAATCTAATGTGTTGATAACTTAAGAACATAGTTGATCATCATGATAAAATAGATAGTGTTCTTAAGAAGGTAATGCTGATTATGAACGATAAAGTCATAATAATTTGAGTATTGAATTCGTTATGATTATCCTTATATAGTAGTAGAAGTTGTAGAACATAAAGAATTGATTAAACCGATTCTTTTGGTGAATTGAAGATGCTTTGTTCATATAAATGACAAGAGTATTCAAGGACATTGTTGATATAGTAATCCGATTGTGGAAGACGAACTATATGTATTGGAACCCTTGAAATAATCGATAGAATATTCGTTATGATGGAATGAATTATTCGAGTAGGTTGTGGGCATCGTTTCCTACGAATTGATATTAATATTTCGTGAATATTTTATTTAATGAATTACGTTTCATTCAAGGTTGCTTGTTCGATTGAGTGTTTAACCGAGGATACCGTCCGTTTCATCTTTTGGAGGAGGACTATCTTTTGCCTACGGAGTTGAGGCAAGTTATCTTGCTTGGTTATAATGATGATATATTCTTGCGATGTTTATACGTTTCATGTATATGAAATGTTTATGAATTGGTGACTCGTAATTTGATATTGTCCTTGATGTTGTTCCGTTTTTCATCATGGGATTGCATTCCCAAGTATGTCACTTTGAATCGTTGATCTCGTTGGTCCTCGTTGTCACTTCGGTGAGTTTTTCTTGATCCCTAATCGGATATGTGATTTATTGAATTCGTTGTCATGTTGTATCGTGACATATCTGGAATCATATCTGCGTGCCGATTGGTTATTGTGTAGGATTTTTAGCCGGGAACTTATATAGTCATACGTGGATGTTTTCCATATTAGACTGTGCACACGAGACGTAGTTCGTGAGGCTAATTAGGTATATTTTCACACGTATATTTTGGATTCCGTATACGGGGTGGACATGTACACGGACACATTTCCGGATCGGGCGTATTGTGATGTCCCTCTTGAGCCATATTGTTTAATCGTTCATAGTCCATGTATGATTGGATTTGTTAGATGATTTGGGACTGATTGTTCATACGCCCGAGGGGTATGTTCAATAGTCGGGTTATTTTCTTTGAGATCTTATATATGTGGATTGTATAATGTCGGGAGAATCATTTATCATGTATATCTGACCCTGTGTTTTGGGCGAAATACTTGTATTGTATTTTAGGTCGAGGCAAAGGCAAGGCACGGAAAGAGCATGGTGACGGCGAAAGGTTCGAAGGATGCTAATTCGGGGGGCCCATGTCTTTTATGTTTGGTTATTTCAAACCGTGTAATGTTACTTTATTTCTGCTTTATTTAAGTTATTGTCTGGTTGTATTGACATTTGAGGTATATTCGATCTCCATATGATTTATACTTATATTTCGGATCCTGTGTATCATAAGGCCATTGGCCATACCTTTAATAAACTCCTAATCGGAGTAATGACTATTTATTATGGTTCGGTATCACAAAGTAATACTTATTTAATTTGTATTTTTGATATCGCCTGGTGGGTCCCAGCGTGGGGTCCACGGCATTGTAATAGTCGCCTTTTGGGGTGTTACAATATCCTCAAATGCAATTGTCGACCAAGTATGACAATTATACAAATACCGCTGTCTTAGTCTTTAATTTAGCTTATCCATACTGTATAGACACGAAGCTATGCAGTATATCTCAGATAAAATAATGCGAAAAATTTGTACTGAAAATCCGGATATTACATACCACCCCCCTTAAAATAAGTTTCGTCCTCGAAACTTGGAACTTTATCACAAACAACAGATCAACCAAAAACTTCCAAACTCATCACAAAAGTAATCAATCGTCGCCACAAACGAATAACCAAACCAACATACACTACTACAAAAACAGCATTTAACAGCGGTCCTGGAGCCCTTTTAACAGCGGTTCTGGAACCGTTGTTAAATGTCCCGCTGTTAAATTTAACAGCGGTTGTCTAAGAACCGTTGTTAAATTTATTTATATTTTTAAATAATTTTTTTAATAAATTGAAATTATTTTTTTAATATATTATTTTTCAAAAAAATATATATTCTGGCCCAGTCCGCACCCGCCCAGCCTTAAATTTAACAGCGGTTGTCTAAGAACCGCTGTTAAATTTATTTATATTTTTAAATAATTTTTTTAATAAATTGAAATTATTTTTTTAATATATTATTTTATAAAAAATATATATATATTCTACAGCCCGCACTTCCTTGACCTACCCGCACTTCCGCCCGCCAACCCGCCCGCCAGCGACCCGCACATAATATGTATAAATGTGCATTTCCGCTACTCACGGGATTTGAACCTGTGACCTCAATGAGATGGAGGTGGGTATCAAACCAGTGAGCAAAAGTCATTTGTTATTCTAATATTGATTTCTATTATATAAGTATACAATAAACCATATATATATATATATATGTATATAAATATATATATATATAAAATATATATTATATGTATATGTTTGTTAATATTTTCAGAATTATTTTCAAAATATATTAATATTTATTATATTGCACATTTAATAACTAATGATCAATATAAGTATACAATAAACCATATATATATGTATATATTATAATTTTTAATATATAATGTAAGATAATTTTTAATATTAATCTATAAAAAAATATATTAATATTCAATATATTCCACATTTGATATAATATAATTCATAAAATAATATGTATATATTATAATTTTTAATATATAATGTAATATATTTTTAATATTAATATATAACAAAATATATTAATATTCAATATATTCCACATTTGATATAATATAATTCATAAAAAATATGTATATATTATAATTTTTAATATATAATGTAATATAATTTTTAATATTAATATATAATAAAATATATTAATATTCAATATATTCCACATTTGATATAATATAATTCATAAAATAATATGTATATATTATAATTTTTAATATATAATGTAATATAATTTTTAATATTAATATATAACAAAATATATTAATATTCAATATATTCCACATTTGATAATATAATTCATAAAATAATATGTATATATTATAATTATTAATATATAATGTAATATAATTTTTAATATTAATATATAACAAAATATATTAATATTCAATATATTCCACATTTGATATAATATAATTCATAAAATAATAGGTATATATTATAATTTTTAATATATAATTTAATATAATTTTTACTATTAATATATAACAAAATATATTAATATTCAATATATTCCACATTTGATATAATATAATTCATAATATTATATGTATATATTATAATTTTTAATATATAATGTAATATAATTTTTAATATTAATATATAACAAAATATATTAATATTCAATATATTCCACATTTGATATAATATAATTCATAAAATAATATGTATGTATTATAATTTTTAATATATAATGTAATATAATTTTTTAATATTAATATATAACAAAATATATTAATATTCAATATATTCCACATTTGATATAATATAATTCATAAAATAATATGTATGTATTATAATTTTTAATATATAATGTAATATAATTTTTAATATTAATATATAACAAAATATATTAATATTCAATATATTCCATATTTGATATAATATAATTCATAAAATAATATGTATGTATTGTAATTTTTAATATATAATGTAATATAATTTTTAATATTAATATATAACAAAATATATTAATATTCAATATATTGCACATTTAATATAATATAATTCATAAAATAATATGTATGTATTATAATTTTTAATATATAATGTAATATAATTTTTAATAATATATAACAAAATATCTTAGTATTTAATATATTGCACATTTAACAAAGTTCTAGCAAGAACCGCATTAAATGTACAGTTAACAAATGGTTCTCGTGAGAACCCATTGTTAAATGTACAGATTTAACAACGGTTCTACAAGAACCATGTTAAATGTATGATTTAACAACGGTTCTACAAGAACCGTGTTAAATGTATGATTTAACAACGGTTCTACAAGAACCCGTTAAATGTGCGATTTAATACGCGTTTTACTATAACCATTGTTAAATGTGCAATTTAACAATGTTCTTACGGAACCGTTAAATGTGCAGATTAAATGATTCCGCGAAAAACCGCTGTTAAATTGCCATCGTTTCATTTTAACAACGGTTTTTTTAGAACCGCTGTTAAAATGCCGCAGTTAAATGCTGTTTTTGTAGTAGTGATAATTATAGGTGTGTGAAGCCGATGATCTCCCGTGATACTAGCACACGACTCCCATACGAAGTCTCAACACAATACCAACACACACTAATATCACAATTAGCAATTTGAAAAGAATCTCAAAAATTTTGGAACCTCCAAAAATCGGTTTGACTCAAAGGTCAGAAAATTATTTTCAAAAGTCACGCTACTACCATACTGGTAGAGCCACATAACACACACACGCCCAGGTTTCAAAAAACCCAAGCTCCGATACCATCTTCTTTAACACCCCCAAAACTAACCGGGAATATTACAGCGTCGTGGGCCCCCGCGCCGGAACCCACCAGGCTAAAACTCATTTTCGCAAACATTTCAAACATGCCAAAGAGACAAAGGCGGTAATATTTTTGTAATGTCCTCGAATTTCTACTATGATTGTTTAATGTTATTTTATCCAAATTATATTGTATAATGTGGAATCTGTACAGTATGGATAAAATTATTGAAAGACTGCGACATCTGTATTAGTATAATTGTCGTACTTGGTCGACAATTGCATTCGAGGATATAGTATGTTGTGTATACGTATTCGGTATATTGAGACGACAAGCAAGATCAGTGTAAATGGCTAAGTATATCCACGTTAGCGCACGCTACGATGTATACTTAGCGTACGCTAATGCACAAGGATTACATACATTAAGAAAGATAGCTAACATACGTAAGATGCATACATATTACGTACGTTGAGTGGATAAGCTAATGTATGTTAAGTTCATGTCAGGCAGGATCAAGCTATGGCCGACAGGTGGGTCCCGTGGTCGGCAGCTTTCAGCATGGATGTGGACGGACCAGTCAACACTGATGTTAATGTACGCTATGGGAAGTGTATAACGTACGTTAAATGGAGTTTCACTATAGCAAGTCAACGTACATATTATGTACGCTATGAAGGATATGTTACGTACGTAATCGATTTAACGAAACAGTTCAGTGAGTTCTGGAATGATGTTACGTACGCTATGAGAGACATGTAGTGTATGTCCGTGACGTATGTTAATATGGATTGATAACATACGTAATGAGCGATGCAATTTATAAAATAAGTTTCGTTCTTTCATTTCTTCACGAGAGAAAATCGATATCCTTCCTCCAACTTCATCCCTCTGCACATGAAAGTGAGAATAAACCTCTTCTATCTTGGTTATGAGCTTTGAAGTGTAACACCCCCGATATATTCAGGAATATTACAGCGCCGTAAATCCTTTACATAAGAATTTACAAGGCTAAATAAATGAAAAGATAATGACAGATACCAAATTATGAAATCACTGAAAATACATTATGACAGTTATGGTTCGATACCGAAAATACAAATATCCAAAAGGAGAATATTAATACACCACCGAAATCCAAACATCACAAATTACGACGTACTCGAGTACTTATTAAAATAACCAACACCAGACAATAAACCCGACCGGAAACATCACTCTGCACCCTCGTCGTCATGCATCTCCAGTAGTTGTTTCCCCGCTCTCCTGATCCTGAACATAAACAAATGTTCACCCCCGAAGGGGTTAGCACAACGATGCTAGTACAAGTACAATAATCATACAACAGTGATGTAATCAACAATCATCATAACAAGTTTCTCCAACGAGAAAAACAACAACATTTATCACATCACAACAATCTCAACATACTGATGGTACCAGCACACACAGCTATAGATTCCCATGATGATCCCGTCGGACCAACGCATGGTGGAACTACCTGTCCAACGATCCAGCGCACGCAGCTATAGATTCCCATGATGACTCCCGTCGAATCAATGCATGGTGGACATTTAATCACAACACATATACACGATACAATCACAATATAACTGTCAAAATATAAACAATTCTAATTAGAGTACTTGCCTCGGTTCGATGACAAGAATAAAACTTCCACAAATATCAAAATACTCGAAGGTTGTCCCCTTCGATCAATCACGTTTCTAATCTTGAAGCTTAACAAAATAAATAATATAGAATTCATCTCAAGTCGAACGAACATCTAACAATCCAAATTACGGTCGGAAGTTCTTAAAATGAAATCTGTCTGGCTTGCTTAACGCACGCTACGTATCCTATGCAGCGTACATTAAGGCTACTCATTAGCGCACACAATTATACACAGCCTAGCATACGCTAACCATGCACGGTCAGTACCTCACTGATTAGTCGACTAACTCATCTGATGATATAACGCATGCTAAGTTCCAAACGTAGCGTATGCTAAACATGCCCGATAGCGTACGTTAATTCACATAGCTTAGCGTACGCTAAGTGTGCATGGTAGTTTCACTATTGGGCAGCCGACTTGTTCTAACGGTGATGAAACTTACGAATTCCTCAGCGATTAACGTACGTTAGCCGTCTACATGCCATGTTCATAAACTTATGAATGATGTTTTGGATTCAAACATCTTTGAATTTCAAGGAAATGATTATCATCACAACTCTTATATTCAAACTCGATTATCATTCTCATGTGAAGTTTGGTGATCTCAGGTTGATGCATTAGATTCCATTATCATTATCACATTCATACTTCATCTTGAAGGTGAACTAACAATTCCAACTTATACGAAAGGATACAACCTAAGATGATTCTTTCTTAAGTCCTTATAATCAAAAGTGATATCACTTCCAAGTTTATGATCAATATGACAACATAAATCATACGGATAATCAACCTCAGAATGTTCCTCTCCTCATTTGATGTACTAGGATTCCAACTACGAGGTTTTCAACGACGATATCATAAGCATAGTTATTCTGACTTCTAAGCATGATGTTTGTTCGAATAATTCACCAATGGAACTCAATATCTTGATAGCATGATTCATATGATTATTCAGAACACGAATATAAGGCTGTAGAAGGAATTAACATACCTTAAGATAAAGAAAACACCGAGTCAAAAGGTATAATCCAGCTCCGGTTGGTTGTTTGCCAATCCAAGGTGTTTCTCCACTTCAACGATGAATCACAAGTGACATTCAATCTCCAATGATCAAGTAGAGGTGGTATAAGTGTGTTTAAAGAGGATATAAGGCTCTCTAGTTTCTCAAGAATGAAGGACAAGTGAAGGAAATAAGAAGAAATGGAGTGTTGTCCCTTATATAAAGTTTCTGCACACTAGCTGATTAGCGCACGCTATCATACAATCCTTAGCGCACACTAATAAACGTTGACTCCAAAACTCTCCATGTTCGCCCGCGGGAATTTTATCCAAACCCACGTCCGGCTGGCGTATGTGCTAGCCATCTAGCTCAATAATTGACTGCCTAGCGCACGCAATTCTTCATTCGTAGCGTGCGCTAGTTGTAGCCGATAACGCACGTTAAGCTACATTCTTAGCGTGCGCTATCACGAGTTTGCATGAGAAATTTTGCATGTTGTTATACTTATGTACAAGGATACAAATGTGAGAAATATCATACTCCAATTATCGAGATCACAATTCCGAATAATACAGGGTTCAAATACAGATGAAATACACAATAATAAATCCAGATATTACATACTCTCCTACTAAAAATGAGTTTCGTCCCGAAACTCAAGACGAAAATAACTCTAGATATCTGTACATCATGCTTTCTTCCGTCTCCCAAGTGGCTTCTTCCACTCCGTGGCGTGACCACTGAAATTTGACCAAAACGATTGGTTTGTTCCTCAATTGCTTAACTCAACTCTCGAGTATCTTGATCGGTATTTCTTAAAATGTTCCATCTTGAGCGGCTTTGATTTCGCCAAAATAAATGACATGACTAGGATACGGTATATATCTCCGTAACTGGGATATGTGAAACACATTATGAACATGGCTCAATGACGGCGGTAATGCCAATCTGTATGCCAACTCTCCAACTCTCTCAATGATCTCGAATTGTCCGATATATCTCGGACTCAGCTTTCCTTTCCTTCCATAACGGAAGATTCCCCGAGTAGGAGAAACCTTTAAAAGTACATGGTCTGCAATACTGAATTCCAATGGGCGACGCGTACATCTGCATAAGATTTCTGTCGACTCTAGGCGGTCAATAGCCTTTCACGAATCAAGGCTATCTTCTCTCGTGTCTGCACGATCAACTCTGGTTCTGTCCCAATCAAGTCTGATGAATTGTCCCAACATAGGGGCGATCTGCATCTCCTCCCGTATAATGCCTCAAACGGTTCCATCTTAATGGAAGCATGCCAACTATTGTTGTTGGTAAATTCAATCAACGGTAGATGAACTTCCCAATCGTTTGACCAATCTAAGGAATAGGCCCTCAGCATGTCTTCCACCGTTTGAATGGTCCTCTCGGATTGTCCGTCTGTCTGCGGGTGATAAGTTGTACTGAAGTTCAATTTGGTCCCCAAGGCCTTATGAACTGCTTTCCAAAAATGAGACACAAAATGGCCGTCTCGATCAGAAATAATGGTCTTCGGCGTACCATGCAGTCGGACTATTTCTGAAATAAATACCGTGCCAACCTCTCTGGTCCCCACGTGTCCTTAATGCCTAGAAAATGAGCTGATTTGGTTAAACGATCAACTATCACCCAAATCATGTTCATTCCTGTCTTGGTTCTCGGCATACTAGTGATAAAGTCCATCGATATGTCCTCCCACTTCCATTCAGGAATCGAGAGCGGATTC
The DNA here is from genome assembly GCA_033398695.1 of Orobanche coerulescens. Taxonomy (NCBI): domain Eukaryota; kingdom Viridiplantae; phylum Streptophyta; class Magnoliopsida; order Lamiales; family Orobanchaceae; genus Orobanche; species Orobanche coerulescens. The sequence goes on along the minus strand of CM065809.1, from coordinate 59,342,576 downwards.
AACATCCCGGCAGGTTGTTGATGCTCGATCTTAGCCTGCTGACAAGTCAAGCATTTCGAAACATAGTCCACTATATCTTTCTTCATGTTGCCCCACCAGAAATTTTGCTTCAAGTCCTTGTACATCTTACTGGTGCCCGGGTGGATAGAATAGGGCGAGCTGTGAGCTTCCTTCATGATCATCTGTTTCAGAACAACGACATCAGGAACGCAGAGTCGGTTCTGAAATCTCAAAACTCCATCATCATGAATTACGAATCCGGGGGCCTTTCCCTTGATCACTTCATCACGTAACCGAATCATCAGAGGATCATCTGCCTGCATAGATTTGATTTCTTCGGTTAATGATGAAGTTATCTCCATCACGCACAGCTGTCCTTGGACTCTTTGTAACCACACTTCAATTCCTTCTCGAATCATCTCTCGTTGAATGCTGAGCTGGGAGGTCAGCGTCTCCAGCATCGGCCACTACATTTGCTTTGCCTGGATGATAAAGAATCTCCAAGTCATAATCCTTAATAAGTTCCAGCCATCTCCTTTGCCGCATGTTCAACTCTTTCTGACTGAAGATATATTTGAGACTCCTGTGATCCGTAAAGATCTGACAGTGAGTCCCGAACAGGTAATGCCTCCAGATTTTCAAAGCAAAAACTACTGCTGCTAGCTCCAAGTCATGCTTGGGTAATTCACTTCATAAGGTTTCAGCTGTCGTGATCCATAAGCGATCACTTTATCATTCTGCATCAATACACATCCGAGTCCTTGGTTCGAAGCATCACTGTAAACTATGAATCCTCCAGTTCCCTGTGGAAGTGTTAAAATTGGTGCTGTCGTCAATCTCTTCTTCAATTCATCAAAGCTATTCTCGCACAAGTCGTTCCACTCAAACTTTTGTGCTTTCTGCAGTAGTCGAGTAAGTGGGCGGGAAATTTTGGAAAACCCTTCCAGGAACCGACGATAATACCCAGCAAGTCCTAAGAAACTCCAGACTTATTCCATGTTATTTGGAGGCTTCCAATCCATAACCGCTTCGATCTTCTGAGGATCTACTCAGACTCCTTTAGCTGATACCACATGGCCGTGGAACATTACTTCCTTCAGCCAGAATTCACACTTAGAAAGTTTGGCGTACAATTGATCGCTTCTCAAAAGTTCTAATACAATCCGCAAATGCTGCACATGTTCTTCCGTGCTCTTGGAATAAACTAGAATGTCATCAATGAACACAACCAAAAATTTATCCAAATATTCGATGAACACTCGGTTCATCAATTGCATGAATACAGCAGGTGCATTAGTGAGACCAAACGGCATCACTACAGACTCATAATGTCCGTAACGAGTTCTGAATGCTGACTTCGTAACATCAGATTCCTTAATCCTCAGCTGATGGTATCCTGATCTCAGATCGATTTTTGAAAACACTGTTGCTCCTTGCAACTGGTCAAACAAATCATCAATCCGTGGCAATGGATACTTGTTATTAATCGTCATTTTGTTCAGCTCTCGATAGTCAATATATAGTCGAAGCAATCCATCCTTCTTTCGGACAAAAAGAACTGGCGCTCCCCAGGGCGAAACGCTTGGCTGGATATAGCCTTTGTCCAATAACTCCTCCAGCTACTTTTTCAGTTCGTACATCTCAGTAGGTGACATACGATACGGCGCCTTTGAAATTGGTGTGGCTCCAGGTTCCATCTCAATGGTGAATTCTACATCCCGTCGTGGAGGTAGTCCAGGTAACTCGTCAGGAAATACATCCGAAAATTCGTTCACAACAGGAATGGATGAAAGTTCCACAATTTCATCTTCTTTCTTCATTGCATAGCACCAGTATCCGGTACAGTCATGTTTCAACAATTTGACAGCTTTCATCGCCTTGATCAACTTTCCTGAGCTTCCTGGTTTCCATCCTTCAAACAATATTTTGGAACCATCATCAGCGATCAGCGAGATATTCCTCCTTCGGTAGTTCACAATAGCTCCATATCGATTAAGTCAATCATATCCGAGTATTAGGTCGTCTCCTTTCATTTCTATCACTATCAGATTTGAGGGTCACTCTCTGCCTCCAAACGATACAGGGAAATCTCTAGTTTCTAAGTTTCCAACAATTCTCTCTCCACTCGGTAAACCAACAACATAAGGTTCACAATTATGAAAACCAGAAATATTCAAACGATTTACACAAGATGAGGATATAAATGAATGCGTAGCTCCTGTATCGAATAAAACACTAACTGGCTGGGAAAGGATCTCGCGATTGCACGATGCGACGGCTGACATCCTGATCTCCTGTTCTCCTCATCTCGTACAGACGTGGGGGAACAGATCCGGCACTCGATGTACCCCTTCGGTCCCACTGTCCTCTGCCTCGTCCGCGGCCAAAATTCTGAGGCATCTGAACACTTTGCTACATCTGTTGGATACTAGCTTCCTTCTGAACTGGCTGTGATGTACGGGTTCCATTGAACTTGGTAGCATCCTTGCAAAACGTCGCACGGTGCCCTTCCTGTCCGCAATCAAAACATGTAATTGGAGTGCGCAAACAATCACGCCAAACGTGGCCTGGGCGACCACAGTTAAAGCACCTCCTAGATGTATCCGTCGTGGCTGACATTGTTCTGAAATTCTTTTCGCTCTTAGATGGGTGCGGAGGTTTCTTGAAAGAGTGAAAGGATGATTGGGCCTTGCGGGTCCCATTGCTCTTGTGCTCTGTGAAACTACCAGAGACTTTCTGCTTCTTGGATTCTGCAAACTTCTCCATTGCTGCTTCCTTGATCTCATACGCCAACGCCTTATCCTGGTATTGACGGAGAGTGGTACATTCAAAAGCGGACATGTACCTCTGGATTTCTGGTTTCATTCTCATATCAAAATGGATCATCATTTCTGCATCTGTTCTGACCAGATGTCGAACGAATGCCAACTGCTGGTTAAACGTCTTAATTGTCTGGGATACAGGTTCGTCTTACGGCTGAGCGGAGAAAAACTCCCGAACTTTGGCTTCCCGCACAGGACGAGGGCAGTACTGAGCTTCCATCATCAATTTAAATTATGTCCAGTCATCATCATGATCTGCAGGTCGGATGGCTTCCCACCACTCGGATGCATACCCTATCAGAAAGTACTGAGCAATAGAGGCTCTCCGGTCATCTGGGAAATTAATTCCGGCAAAGATTTTCTCCAATTCCTTCAACCAATGATCCCATGTGGGTGTCTCAAAAAAGCCGTCGAATTTGGGTGGTTGCATCTTGGCCACCTCTTGCAGCCATCGGTCACATCGATTTCCCATGTCTGGGATCCCTTGCTGTCTATCTCCCTACTGTAATCGCACCGCCACCTGCATTCGGTCCACGACCTGGGCGAACTGAGTCATATCTGGTTCACCACCTGACGAAGGATTTCGGGCACAACAGGTTCCGGTTCATTATTAATAGATCTCTGTGGCTCGCCTGAACTATGGCTGGCCTGATTAGAAGGCGAAGCTTCTCTTTCGGCATTCCTTCGTCCACGTCCGTGACCGCGACCACATCCACGTCCACCTCTCAACATACTGTAAGCATAAATACTCAATATACAGGAAACAATATCGTTCTAATGTTCAAGTATAAAGAGATACAACATGTAAAGGACGAGATAGAGTTTAGGAACTTACAACCACCGCTCGCACGAAGACGTAGGCAGTACAATGATGTTATTCACGGCCGGTTACCTCAAAAGACGTATATGACCCCTATTTTAACCCAATGGCCAAGATATCCATAATCTTAGCTCCAATACCATATTCTGTAACACCCCCGATATATTCAGGAATATTACAGCGCCGTAAATCCTTTACATCAGAATTTACAAGGCTAAATAAATGAAAAGATAATGACAGATACCAAATTATGAAATCACTAAAAATACATTACGACAGTTCTGGTTCGATACCGAAAATACAAATATCCAAAAGGAGAATATTAATACACCACCGAAATCCAAACATCACAAATTAAGACGTACTCGAGTACTTATTAAAATAACCAACACCAGACAATAAACCCGAACGGAAACATCACTCTGCACCCTCGTTTTCATGCATCTGCAGTGGTTGTTTCCCCACTCTCCTGGATCCTGAACATAAACAAATGTTCACCCCCGAAGGGGTTAGCACAACGATGCTAGTACAAGTACAATAATCATACAACAGTGATTTAAGCAACAATCATCATAACAAGTTTCTCTAACGAGAAATAACAACAATATTTATCACATCACAACAATATCAACATACTGATGGTATTCCAACGATCCAGCACAGACAGCTATAGAATCCCATGATGATCCCGTCGGACCAACACATGGTGGAACTACCTGTCCAACGATCCAGCGCACGTAGCTATAGATTCCCATGATGATTCTGTTGGATTTTACACAAACATCGAATACAAAATAATCGGAGTAAAAATGCAGCGGAACAATTAACGTGAAAACCCAATTTAGGATCTCATGCAGTAATTTATTTGTTTAATTAAAGAGTTAATCAAATTACCTTAATCCGATTGAACAATTCTAGATCCGGACTAGAAGCAGATGAATATCTTCTTCCTCTTTTGGTGATCCACACACGAACAATTCCACAAGCCGGATTGCTAGATCCTTACGAATAATATTGATAAATAGTACAACACAAGTTCCTTACTAGAAGGATTGTACTATTGATCAAGATCAACTAAGGGAAGAGGATTATACGACCGGCGTCGTTCTTCTACTGCAAGAGGAAGTGGCCGATTTTATCTTCTTATTGGAAGGAGGCGATTTTTGTAGGAGTTCTTATGACAACTCCTTGTCATGGATCTCTTATTTATACTAAGTAATCTCTAGATTCAATAATCTAGTATTTGCTTAGTTGCCCCTCAACTTATTAAATAATACAATATATATAATATCCAATATTATATATTACTTATTATTTAATCTCCTTATAAATATAATATCCAATATTATATTTATTATTCCCAGTTGATATTTATTCCTACTTGTCTATAATTGTCGTACGTGCGACCCAAAAGGCTTATATTATCTTGGCAATTATTTAATACCTTATTAAATAATAAATCATAAGCGGCCTCTAGCAAGACATTATGATTACCCAAATAATATAAGTTAATAGTCCATTAAACCTTTTAACGTGTCAAATCCCTTTGTCACGCGATATCATATTTGAACTAAGTCATGGAGTCTGTCATACTTATTTATGTTCAAATGCTTTCTCGATCTTAAGTAGACTGATTGAATCAAATGACTCTTCATTTGAGCATGGCCATGCATTTCCTTCAGTCCTACTTATCGAGGGGCCCATCAGATATCTCTCTCACTTAAGAGAGGGACAAATTCCCATCTTGATTATTCATTGCCCTCTACATGACTCCCACTAATCCCGATCGCTAACCTTTATGATCACCATGTTTCAGATGACGTTGGATTACGTCAAGGCATAGCAGTTATCATGTTGGACTCTATGATAATCTCAGGTTCAAGGATTTATTGACATACTGTATTGAGATTCACTTATGACATTTTCATGCAGTGATCTCAATGCGGGTCGGTCCAGTATTAGTTCTCAAACCACTACCCATAAGATTGATCCGTACCATACGCATAATCATCCGATGATTATCAATCAAACTTATACTAGTATATTAATCACTTGAGTCTCTACTCAACGCGATTTTACCAGGGACATTTGAATAATCTTATTATTCGTGAATAACTATTATTCGATTATTATAATATTAAAACATGCACACATTATAATAATCAACGAGAAATAAATGATATCAAATAACTTTATTTAAATGTGACAATTACAAATCTAGGCACATCGAATGTCCTAGGGCACTATTCCCAACAATCTCCCACTTGCACTAGGACCATTCATTCATGACATTTAGTCCTATCGCTCTAGCATGCTCAACATGCTTTCCTTGTGAGAGAGGCTTGGTAAGTGGATCTGCAACATTCTCTTCCGTTGCTACTTTGCATATTGTAATATCTCCTCGTCTGACGATCTCTCTGACTAGGTGATATTTTCTGAGTATATGTTTGGAATTATGATGGGACCTAGGCTCTTTAGCTTGTGCAATAGCACCATTATTGTCACAATAAAGGCTTATGGGACCCTGGATGGTTGGCACCACTCCTAGTTCGGTAACGAACTTCTTGATCCATACGGCTTCCTTAGCTGCATCCGATGATGCAGTACTCGGCTGTAATGAATCGGCAAGCGTGCTTTGCTTGGAACTCTTCCAACTCACAGCACCTCCATTCAATACAAACACATAACCAGTTTGCGATTTGAAATCGTCTCTGTCAGTTTCGAAACTTGCATCAGCGTAACCTCTTACAGCCAGCTCGTTTCCCACCCCTCCATAAACTAGGAAATCATCCTTAGTTCTTCTCAAGTACTTTAGGATGGTTTTCACTGCTGTCCAGTAACTTTCACCTGGATTCGATTGTATCGACTTGTCATACTAAGAGCAACCGATACATCTGGTCGAGTACAAATTATGGCATACATGATCGATCCAATAGCCGAAGTGTATGGTATCTTGCTCATACGGGCTCGCTCATCAGGAGTCTTAGGACTCTGAGTCTCACTCAGATGAATGCCATGTGACATTGGCAAGAGTCCTCTCTTGGAGTCTTGCATATTGAACCTCTTCAATATTTTATTAATGTATGTACATTGACTCAGACCAATCAATCTCTTTGATCTATCTCTATAGATCTTTATCCCAAGAATGTAAGCAGCTTCTCCTAATTCTTTCATCGACAAACAACTTCCCAACCAAGTCTTGATTGTCTGAAATGTGGGAATGTCATTTCTAATGAGTAATATGTCATCTACATATAAGACTAAGAAAACAACTATTCTCCCACTAACCTTCTTGTACACACAAGGTTCATCTTCATTTTGAATGAACCCAAACTCTTTGACAGTTTCATCAAAACGAAGATTCCACCTCCGAGAAGCCTGCTTCAAACCATAAATGGATCTTTGAAGCTTGCAAACCTTTTTAGAATTTTCTGGATGAACAAAACCTTCAGGTTGTGTCATGTACACATCCTCGAGTAAGTTTCCATTAAGGAATGCTGTTTTGACATCCATTTGCCATATTTCATAATCATAGTATGCGGCAATGGCAAATAAAATTCTAATTGATTTAAGCATGACTACTGGCGAAAAGGTCTCATCATAGTCAACACCATGAATCTGTCTATAACCTTTTGCCACTAGTCTAGCTTTATAGGCTTGCAGATTATCATCCATATCTTTCTTTTTTTTATAGACCCATTTGCACCCAATGGTTTTAACACCCTCAGGTGGATCTATCAAGTTCCAAACTTGATTGTCATACATGGATTGCATCTCAGACTTCATGGCTTCTAGCCATTCATCGGACTCTGGTCCTGAAGCAGCTTCTGTATAGGTACTAGGCACATCATCTATGAGCGATGCATCATCATCCTCTGTTACGAGATAACCATATCTCTGAGGTTCATGTCGCATCCTATCAGATCTGCATGGGACTTGTGTACTTTGAATGGGCTCTTCAACTATTTGTTGAGCTTGTTCGGTTTACATCGGTGAAGCGATGTCTTCTTGTGGTTCTCGAGTTTCCTCGAGAATTACTCTTCTCCCACTGTCTCTTTTGGAAATAAATTCCCTTTCTAAGAATACAGCATTTCGAGCAACAAACACTTTGTTCTCTGCGGGCTTGTAAAAGTAATATCCTTTAGTTTCCTTAGGATATCCCACAAATAAACATCTTTCAGATCTGGCTGTCAGTTTGTCAAAAACTTGGCGCCTTACGAACGCTTCACAACCCCAGATCTTTAGAAAAGACAAGTTTGGTCTTTTACCAGTCTATTTCTCAAATGGTGTCTTTTCAACTGCTTTAGATGGAACACGGTTAAGGGTGAATGTCATTGTTTCTAAGGCGTGGCCCCAAAATGATAATGGAAGCTCTGTTCGACTCATCATGGATCGAACCATATCTAATAAAGTTCGATTCCTCCTCTCGGACACTCCGTTATGCTGAGGTGTGCCGGGAGGAGTAAGTTGCGAAACAATTCCACAACTCCTAAGATGATCATCGAATTCTTGGCTCAAGTATTCCCCACCTCGATCTGATCGAAGGGCTTTAATTGTCTTGCCAAGTTGATTCTGTACTTCATTCTGGAATATTTTGAACATTTCAAAAGATTCATGTTTATACTTCATAAGATAAACATATCCATATCGGCTAAAATCATCGGTGAATGTAATGAAGTATTGGTATCCGCCTCTGGCATGAGTGCTAAGAGGTCCGCATACATCAGTATGTATTAGGCCTAACAGATCACTAGCCCTTTCTCCATGACCGGTGAAAGGATTCTTCGTCATCTTGCCCAATAAACAAGATTCGCATGTCCCATATGATTCATAGTCAAAAGAGTCTAAAAGTCCATCAATATGGAGTTTAGAAATGCGTTTATCGTTTATGTGACCAAGTCGACAATGCCATAAGTAAGTCGGATTAGAATCATTGAGCTTAGGTTTCTTGGATGCAGTGTTATAGACTTCCAAAGTGTCGAACTCATCTAGATCAATATTGTAAAGGCCAGTATATAACTTTGCAGTACCATAAAGCAAGTCATCAAAGAAAATACGAATGATCTTATTCTTAATAAGAAAACTGTAACCTTCACAATTTAATGTAGAAACTGAAATAATATTCCTATTCATAGCAGGAACATAATAGCAATTGTTCAAAACTAACAAAAGCCCATTGGGCAAAACTAGATCATAAGTTCCTACGGCTAGTGCAGCAACTCTTGCTCCATTGTTGACTCTTAGATCTACTTCTCCTTTCTTCAGTTCTCTACTGCTTCTCAACCCCTGCACATTTGTACAAATGTGAGATCCATATCCAGTATCTAATACCCAGGAGTTAGAGGTAGATAAGTTAAATTCTATAACAAATATACCTGTGGCAGTCTCACTGCCCTTGGTACGCTTTAGCTCTTTGAAGTAAATCTTGCAATTTCTTTTCCAGTGTCCTGGTTTATTGCAATGATGGCAATTTCCATCTTTGGGAGTTTTAGCCTTGAAACCGGGCCTAGTAGGGTCTTTAGATTTGGCAACTTTTGCCTTACCCTTGCCCTTGCCTTTGTTCTTAAAGGATTTCCCTTTGCTGACCATCAACACATGGCTTGGTTTCTTCTTAATATTCTGCTCAGCCGTTTTAAGTATCCCATGCAGCTCAGCAATGGACTTCTCCATCTCATTCATATTATAGTTCATAATGAACTGACCAAAACTTTCGGGCAATAAGTTTAGGATCACATCCGTGGAGTGCTCCTTAGAAAGTGGAAAACCAAGTCTTTCAAGATGATCAATATATCCTTTGATCTTGAGCACGTGAGCGCTGACAGATGTCCCCTCAACCATCTTGCAAGCATACAAGGCTTAAAAGGTCTCATACCTCTCTTGCCTAGCATGCTTCGAGAAAGTTTCCTTGAGGTGAGCATTTAGCTCATAAGCTTCCATTTCCTCCAGATTCTTCTGAAGTTCTGGACAAATGGTGGCCAACATAAGACAACCGACATCAATGGAATCATCACAATGTTTCTTCCATTTATCTTTTGTTGCATTGTTTTCATTGTCAGCTGGCTCATCGGGAATTTCTTCCTCAAGAACATACAGCTTTCTTTCTTGCTTGAGAACTATTCTCAAGCTCCGGATCCAATCCAGATAGTTGTTGCCGTTTTCTTTAAGCTTGTCCTTCTCAAGGACAGATCGTAGTGAAATGGTGGATGTTTTGTTTGATGCCATTCTACAAAATTCAATATGCAAAATATTTAGTCACATTATTTTATTTCTCGAAAAATACTCCCACTAAAACAAAGTACCCTCAATTTACAACATTTGTAATTTTAGTGGGCTAAGATCCCATTTCGCACAATCCTAAACTCAGCTTTGGCATGACGCCTAGAATTGAACTACTTTAGGTGGATAACTCTTTATCGATTACATCAAATGTAACTCTTATATTATATCATGGGATTTGGCATCGTATGCCCATGCATGTTATAATCCCATCTTATGCCTTAAGGTTCAAAACTATTTTGATTTCCAAATTCATTAAACGTATAGGTATCACCATTACCTATCCTACCTTACTAAGATAATCCGAGTGCCCAGCTTTGGCATGACCCACTCATGATGATCGAAGTCTTAATAGGTGTTTTTCAAATGAATGGCATTAAAATTTTAACGAGGGATTTTTATCCTAAGTTAATGTCTATGTTTGCTAACATACATCTAAACATACATAGCATCACATACATGCATAAATTTAAACATACATCGCATCACATGACAATAAAGCATAGGACCGTGTATAGCATGACCATAATCCTAACGTGATTTTCATGAGCCATAATGAAAATCACAAAGGTCATCTAAAGGGTTAAATATGGTCTTCATTGATCTTCCCAAGTCCTTGGAACGTCATACGCGATCAATTTGCTCCTCGAGTCCGTCTTTCTCGTCCTTCTTGTCTTCATTACATTAATGAAATTTAATACTATACTAATAAATTAAATTACAAGAAGTGCAAATGACACGCAGGCCGTAAAATAATAAACAATTTAAATGGACGACTCGCAGGCCGTAAAACCAAGTATAATTAAACGACACGCAGGCCGTAAAACCAACCCAAAAGAAAATAAATTATCCAATTATATTGGTCAATTTATGGTCATGCCATACACCATACACATACCATAATTAATTATCAAATAATTAATAAAGCATGTAATATACTAAATAATCAATTTATCTGACAATCAGACAATAATTAAAATATGAGTCATCACATGAACAAATCTGGACTATGGCCGAGATGGCTGCCAGCGCGATCTGGGCACGGGTTTGCCCGGGTTCGAACCCCGGCGGTTGCAGTTGCAACATTTTGCAACTATTATTTCCAAATTTACTTTTATATTAAAAAAGGCTTATAAGAAAAGGATTACTTTGAAACTACCAAAACAGTTCCCAGCCGAGATGGTAAAGCACCGGATTTCAAGGCAATGGAATCGGGTTCGAATCCCGTGTTTTGCGGAAATAATTTTGCAATATTATAACAAATTTCCTGCCTTTAATAAAACATCCGTGAGAAAATTTCCAAAACAAAATCGCAGCGCACATGGTAAGTCGGCGGAAAGGCGGTCTGATGACCAGGGTTCGAAACCCTTCAATTGCAAAAATATTTTTGCTAATAAAATTAGCCCGCGGGTCCAGCCCGACCCAACCCGGACGTGACCCGACCCGTCTCGAAACAGATCTGTTCCAGAACAGTTCTGGAGCAGAAAATCGCGAAAACAGTCCAGAAAATTTATTTTTGACGATCCGATTTAATCAAATTAAACCAGAAAAATTATTTTATAAAATCTATATTTTATAAACACAATCAGGAACATAATTTACACATAAATATGTTCTACACAAACAATTAAATTACATGCAAGTTGTCTTCGATACCACTGTTGGGTTTTACACAAACATCGAATACAAAATAATCGGAGTAAAAATGCAGCGGAACAATTAACGTGAAAACCCAATTTAGGATCTCATGCAGTAATTTAATTGTTTAATTAAAGAGTTAATCGAATTATCTTAATCCGATTGAACAATTCTAGATCCGGACTTGAAGCAGATGAATATCTTCTTCCTCTTTTGGTGATCCACATACGAACAATTCCACAAGCCGGATTGCTAGATCCTTACGAATAATATTGATAAATAGTACAACACAAGTTCCTTACTAGAAGGATTGTACTATTGATCAAGATCAACTAAGGGAAGAGGATTAGACGACCGGCGTCGTTCTTCTACTGCAAGATGAAGTGGCCGATTTTATCTTCTTATTGGAAGGAGACGATTTTTGTAGGAGTTCTTATGACAACTCCTTGTCATGGGTCTCTTATTTATACTAAGTAATCCCTAGATTCAATAATCTAGTATTTGCTTAGTTGCCCCTCAACTTATTAAATAATACAATATATATAATATCCAATATTATATATATTACTTATTATTTAATCTCCTTATAAATATAATATCCAATATTATATTTATTATTCCAGTTGATATTTATTCCTACTTGTCTATAATTGTCGTACGTGCGACTCAAAAGGCTTATATTATGTTGGCAATTATTTAATACCTTATTAAATAATAAATCATAAGCGGCCTCTAGCAAGACATTATGATTACCCAAATAATATAAGTTAATAGTCCATTAAACCTTTTAACGTGTCAAATCCCTTTGTCACGCGATATCATATTTGAACTAAGTCATGGAGTCTGTCATACTTATTTATGTTCTATCATCTGGCCATCGGGGCTCTTGGAAGGTTCGTCACACTCTTATGCGTATCCGACACATTCTTAGAGATATTCAGTTCAGAGTCACTCATATTTTCCGGGAGGGCAACAGGCCGGCCAACTATCTTTCTGAGCTCGGCATGTCGTCCCTCGGCATTCAGACTTATACTTACGATACTGCTCCTCCGTTTCCCCTCTCCCTTACACGAATGGATCAGCTTGGTTATCCGTCCTTCAGATTTAGATAGGTTTTATTTTTATTCGATTGCTTGGTTGCTTATGGGTCCGCACATTAGCCCACGGTTTTAGTGGTGCACCTTGTACTGATCTAGCGGGCCGTAGGCACTTTAGTTTTTAGGTCCGGGATTATGTCCAATTTTGGTCATAATTCGGTTTTGAGTTATTTGATATACGGGTCCGCACATTAGCCCACGATTTGTGGTGCACTTTGTACTTCTTTAGCGGGCCGTAGATTTCTCCGATGTTTGGACTCGAATTATGACCCATTTTTGGTCATAACTTGGGGCTGATACTATGTGTTTCTTGATTTTATTATCTACAGGTTGGTGGGTCCCGCCTCAACCCCCCGTCCACTCTGGACGTTTTCTTTTTAAAAAAAAAAATGCTTTCTCGATCTTAAGTAGACTAATTGAATCAAATGACTCTTCATTTGAGCATGGTCATGCATTTCCTTCAGTCCTACTTATCGAGGGGCCCAGCAGATATCTCTCTCACTGAGGGACAAATTCCCATCTTGATTATTCATTGCCCTCTACATGACTCCCACTAATCCCGATCGCTAACCTTTATGATCACCATGTTTCAGATGACGTTGGATTACGTCAAGGCATGGCAGTTATCATGTTGGACTCTATGATAATCTCAGGTTCAAGTATTTATTGACATACTGTATTGAGATTCACTTATGACATTTCCATGCAGTGATCTCAATGCGGGTCGGTCCAGTATTAGTTCTCCAACCAATACCCATAAGATTGATCCGTACCATACGCATAATCATCCGATGATTATCAATCAAACTTATACTAGTATATTAATCACTTGAGTCTCTACTCAACGCGATTTTACCAGGGACATTTGAATAATCTTATTATTCGTGAATAACTATTATTCGATTATTATAATATTAAAACATGTACACATTATAATAATCAACGAGAAATAATTGATATCAAATAACTTTATTTAAATGTGACAATTACAAATATAGGCACATCGAATGTCCTAGGGCACTATTCCCAACAGATTCCCGTCAAATCAACGCATGGTGGACATTTAATCACAACACATATACACGATACAATCACAATATAACTGTCATAATATAAACAATTCTAATTAGAGTACTTGCCTCGGTTCGATGACAAGAATAAAACTTCCACGAATATCAAAATACTTGAAGGTCGTCCCCTTCGATCAATCATGTTACTAAGCTCGAACCTTAACAAAAGAAATAATATAGAATTCATCTCAAGTCGAACGAACATCTAACAATCCAAATTACGGTCGAAAGTTCTTAAAATGAAATCTGTCTGGCTTGCTTAACGCACGCTACGTATCCTATGTAGCGTACATTAAGGCTACTCGTTAGCGCACGCAATTATACGTAGCATAGCGTACGCTAACCATGCACGGTCAGTACCTCACTGATCAGTCGATTGACTCATCTGATGATATAACGCACGCTACGTTCCAAACGTAGCATACGCTAAACAGGCGCGATAGCGTACGTTAATTCACATAGCTTAGCGTACGCTAAGTGTGCATGGCGGTTTCACTACTGGGCAGCCGACTTGTTCTAACGGTGATGAAACTTACGAATTCCTCAGCGATTAACGTACGTTATCCATCTACATGCCATGTTCATAAACTTATGAATGATCTTACGGATTCAAACATCTTTGAATTTCGAGGAAATGATTATCATCACAACTCTTATATTCAAACTCGATTATCATTCTCATGTGAAGTTTGGTGATCTCAGGTTGATGCATTAGATTCCATTATCATTATCACAATCATACTTCATATTGAAGGTGAACTAACAATTCCAACTTATACGAAAGGATACAACCTAAGATGATTCTTTCTTAAGTCCTTATAATCAAAAGTGATATCACTTCCAAGTTTATGATCAATATGACAACATAAATCATACGGATAATCAACCTCAGAATGTTCCTCTCCTCATTTGATGTACTAGGATTCCAACTACGAGGTTTTCAACGACGATATCATAAGCATACTTATTCCGACTTCTAAGCATGATGTTTGTTCGAATAATTCACCAATGGAACTCAATATCTTGATAGCATGATTCATCTAATTATTCAGAACACGAATCTAAGGCTGGAGAAGGAATTAACATACCTTAAGGTGAAGAAAACACCGAGTCAAAACGTAGAATCCAGCTCCGGTTGGTTGTATGCCAATCCAAGGTGTTTCTCCTCTTCAACGATCAATCACAAGTGACATTCAATCTCCAATGATCAAGTAGAGGTGGTCTAAGTGTGTTTAAAGAGGATATAAGGCTCTCTGATCTCTCAATAACAAAGGACAAGTGAAGGAAATAAGAAGAAATGGAGTGCTGTCCCTTATATAAAGTTTCTGCACACTAGCTGATTAGCGCATGCTATCATACAATCCTTAGCGCGCGCTAATAGACGTTTACTCCAAAACTGTCCAGGTTCGCCCGTGGGAATCTTATCCGGACCCACGTCCGGCTGGCGCATGTGCTAGCCGTCTAGCTCAATAATTGACTGCCTAGCGCACACAATTCTACATTCGTAGCGTGCGCTAGTTGTAGCCGATAACGCATGTTAAGATACATTCTTAGCGTGCGCTATCACGAGTTTTCATGAGAAATTTTGCATGTTGTTATACTTATGTACAAGGATACAAATGTGAGAAATATCATACCCCAATTATCGATATCACAATTCCGAATAATACAGGGTTCAAATATAGATGAAATACACAATAATAAATCTGGATATTACAGGAAGCATGGATTAGAAGCTTGGATATGAAGATATTGATGATTCTGGATTGTGTTATTCATGTTCTTAAGGTATGTTGATGAACTCTACACCTTGATTTCGGATTATTGGTATTGTTATCCGTATTTGCTCCGTATAATGATGATTAGGGTGTTGTTGTTATGATTCTTGAAGTTATGTGAAGTGTATATTGAAGGATATGATGATCGAATTGTATGATTATCTACCTATTAAAGGATATCGAATTACATTGTTTTGATGGCTATGAACAAGGTTTTGAATCATTTAGTGTTCTTGAGGAACTCCTTGATGAATTTAACATAGCAAGACGATCGTATGTTGAATTATCGGTATTTTTAGATATGAAGATCAAATGTTCGTTGATTGTAGTGGTAGAATTCATATGTTCTTGATGAAATACGAATCATGATATCAATTTGGAATCCGAAAAGATTGTGATTGATCACCAAATATGATTTCCTCTACATTCGTATCCATAATCGTATTTTGGTAATGAATTCGTAATTGTTTGAGTTGAATTGTTCGGACTTGTGTCTAATCGAGATATTGTGAAATCGTTGGGTTTGTTGATCGGTTATATTGATCGTTAATATCGATTAGCGGATTTTGGTTCGTAGATATAAGTTCGTAATGGTTTGGATTATACTATTTAGTTTTGTATATGATCGAAGTGTCATTGAACCGTTGTGATTGATTGGTTGGATATGTCGATTATTGATTGTTACTGAACTTGTTGTGCATCGAATTATGGTAATAGGTTGGGAATATTGATCGGTGATTATAATCGTGCCTTACGGTCAAGTTCGAGGATGCTCGTGGATTGCATTGATCGGGGCCGAGGAACTTACAGACGACAGCAAGGGATTGGCGACGGCTTCATTGGTATCGAGGCAAGCTATTACTTACCCAGTTATAATATTTAATGAATGGTTTCAGTTTCATTTGGTTTATAATGCATATAGCAATGATTATTACTGCAAATTCTGGAGATTTGGATTATATGTTGTCTTTCTAATTCTGGGAGTTATATCATAATGTATATGCTTTATCTCGGTTATTGGCATATTCGGGTATCAAGGTTACGTTGCGATAAAGATGAGGATATGAGTATCTATAGTCCATGATACGTTTGGATCACCGAGCATTTAGGATAATTGCCGGTGATGATTTGACATCGAGATTACTCCTGAAGGACTCGGGACAATTATCTTAGTTTGATTCGGTTTAGTGTTAATGATGTTGATCATGCAGGTTGTCATTCATGTTGATGAACATGAAATCGTCCTAGTTTTTTCATCATAGTGTCGTTCATGCTTTTGATTCATATGTTGTTCATGTTGATGAACATATTGAGTTGCATATGTGTATGCATAATTGTATTGTTTATGTTGTGTTGATCCGATGGGATCGTGTGATCTATACTGAGGGTGCTGGATCGGATGTCCACTATGCGTTGGTCTGATGGGATCATCATGGGAATCTATGCTGAAGGCGCTGGGTCGTGTTTTCCACCATGCGTTGGTCCGACGGGATCATCATGGGGATCTATGTTGAGGGCGCTGGATCGTTGGATTACCCAGTGTTGTGTTGATGGAATCATGTGGATTCGCATCATTGATTTTATCATGTATTGTTGTGCTTATGTATATTGTTGGTTATCCATCCTATGTTGATCTAGTAGGATCATCTTGGGATCTATGCTGAGGGTGCTGGATCATGGGATTTCCATTGATTATACACTGTTGTTATTGTTTTGAGCATAGTGACGTTGTCATATGAGTATGCATTTGTAGGTCTTGTGTTAGGACTGTGCCCGTATGTTGCACTGATCTGATCTCGGATTAGACTGACATAATTGCCGTGGTATTGTGCATCTCGAAGTATGTTCCGTATTTACCTTGGTATTTGTATTTATGGACAATTGGTTTTCGTGTCGAGATGTGATGATGTTACCCGACGGATTTGGGTTGGACAGAGTTAGTAGATTTCGTAACAGTGAGTTATGATGATGTTTTGAGAACCTTCGGTACTGTGCGAGATGTGAATTTTGGTAAAGTTATGACGATAAGATTATATTGGTCGTATTCATATTTTGTATTCTCATTAGTATGTAATTATTAATGTGATGTGACGGTTATCATTGTTGGATATTATGGCTGACCCTATCGTGGGATTTCTTTTTTAGGTTCTTGAGATATAGAGCTTGTAGCGGTCGTGGAGAGATGAGCTTCCCGGAGGATACTGGCTAGGGCATGTAATTGTGTATTGAGTTTCCTGATCAGTTGTTGTATTCCGCTGCTAGAGTATTTTTAATTGTTTGTCTTTTCCGCCGCGTGAATATTTTTAAATGGCCTTTTGGTATCTGGAAACTTAGGTTACTTTGGCAACCATTTTCTAAACTATTTTTTCAGTACGTGTAAGCGATAGCTTAACGTATGTTTTTAAAATGTTAGAGTTCTGGCATTTCAGGCCTTGTCCTTTTAAACGAGATTTTACGATGGTTTTGATAAACATATTTTATATAGTCTTCAAATGTTTTAAAGATAGTGCCGTCGTTGGCCTCCGGTCGGATCTGGGGGTGTTACAGAATATGGTATCGGAGCTTAGGTTGAGAAAACCTATGCAGTCGGGTCGAGTTAGGTAGTGATTTTGTCGTGTCATTCGAGTTGTCGGGTGACAAGTGTTTGAGCTCTGGGTTTTGTTGTTCACTCGGGCTTGTGCATTATGTGATTTGCCAGTGTAGTACTGGGATTGTTATAAATTTGTCCATATAGTATTAGCGTGTTTCGTCGAATAGAGATGTATTGTGTTCTCGAGTTGAACTGAGTTTGCAAAATGTGTGTTTTGAAAATATATGTGTCGAGTATTTTCTTGAGTTGAGACATGTGCCAGTATCACGAGGAATCGTCGACTTCACGATCTGTAAGTATTTGGATTTTTGAATTGCATTGAAATTTATTGCCGTTCTAAGTTGATATGCTTTGAGATTCAGCAGAATATTATGTGTTACAATATAAGGTGACAGAGTTGGGACAGGATTGATGATCTTGAGAAACTATGATTTTGGAAATCAGTATGTTGGGTAGATTTTGGAACGGAATTATGCATTTGGGAGAATGTTGTGGATGGTTAAGAACATGTAGTCATGTTAGTACATTTTGAGATACATGAACTGCTTTTGCGCATTTGAAAATAACACTTTTCAAAATGAATATTTCACGAATGTTTTACGGAAAATGATTTTTGGGCCGAGACCCAATCGATTTCGAAATAGATTTATAACTCAGGACTTGAGGTCCAAAAGGGTTTTCTACTTTATAAACTTCTTGTAATGTGGAACGAGATACGGGCTGAGACCTTAATGTTTCAAAAGAAAGCTTTTCTGTTTTCTAAAACTCCCGAGATTTGTAAAACACTTTACTAATCGTTTATCTATTTTATTACTGCCTTTCGGGGTTTTGGTTCATTGGTTCAATTGAAACTTCTCGGGTAGTCTTTCATTGTGTTTGATCTGTTGATTATTCAATGTTTTGTCATAGCATAATTGAGGTGATCCAGGATGGGATAATGGTTGACGTTGCGAGTCATATGTGGAAAAGGAGTTTTTGTCGGAGTCTATACATTGAGATTGTGGAACTTTATCGTGTGGTTTTCCGATGGAATATCAGTAGACCGGTGACAAGCCTAACTGTATACAGGAGTATGGATGTAACTAAGCATTTGCATAATTCCATTTAATCGTGTGTATTCAAAAAAGAATTCTCATCGAGAACTTGACGTAAATGAGCTGATTTGATTTTTTTCGAAAATCGATTTCGTGGTCATACGAAAATTTATGTTTTGAGATTTGAAAGTCTTGAAAGAACTTTTAAAAATTTGTCTTCCTAATGAGACTATATGATTTCAAACCGGTCTTAAAAATGTGATTGGTATACATACGCATTTAGTGCATAGTGCATATCATGGTGAAGTTATGAGTGTGACTCACGAACTGAATAATACATCAGTATGGTATGATGAAAAGAGATTCGAATTTTAGTATGGTAGTTTGGTTATCCAGAGATGATCGGTTGGTTGATCAGATAAGAGAAATATGTTGCATGTTGTAGATCATGCACAGTATGTAATTTTGGAACTTTAGATTTCGTGAAATCGGGACATATGTGCTATGTGATTCCATTGGTATGGTAGTAGTGTGATTTTTACCATAGTGAATTTTGAAGGATTTCTTTGTAAGTGTAGATTTCGGGATGGTGACCCCATGCTGGTTGTTCTGGATATTGAGTGGTCATTCCCGCTCCATGTATGATTGGATATGTTCATCGGTTTGTGATTGGTTGCTCGTATGCCGAGGAGTATGTTCACCAGTCGGTTGTGTTTCGTTGAGATCCATTGTATATGATTTGTTTAACGTTTTGAGAATTTTGCTCTTTCGTATATCGGTCTCTGTGGTTCTGTGTTCATCACGTTGGAGCTTACCATGTGAAGGTATTCTCGATTATCGTTGACCGTTCGTTGGTTATATTGGAGTTTATCATGTTGATGATATTCTCGATTGTGTTTTGACCTATGGTTGGTCATATTGGAGTTTATCATGTTTATGATATTCTCGATTGTGTTTTGACCTCTGGTTGGTCATATAGGAGTTTATCATGTTGATGATATTCTCGATTATGTTTTGACCTCTCGTTGGTCATAGAGGAGTTTATCATGCCGATGATATTCTCGATTGTGTTTTGACTCTGGTTGGCTGCGTGTTGACCTTTGGATTGCTCGTATTAGAGTTTATCATGTCGATGATATTCTCGGTTAATTTATTGGTTGATCATTGCTGGTGATCATCTGAGCATTCGGATTTTGTGTTGATATTGCGGGACTTGTTGCCATTGCTTTGGGCAGTTGTTTAACAGATGTATCGTACATTGTTGGTTTTTCAGCAGGTTGGGACTTGATTGTATAATCAGGCAGACGAGATTTAGCACGGATAGATCATTTCATCCGAAGATGATATATTTTGTTGAGATTCATGGAATTGTAATTGTAAGCGTATTGAGGCTTTACGGTGGAGTCACTTGCTAGTATCCCAAGAGATCGTTGACTTTGCGCATTTGTAAGTGTACTGTTTTGGTTACTCGTTAATGATAATGATTGATCGTTATCGTGATGGTTTCAGGATATTTTGGTTGAACGGTTTGTTTTTCTTTATGACGGATTGCAAGTTTCGAGGATGAAACTTATTTTAAGTGGGGAAGAATGTAATGTCTTGAATTTCTACTATGATTGTTTAATGTTATTTTATCCGAGTTATATTGTACAATGTAGAATCTGTACAATATGGATTAAATTATTGAAAGACTGAGACATCTGTATTAGTATAATTGTCGTACTTGGTCGACAATTGCATTCTAGGATATAGTAAGTTGTGTATACGTATTCAGTATATTGAGACGACAAGCAAGATCAGTGTAAATGGCTAAGTATATCCACGTTAGCGCACGCCACGATGTATACTTAGCGTATTCTAATGCACAAGGATTACGTACGTTTAGAAAGATAGCTAACGTACGTAAGATGCATACATATTACGTGCGTTAAGTGGATATGCTAACGTACGTTAAGTTCATGTCGGGCAGGATCAAGGTATGGCCGACAGGTGGGTCCCGTGGTTGGTAGCTTTCGGCACGGATGTGGACGGGCGAGTCAACGCTGAGGTTAATGTACGCTACGGGAAGTGTATAACGTACGTTAAATGGAGTTTCACTGTAGCAAGTCAACGTACATATTACGCACGCTATGAAGGATATGTTACGTATGTAATTGATTTAACAAAACAGGTCAGTGAGTTCTGGAATGATGTTACGTACGCTATGAGAGGCATGTAGCGTACGTAAGGTGCATTATGTATGTTAATATAGATTGATAACATACGTAATGAGCGATGCAGTTTATAAAATAAGGTTCGTCCTTTCATTTCTTCACGAGAGAAAATCAATATCCTTCCTCCAACTTCGTCCCACTGCAAATGAAAGTGAGAATAAACCTCTTATATCTTGGTTATGAGCTTGGAATCATGGATTAGAAGCTTGGATATGAAGATATTGATGATTCTTGAAGAGTTTGATTGTGTTATTCATGTTCTTGAGGTATGTTGATGAATTCTACACCTTGATTTCAGATTATTGATATTGTTATCCGTATTTGCTTCGTATAATGATGATTAGGGTGTTGTTGTTATGATTCTTGAAGTTATATGAAGTGTATATTGAAGGATATGATGATACATGACTTGGATTTCGAATTGGATGATTATCTACCTGTTAAAGGATATCGAATTACGTTGTTTTGATGGCTATGAACAAGGTTTCGAATCATTTAGTGTTCTTGAGGAACTCCTTGATGAATTTAACATAGCAAGACGACCGCATGTTGAATTATCGGTATTTTTAGATATAAAGATCGAATGTTCGTTGATTGTAGTGGTAGAATTCATATGTTCTTGATGAAATACGAATCATGATATCAATTTGGAATCCGAAAAGATTATGATTGATCACTAAATATGATTTCCTTTACATTCATATCCATAATCGTATTTTGGTCATGAATTCGTAATTGTTTGAGTTGAATTGTTCGGACTTGTGTCTAATCGAGATATTGTGAAATCGTTGGGTTTGTTGATCGCTTATATTGATCGTTAATATTGATTAGCGGATTTTGGTTCGTATTGTGGATATGAGTTCGTAATGGTTTGGGTTATACTATTTGGTTTTGTATATGATCGAAGTGTCGTTGAACCGTTGTGATTGATTGGTTGGATATGTCGGTTATTGATCTTTATTTAGATTGTTGTGCATCGAATTATGGTAATAGGTTGAGAATATTGATCGGTGATTATAATCGTGCCTTACGGTCAAGTTCGGGGATGCTCATGTAATATCCGCAATTTCGAATTTCGGTAATTTTCTTTTTTTGGTGTATTTCTCGATCGTAGTGACCCTTGTGTACCTTTCAGTGTGTCCTTCCTGTCAACTATTGAACTGTATTCTCGTTATTGTTGTGCGGAACCGCCGTTTCGGGGTTGCCGCAGATCCATTTCGTGTTATTGGTTCCCACATATTGATTCCTATCGTTTTATTCTCTTTCCGGATCATTTTCATCATTTTGGGGCCCAAAAGGGGGTGTGGGCCGCGGCACAAGATGTGTGTGCCGCGGCACACAAATTTCTTCAGTTGTTGGTCGAGCGACCGTACTGTGCCGCAAAGACACCCATCCGGCAGCGCGCACGCTGCAGTCAGGCTGCGCGGCACACCCGTCCGGTGCCGCGGCACACCCGTGTGACATCTGCGACCAAAACCCGCCTGTACCGGGTGCCGCGTGTAACACCCCCAATATATTCGGAAATATTACAGCGCCGTAAATCCTTTAAGTAAGGATTTACAAGGCTGAAGAATTGAACAAGTATAAAAAGGTACTGACGAATGGAAATAACGGAATTACAGTACATCAGTTCTGACCAAATACAGAAATAGTACAATTGTTCAACAGAACTCAATATTACATCACCAAATTCAAATCATCACAAACGACATCGTACTCGAGTACTTATCGAAATAACGAATAAACAACAGATAAATAAACCTGGTCGGGACATCACTCTGCACCCTCGTCGTCATACAACTCCAGTGGTTGTTTTCCTGCTCTCCTGGATCCTGAACACAAACAAAATGTTCACCCCCGAAGGGGTTAGCACAACGATGCTAGTACAAGTACCACAACATATTATTCATATCTCACGGTGAATAATAATAACGTAAACGACAAAATACCAACGAGTCTTCTCTTACGAGAAACTCAAACATAACATACACAACTGATAATCACAACATGATATCAATACATACACATGGTAATTCCATCGATCCAGCGTTCACTGCCTAGAACCCACGATGATCCCGTCAGACCAACCCGTGGTGGAAAAACCCGTCCGATGATCCAGCGCACGCTAGCATAGATCCCCCGATGATCCCGTCGGACCAACACGAGGTGGACACACAATAACGACATACATGCACGACAATATGTATAACAACAATACATAAAACAATTAAGGTACTTGCCTCGATTTGAAGACAATAATAACACTTCCACGAAAATGAATACTCGAAGATCGTGCTCCTCAATCAATCACGTAACGAGACCAAACCTTAACAAAAGAAGTGATATAGGATTTATCTCACGTCGTATGAATGTTTAACAATTCGATTAACGGTCAAAAGTTCAAAACTGCACCGCCTGAATAGCTTAGCGCACGCTAAGTACTCGTAGCGTGCGTTACGTCGCCCGATAGCGCACGCAAACAACAAAGCCTAGCGCACGCTAACGACGCATGGTCGATTTCGCCGACCGACCAATCGACTTCGTCGATGGTCTAGCGACGTTACGTACCAAACGTAGCGTGACGCTAACTAGTGCTCGAGAAGCGCACGTTAAATCGCATAACATAGCGTGCGCTATTCGCATGGCGCTTTATCGCCGAGCAAGAATCTTGCCATGAATGAAACAATGAAATCCTTCGTGATAATTCATGTTACTTCCATGAATACCAAGTTCTTACTCTTATGAATAATCTCCAGTATGATATCAACTTGAAGATACAAATATACGTATAATCGTCATGACACCATAATCCATCTTGATTACAATTCTCATGCAAAGTTGGTGATCTCCGGTTGATGTATTAGATTCTACTATCATTATACATATTCAGACTTCATCTTGAGGTGAACTAACAATTCCGACTTATACGAAAGAATATTTCCTAAGATGATTCTTCCTTTAAGTTCTTATAACATCTTTTCCAAATCATGATCACAAAGATAACATAAATCATATGGATTGTTAACTTCCGAATATTTCTCTCATCATTTGAAGTACTAGGATTCCAACTTCAAGGTTCCAACAATAATAACGTAATTGTAGACATCCCAATCTTCTAAACATGATGTTGTTGAAATAATTCACTAATGAAATTCAATATCTCGATAACATGATCATCATATCCATTGGAAATCCAAATCTAAGACTGGTGATTGGTTGAACATACCTTAATATGCCGAAATCACTGAACCACAAGGTGTAATCCGACTCGGTTGGTTACGTGCCCTCCAAGGTGTTACTTCTCTTCAAGGATCACTTCACAAGTAATACTCAATCATTCAATGATCACTCATACATGTTCTAAGTGTTTAGAAGGGAGATTATTGCTCTCTGGACTCTCAAAGATGAAGTATAGACGAAGGAAATGAAAGCCCAAGCGGTTGCTGTCCCATTTATAATATTCTGCATTATTGACAAGTTAGCGCACACTACTAAGCATCCCTTAGCGTGCGCTAATAATGGTTGACTTCAGAATTTGTCCAAGGCGTCGTCGGGAATCTTATCCGACCCATGTCCTACGGTGCATGAGCTAGCTGTCCCGCTCAATAATTGAGTCCTTAGCGCACGTTACTCATACCTGCATAGCGTGCGCTAATAATGGCCCGATAGCGCGCGTTAAGATACATTCTTAGCGTGCGCTATCACGGGGTTGCTTGAACAATTTTGCAAGTTTCTATTCTTATGCATAATGGTATCAATACACTAAATATCATACTCCAATAATCAAAATCACCAATCCAAAATGATACATGGTTTGAATACAGATGAAATACACTGTAATAAATCCGGATATTACATACTCTCCTACTAAAAAGGAGTTTCGTCCCGAAACTCAAGACGAAAATAACTCGGGATATCTAGACTTCATATCAGCTTCTGTTTCCCAAGTGGCTTCTTCCGTTCCATGACGTGACAACTGAACTTTGACCAAAACGATTGACTTGTTCCTCAGTTGCTTAACTCGACTCTCGAGTATCTTGACTGGTCTTTCTTCAAATGTCCCATCCTGCTCGACTTCGATCTCGCCGAAATCAATGATATGACTCGATCTCGTATATACCTCCAGAATCGGGATACGTGGAACACTTTATGAACATGGCACAATGACGGCGGTAATGCTAATCGTATGCCAACTCCCAACTCTCTCGAGGATCTCAAATGGTCCGATATATCTCGGACTCGGCTCTCCTTTCCTTCCGAAACGAAAGATTCCCGGGTAGGAGAAACCTTCAAAAGTACGTGATCTCCAAGATCAACTCCAATGGGCGGCGGCGACGTCCGCATAGATTTCTGGCGACTGGGCGCCAACAACCTTTCACGAATTAAGGCTATCTTCTCTCGAGTCCGCTCGATCAACTCGTTCTGTTCGATCAAGTCCGATGAATCGTCCCAACATAAGGGCGATCTGCATCTCCTTCCGTATAATGCCTCAAACGGTGCCATCTTAATGGAAGCATGCCAACTATTGTTGTAAGTAAATTCAATCAACGGTAGATGAACTTCCCAATCGTTTGACCAATCTAAGCACAGGCCCTTAGCATATCTTCCACCGTTTGTATAGTTCTCTCAGATTGTCCGTCGATCGCGGGTGATAAGTCAGATCAAGTTCAATTCGGTCCCCAAGGCCTTATGAACTGCTTTCCAAAAGTGAGACACAAAACGACCGTCTCGATCAGAAACAATGGTCTTCGGCGTACCATGCAATCGAACTATCTCCGAAATAAAGACTCGTGCCAACCTCTCTGGTCCCCACGTATCCTTAATGCCTAGAAAATGAGCCGATTTGGTTAAACGATCAACTATCACCCAAATCATGTTCATTCCTGTCCTGGTTTTTGGCATATTAGTGATAAAGTCCATCGATATGTCCTCCCACTTCCATTCAGGAATCGGGAGCGGATTCAACATTCCGGCATGCCGTTGATGCTCGATCTTAACCTGCTGACAAGTTAAGCATTTCGAAACATAGTCCGCTACGTCTTTCTTCATGTTGCCCCACCAGAAATTCTGCTTCAAGTCCTTATACATTTTACTGGTGCCCGGGTGGATAGAATAGGGCGAACTATGAGCTTCCTTCATAATCGTCTGTTTCAGAACATCAACATCGGGAACGCAGAGTCGGTTCTGAAATCTCAAAACTCCATCGTCATGAATTATGAATCCGGGGGCCTTTCCTTTGATCACTTCATCATGTAACCGAACCATCAGAGGATCATCTACCTGTTTAGATTTGATTTCTTCGGTTAAAGATGAAGTTATCTCCATCACGCACAGTTGCCCTTGGACTCTTTGTAACCATACCTCAATTCCTTCACGAATCATCTCTCGTTGAAGGCTAAGTTGGGATGTCAGCGTCTCCAGCATCTGAATAGAGACAGGCTTGCGGCTAAGTGCATCGGCCACTACATTCGCTTTGCCTGGATGATATAAAATCTCCAAGTCATAGTCCTTAATCAGTTCCAACCATCTTCTTTGCCGCATGTTCAACTCTTTCTGACTGAATATATACTTGAGACTCTTATGATCCGTAAAGATCTGACAGTAAGTCCCGTACAGATAATGCCTCCAAATCTTCAAGGCAAAAACCACTGCTGCTAGTTCCAAATCATGTTTCGGGTAGTTCACTTCATAGGGTTTCAGTTGTCGTGACGCATAAGCAATCACCTTATCATTCTGCATCAACACGCACCCAAGTCCTTGATTCGAAGCATCACTGTAAACTATGAATCCTCCAGTTCCCTGCGGAAGTGATAGAATCGGTGCCGTCGTCAGTCTCTTCTTTAACTCATCAAAACTAGTCTGACACGACTCGTTCCACTCAAACTTTTGAGTTTTCTGCAGAAGTCGAGTAAGTGGGCGGGAAATTTTAGAAAACCCTTCCACGAATCGACGATAATATCCAGCAAGTCCTAAGAAGCTTCGGACCTCTTTCACATTCTTTGGAGGCTTCCAATCCAATATTGCTTCGATCTTCTGAGGATCTACTCGGACTCCTTTAGCTGACACCACATGGCCGAGGAACATTACTTCCTTTAGCTAGAATTCACACTTAGAAAGTTTGGCGTACAATTGTTCGTTTCTCAAAAGTCCCAATACAATCCGCAAATGCTGCGCATGTTCTTCCGGACTCTTAGAATACACCAGAATGTCATCAATAAATACAACCACAAATTTATCCAAAAATTCAATCAACACACGGTTCATCAATTGCATAAATACAGCAGGTGCGTTAGTGAGACCAAACGGCATCACTACAAACTCATAATGCCCGTAGCGAGTTCTGAACGCTGATTTCGGAACATCAGACTCCTTAATCCTCAGTTGATGGTATCCTGATCTCAGATCAATCTTAGAAAATACTGTTGCCCCTTGCAACTGGTCAAACAAATCATCAATCCGTGGCAACGGATACTTGTTCTTAATCGTCGTCTTGTTCAGCTCTCGATAGTCACTACACAGTCGGAGCGATCCATCCTTCTTTCGGACGACGTAATCAGGCGCTCCTGTGGTGAAACGCTTGGTCAATATAGCCCTTGTCCAAGAATCCTCCAAATGCTTCTTCGATTCGTACATCTCAAGAGGTGCCATACGATACGGCGCCTTGGAAATTGGTGTAGCTCCGGTTCCACCAATGGTAAATTCCACATCCCTTCGTGGAGGTAGTCCAGGTAACTCGTCAGGAAACACATCTGGAAATTCGTTCACAACAGGAATGGATGAAAGTTCCACAATTTCGTCTTCTTTCTTCATTGCGTAACACCAGTACCCGGTACAGCCCTGTTTCAACAATTTGACAACCTTCATCGCCTTGATCAATTTCCCTGAGCTTCCCGGTTTCCATCCCTCAAATAGAATCTCGGAACCATCGTCAGCGATCAGCGAGATATTCCTCCTTCGGTAGTTCAAAATTGCTCCATATCGATTAAGCCAATCGTCTCCGAGTATCAGGTCATCTCCTTGCATTTCTATCACGATCAGGTTTGAGAGCCACTCTCTGCCTCCAAATGATACAGGGAAATTTCTAATTTCTAAATTTCCGACAATCCTCTCTCCACTCGGTAAACCAACAACATAAGGTTCACAAGCATGAAAACCGGAAATATTCAAACGATTTACACAAGACAAAGATATGAAAGAATGTGTAGCTCCTGTATCGAATAAAACGCTTAATCGGCCGGGAAAGGATCTCGACAAGACTGATGTGACAAAGAAGATCTTGATCGTCTGTCCTCCTCATCTCGCATGCACGTGGGGAGCAGATCGGCACTCGATGTCCCCTTTCGGTCCCATTGTCCTCTCGCCTCGCCACGGCCAAAATTCCGAGGCATCTCAACACTTTGCTGCGTCGTGGAATACCGGCCTCCTTCTGATCGGGCCGTGGTGTACGGGCTCAAAGACTTTGCAGCCTCTTCACAAAACACCGCCCGATGTCCCTCTCGTCCAGTCAAAACAAGTCACGGCAGAAGGGGCAATTCCGTCGATAGTGCCCGTCTGGCGCAGCTTAAAACATTTCTGGTAACATCGGTAATAGTTGATGTCGCCCGAAATTCTTTCCGCTCCTAGTCAAGTGCGGAGGTTTCTGAAAGAGTGAAAGGATGACTGGGCCTTACGGGCCCCACTGTTCTTGTGCTCTATAAAAGTACCGAGACTTTCTGTTTCTTGGTTTCGCAAATTTCTCCATGGCCGCTTCCTTGATCTCATATGCCAACGCCTTATCCTGGTATTGGCGGAGTGTGGTACATTCGAATCCGGACATGTACCTCTGACTTCGTTTCATTCTCATATCGAAATGAATCATCATTTCGCATCCTGCTCGACCGGATGTCGAACAAATGCCATTCTTGGTTAAACGTCTTGATCGCACAGGATACCGGCACATCGGAAAGTGAGCGGAGAAAAACTCCCGAACTTTGGCTTCCCTCACGGGACGAGGGCAATCGAGCTTCCATCATCAATCTAAACTCTGTCCAATCGGCATCATGGTCTACAGGCCGGATGGCTTCCCACCATTCGGACGCTTCCCCTATCAGAAAATATTGAGCGATAGAGGCTCTCCGGTCGTCTGGGCAGTTGATTCCGGAAAAGATTTTCTCCAGCTCCTTTAACCAATGATCCCAGGTGGGAGTCTCAGAAATACCGTCGAATTTGGGTGGTTGCATTTTCGCCACTTCTTGCAGCCACCGGTCACCTCGATTTCCCATATCTGGGATCCCTTGCTGTTTCTCTCCCTGCTGTAGTCCCACCGCCACTTGCATTCGGTCCACGACCTGGGCGAACTGAGTCATCTGGTTCACCACTTGACGAAGGATATCTGGTACAGCAGGATCTGGTTCATTATTAATAGACTGCGGCTGCTTTGAGCTATGATCGCTGGTTAGAAGGCGACGCTTCCCTTTCGGCATTTCTCCGTCCGCGTCCACGACCGCGACCACGTCCACATCCGCCTCTCAACATACTGTAATCATAAATACTCAATATACAGGAAACAACATCGTTCTAATATTCGAGTATGAAGAGATACAATACGCAAAGAACGAGATAGAGTTTAGGAACTTACAACCACTGTTCGCATGAAGACGTAGGCAGTGCAGTGATGTCATTCACGGCCGGTTATCCCAAAAGACATAAATGACCCCTATTTTAACCCAACGGCCAAGATATCCATAATCTTAGCTCCGATACCATATTCTGTAACACCCCCAATATATTCGGGAATATTACAGCGCCGTAAATCCTTTAAGTAAGGATTTACAAGGCTGAAGAATTGAACAAGTATAAAAAGGTACTGACGAATGGAAATAACGGAATTACAGTACATCAGTTCTGACCAAATACAGAAATAGTACAATTGTTCAACAGAACTCAATATTACATCACCAAATTCAAATCATCACAAACGACTTCGTACTCGAGTACTTATCGAAATAACGAATAAACAACAGATAAATAAACCCGGTCGGGACATCACTCTGCACCCTCGTCGTCATACAACTCCAGTGGTTGTTTTCCCGCTCTCCTGGATCCTGAACACAAACAAAATGTTCACCCCCGAAGGGGTTAGCACAACGATGCTAGTACAAGTACCACAACATATTATTCATATCTCACGGTGAATAATAATAACGTAAACGACAAAATACCAACGAGTCTTCTCCTACGAGAAACTCAAACATAACATACACAACTGATAATCACAACATGATATCAATACATACACATGGTAATTCCATCGATCCAGCATTCACTGCCTAGAACCCACGATGATCCCGTCAGACCAACCCGTGGTGGAAAAACCCGTCCGATGATCCAGCGCACGCTAGCATAGATCCCCCGATGATCCCTTCGGACCAACACGAGGTGGACACACAATAACGACATACATGCACGACAATATGTATAACAACAATACATAAAACAATTAAGGTACTTGCCTCGATTTGAAGACAATAATAACACTTCCACGAAAATGAATACTCGAAGATCGTCCTCCTCAATCAATCACGTAACGAGACCAAACCTTAACAAAAGAAGTGATGTAGGATTTATCTCACGTCATATGAATGTTTAACAATTCGATTAACGGTCAAAAGTTCAAAAACTGCAATCTGCCCGAATAGCTTAGCGCACGCTAAGTACTCTGTGTAGCGTGCGTTACGTCTGCCCGATAGCGCACGCAAACAACAAAGCCTAGCGCACGCTAACGACGCATGGTCAGTACTTCGCTGACCAGCCAACTGACTCGTCTGATGGTCTAGCGTACGTTACGTACCAAACGTAGCGTACGCTAACTAGTGCTCGATAGCGCACGTTAAACTGCATAACATAGCGTGCGCTATCTTTGCATGGCGCTTCACTGGCAGCGATGCTGTTCTTGCCATGAACGAAACAATGAAATCCTTCGTGATAATTCATGTTACTTCCATGAATACCAAGTTCTTACTCTTATGAATAATCTCCAGTATGATATCAACTTCAAGATACAAATATACGTATAATCGTCATGACACCATAATCCATCTTGATTACAATTCTCATGCAAAGTTGGTGATCTCCGGTTGATGTATTAGATTCTACTATCATTATACATATTCAGACTTCATCTTGAGGTGAACTAACAATTCCGACTTATACGAAAGAATATTTCCTAAGATGATTCTTCCTTTAAGTTCTTATAACATCTTTTCCAAATCATGATCACAAAGATAACATAAATCATATGGATTGTTAACTTCCGAATATTTCTCTCATCATTTGAAGTACTAGGATTCCAACTTCAAGGTTCCAACAATAATAACGTAATTGTAGACATCCCAATCTTCTAAACATGATGTTGTTGAAATAATTCACTAATGAAATTCAATATCTCGATAACATGATCATCATATCCATTGGAAATCCAAATCTAAGACTGGTGATTGGTTGAACATACCTTAATATGCCGAAATCACTGAACCACAAGGTGTAATCCGACTCCGGTTGGTTACGTGCCCCTCAGTGTTACTTCTCTTCAAGGATCACTTCACAAGTAATACTCAATCATTCAATGATCACTCATACATGTTCTAAGTGTTTAGAAGGGAGATTATTGCTCTCTGGACTCTCAAAGATGAAGTATAGACGAAGGAAATGAAAGCCCAAGCGGTTGCTGTCCCATTTATAATATCCTGCATTATTGACAAGTTAGCGCACGCTACTAAGCATCCCTTAGCGTGCGCTAATAATGGTTGACTTCAGAATTTGTCCGGGTGCGTCAGCGGGAATCTTATCCGGACCCATGTCCCGCTGGCGCATGAGCTAGCTGTCCCACTCAATAATTGAGTCCTTAGCGCACGTTACTCATACCTGCATAGCGTGCGCTAATAATGGCCCGATAGCGCGCGTTAAGATACATTCTTAGCGTGCGCTATCACGGGGTTGCTTGAACAATTTTGCAAGTTTCTATTCTTATGCATAATGGTATCAATACACTAAATATCATACTCCAATAATCAAAATCACCAATCCAAAATGATACATGGTTTGAATACAGATGAAATACACTGTAATAAATCCGGATATTACACCGCGGCACACGCAGGCCGTGCCGCGGCACACTACCGAACCCTGGGAGTAATTTTTTGGCCTGTGCCGCGGCACACCTCAGTTGTGCCGCGGCACACAATGCGGTCAACCCCCTATAATTGCGTTGTTTTGAGCGTAATCTGCTCATTTCCTCCCTCTTCTTCCTACGACGCGAGAGAGTGAGAGAGAGGGGGAGAGTTCCTCATTATTATCGATTGGGGAGTTGATTTTCATCATTCTTCTTCGTTTGTGAAGCCCGGACAATCAATCCAATGCGTGTTCTGCGGATCTTAGTACTTGAATCTCCAAAGGTAATATCTCTAGAACCCTATTTTCGACTAAATTGGGGGTTATGGGATTTTCTTCCGATTCGTTCCGTTTTGTTGGTGGATTCATGGTGTATACGATTAATATTGTTAGTATCTTTAGTTTTCCTACGGATTCATGGATATTTTGTGGATTTTTACGGAATCGAGAGGGTTTGGTTGTGGTCCGCCCTCGTTGTTATTTTTGGTACGAATATACATGAATCGTAGGCGGGTTTCTGGGTCTATTCCATTTCCATAATCGTTTAGAAGTGGTTGTGATTGTGCTATTCGAATCGTTAGGTTCATTTTCGTCGGTTCCTCACGGTCGTGCTTGATTCTTCCGTTCCGTTCGTTGTCGTCTCCTTTTTCGTTAGCATCGGGCGTTCCGAAGCTTCCCGGTTGAGCCGTATCCATTTGTGGTTCCGTGCTCGTGGTATCGAGGCAAGTACCTTGCCCATACTTTTCTTATTTTGTGGATATGATTATCGGTGATCGTATTAGTGTGTTTGTTTGGTTGTTTGAAACGAAGTTTCAAAAGATTTCGGTTTGGCCTCGTTAAAGGCTTTCTTTCAAATGCGTGTGTGTTTTGTGAACGGTGTGTTTTGGGAATTGATTATGATTTGATTATTTTGAACGTTGAAGGATTTGATGATGATACTCCTCTTGTTTAAAGTTATGGAATCGTGTATTCCGTATTTAATCTTGTTATTGTGTTTTGAAGAGTTTGATAATGGTGTCGAGTTAATGGCCATCTCTAGTGAGTATTCTTAATGAACTTACATTCTTAACATGTTAGTATTGCATGAGTAACGTGTGTGTGTATGCTCACTGCGGGTTAGATCCGACGGGGTCTCGGTAGGGCTCCACGAAGCTGTGGAACCGCGAGCTTGCTTTTAACCACTGTGGGTTAGATCCGACGGGGTCTCGACAGGGATCCACGAAGCTGTGGGTCCGCGGTTAATTGTGGTGCATTTTACAAATGTGGTTTGATCATTGGCATTTCCGGAAATGAGTGCTTTTGAACGGTTTTCATGATTGCATGCATTGACTAAGTGTGTAAGAGGTAAGTTGTTCGTTTGGCCTACTTGGCTAGGATGGCTCTAGAGTATTTTGTTGTTTGTGTTAAATCCTTTATTTGTGGATTTTGATGTTGGGAGACGAACCTTGTGGTCGTTCTTGTGTACTGTGAGTTGATGAGATTTGGGGCTAAAATCCCAATGGTTTTGTAAAAGTCATTTTATGGATTGGGGCTAAAATCCCAACATTTTTGTAAAAGTCGTTTTACGGATTTGGGGCTAAAATCCCAACGGTTTGGTAAATGTCATTTTTCGGAAAGTAAACCTTTGGGGCGGTGACCCCTTTTGTCTTTGGATTTTGAAAAGTAGGATTTGATAATCCTAAATTGTTTTCTATTAAAACTCTCGATGGCATTCTAAACCGTTTTATAAATCATTTCCATTGATTTATGATATTTCGATTTTGAAATGTTTTCTCAAACCCTTGCCTTGGTAAGTACTTTTCGTTCGTTTGGATCTTTGAGGATCCTCGGTTATTGTTATTCGTGGAATGTGAATTGTATGGCTCGTATTTGCACTTTGTTCTTGCACTAGCAAAACAGTGGAGTTTTGCTAACCCTCGAGTATTCGGGGGGTGGATGTCTGTTTTTGCATTCAGGTTTTGGAGCATAACACAGGGTCGGCACGAAGGATGATGAAAGATGATCGATACTAATCACATGAGGAACCGTACATCGTGTGTTGGTTCAGTTGTACTTTATTTTCCGCTGCTGTATTGTTCCCGTTGTACGGGTGTAGTTGTATTTTATCCCCTGCGTGGGCACGAGTTGTATTTGAGTTGTATGTATTTGTGGAAAGACCAAATCGGTCTACTGAGTCATTTTAGCCTTGAAGGCATTGTCGAGATGTTAAATGTTGTTACCAGCCTGGTAGATCCTCGAGGAGAGGGTCTACGGCGTGTAATATCCCTGAGTGGATTGGGGGTGTTACATAAATGGTATCAGAGCAAGGTTGTGAAAACCTAGGATGTCGGGTCAGTGGTGTCTATTGAGTTTTGTCTCGTCGGATTTAGTCTGACTGAGTCGTGTCGCGACGTGTCGTTTGAGTTTGTTTGTCGTGATTAGTATCGTGGGGCGATCATCATCTTCGTGCGGCCTGTGGAAGTAAGTCTCCCTTCTTGTGTTGTGCCTCGTGTGACACGAGATGTTTTTATGATTATTTGTTAAGTGATGGAATCCTTATGTGGATCTTGATTTCACGATATGTATTTAGTCGACTCTCGTACTTCATTTATACGAGGAATGTCGTCGCTTGTGATGTCTTTTTATTGTTGTTTTTGTCCGTTGCTGATGATTTTCAAATCGATTTGCACGTTTTACAAGTTCTCTTGTGGAAGCTTTGTGCTTATACACGTTCGACTTGTTCACTCGCCAGTGCGGGAGGGTCCTTAGAGACCTCGAATGGGGTCAGTGGTTTTGTTCTGAATCTTAGGCGGTCTTCGACTGTGGTATTTTATCGTTTGTTTCCGTTTAAAGACATGTATTGTGTTGATTTTAAACGTTTTGATGGGTGTACTAGGAGTTGTTTTAGTGGACGTCGATATGCGTGAGTTTTGGGCATTCTGGCCTATTGGATTTTTGAAAACCTTGAGTATCTTAGAAAAATAAATTTCGAGACATATTTTTTTTAAATGAGTTATTTTCTTGTGGTACATCCAGGTGCCACAATATATTTCAAAATTTTTCTGCCTCGAGGACCAAAATGTTTTGAGATATTTTCAATGTTTTAGAAACACTTTTATTTAGACCCGAGGGTCGAATACTCTGAAAGTTTTCACTAGGAGAAAGTGTCCTCATTTTTTATCAAATGCGAAATGGTTCTCCAAAGTCTTGATAACGATGTTTCACGTTTGTACTTTTTGAAAGGTGATACTCAAGATCAATCGGTGTTCTTCTAAATTATTTTCAAAATGAGGTTTTCGTTTTTAAAACCTATCCATTCCCGTTTGAGGGCTGGGTATATATGTATGATGTTCGCGTTGTTATTTTGATGTTTGCTCCCTAGTATGACCGAATTGGCGGTGCGAGCGTTGAGTCGTTTTCCACACATTTGTTGTGTTAGCCCCTCATGAGAGGCGGGATGTTGGTGTTGAATATTGTCGCCTCGTGGTGATTTCTGCGTTGTCGCGCATGTGCGAGCTGTTAGAGCTTGGTTTGGTATGACCGTGTGCATCGGTGATCGTTCCGTTATGTGTCGGTTGTTTAATGTCTTGTTACCTTGCTCCTGTTTTTGTGAATTTCGTGGACGAGGTCGGAGGTAATGCCCGTACTATTTTGACTTCGGTATTTTCTCTTTCTCCAGACTATCGATTCGCTCATGTTCGTTGATACTTTCTGAACTTGTTCTGTATTTTGATTTCATCGTCTGAACGAACCGTGATCTTGTTGTGGGTCGATCTGGTTATCGCTGTGACTTTTTCGGG
Organism: Orobanche coerulescens; assembly: GCA_033398695.1. Classification (NCBI taxonomy): domain Eukaryota; kingdom Viridiplantae; phylum Streptophyta; class Magnoliopsida; order Lamiales; family Orobanchaceae; genus Orobanche; species Orobanche coerulescens. Next base: position 59,306,311 of record CM065809.1, on the reverse strand, counting down.
TTCGGTTCGACTCTTGTGAACCTTGTTTGGGAGTGGCATCATCTGGTTCTATTAGTTCTTTTATTCGAAGTGGATCGGATTTGGAACTCTTGTGTTTTCGACTTTGTCGACTCATCATGTTCATTGACATTTTCTGAGCTTGTCCTGCCCCTTGCTTTTGTTGATCAAACGAGGGTGGTATTTCGGAATTAGTCGTTCGTCGTTGTGACCTTTCAATCATTATTCCCTTTCCTGTGGATCTTATGCGAGTGTGCATCTTGTTGTTTTCACCGGATCATGTTTTGTCTCGAGTCGAGGTGTGAACCTCGGAGTTGTCGGTTGAACCTTATTGTTCTTCGTGATCCGAACATGATCGTTCGATTTTTGTTGTCTCGATCTTTTTGGTTCGATCGTTTGATTGTTCGGTTTTTGTTGATCCCGTTTCGTGATTGTTGAACATTCAGACTCCTTCCAAATTTCCTTAAGTTCGGTAAATTAGTCTCGTTTTCGATCTTCCAACCCCTGGGCGGTGGAATTCCATATTTGTTCAGCGTGTGGCTCATGTTTTGATTGATATACTGTTGGGTTGGTCAGTCGTATTGATTTTCATTGGTTGTGTTTTGTGATTGTTCGGATAATCGACTTGATTGTACTATCTGTTTGATGACACTTGTCACTTGTTGATTTTATTATGTCTCTACCGGTGGCATTGTGTTGGTCGCCCTGGAGCGTGTTTTCACGCCGTTTATTCCTTTGCGTTGCTTGTAACGTTTCGCCGATGGGCGTAAGTTACGCATTTCTTGTGTATCTCGTTGAGTTTTCCCTGGCGGGGATATTGCTTCTCCCTACTTGTTTTAAGTTTCGGGACGAAACTTCTTTTAAGGAGGGTAGAATGTAATATCCGCAATTTCGAATTTCGGTAATTTTCTTTTTTTGGTGTATTTCTCGATCGTAGTGACCCTCGTGTACCTTTCAGTGTGTCCTTCCTGTCAACTGTTGAACTGTATTCTCGTTATTGTTGTGCGGAACCGCCGTTTCGGGGTTTCCGCGGATCCATTTCGTGTTATTGGTTCCCACATATTGATTCCTATCGTTTTATTCTCTTTCCGGATCATTTTCATCATTTTGGGGCCCAAAAGGGGGTGTGGGCCGCGGCACAAGATGTGTGTGCCGCGGCACACAAATTTCTTCAGTTGTTGGTCGAGCGACCATCAGGTGTGCCGCGGCACACCCATCGGTGCCGCGGCACGATGCCGAAGTCGATGCCGCGGAACACCCGTCCGGTGCCGCGGCACACCGGTGTGACATCTGCGACCAAAACCCGCTTTGCTGGGTGCGCGGCTACGCAGCCGTCTTGCGGCACCGCCGAACCCCAGGAGTAATTTTTGGCTGTGCGCGGCACACAATGCGGTCAACCCCCTATAATTGCGTTGTTTTGAGCGTAATCTGCTCATTTCCTCCTTCTTCTTCCTGCGACGCGAGAGAGTGAGAGAGAGCGGGAGAGTTCCTCATTATTATCGATTGGGGAGTTGATTTTCATCATTCTTCTTCGGTTGTGAAGCCCGGACAATCAATCCAATGCGTGTTCTACGGATCATAGTACTTGAATCTCCAAAGGTAATATCTCTAGAACACTATTTTCGACTAAATTGGGGGTTTTGGGATTTTCTTCCGATTCGTTCCGTTTTGTTGGTGGATTCATGGTGTATACGATTAATATTGTTAGTATCTTTAGTTTTCCTACGGATTCATGGATATTTTGTGGATTTTTACGGAATCGAGAGGGTTTGGTTGTGGTCCGCCCTCGTTGTTATTTTTGGTACGAATATACATGAATCGTAGGCGGGTTTCCGGGTGTATTCCATTTCCATAATCGTTTAGAAGTGGTTGTGATTGTGCTATTCGAATCGTTAGGTTCATTTTCGTCGGTTCCTCGCGGTCGTGCTTGATTCTTCCGTTCCGTTCGTTGTCGTCTCCTTTTTCGTTAGCATCGGGCGTTCCGAAGCTTCCCGGTTGAGCCGTATCCGTTCGTGGTTCCGTGCTCGTGGTATCGAGGCAAGTACCTTGCCCATACTTTTCTTATTTTGTGGATATGATGATCGGTGATCGTATTAGTGTGTTTGTTTGGTTGTTTGAAACGAAGTTTCAAAAGATTTCGGTTTGGCCTCGTTAAAGGCTTTCTTTCAAATGCGTGTGTGTTTTTTGAACGGTGTGTTTTGGGAATTGATTATGATTTGATTATTTTGAACGTTGAAGGATTTGATGATGATACTCCTCTTGTTTAAAGTTATGGGATCGTGTATTCCGTATTTAATCTTGTTATTGTGTTTTGAAGAGTTTGATAATGGTGTCGAGTTAATGGCCATCTCTAGTGAGTATTCTTAATGAACTTACATTCTTAACATGTTAGTATTGCATGAGTAACGTGTGTGTGTGTATGCTCACTGCGGGTTAGATCCAACGGGGTCTCGGTAGGGCTCCACGAAGCTGTGGAACCGCGAGCTTGCTTTTAACCACTGTGGGTTAGATCCGACGGGGTCTTGGCAAGGATCCACGAAGCTGTGGGTCCGCGGTTAATTGTGGTGCATTTTACAAATGTGGTTTGATCATTGGCATTTCCGGAAATGAGTGCTTTTGAACGGTTTTCATGATTGCATGCATTGACTAAGTGTGTAAGAGGTAAGTTGTTCGTTTGGCCTACTTGGCTAGGATGGCTCTAGAGTATTTTGTTGTTTGTGTTAAATCCTTTATTTGTGGATTTTGATGTTGGGAGACGAACCTTGTGGTCGTTCTTGTGTACTGTGAGTTGATGAGATTTGGGGCTAAAATCCCAATGGTTTTGTAAAAGTCATTTTATGGATTGGGGCTAAAATCCCAACATTTTTGTAAAAGTCGTTTTACGGATTTGGGGCTAAAATCCCAACGGTTTGGTAAATGTCATTTTTCGGAAAGTAAACCATTGGGGCGGTGACCCCTTTTGTCTTTGGATTTTAAAAAGTAGGATTTGATAATCCTAAATTGTTTTCTATTAAAACTCTCGATGGCATTCTAAACCGTTTTATAAATCATTTCCATTGATTTATGATATTTCGATTTTGAAATGTTTTCTCAAACCCTTGCCTCGGGAAGTACTTTTCGTTCGTTTGGATCTTTGAGGATCCTCGGTTATTGTTATTCGTGGAATGTGAATTGTATGGCTCGTATTTGCACTTTGTTCTTGCACTAGCAAAACAGTGGAGTTTTGCTAACCCCCGAGTATTCGGGGGGTGGATGTCTGTTTTTGCATTCAGGTTTTGGAGCATAACACAGGGTCGGCACGAAGGATGATGAAAGATGATCGATACTAATCACATGAGGAACCGTACATCGTGTGTTGGTTCAATTGTACTTTATTTTCCGCTGCTATATTGTTCCCGTTGTACGGGTGTGGTTGTATTTTGTCCCCTGCGTGGGCACGAGTTGTATTTGAGTTGTATGTATTTGTGGAAAGACCAAATCGGTCTACTGAGTCATTTTAGCCTTGAAGGCATTGTCGAGATGTTAAATGTTGTTACCAGCCTGGTAGATCCTCGAGAAGAGGGACTACGGCGTGTAATATCCCTGAGTGGATTGGGGGTGTTACAGCTCATGGATTGTATTGATCGGGGCTGAGGAACTTACAGACGACGGCAAAGGATTGGTGACGGCTTCATCGTAATCGAGGCAAGTTATTACTTGCTCAGTTACAATGTTTAATGAATGGTTTCAGTTTCATTTCGTTTATAATGCATATAGCAATGATTATTACTGCAAATTTTGGAGATTTGGATTATATGATGTCTTTCTGATTCTGGGAGTTAAATCATAATGTATATGCTTTATATCGGTTATTGGCATATTCGGGTATTAAGGTTACGTTGCGATAAAGATGAGGATATGAGTATCTATAGTCCATGGTACGTTTGGATCGCCGAGCATTGAGGATAATCGCCGGTGATGATTTGACATCGAGATTTCACCTGAAGGACTTGGGACAATTATCTTAGTTTTATTCGTTTTAGTGTTGATGATGTTGATCATGCAGGTTGTCATTCATGTTGCTGAACATGAAGTCGTCCTAGTTGTTTCATCATAGTGTCGTTCTTGTTTTTGATTCATATGTTGTTCATGTTGATGAACATATTGAGTTGCATATGTGTATGCATAATTGTATTGTTTATGTTCTGTTGATCCGATGGGATCGTGTGATCTATGCTGAGGGCGCTGGATCGAATGTCCACTATGCATTGGTCCGATGGGATCATCATGGGAATCTATGCTGAGGGCGCTAGATCGTGTTTTCCACCATGCGTTGGTCCGATGGGATCATCATGGGAATCTATGCTGATGGCGCTGGATCGTTGGATTACTCGACCAGTATTGTGTTGATGGAATCATGTGGATTCGCATCATTGATTTTATCATGTGTTGTTGTGCTTATGTATATTGTTGGTTATCCACCCCGTGTTGATCTATTAAGATCATCTTGGGATCTATGCTGAGGGCGCTGGATCATGGGATTTCCATTGAGTATACACTGTTGTTATTGTTTTGAGCATATTGACGTTGTCATATGAGTACGCATTTGTAGGTCTTGTGTTAGGACCGTGTCCGTATGTTGCACTAATCTTATCTCGGATTAGACTGACATGATTGTCGTGGTATAGTGCATCTCGAGGTATGTTCCGTATTTTCCTTGGTATTTGTCTTTGATGGACAATTGGTTTTCGTGTCGAGATGTGATGATGTTACCCGACGGATTTGGGTTGGACAGAGTTAGTAGATTTCGTAACAGTGAGTTATGATGATGTTTTGAGAACCTTGGTTACTGTGCGAGATGTGAATTTTGGTAAAGTTATGACGATAAGATTACATTGATCGTATTCTTATTTTGTATTCTCATTGGTATGTAATTATTAATGTGATGTGACAGTTATCATTGTTAGATATTATGGCTGACCCCGTCGTGGGCTTTCTTTTTTAGGTTCTTAAGATATCAAGCTTGTAGCGGTCGTGGAGAGATGAGCTTCCCGGAGGATACTAGCTAGGGCATGTAATTGTGTATTGAGTTTCCTGATCAGTTGTTGTATTCTGCTGCTAGCGTATTTTTAATTGATTATCTTTTCCGCCGCGTGAGTATTTTTAAATGGCCTTTTGGTATCTGGTAACTTAGGTTACTTTGGCAACTGTTTTATAAACTATTTTGTCGGTACGTGTAAGCGATAGCTTAACGTATGTTTTTAAAATGTTGAGGTCTGGCATTTCAGGCCTTGTCCTTTCAAACGAGATTTTACGACGGTTTTGATAAACAGAATTTATATAGTCTTCAAATGTTTTAAAGATAGTACCGTCGTTGTCCTCTTGGGCATTTGTAAATATTTGCGAAAATTTCTTTTAGCCTTGTGGGTTCCATTCCGGGACCCACGGCGCTGTAATATTCCCGATCGGGTCTGGGGGTGTTACAATTTTAAATACTCAAATATTCTCTAAAATATAGTTCTCAAATACCGTCATAAAATACCAGTTGAAAGTACAAGGCGAAGATGCTAAAACTCAATAGTTTCAAAATGTACGTTAAGCCACCCCTTACACGTACCGACAAAATAGTTGGGAGAAAGGGTTAACGAAATAACCCAAGTTTATGAGATACCCAAAAGGTCATTTTAAAACACACAGTGATTTGTTAAAAATACCGGAAAGTCATTTTGAAATATGCACACGCAGCGGATAAGAACACAGTTCAAAATACATATTTGCAGCGGAAATAAAACAACCAGAAAAGATTACTCAATTCTCAAATACATGCCACAACCAGTATCACCCGAGAAGCTCACCCCTTCACGACCGCTACTAGCTCGATCTCCGAGTACCTAAAAATAAAGCCCACGACGGGGTCAGCCACAATACTCATTAATGATAACGATCACATCCTCATAAATAATTACATACCAATGTAATAACATAATAAGAATACTACCGACGTAATCTTACCATCATAACCTCACCAACCCATAACAATCCATAACAGATCAATCCCTACCATAATCAACATTTTGAATTCTCAAATGACGAAATGAACTCCACTACAACCATCTGTAATGTATTCAAACAATACCAAGAATCCTCAAAACATCATCATAACTCACAAGCGCGGAATAATCCATCCGTATGATCAATATATATGTAGATCAACTACCACAAGACAATGATAACGAGTCCCGAAACATCGACGTACAGTCCAAATACTCATATGATCAATAACAATGATCAACCAATAAATCGACCGAGAATATCATCGACATGATAACTCCGATACTATCAATGGAGGATCAACAATAATCGAGAATACCATCAACATGATAAACTCTAACACGATCAACATAGGATAAACAGCGACCGAGAATACCATCAACAAGGTAAACTCCAAACACGATCAACAAAGGATCCATCAATGACCGAGAATACCATCAACAAGGTAAAATCAGAACGATCAACAAAGGATCAACAACGACCGAGAATACCATCAACAAGGTAAACTCCAAAGGATCAACAATAATGGATCTCAAAGAAATAACCCCGACTGTCGAACTTATCCCTCGGGCGTATGAACAACCAGTCGTAAATCGTCGAACATACCTAATCATAAATAGAGGATGAACGACCAACCCATATGTCTCAAAGATGGACGTCATAGTACGCCCGATCCAAAAATGTGTCCGTGCACATGTCTATCCCGTATACGGAATCCAGGATATATGTAACACCCCAGAGCCATCCAGGAATATTACAGCATCGTGGGCCCCGAGACGGAACCCACAAGACTGAAAGAAAGATTTACAAACATTTACAAACGCCTAAGAGGCGAACGACGGTACTATCTTTAAAAACATTCGAAGACTTAATAAAATCCGTTTATCAAAACCGTCGTAAAAATCTCATTTGAAACCACAAGTCCCGAAATGCCAAAACTCAACAGTTTAAAAGCATACGTTAAGCTATCGCTTACACGTACCAACAAAATAGTTTAGAAAACGATTGCCAAAGTTACTTAAGTTACCAGATACCAAAAGGCCATTTAAAAATACTCACGCAGCGAAAAAAGACAAACAATTAAAATACTCTAGCAGCGGAATACAAGAACTGATCAGGAAACTCAATACACAAATACATGCCCTAGCCAGTATCCTATGGGAAGCTCATCTCTCCACGATCGCTACAAGCTTGATATTCCAAGAACCTAAAAAGAAATCCCACGACGGGGTCAGCCATAATATCCAACAATGATAACCATCACATCACGTCAATAATTACAATCCAATGAGATAGTAAGTAAGAATACTACTGATGTAATCTTACCGCCATAACTTTACGAAAATCCACGATCCGTATCCTTAACAATACAATAAGCTAATACCGAAATATCTGTCCTATATCTTAACAATGCCCAAGATTCTCAAAACATCATTATAACTCACTGTTACGAAATTCATTAACTCTGTCCAACCTAATCCATCGGGTAACATCATCACATCTCAACATGATAATCTATTGTCCATCAAATACAAATGCCAAAGGAAATACAGAACATACCTCAAGATATGAAATGCCACGACGAAATCACGTCAGTCTAATCCAAGATCGGATCAACACAACATACCGACACGGTCCTAACACAAGACCTACAAATGCATACTCATATGACAACGTCAACATGTTCACATCAATAACAACAATGTATACTTATGGCAAACCCATAATATACATATGCACAACAACAACACATGGTAATCCGATGATCCAGCCACTACCTAGATCCCACGATGATCCCGTCAGACCAACCATGGTGGAAAAACCTGTCCGATGATCCAGCGCACGCTAGCATAGATCCCAAGATGATCCCGTCGGACCAACCCTGGTGGACATATGACAACAATGCACAACTGCACAAAACAACGATACACAATGCACGACAACAACAATACACAAATGCATGACAATAATGATACACGAATGTATCACAACATGGTCGACACAAATGACAAAAATGATTGAAATACTTGCTCCAAGTCCTTCGATAGCAATCTCGATATCTAAACCATCACCAACCATTATTCTGAATATTCGACGATCCAAAATGTCACGGATTAATTCCCAAAACTCGAATACAACTTATAATCCCAAATATCCTGTGATTACGATTATATACATTGCTATACGAATTATAAACGAATGAAACCGAAACCATTCATTAAATATTATAAACTGAGCAAGTAATAACTTGCCTCGATACCGATGAAGCTGTTATCAATTCCTTGCCGTCGCCTACAAGCTTCTCGGCCCCGATCAATGCAATTCACGAACATTCTCGAACACGACCGCAAAGCAAGGTTCTAATCACCGATCAATAATCTCAACCTAATGAAGTAATCAATTAACACAAATTCGATAATAATCAATTCCCGATATAACCAATCAATCAAACTCAACGGCTCAATAATTTCTCGATCATATACAAAACCAAAATAATCCAACTCAACAAATACGAACTCATATCTACAATACACACCGCAACTCGATGATCATACTTAACAATCAATACAACCGATCAATAAACCCAACAGTTCCACAATATACCGATTAAACATAAACCCGAACAACCCAAATCAATCAATCATGAACTCATAACCACTATACATTTCCATAATCCAATAATCATATCAACGATCAACTCATCTCGATAACAAGGATTACATGACATACTCTATTCCGAATTCATACGAATTAACACGATTCCTCCTTGTTCATAATTACAAATTTCATAGTAGGACAATACTATCGGCATAATCGGCAATCCGAATTACTCAAATAGTTCAATACCATTGAGAATCTTATTATAAGATTAACTATAATCTTCCCGGATTCAAAACTGTTATCATGATTCGTATTTCGTCAAGAACATACTAATTTTACCACTACAATCAACGAACATTCGATCTTCATATCTAAAAATACCGATAATTTAACATACGATTGTCTTGCTATGTTAAATTCATCAAGAAGTTCCTCAAGAACATTAAGTGATTCGAAATCATGTTCATAGCCATCAAAACAACATAATTCGATATCCTTTAACATGTAGATAATCATCCAATTCGTAATCCAAGTCATGTATCAGCATATTCTTCAATATACACTTCACATAACCTCAAGAATCATAACAACAACACCCTGATTATCATCATATGAAGCAAATACGGATAACAATACCAAAAATCCGAAATCAAGGTGTAGAGTTCAACAACATACCTCAAGAACATGAATAACACAATCAAACTCTTCAAGAATCAACAACACCTTCATCTCCAAGCCTCAAATCCATGTTTCCAAGCTTATAATGGTATGAAGGCTAGATATCCAGAGTTGTTTTCATCTTAAGTTTCGGGACGAAACTTCTTTTTAGGGAGAGAGGATGTAATACCCGAGATTTTTGATGTGTATTTGAACCTCATGATACTGTATTTATTTCATTTTGATCTGAGTATTTTCCTCCGTATTTCATGATCTTGTGTTGTTAAGCGTATGATTTCATGCATGTTGTTCATACTTGCATTTTTGTGCACTTGTAGCGCACGCTAACATCTTAGCATTAGCGCGCGCTAATTGAGTTAGCTAGCGCACGCTACATATGAGTTGTAGCGCGCGCTGCACGTGGTCAACTTGATTAAGACAGGGTGCTAGGTGAGATCAGCCACAGATTTTGGTCGGGACATGTCGGGATGAATCTGGACGGCTTTTGGAAAAGTCGAGTCAACGCTGTTTAGCGCACACTACTTGTATGAGGATAGCGCACGCTAAATGTTGAGTACAGTGAGGTCAGTAAGCTTCGTATGGCCGTTAGCGCACGCTATATGAGTGGTAGCATACGCTAATTTATGTACTTAGCACACGTAAAGGGACGTTAGCGTACGCTAAGTCGAGAATAGGCAGAAACAATAGACTGCAAGCCCGTTAGCGCACGCTAGGTATAGAGCCGTAGCGCGCGCTAATAACCATTTTCTATATATAGGATAGCACCCTTCTTCATTTTTCAGATTTCACCACTTCCCATACTCTATTTCTGAGACTTAGAGAGTCACTCTGTCCATCCTAAACCTCTCATATCATCATCCTAGCTCGAGTTTGAAGATTTTAGACCATTGAAGATTGGTGTTCAATCTCTCGGTGTTGAATTTCTTCAAGTTCCTCCTTGTTCTTCACTATTTGATGTAGGTGATTCTTCACCAACTGGATTAAGTATTCTTAAGGATGTTTTGAACATGTTTTGAGATTATATAGTCAGTTAAATTCGTGCGTGGTCGAACATCATGTTGTTAGAAGAATATTTTCGATGTTTCGGTACTTCTTCATCGTATAGAACATTGAACCTGGTAGTGTTTGAACTCCTAAGCACAATCATGAAGCTACGAAACCGATTATGGCCAATTTATGGAGATTATCAAGTTCTTATGTATTACATAATGAAATTATATGTATTGGGACATTTAGTGGATTGAACTTAGGATATTTTCTTGAAGATGATGATGAGTATCAAGTGAACCTAGTAATCAAGTTCTTGCGGTGTTCTGCGGAGTAATTTCGATATATTGATTGGCTTGGATAAATGAAGAACATGATTAGAATCATTGTAAAAAGGATTATCCTGTGATGTGTTGAAGAATCCGACCGTAGGATACATTTGATCTTAGGTAGGATCACGGTCGTGATGACTACAGGATGGCGATTACGGCGAAAGTGACTCGTGGGAGGCGGCCGATTACGGCCGTAAGGTTATGGCCGGGTACGGCCGTAAGGCCTATTATGTACGTAAGGGGGTGCCGATAACGGCCGTAAGGATGCCGGCCAAATTAGACAGTAGGGTAGCCATGGACGGTTACGTCCATAAGCCATGGCCGGTTATGGTTGTAAGTGACCGGCAGGACTCGGCTATTGAAGGCCTCGGCACCGGGTCACTTGGCTATTTTCACATTTCTCTTCGTTTCTTCGTGATTCTTCATCAGAAATCGATGGTTTTGAATGGGAGCATCATAGAACAACATTTTTTGGAAGTTTGATTCATGTCTAACATCATCTTTTGCCCGGATCGAAGGTAAGAACACTTGAACCCTTGGTTTTGGGGATTTTTGGAGTTTCATGATGTTGTGGCCGATTTATTTCATTTTAATTCAGATTATTGATAGAATTTCATTGTATTCTCGGGATCATTCATTACTTTTGAAGTTTTGTGGAACAAATTCGAGAATTCCTCCGTTAATCGATTAAGTTGGACTATGCCCTCAAAGTATCCGATAAATTATTTCAATGGGCGGAACTTGGGAAGTTTTATGCGTTTTCATAGAATTGTGATTTAATTGATATCGTTGTGATTTAGGAACGGAATTTTGAAGGAGGTTGGATCAGGACTCTTTCCTTTCGTCGATTTATTCGCACCGTGTTAATCAAGGGAAATGTTTACTTGTGTATTTCATCTTCTAAAAGGTATGTTGGGTAATCCTCTCCTTGAATTTGGATTTTGATGTTATTGTTGATGAAAGATTCGTATGAAGCTGATTATGGTTTTGTTGTTACGATTCTTGAGGTTATATGAACTATATGTTGAATGGTACGATGGGTTATCTCTTGATTATGTTGTTTATAATTATGGAATCACAGTATTCTCGATGTTCTTGGTAGTATTGTTACGATTCTTGATGTTAGGAGAATTGTATATTAGAGAATATGATAATATGCATCTTGAAGTATGAATGAGGATTTTTTAGATGTTAGAACACATCGGATTATGTCGTTTGAGGATTTTGAATGTGATTTCGTAATAAGTTGTGTTCTTAAGGAACTCTTGGATTATATGAATTGATGAACATGTTTAAGAGGTGTTGGTGTTTTGGATATGAATATGGAATATTCATATCTAGAACTAAGTTATGTGTTTTAGTACAATATTCATATAGGAATACGAATATGGTTCCGGGTTTGATAAGATTATGATTCACTTTGAGTTTGAGAATTCATACATATTGAACAAGTGTTCAATTCGGATAATGGAATTATTTGACACCCTTGGAATATGATTACCTATAATGTCGAACTAATCAGATCGTCCGGATTGATGATGATAATCGGTAATTGGTTTTTATTATGAATTTACAAGGAGGAAACTTGCATCCATATTTAAGATTGAATTTGGAATCGGTAATGTTTAGACCCTTTTGCTATTGGTTTAAATTGATTGTTGATATGATTTTCGGATTGTGGAATCGTATTATGGTTATGAGTTCATGATTGATTGATTTGGGCTGTTTTGGATTTGTATTTAATCGGGATACTGTGGAACCGTTGGGTTTATTGCTCGGTTATATTGATTATCGAGTTGCGGTTTGTATTATGGTTATGAGTTCGAAATAGTTTGAATTGTATTGTTTGGTTTTGTGTATGATCGAGGTATTGTTGAGTCGTTGAGTTTGATTGGTTGGGTATGTCGGTTATTGATTGTTATCAGATTGTTGTTGATTGATTAATTCAATATGTTGAGATGTTTAGTCGTGGATTATGACCGTTGTGTTGCGATTGAGGCTATGGAGTTCGTATATTGCTTTTGGTCGGGGCTGAGAAACTCGTAGACGAAGGCAATGGATTTTGGTAACGACTTCTTGGTATCGGTATCGAGGCAAGTTTATACTTGTTCAGTTTATAATATTTGATTAATGGTTTCGCTTTCATTTCATTTATAATTAATATAGCAATGCTATTATAGATATAAACTGTCGAGATGATGATTTGTTTATCATGCTCTGGTTTGGGACAAATCATAATGTATATGATTTAATTATGTTTGATTGAAGATAGAGATGGGAGTTATCTTTGATCTATGATATGGAATGTCGGATATCGAGGGCAGTTATCGTGATGACATGAGTATCGAGATAAAGGGTTATTGGTATTGAATGGACGGTACCTTATTTTAGATTATTCGTATGACTGTGTATTCGTTTAGGATGTTGGAAAGGACATTGTCTCCGGCTTTGAGGTAATATAAGTATTGTTCAGTTATGAGGATAATTATTCTAATGAATTGTTGTATGCTGATGTTTCGTATAATGAGATTTGTATTTGATTGTTTCGTTGGGGGATGTTAATCTTAGGACTGGTTGTATTGAGATCATTGATCATGTTGATCATTCATTGGGGATGATGATCCCAGGATTGTTGTTTGGATATTGATTAGTTGTGTCGACTTTTCTTTGTCAGTCTGTCATTGTTCACTTCGGTGAGTCTTTTGATCCTGATTGGATATGTGATTCTTTGAGTTTCGTTGTCATGTTGCATCGTGACATATCTGGAATCATATATGCGTTCCGATTGGTCATTATGTATGATTTTTAGCTGGGCACACTATGGTTATGTGTTGATATTTCCACATTGAACTGTGCACACGAGACGTAGTTCGTGAGGCTAATTTGGTACATTGTCCCATGTATATTCTGGATTCCGTATACGGGGTGGACATGTGCACTGACACATTTCCGGATTGGGCGTACTGTGATGTCCATCTTTGAGCCATATTGTTTGGCCGTTCATAGTCCATGTCTGATTGGATATGTTCGACGGTTTGCGACTAGTTGTTCATACGCCCGAGGGGTATGTTCGACAGTCGGAGTTATTTCTTTGAGATCCATTATTGTTTATCATTTGAAGTTTACATTGTTGATGGTATTCTAGGTTATTGTTGGTCCTTTGTTGATCATTTGGAGTTTACCTTGTTGATGGTATTCTCGGTTATTGTTGTAATATCCGTACCTTTCCATTTTTAGCAGTTTCCATTTTTGGGTGTATGTCTATTTTTATCGACTCGCTTGTAACCATTTCGACATTGTGAATCTACTTTATTCTTGGAGTTTTTCCATTTGGACGAGTTTTGGAGCTGTTTTCACGTAATTTCATTTTATGACATGTTTTGCCGTATGAACGTTCGATTCTCGTAAAATTCGTTCGTTTTCGTTGTTTCTTGGTTTGTACAAGTTCGTATGGTTGAGTTGGTCGTGTTGAAACTTTCGGTTTGTAAATACGACGTCGTATCATGATTTTCGGGCACTTGGGCCATTTTTGTAATTTCCTATAAGTTTAGGGAACTTCATCTTCCTTGTCGTATTTCGGATTCTCCGGTAGTCGGAATTATATTTTCTTTCAGCGCTTAGCTCTGTCGCCTTGTATTTTCCGTGTTTGTATTTCTGGATTCTGGCCTTGTCGTGCATTTCGAGTTTCGTACCTTCGACAGCAGCGTACTGATCTGAGCAGTACTGAACTGCTGCGTGGGTAGCGCACGGTACTCCTTATTACCTTGCGTGCGCTATCGATGTGCAGCTAGCGTACGCTAACTCGTTGTTGTTAGCGTGCGCTATCGAGTGGTATTTAGCGCGCGCTAAGCATGTCTAGCGCACGCTAGCGACGTCGGGCAGTAGCTACTGGACTGTTTATAGCCCCGTTAGCACGCGTGTTGCGATATTTCGTTAACGCAAGTGCACGATATCGTAGACAAGTAATAAAGTGATGAGTGAGTATCGTTCCCACGAGGACTGAATCACTAAGTACCGATTTATATGTATTCTAATTTTATTTGAACAGTCGAAATTTGGGTAGCAATTAATGACTAAGGAAAATCAATAATAAACAGAATAACAATCGCTCGAAGAAAGAAAATCAAATGATGAATAAGTCTAGGATTGTGAATCCACCTTGGTTTATCCAAATTTACTCTCGATTATCTGAAGTTAATGATTTCCCCAATTTATTGAAGGCGAAGATTGCTAAAATACTCTACCGCCTCTCCCGAGGTTAATAGATTTTTCTAAAGGCGAATAACGCACTCTATTCCTAGGTGAATTAATTCGACAATAGGCAAAAAGCACAAAATCTTCAAAAGGCCACGTAGTTCCTATGAGTATATTCCTATCTCACAAGATAAAACAGTTCTCACCAATAGTTCCTCACAACTCTCCTCTCCCGATTCGAGTTGCGTAATTAAAACAATCCAATTATTGGCCAGACAATTGAAAGCAGATAAAATCGATTGGGAAAACTCAACGGAAAAGGGAATTATATAGATAATAAAAAACAAATCCGCCAAAACTTTGGTTTCATCAAAATCCTAGAACAGGGTTTTAGCCTGACATGCTAAAAGATAAAAATACAGAACTAATGAATGAAAGCATAAAAATCAAACGCAGATGAAGAGCTCGGATTCCTCCGTTCTTCTGGCTTCCGCCCTCTGCTCTTGGTGTCTTCTGTTTCTTCTCCTTGATGATAATCGATCTTCTGATGATTCGATTCCCTCTTCAGTTCTGACCTTGCCTCTTTATTTATAGCTCTCTTTTGCCTCAAAAATGCGTCCATGTGGTTAGGTCGAGAACAGGCTCCAAAACATCCCAAAACCGCGCAGAACACTCCAAAACCACCCCGTGGGCCGCGGCTCACTTAATCTGTGCCGCGGCCCACGGCACTCAGCGGGATGCCTGGGCGCAGATTTTTCCTCCTGGGCCGCGGCTCAGCATCCGTGTGCCGCGGCTCGAGTCTGATTAGTTCGGGAGTTTCTTTGGGTGTCTTCGTGTGCCGCGGCCCGCTTGTAATACCCGGTCGAAAGTCATGTCATTTCAAACCTCTTCTTGTTCTTCAAATCGTGATTTGTTGAGCGAACCCTTGTAATCATTGCTTGGAACCACCGTTTTGGGGTTCCCGTACTTCTATTTCGTGTTATTGTTGCCCAGACATTGAATCATATTGCTTTTATTCTCTTTCCGGGTCATTTTTCATCATTTTAGGACCGAAGAGGGTGTGAGCCGCGGCACAAGGAGTGTGCGCGCGGCACACATATTTCCTAAACACAGCCGAGCGGTATGCGGGTGCGCGGCTGCGCCGGCGATGCCGCGGCATCTTCTGAGCCAATGCCGCGGCACACCTATCTTGAGCCGCGGCACACCGGTGTTGCATCCTCGGCCAAAACCACTTTGTGCCGGTGCCGCGGCACACTGGTGAGCCGCGGCACACCGCCGAAACACAGGAACAATTTTAGGCACTGTGCCGCGGCACACCTATGCTGAGCCGCGGCACACAATGCGGTCAACTGCATAATTCGGCTTTTTAAGCGAGATTTCAGCCATTTTCCTCCATTTCTTCTTCCATCGCGAGAGAGAGTTTGAGGGAGGAACTCTTTTCATATCTATCACTTGTGTGTTGAAGATTTACCACTTTCACTCGGTTGGGAAGCCCGGATAGTCGATCTATCGCGTATTCCTTGGATCATAGCGCTTGAATATTCAAGAGGTAATTTCTTCGACATCTTGACTTCTCGATTTTGTGTGGGTTTTGACGTTTTGGATGATAAAATCATGGTGTAGGATGTGATATAGGCGTGATTATGGACATGATTGGGTATTCATCGGATTATTGAATGATTATTCAAGAACACTTTGATTTTGTGTTGGTTTTTGGGGGTTTTCGTAGATTCGTCCGTTTTATCCGATTGAAGCTTGAGAACCTTGAGATTTTGATATATCTATACCGTATGAGTGTTTTCTTCCGATTTTTCGGGTTGAATTATGTCATTTTCGGACTTATGAGTTTTGGACGATTTTCCAACCTCTAGTTGATTATCCGTATATCTTTATGAATCGTAGACAGGTTTCGGGGGTTTCTTCGTGTAATTTGAATACGGATAATTGATTATCATATTCCTTGCGAATCGTTTAGGTGCCGGAAGCGCGTTCTTGGACCTACCAATCTCATACCCCCTTTTTCCGTTCGTCCCTCGATGTCTCAAAGGCAAGTATACATTTATGATTATACGTTCTCGACTTTGAAAGTATGAAATATTGATGGTATGATTATTTCTAGCCACTCCGGGACGGGCCTATGGTCCTCTGAGGGTTTCGTAGCCTGCAGTGCGATTCCATGGTTGATATGAGCGACCCGTTTCTACGGCATTCATATGAAATAATGTTGGCATGTAATGAACGAACCGTTTTGACGGCATTCCTACATGTAACGGCGTATGATATGAACGAACCGTTTCTACGGCATTCACATACGTCTTGAGATTTTAGTTATTCCGGAATACTAGTCTTAAATTGATGAATTGGCGGATATTGATGAATTGACGGATTACATTTACTTTATTGTCGAGGAGTATTATGTTTCATATTGTTATACTTGCACTAGCTATTCGACGGCTAACCCCTTTATGGGGAAATACGTTTCATGTATTTCGGGTTCCAGGGAGCGGACGGGCGGTATCGGGTCGGCATAAAGATGGTGGGCAAGCGTGATCGTGTCTTTCTTCCGATTATGTTTGGAGTTTCGTTCGGTGTTGTTGTCTTGGATTGGCTATTGAATACTCGAGTATTGTTCTCCTTTTTCCTTGATGTTCCTACTGTGTTTGCCAAGTATTGAATTGAGTTGTGATGTTTGTGAATACATTGGTTATATTTCGAATACCTTTGTATCGTTTTCATTCCATTGTGTGTAGACCTTATCGGTCAAAATTTATGGTTCCGTATGTTTAGCCTTGTGGGTCCCACGGCGGGCTTACGGCTACTGTAATATCCCCTGAATAACTTGGGGGTGTTACAGAATATGGTATCAGAGCTTAGGTCTATGGATACCTAGGCTGTCGGTCTTTTGGGTCGATCGAGTCGTTAATTGTCCACAGTATCACTACTCTGCCATCATCACAGTGCGACCGGTACTTGTAAGACCTCTCACTCTTCTGGTGTTTCCTTATTCGTTTTGCTTCCATTTTATCGGTATTCTTGAGAACCGGACACTTTGTTGATGCGTGATTGAATTGTGCTTACGTGACTTGTGTGTTCTTCAGTATGTCAGCCGTGGCCGTGGTCGTGGCCGTGGGCGAGGAAGAGGTCGTGGCGCGGCCGTTTCCATCGATTGATTGCGGGTCGACCGACCCCAGTTTGTCGAACTCGGTGCATCCCAACACCGAGAGTCAGCACGACCAGTCAGATGGTCAGGGGAACAACGCAGACGTTGGAGTGGCGAATGCACTTCAACAATTGGCTACTCAGATGACTATTTTGGCCCAAACTGTTCAGCTGAATAACCCGAACCCAAATACGGATGCCCTGCTTCAGAATGTAATCCGTATGCACCCTCCACAGTTTGGCGGTGCCACAGACCCGTTAGGCTGGGAGGATTGGTTAGCAGAATTGGAGAAGATTTTCGAGGCAGTTGATTGCGCCGAGGTGAGGAAAGTACCGATTGCTCAGTATTTCCTCACTAGGGAGGCCACTACTTGGTGGAAGGTCATCAAGCCGCAGGATCGTATTGCCTCATGGGATGAATTTAAGGAGCTCTTGGAGGCCGAGTTTTGTCCTTGGCCGGTACGAGAGAGCCGAATCCGAGCCTTCTTCGAGGCTAAACCACAAGATATTCCCGTTTCGCAAGCGATCGTGGAGTATAACCAACAATTAATCCATGTGAAGGATCAAGTACGTAACGAGCGTGATAAGATCTGTTATTTTGATATGCGGATGAATTTGGACTTGCGGCGGTACATGGCCGGATTTGCTTGTACCACACTGAAAGAGTATCAGGACAGAGCTTTAGCCCATGATATGTTGAGCCCCGACAATGATACCGTTGAAGAACCGAAGAAGCAGAAAGTCGGGGGAAATTTTTCTGGCTCTAAGGGTGGCAACTTTCAGAAATCACAGACGACTAACCGTTTTGCCGGACAGTCGTCACGTTCTAATAAAGGGAAGAGGAGTTACCGTCCCACTTCGGGTACCTCAAATCGCGCGGTGACTTGCTATAATTGTGGCCGTTCAGGCCACATTAATTTGGAATGCCACTTTACACCATTGAAGTGTCACACGTGCGGACAGATGGAACATAGAGCGACTTATTGTTTCGAGCCGAATCAGACTTTGGACACTCGGGCTTCTGCCCCAGCTGGTCAACCTAAGCAGAATTTTGGCAGGGGCCGGGGACGGGGTCAGAACGCTGGAGGGGGGAACTCTAGCGTCGGTTCGGTACAACCACGAGTTTATGAGATGCGTCGAACAGACGAGCCCGACGCGGCGGTGGCTTCAGGTACCATCCATATTTTATCTTATCTAGTCCGTGTGATTTTTGATTCGGGTGCTACACATTCTTTTATTTCTTTGGAGTGTGTACGCCGTTTGAATATAACTTGTCTGACTGTTTGCGATCCCTTCATCGTGAGACTGCCGAGCGGGGATAGAATCGTGGGTAACCGGGAGATTAGAGATTTTCCGGTGACTATATCCGGTATGGATTGGTTATCGAATTTAATTGTAGTTGATATGGAAGGCGAAGACGTGATCCTTGGCGAAGATTGGCTTGATAGTCATCAAGCGATTATGAACTACCGTACTAAGGTTATCACCATGATGACTAAAGACGGATCTGAGTACTCCTTTTTGGGGCGTAAGTCGGGACTATCCAAGTTACTTATCAGTGCCATGAAGGCCGTAAAACTTTTGAATAAAGGTTGTGCGGGCTATTGGTGTTATGCCTTGAAAACGGAAGGAAATGAAATCGTTTTCTCTTTGATTCCGGTTGTTAGTGAGTACCCCGATGTATTCCCGGATGACCTCCCGGGATTACCACCAGATCGAGAGATAGAATTTACCGTAGACTTAGAGCCAGATGCGGCCCCGATCTCTAAAGCACCTTACCGGATGGCACCTTCCGAGATGCAGGAATTGAAGACTCAGTTGGGAGAGCTTTTGGAAAAAGGGTACATGAGACCGAGCGCTTCGCCTTGGGGCGCGCATGTTCTCTTCGTGAGGAAGAAAGATGGTTCACCACGTTTGTGCATCGACTACCGTGAGCTGAATAAAGTAACCATCAAAAACAAGTATCCTTTGCATCATATAGACGACTTATTTGATCAATTGCAAGGGGCTGCAGTTTTCTCGAAAATTGATTTAAGATCCGGGTATTATCAACTCAGGGTGAGGGAGTCCGACGTTCCAAAGACGGCGTTCCGGACGAGATATGGGCATTATGAATTTGTAGTTATGCCTTTTGGGTTGACGAATGCGCCGACAGTATTCATGCAGTTAATGAATAAAATATTCATCGAGTACCTCGACAGGTGTGTAGTTGTCTTTATTGACGACATCTTGATCTATTCTCGAGATAAGGAGGAACATGCCCGGCACTTGCGTTTGGTCTTAGACATTTTGAGAACCGAGCACCTCTATGCAAAATTCTCGAAATGTGAGTTTCGGTTGGAAGAAGTTATGTTTCTCGGCCATGTGATTTCGGCCGAAGGGGTTCGTGTAGACCCGCAGAAGATCGAGGCAGTACTAAATTGGGCACCGCCTAAAAATGTTAAAGAGGTTCGTTGCTTTTTGGGCCTTGCTGGGTATTACCGTCGGTTTGTCGAGGGGTTCTCGAAACTCGCTCGACCGCTTACAAAATTACTCCAGAAGACCGAAAAGTTTATCTGGACGTATGAGAGACAACATAGCTTCGATGAACTGAAGAGACGATTGACTTCAGCGCCGATTTTAACTTTACCGCATGGTAGCGAGGGCTTTGCAGTTTATAGTGACGCTTCAGGTCAAGGCCTGGGCTGTGTGCTTATGCAGCATGATAAGACGATAGCTTTTGCGTCTCGACAATTAAAGCCTTATGAGATGAATTATCCTACTCACGATTTAGAATTGGCCGCAATTATCTTCGCACTCAAGATTTGGCGGCATTATTTGTATGGTTCACCGTGCCGGATTTATACCGATCACAAGAGCCTAAAATATATTTTCAGCCAGAAGGAGCTGAATATGAGACAGAGACGTTGGCTAGAGTTGATAAAGGATTATGACCTGGAAATTCTTTACCACCCCGGGAAAGCCAATGTCGTTGCGGATGCTCTGAGCCGCAAATCAGCATCTCTTCAAATGCTCGAAGTTCTTACGTCCCAGATGAAAATTCGTCAAGATCTAATTGAGCAAGGGATAGAAATTTGGTTTCAACGAGTACAGGGACAGTTGTGTACTCTCGAAATTACTTCATCCTTAGTTGACGACATCAAAGGGAAGCAGTGGAGTGACCCGATGATTTCCCAACTGAAGGAAGACGTGATTAAAGGAAAAGCTCCTGGCTTTATGGTACACGAGGATAGTATTCTGAGATTTCAGGGCAGACTTTGCGTTCCAAATGATTTAGAGTTGAGACAGAGAATCCTCCGAGAAGCCCATGCTACGCCTTACTCAATCCACCCCGGGACGAGTAAGATGTACAAGGACTTGAAGCGAAATTTTTGGTGGAATAACATGAAGAAGGATGTTACGGAGTTTGTATTACGGTGCTTGACATGTCAACAAGTCAAGATCGAACATCAACGACCGGCGGGGTTGTTGAAACCACTTCCCATTCCCGAGTGGAAGTGGGAAGATATCTCAATGGATTTTATCACTGGCATGCCGAGAACTCGGACTGGAATGAATATGATTTGGGTAATTGTCGATGGATTGACCAAGTCTGCACACTTTTTGGGTATTAAGGATACTTGGGGACCGGATAGATTGGCTCGAACCTTTATCGCTGAGATCGTGAGGTTACACGGTACCCCCAAGACCATTGTTTCTGATCGAGACGGCCGTTTCGTATCGCATTTTTGGCAGGCCGTTCATCAGGCTCTGGGTGCGAAGTTGAGATTGAGCACCTCCTTTCATCCTCAGTCGGACGGTCAAACAGAGAGGACGATTCAGACGTTGGAGGATATGTTGCGGGCTTGTGCCTTAGACTGGAGTAATGATTGGGAGCTTCACTTGCCGTTGATCGAGTTTGCTTACAATAATAGTTGGCATGCGTCGATCAAAATGGCACCCTTCGAGGCTCTCTATGGTAGGCGATGTAGGTCGCCATTATGTTGGGACGAGGCTTCTGAGCTAGTTGGGACGGAACCAGATATGTTGTTGGAGACCAAGGAAAAGATTTATATCATCCGAGATCGACATCGATTGCCCAGAGTCGTCAGAAATCTTACGCCGATACTCGTCGTCGACCCTTGGAGTTTGAAGTGGGGGATCACGTCTTGCTCAAAGTATCGCCGACCAGAGGAGTTTTCCGCTTCGGTAAAAAGGGAAAACTCAGTCCAAGGTATATCGGACCTTTCGAGATTTTAGATAGAGTTGGAGACTCAGCTTATCGCTTGGCGTTGCCTCCAGCTTTGAGTCACGTCCATAATGTTTTTCATGTGTCCCAGTTGAGGAAGTACGTACCGGATCCGAGCCACATTAGCGACTACAGTGAGATTGACGTAGCCGAGGATATTACCTTTCCGGAGAGACCCGTGAAGATCCTTGAACGTCGCGAGAAACAGCTTCGGCATAAGACCATTCCACTGGTTGAAGTACAATGGTCGAGGCATGGAGTCGAAGAGGCGACTTGGGAGACGGAAGAGAAGATGCGGGTGGAATACCCCGAACTATTTATTTCTTAAGTTTCGGGACGAAACTTCTTTTTAGAGGGGGAGAATGTAATACCCGGTCGAAAGTCATGTCATTTCAAACCTCTTCTTGTTCTTCAAATCGTGATTTGTTGAGCGAACCCTTGTAATCATTGCTTGGAACCACCGTTTTGGGGTTCCCGTACTTCTATTTCGTGTTATTGTTGCCCAGACATTGAATCATATTGCTTTTATTCTCTTTCCGGGTCATTTTTCATCATTTTAGGACCCGAAGAGGTGTGAGCCGCGGCACAAGGAGTGTGCGCCGCGGCACACATATTTCCTAAACACAGACGAGCGGATGCGGGTGCCGCGGCTGCGCCCGGCGATGCCGCGGCACACCTGCCGAGCCAATGCCGCGGCACACCTATCTTGAGCCGCGGCTGCGGTGTTGCATCCTCGGCCAAAACCACTTTGTACCGGTGCCGCGGCACACTGAAGCTGAGCCGCGGCACCTGCCGAAACACAGGAACAATTTTTAGGCTGTGCGCGGCACACCTATGCTGAGCCGCGGCACACAATGCGGTCAACTGCATAATTCGGCTTTTTAAGCGAGATTTCAGCCATTTTCCTCCATTTCTTCTTCCATCGCGAGAGAGAGAGTTTGACGGAGGAACTCTTTTGATATCTATCACTTGTGTGTTGAAGATTTACCACTTTCACTCGGTTGGGAAGCCCGGATAGTCGATCTATCGCGTATTCCTTGGATCATAGCGCTTGAATATTCAAGAGGTAATTTCTTCGACATCTTGACTTCTCGATTTTGTGTGGGTTTTGACGTTTTGGATGATAAAATCATGGTGTAGGATGTGATATAGGCGTGATTATGGACATGATTGGGTATTCATCGGATTATTGAAATATTATTCAAGAACACTTTGATTTTGTGTTGGTTTTTGGGGGTTTTCGTAGATTCGTCCGTTTTATCCGATTGAAGCTTGAGAACCTTGATATTTTGATATATCTATACCGTATGAGTGTTTTCTTCCGATTTTTCGGGTTGAATTATTTCATTTTCGGACTTATGAGTTTTGGACGATTTTCCAACCTCTAGTTGATTATCCGTATATCTTTATGAATCGTAGAGGGGTTTCGGGGGTTTCTTCGTGTAATTTGAATATGGATAATTGATTATCATATTCCTTGCGAATCGTTTAGGTGCCGGAAGCGCGTTCTTGGACCTACCAATCTCATACCCCCTTTTTCCGTTCGTCCCTCGATGTCTCAAAGGCAAGTATACATTTATGATTGTACGTTCTCGACTTTGAAAGTATGAAATATTGATGGTATGATTATTTCTAGCCACTCGGACGGGGCCCTATGGTCCTCTCGAGGGTTTCGTAGCCTGCAGTGCGATTCCATGGTTGATATGAGCGAACCGTTTCTACGGCATTCATTTGAAATAATGTTGGCATGTAATGAGCGAACCGTTTGTGGCATTCCTACATGTAACGGCGTATGATATGAGCGAACCGTTTCTACGGCATTCACATACGTCTTGAGATTTTAGTTATTAGGAATACTAGTCTTAAATTGATGAATTGACGGATATTGATGAATTGTGGATTACATTTTCTTTATTGTCGAGGAGTATTATGTTTCATATTGTTATACTTGCACTAGCTATTCGGCTAACCCCTTTATGGGAAATACGTTTCATGTATTTCGGGTTCCGGGGAGCGGACGGGCAGGTATCGGGTCGGCATAAAGATGGTGGGCAAGCGTGATACTGTGTCTTTCTTCCAGTTATGTTTGGAGTTTCCCGTTCAGTGTTGTTGTACTGGATTGGCTATTGAATACTCGAGTATTGTTCTCCTTTTTCCTTGATGTTCCGGCCTGTGTTTGCCGAAGTATTGAATTGAGTTGTGATGTTTGTGAATACATTGGTTATATTTCGAATACCTTTGTATCGTTTTTCATTCCATTGTGTGTAGACCTTATCGGTCAAAATTTATGGTTCCGCGTATGTTTAGCCTTATGGGTCCCACGGCGGGGCTTACGGCGCTGTAATATCCCTGAATAACTTGGGGGTGTTACACCGCTTTCCTTGTACCGCGGCCCCAGGCCAAAATTCGTCGTTTTCGCCCGTTTTTCATCGTTTTAGCTTCCGGACTCCAATTTCCTGCAAAACATAAAAGAATAGGGCATTAAAAGCTCATTTATGCAGATTTACTCACAAAAAGAATACAAAATAATGATAAATAAGCGTATAAAAATACGCCTAACAAATACCCCAAAACTTAAGCCTTTGCTTGTCCTCAAGCAAAAAGAATTGATTACAAATAAAAGAATATCGTGAATGATCGTGCAAATCCAGTGTGCTCAACTTAATCAATACTACCCTGAAATTATCTCTGAATAATACAAGTATCGTAATAGCGAGTTACATCCAGGACACTGATTCAACAAAGTAACCAATTTCAGTCCTAATCACTCGTTCATGAAGAAAATCAAGCTCAAAGATTAACAAGCATGAATTTAATCGACCGTCAATATGAAAGGTTAAAATAAACAAGCTAACTGGCCCAGTTCCACAGTCTAATGGCAAAAATTTCACGAGTTTCATCAAAAATAACCCTCGGACAATATTCCCTTATATATGCTCAAGAAGATGATTCGAGTTGACCACTAGGTTCGGATCTCGGGATGTTTCGTTGGGATAATCCTAGGGTGGAATACCATTCTCATGTATTGGGAAACCGTTTGACGTAAAAGACACTCATGGGGCACATGTATGCTTCTAGTTACTAAGTTCCCCACCACAGCGGAGAAACAACTCGAATAGCTATTCCCGCATGTCCGATTCAAGGTCGCTGTTTTACGCGAGAGTAAACAATGGGTCACGCGAATACCCCCGGTTACTAGACTCCCTATCATCAGCACATGCGAAATTTCTAAATCACTAGTCTAATCAGGGTCGTCGTTTTACGCGAGAGTAAACAACGGGTCACGTGAATACCCCCGGTTACTAGACTTCCCATCATAGAATAAAAAAATCTCGACTTTTTGGGAAAAACTGTCCGACTCTAAAATCAACTTAAGTGCCAATACGACTCATGTTACTGGACAACTAGCTAACCGAAAAATATAACCAAACGTATAGATGACGATTTTCAAACATGTATGTCTCCTTTCTTATCTGCTAAGATTTCTACAAAAAACGAAAAAAAATTCAGACCTAGATGAATACTCAACAAAAACAGATATCATTGACTACAACTCGACTAAAACTCAACCGTTTCTTCAGAGAGAAATCAGTATTGTAACATCAGTTTCACATAAAAAGTAGCACGAAAAATTCACGAATAAGAGTAAAATCATGACAAGCAAGGCTAGCAACAAAAAATTAACGAAAAATAACGAAAGTGCAAACGAAATAAGTACAACAATAAGTATAGCGACAAAAAGTAAATCCCCCCAAACTTAGTACGTACATTGACCTCGATGTACACAAAATGTAATATGCAATAAAAGTGAAAGGTTAAGTACTCCCCTCCAGTCTGCTCATGAACTGGCGCCGGCATCGTCCGGCGAGGAGGGTGGTGTGGCTGGCCGAGCAGGTGGAATAAATGGCCCGTCTGGGTGCATAATGTGGGCCGTCCATGCAGCAAGGTGCTCCTGGTGGTAGGCATCCCTCGCTGCCAGATGCCTCGACTCACGACGGTTGGCCCGGCGGGCCTGCTCTCTCATCTCATCTCGGATGGCAGCAATGA
Organism: Orobanche coerulescens; assembly: GCA_033398695.1. NCBI lineage: Eukaryota > Viridiplantae > Streptophyta > Magnoliopsida > Lamiales > Orobanchaceae > Orobanche > Orobanche coerulescens. The sequence continues at coordinate 59,280,058 of CM065809.1, read as the reverse complement.
TGCTCTCTCTCTCCGTCTGCCTCTCGTCTCTCATGGCAGCCATAAGACTCTCTCTCTCTCTCCTCATCTCCTCTCTCTCTCTCCTCATCTCCTCTCTCAACCCGTCGAACATCGCCTGCAAGTGCTCTCTGTCGGGCGGCGGGCTGGCATCTCCCTACCCCTGTGTCAGCAGAAGAGGCTCGGGGGACCCCTCGTATGCCTCATCTAGAAGAAATCCTCGCCCTCGAGCGTGTGCTAGCGCTCCTCCCCACTGGTCGAAATGTGAAATGTTGCGATGGCCGATCGGGCCCTGGGGAGCTAACATCGGCTCGTCGTCCGACCACGTCATCCCAGACTGCCGGCACAGAGCGCAGATAAGAGAGGGGTGCTTCAGCTCCGTCTTGGCCTCTCCCTGAATACACTGGAAGATAGATCGGACCAGGAGAGGAGCCACATCGAATCGCAGCCCGGAGGTGATAGCATATAATGTATGGGCTCGAGAGAGAAAAACAGATCGGATCTGCGAGGTGGGATCTATACGTGCGCAGATGAAGTACAACCAGGCTCGCCTTAGCCGACTGAGGCGCGAGATCTTGAAGTAGAAAGCCGAGAAGCCCGGAGCGCGCAGCTCCCAGTTGGAACCGGGCTGAGTGAGTGTCTCTAGCAGGGCCTCCCTCGTGAGGCCACTCATAGCTCGTGTATAAGCCGTCTCGTCAACCACCGGCAGCTCGAACAATCTCCGGATGGCGGCCACAGAGAAGTCTGATAATGCCGGACAACGACTGCGTCCGAGTATCGACTGCGGTATCATACGCCCGCTCGGATATGCTTGACGAGCGGCATAAAACTCCTGCATTATGGAGATCACCATCGGCTCGGGAGGTGCAGCGAAACGGGCCCACCCCATCTCATCGATCATGGTCAGAAGCTCCCCGTCCTGGGGGGCTGGGGTGAATCCCCTCTCCGGAATCAGAGGCTGAGGATGAATCTTTTCGTTGAAGATTTTATGGATCTCTGGGTCAGAGAATTGGTGCGCCTTCGACTCGGCTCGACTATGAGAAGTTTCCCCTCGTGTGGGGGACGACTGAGTCCTGGCCCTTTTGCTAACCTTTTTGGTTCTAGCCATAGCGAGTCCCTGAAACGTTAAACACCGGAGTTTTCTTACTTAAGCAATAATGAGAACAACATTACTCGGCTAAGGATATCCAAAACCTGAATCAAGAATTTAACGAGCTAGCACCGCCGTGAGAGAAAAATGGAAATTGAGCATTCTACGTTTAAAATTATCGTAAAGGTTGGGGTCACTGTAAATTCATAAACGAATTCGTTGCACAAAGATTCAAAATATTGACTTAACAAAGAAAAAATTTTCATTCAAGCATTTCATCAAACACCTTGTGTGCATGAGTTCTAATGAAGAACAAACATTATAATAGCTTGATTTAATCCCCAAAAACAACATCCTCTATCGATCCTCATGACAAACAACAATAACAACAATAACAATTCATCGAATATCAACACATACCATCGAATTCAAACAAAAATTTCATATTCATCACTCAATTCTTGATAGAACTTTGAATAATAAAAAAAAACTAATCAACATAATCAATCAATGAACAACTACCTTACTTTTCAAATCATGTAACAATAAGGATCAAGGGAATTAGGATTACTTGGTTTAGATTGTAGTTCGCAAAAGGAAAAAGAAGAAGGGAAGAAGTCGGCCGATCGCTTGTGCAAAGGAAAGGGGAAGGAGTTATACCTGGGGTGCCATCCGAGCTGTGTTATAAATCTACGTGGGCTGTGCAAGTTCCGAACGGGGGCCGCGGCACAGCTTAAGTGCGCCGCGGCTCAGAGTACAGCCTCTTTTACCTGCTGGTTCATTTCGTCGTGTTCTGCGGCTCATCATTCGTGTGTCGCGGCTCAGTAGTGTTATTGTGCCGCGGCTCAGCACATATGTACCGCGGCCCGTAGGACAGCGTCCTTGGCAGATTTTTGGCAATTAGCGTGCCGCGGCTCAGGGATCAATTGTGCCGCGGCATAGTAAGGTTGTGCCGCGGCTCACAATCCTTGTGCCGCGTCTCAGGCATAAATTCTCCCCAGGGACTATTTCTGCACAGAATTTTCAAAAGAACACGTCAAGAACGAGAGGGATAAGCAATTCAAAGCAAAAATGATGGAAAATAAATATTCAAAAAATGCAAGACTGAAACACAAAAATCTACAACTAAGACTCGGGTTGCCTCCCGAGAAGCGCTAAGTTTATAGTCTTCAGTCAGACCTATTGAAAAATCAGTTTGCTTTTCGCAAACTCCATTTGATCTCCGCCCCGTTCATCGAACCGTTAATATGAGTTTTAAAATTTTGACCATTGGTCTTTAACGATCCGATTTTCGGTTTGGGCACCCAATGATGTTTGCAAAAGGGTTTTGACAAAAATAACTTTCCGAAACACCCATTCTCCACATGACTAGGCGCCCGCTTGACTTCTGGCTTATTTTCCTCTTTTACGAACGAACTTAGGACAAAATGAGACTTTTCCGATTGTGGCTGAACGGATGGCGACATATTCAAATGCCTAATACACGCGACTTGCTCTTTATTAGGCGTCGGGCGGTAAGCAGTTCGACTTTTCGACCAAGCGATTCTTCCGGTGTGTCTCCTTCGCAAGGGTATCTACACTTTCAATTTGCGAGCTCTTCTCAACACCACCTGGACACGGAAAGGATTTAAATACTTGTGTAATACCCGTCATTTTATAATGCAATTTTATTAATTATAATAATATTATAATGCATTTCATGTTATTTAATTCCATTTAGAGAATCATGAATATTTATTTCGACGTATCACATGTCCTAGCCCGAATCATTTTTTATCAGTTATATTTTAGTAGTCATTTACTACTAATAATGTTAATAAGGCATTTTATTTCATTTAATCTCATTTCATTACCGAGTGAGTAATTATTGTACAATTACTTTCACCGCACGTAAAAGTCAACTTCATGTAATATCATTTAATACGATCAGACATTTTCATGATATCTCATATATTTTAAACCCGAGTCAATTTCTCAAGTTAATTGCAAATCATTTAATGTTAGTCATTTCTTTTAAGTATGATAATTAAAGGTGTTATTATTATTATTATTAATAATATTTATAATAGAAACAATATTAATATTAACAATATTAATATTTTTATCTTCATTATTTCTATATCATCATTTATATTACACTCGATATTAGTATTATTATCAGCGTTATTAATATTATTACTACTATTATTATTAATTTTATCATTATTATTATTATTAGCATTATTATTATTGTCTTTATCATTGGCCCAATAGTTTGTGCTGACCCAAATTAATTATTAAGCCCAGAATAATTAACTAAACCCTAACCTTAATTTTTATACGATATAAATATACTATTACTACAGTAATATACACAGTATATACAGAATACACTTCCTTCTCGCAGCCGTCATTCCCCATCGTTCAAAAAATAAAAAAAGGGGGAATCTGCACAATCCTTCTCTACCAAATATCGTCCCAACGGATTTCTTCTCTAGAGTAGAATCATTCTCCAACCCATCCAAACGTAAATCTTCCTGACTCAGTTGCAATTCATCCTTCGGACCTCCTCCTGCTGATCGATTCAAACATCAACTCTCAATTTTTCTGCAAAAGTCATCTTCTCCAGCAAAGGTAAGAATTTTGGACCCGATTTTCTTCTCATCCTGCAAATTACAGCCGATTGTTATTATCCTGTAAATATTTAATTTCAACACACCGAATCAGTTGTGTGAACCCCATCTCAGTAGAATCGAACCCTAACTCATCTTGATTTACATATGCCTGGCTTTGAAACCGCTGAAATCGAAGTTTTTAGCCAGGAATTTTTAATACAAATTTTCAGCCAAACTCAGAATTCAACGATGCAGTTTGAAACCATCGTCACGTCTGAACCAGAAACCCCATCAAAACTCAATTTACATTACCTGAACCTATACTCAAAGCCTGAATTCGACAAAACTGGAATCGTAGCTTCAATCGAAGCCTAAATTTGCAGCCCGAATCAACTCCTGCCATGCCCGTAGCCAAATCGGCCGAATCCTTTTCGAATCGGACCTTCCTCGCCTTGGTCGCGAGCTGCTGCTGCACCCGAGCCGAACCGCCGGCGATTTCCGCCCACCATGAATTGGTGTGTGTGTGTGTGTGTGTGTGTTTTGGTCGGTGTGTGTGTGTGTGATTTTCTTATCGGCCGAGAGGGAGGATTTGGGAGAGGGAGAGATGTCGTGCAGAGGAGTTGGGAGAGAAGGAGACGTTTGACAGTAGAAGGAAAGGAATTCTGACGGCAAGGGTTAGATTTCAGGGTTTATATACCCACGAATTTTTAGGACTTTTCAATTTAGTCCTCCCAATTTTCAGAAGTGTTCAATTTAGCCCCAGCCAGTATAATTAATTCGGTTGTTACCCATTCAGCTTCTCAAGTTTTACAATCTGACCCCAGTCAACCTTCAAACTTAAATTAAATCCTAATTTTGACCGAAACATTTAAAATATTAACTTCCAATTAATATTAATAATTAATCCGAATTATTCCATAAATGTTTTAATTTCAGTCATTAATAATGTTAACTCCTCAGTTAATATTAATTAGCAATTATGATTTATTTTCAGTTATTATATAGTGATATTCGTATCCTATCATTTATTATATAAATAATAAATTGTAAGGATATTAATTATTATTATTATATGTAGACTTTGTCAAGGATTTACGGGCTTAGGACTGTGAGTCGAGCACATTCATTTCAGTCAGACATCATCATCATTTATTCAGGTGGGAATCTTCTCTACCACTTTAATTGCTTTGATTGGACTGCATATGTGATATTCATTTCATGTTTATAAATTATGATACACGTTGTAAATCAGGCTCACCTGTATTCGTGTAAGAGGTTATCATGTTGTGTGGGGACACCTGCACAACCAAGTATTCACATATGAACTCGTTTCATGTTATATGTGGTATTGCGTGTATGTTTCATGTTGTGTGGGGACACCTGCTCAACCCAGTACTCACGTTATATGTGGTATTGCGTGTATGTTCACATATTGCGTGTATGTTTCATGTTGTGTGTGGACACCTGCTCAACCCAGTACTCACGTTATATGTGGTAGTGCGTGTATGTTTCATGTTGTTGGGGGGGCACCTGCGCAACCTCAATATTCGTGTTATGCGTGCTCGATTCATGCTGTATTTAATATTGTGAGTATGCATTCATGTTGAGGAAAAATGTGATAATTTATTCATGTTATGTTTTCCATGAGATTGTATATTACTGTGATCAGTGAGATTTCCACGAGCTGAAGGAAGCTCACCCCCACCTTTATTGATCCCGCAGGTTGAACCGAGCTGGAGGGACTGAAGAGCGAGCCGAGGGGGCATATGAGAAGGAAATTATTTTAATGATGCTTTTTTTTTTCTTTTGTCAAACTATGTTGAAACTTATTTGTGGAAATAAGACATTTTACCCATTAAGCTGATTAAGTCACAAGTAAACAGGCCCTTAGATTTGAAATTTATAAATTATGAATTATTTTTCCGCCGCAAATTTTTACCTTATATTTATGATGGAATGTTTCCCTATTTTAAAGTTATTTATTTTTATGTGAGTGTAGCGACTCGACTTTGTAGGCGAGAATTTTTATATTCTCAAGAAAATTATTTTTCTCAAAATTTACCTTTTATTTATTTTTCCCCATTATTTATCCTAGAAAGTCGGGGCGTTACATAGTGGTATCAGAGCGAGGTCTTACCTTTCTGTAGACTCGCTAAAATGTAAAAGTATCATATGCTCTCAGCTTCGCCACTTCGTCACTCCGCCTGAGGTACCGAATTTTAGTTATTAATCATGCATATGTCATTTCATTTTACTTATATAATTATTTATGTATGTTCGAACTGTTAGAATGGTCAAGCCTAGAATGACGCCACTTAAAGACTGGTGGGACGATCCTAGTTTACCAAAGAATGCACCACACTATGTCATTAATAGGCTGAGCAAGTGGGTGCAATCTGGGAAACAAGATTCCGTCACCCGCCAGCTAGAGCACTTGATGGAGAAATTATGCGAAGACTGGAGTTGCTGCATCTTCCGGCTTTGGAAAAAAGGCCATCAAGAGATCGCTTGAAGAGCGAGAGGCTACTGACGATTTCCATTTTGTCGCTGGACGCCTACTGGATTTGTATGCTCGGGAGGAGATGGGAACTGCAAATAGGAATGCCGACTCTACGGACGAGGAAGACTCTGAGGAGGATCCCGAAGAAGATCCATAGGAAGATCCATAAGAAGTTCCCGATGGAAGCTCAAGGATGGATCTCGCCGAAAATATGAAGGATGTTTTGATGGCAGATATTGAGTCTGAAGCTGAAGTCATTTCATGGATTGAGCCACGACCCCCTATTCCCATTGTAGAGATTATTAGTAGTGATGATGGGGAGTAGTGCGTGTAGACTCGATAACTATCAACGTGAAGATAGAGATTAATGAACATAGCTTCTTAGCCGACTTGCACATAGTTGAACTTAGCGATTTTGATGTTATTTTGGGTATGGATTGGTTGGACAAACATAGAGCTGTAGTTGAATGCTCCAAAAGGAGAGTAACTTTATGTCCGTCTATCGATGTCAAGACCATATTCGAGGGAGTGAGACACAGCAGTACCCCAAAGGTGATTTCTGCCATGAAAGCTGTGAAGGTGCTGAAGAAGAGTGATTGCCAAGGATTCTTGGTGAATGTGATGGGGAAAACGACTACGGAGAGGACGTTAGCTGATGTACCTATCGTCATGGAGTATCCAGATGTCTTTCCCGAAGACTTGCCCGGAGTTTTGCCGAATCGTCAAGTTAAATTTTCAATTGACTTAGTGCCAGGAGCGGCACCAAAATCGAAGGCTCCCTATAGGATGGCGCCTAAGGAATTGCAAGAGTTGAAGGTACAACTCCAGGAACTGCTCACCGAGTGTTTTGCCATGGGGTGCGCCAGTGCTCTTCGTGAAGCAAAAGGACAGAAGTTTGAGGATGTGCATTGACTATCATGAACTTAATCGACTCACGATAAAGAATAAATATCCACTTTCTAGAATAGATGACCTATTGAATCAACATGGAGGGTCGGGAGTATTTTCGATGATAGATTTGAGATCCGAATATCACCAGCTGAGGATTAAGAGTGATGATATCCCGAAGACCGCATTTCAAAATCGTTATGGACACTATGAATTTATAGTGATGCCATTTGGTTTGACTAATGCGCCAGCGGTATTCATGGATCTCATGAACCGTGTATTTCAACCTTATTTGGATAAGTTTGTCATTGTGTTCATAAATGACATACTTTTATATTCAAAGACCAAGGTTGAACATGAGCAGCATCATAGAACGGTATTGGGAATACTGCGCAAGGAGAAGTTATATGCGAAATTCAACAAGTGCGAATTCTGGCTTAACCGAGTTGCATTTTTGGGTCAAGTGGTCACTTCTAAAGGAATTGAGGTTGACCCTATTAAAGTTGAGGCAGTCAATGATTGGAAAGTACCGAGTAATGCGAATGAAGTTCTAAGTTTCTTGGGATTTGCCGGTTATTATCGGAGATTTATCGAGGGATTTTCGAAGATAGCCGCACCAATGACTAAGTTGACTAGAAAGGGAGAAGTTTTATTATGGAATGAGAAATGCGAAAAGAGTTTCCAAGAACTTAAGCGAAGATTGACTGCTACACCAGTATTGACGATTCCCGATCCGACGAAGGAGTTAGTCATCTACAGTGATGCATCCAAGCAAGGTTTGGGATGTGTATTGATGCAAGAGGGCAAGGTAGTTGCCTATGCATCGAGATAATTGAAACTACACGAGCTGAACTACCCTACTCATGATTTGGAATTAGCAACGGTAGTTCATGCCATGAAGATTTGGAGACAATACCTTTATGGAGGTAAGTGTGAAATTTATACAGACCACAAAAGTCTAAAATATATTTTCACATAAAAGGAATTGAATATGAGGCAGCGCAGATGGCTAGAGTTGGTCAAAGACTACGATTGTACAATCCATTACCACCCCGGTAAAGCAAACGTAGTTGCTGATGCACTAAGTCGCAAGGCAAGAGGAGACCTGACTTGCTTGTTGACCAAGGAGGAACGCTTGGTCAAGCAATTTGCAAGGATGAGCCTTGAGGTGGCTACACCATCGAGACAGTTGAGTGATTATTGGCTAGTTCGGTGGTACAACCAACATTGAGGGAACAAATCAAAGAAGGTCAAGGACAGGACGACTTCGTGGTCAAGATGAAAGAACGTACTCTTTCAGGTGAGGATAAAGGTTTTAGCGTGTCTGATGATGGCACGATGTATTATGAAGGGAGGATTTGTGCGCCCAATGTTGTTAAGCTGAGAGAATCAATATTGAAGGAGGCACATAGTACTCCATATACGGCACACCCTGGGAGTACAAAGATGTATCAAGATCTTAAGGGGACATTTTGGTGGGAAGGTTTGAAAAGAGATGTGGCAGACCAACGCCCTTTTGGATTACTTAAGTCACTTCATATCCCAGAATGAAAATGGGAGCATATTACGATGGACTTTGTGGTAGGTTTGCCTCGAACGGAAAGAGGAAACCACGCTATTTGGGTTGTTGTCGACCGACTCACAAAGTCAGTTCATTTTATCCCAGTTAAGATGAACTTTCGAATGGATCAGTATGCTCAACTGTATATCAGGGAGATTATTAAGTTGCATGGAGTGCCAGTCTCCATAGTATCCGACAGGGATACTCGTTTCACATCGCGTTTTTGAGAGAGTTTGCAAGAAGCCTTGGGGACATAGTTAAATTTTAGTACGGCTTATCATCCTCAAACTGATGGTCAGTCCGAGAGGACCATCCAGATCCTTGAGGATATGTTGCGAGCATGTGTGCTAGATATGGGAAATAATTGGGAACGACTATTGCCTTTAGTAGAATTTGCTTACAACAACAGTTACCAGTCGACGATCAGTATGGCACCATATGAAGCCCTATATGGTAGGAAGTATCGATCACCACTGTATTGGGATGAGGTAGGTGAAAGGAGGATTTTGGGTCCCGAGATGATCGAGCAGACAGTTGGCATGGTGGATAAGATTCGTGAGAGGATCAAGATAGCCCAGGACCGTCAGAAGTCTTACGCCGACAAGCGTAGGAAAGATCTCGAATTCTGTGTTGACGACAAGGTATTCGTGAAGGTATCCCCTACCAAGGGAATTGTTCGTTTTGGTCCGAGGAGCAAGTTGAGACCGAGGTACATTGGATCGTTCGAAATTCTTGAGCGGATTGGAGAGTTAGCTTACCGTTTGGCTTTACCCCCAGAGCTTTCAGCTGTGCACAATGTTTTCCACGTATCATTGTTGAGAAAGTATGTGCACGATCCCAACCACGTCATCAACTATACCGCCGTGGAGATGAACAAAGATCTTACTTATGAAGAACAACCAGAACTGATTCTTGACCGATCAGTCCGGCTGTTGAGAAACAAAGAGAAGATCTTTGTCAAGATCCAATGGCGTAACCACAGCAAGGATGAAGCCACTTTGGAGCGCGAAGAGGAACTACAAGCTCGTTATCCGAATTTCTCCAATCGAGGTATACCATTTATTTTCGAGGACGAAAATTTTTCTAAGAGGGGTAGGATGTAATACCCGTCATTTTATAATGCAATTTTATTAATTATAATAATATTATAATGCATTTCATGTTATTTAATTCCATTTAGAGAATCATGAATATTTATTTCGACGTATCACAAGTCCTAGCCCGAATCGTTTTTTTATCAGTTATATTTTAGTAGTCATTTACTACTAATAATGTTAATAAGGCATTTTATTTCATTTAATCTCATTTCATTATTGTACAATTACTTTCACCGCACGTAAAAGTCAACTTCATGTAATATCATTTAATACGATCAAACATTTTCATGATATCTCATATGTTTTAAACCCGAGTCAATTTCTCAAGTTAATTGCAGAACATTTAATGTTAGTCATTTTTTTAAGTATGATAATTAAAGGTATTATTATTAATATTTATAATAGAAACAGTATTAATATTAACAGTATTGATATTTTTATCTTCATTATTTCTATATCATCATTTATATTACACTCGATATTAGTATTATTATCAGCGTTATTAATATTATTACTACTTTTATTATTAATTTTATCATTATTATTATTAATATTAGCATTATTATTATTGTCTTTATCATTGGCCCAATAGTTTGTGCTGACCCAAATTAATTATTAAGCCCAGAATAATTAACTAAACCCTAACCCTAATTTTTATACAGTATAAATATACTATTACTACAGTAATATACACAGTATATACAGAATACACTTCCTTCTCCCAACTGTCATTCCCCATCGTTCAAAAAATAAAAAAAGGGGGAATATGCACAATCCTTCTCTACAAAATATCGTCCCAACAGATTTCATCTCAAGAGTCGAATCATTCTCCAACCCATCGAAATGTAAATCTTCCTGAGGGATCTCAGTTGCAATTCATCCTTCGGACCTCCTCCTGCTGATCGACTCAAACATCAACTCTCCATTATTCTACAAAAGTCATCTTCTCCAGCAAAGGTAAGAATTTTGGACCCGATTTTCTTCTCATCCTGCAAATTACATCTGATTGTTATTATCCTGTACATATTTAATTTCAACACACCGAATCAGTTGCGTGAACCCCATCTCAGTAGAATCGAACCCTAACTCATCTTGATTTACATATGCCCGGCTTTGAAACCGCTGAAATCGAAGTTTTTAGCCAGGAATTTTTAATATAAATTTTCAGCCAAACTCAGAATTCAACGATGCAGTTTGAAACCATCGTCACGTCCGAACCAGAAACCCCATCAAAACTCAATTTACATTACCTGAACCTATACTCAAAGCCCGAATTCGACAAAACTGGAATCGTAGCTTCAATCGAAGCCTAAATTTGCAGCCCGAATCAACTCCTGCCATGCCCGTAGCCAAATCGGTCGAATCCCTTTCGAATCGGACCTTCCTCGCCTTGGCCGCGAGCTGCTGCTGCACCCGAGCCGAACCGCCGGCGATTTCCGCCCACCATGAATCGGTGTGTGTATGTGTGTGTGTGTTCCGGTCGGTGTGTGTGTGTGTGTGATTTGCGGTGTGTGTGTGATTTTCTTATCGGCCGAGAGGGAGGATTTGGGGGAGAGAGAGATGTTGTGCATAGGAGTTGGGAGAGAAGGAGACATTTGACAGTAGAAGGAAAGGAATTCTGACGGCAAGGGTTAGATTTCAGGGTTTATATACCCGCGAATTTTTAGGACTTTTCAATTTAGTCCTCCCAATTTTCAGAAGTGTTCAATTTAGCCCCAGCCAGTATAATTAATTCGGTTGTTACCCATTCAGCTTCTCAAGTTTTACAATCTGACCCCAGTCAACCTTCAAACTTAAATTAAATCCTAATTTTGACCGAAACATTTAAAATATTAACTTCCACTTAATATTAATAATTAATCCGAATTATTGCATAAACGTTTTAATTTCAGTCATTAATAATGTTAACTCTTCAGTTAATATTAATTAGCAATTATGATTTATTTTCAGTTATTATATAGTGATATTCGTATCCTATCATTTATTATATAAATAATAAATTGTAAGGATTTTAATTATTATTATTATATGTAGACTTTGTTAAGGATTTACGGGCTTAGGACTGTGAGTCGAGCACATTCATTTCAGTCAGACATCATCATCATTTATTCAGGTGGGAATCTTCACTATCACTTTAATTGCTTTGATTGGACTGCATATGTGATATTCATTTCATGTTTATAAATTATGATACACGTTGTAAATCAGGCTCACCTGTATTCGTGTAAGAGGTTATCATGTTGTGTGGGGACACCTGCACAACCCAGTATTCACATATGAACTCGTTTCATGTTATATGTGGTATTGCGTGTATGTTTCATGTTGTGTGGGGACACCTGCTCAACCCAGTACTCACGTTATATGTGGTATTGCGTGTATGTTTCATGTTGTGTGGGGACACCTGCTCAACCCAGTACTCACGTTATATGTGGTATTGCGTGTATGTTTCATGTTGTTGCGGGGGCACCTGCGCAACCTCAATATTCGTGTTATGCGTGCTCGATTCATGCTGTATGTAATATTGTGAGTATGCATTCATGTTGAGGAAAAATGTGATAATTTATTCATGTTATGTTTTCCATGAGATTGTATATTACTGTGATCAGTGAGATTTCCACGAGCTGAAGGAAGCTCACCCCCACCTTTATTGATCCCGCAGGTTGAACCGTGCCGGAGGGACTGAAGAGCGAGCCGAGGGGGCATATGAGAAGGAAGTTATTTTAATGATGCTTTTTTTCTTTTGACAAACTATGTTGAAACTTATTTGGGGAAACTTAGACTTGAAATTTATAAATTATGAATTATTCTTCCGCCGCAAATTTTTACCTCATATTTATGATGGAATGTTACCTTATTTAAAGGTATTTATTTTTATGTGAGTGTAGCGACTCGACTTTGTAGGCGAGAATTTTTATATTCTCAAGAAAATTATTTTTCTGAAAATTTACATTTTATTTATTTTTCCCCATTATTTACCCTAGAAAGTCGGGACGTTACAACTTGGAAAGTGACATGCTCGTCTTGAACCCGCCGAGTTAGTTCGCCTTTTTCCACGTCTATGAGAGTTCGGCCGGTTGCTAAGAATGGTCTTCCCAAAATAATTGGGATGTCTTGATCCTCCTCCGTGTCGAGCACAATGAAGTTGGCCGGAAATATGACTTTATCAACCTTTACTAAAACATCCTCAATCACTCCCCTCGGATACTTGATAGATCGATCTTCTAATTGCAAGGAGATTGTCGTCGGTTTTGACTCCCCAATTCCTAGCTTCTTATAAATAGACAGAGGCATGAGATTAATACTAGCGCCGAGATCGCACAACGCCCTATCAAAGGAGAGGTTTCCTATGATGCATGGTATGTTGAAGCTTCCTGGATCCTTCAATTTTGGCGGAAGCTTTTTCTGAACAATCGCGCTGCACTCCTCCGTCAATGCGACTATTTCATACTCCTCGAGTTTTCTTTTGTTTGATAAGATCTCCTTCATGAACTTGACATAGCTTGGCATTTATTCCAACGCATCAGCAAATGGAATATTTATATGAAGCTTCTTGAAAACGTCGAGAAACTTGGAGAATTACTTGTCCACCTTTTTCTGTTGTAATCGCTGCGGAAACGGGACGGGTGGTACATATGGCGTAGGATTATCCGGAAACAGTATCTAGGGTCTCAAATTTTGTGACTCCTCACTCACCGAGTTTTTATTTTCCTCATTCTCACTTCTATTTTCGTTCCTCTCGGGCTGGTCACACACTTCTTTCCCGCTTCTCAAACTGATGACATTTATACTTTCTCTAGGATTTGTCTCGGTCGTACTTGGCAAAGCACCCTCCAGGCGGGCTGTTAACACATTTGCTATCTGGCCCAGTTGGACTTCCAAGTTGCGAATGGAAGCGGAATGGTTTTGCAATGTTGCTTCCGTACGGGTCATGAACTGACTCGTATTCGCTGCCAATTTCGCAATTGCTTCCTCTAGAGAAACTTTTGGAGCGGGAGGAGGTTGCTGTTGGTGTTGAGTGAACGGAGGCTGGTTCGAGTTTTGTCCGTTTCTCCATGAGAAGTTAGGATGATTACGCCATCCCGGATTATAAGTGTTGGAGTACGGATTATTTTTCTGGTTTCCGTTCCCTACGAACTGAGCTTGTTCAATTGGGGGCTGCTCGAAAGGGTTTCCGTCTTGGCACTCTGCGCTAGGGTGAGATCCGTTACACCAATTACGAGATTCAATGGTAACGGGGGAAGGAGCATGCAAAAATGCCTGAAGTTGCTGAGTTAATGCTGCGACTTGGGCCGACAATGTAGAGATCGGATCATTATTCGAGATTTCCATAACTCGCTTCGGATTTACTCGTTCGGACGGCCATTGATAAGCATTTGCGGCCATAGCTTCCAACAAAGACTGTGCTTCAGCCATCGTTTTTCCCATTAAGGCTCCTCCAGCGGCTGCATCCACGAGAGTGCGTGTAGAGGCACTCAATCCATTATAGAACGTCTGAATTTGCGGCCAGTCCGGTAGGCCGTGGTGTGGGCATCTCCGTAACAAATCTTTGTACCGCTCCCAAGCTTCGTGAAGTGACTCCATATCAAATTGACCAAAAGTAGTAATTTCGTTTCGTAACCTCGCTGTCTTCGAAGGTGGGAAGAATTTAGCAAGGAAGGCTTGCGCTAATTCCGCCCATGTAGTGATCGAGCCCGGCGGTAAAGAATTTAACCAAAATTTGGCCTTGTCCCTCAAAGAGAAAGGGAAAAGTCGTAGACGGATAACATCATCGGTGACACCATTGTTCTTGAAGGTGTCACAAATCTCGAGAAACGACGCAATGTGTGCGTTGGGGTCATCGTTCGGCAATTCACATAACTGGCTCGCTTGCACCATCTGAATAATTGCAGGCTTGATTTCGAAATTGTTCGCCTGGATGGTGGGACGCCGAATTCCCGAAAAGTTCGCATTGATTTGCGGCATAGCATAATCGCGGAGTGCTAATGCCGGTTGAGCCTGCTGCACAAGATTATCTCCTCCATGATTTTCGATATTATCGGCCATAGTGGCTTTCGCTGGTAACTCTCGTTTCTCCTTTTTGTTTCTCCGAATAGTGCGCTCGAGTTCGGTATCCAAACGTAGTAGGCCTTCGTTACCGAATTTTCTCATGCACTAACCGGAAACTCCTGAAAGGAAAAACAAACAAATAAATAAAATTACACAAAAACAATAAAAATGTTCAAACTAAGACTAGAAATACTGAAATCGATATTAGTAGAAAAATCAGTCCCCGGCAACGGCGCCAAAAACTTGTTGCGATATTTCGTTAACGCAAGTGCACGTTATCGTAGACAAGTAATAAAGTGATGAGTGAGTATCGTTCCCACGAGGACTGAATCACTAAGTACCAATTTATATGTATTCTAATTTTATTTGAACAGTCGAAATTTGGGTAGCAATTAATGACTAAAGAAAATCAATAATAAACAGAATAACGATCGCTCGAAGAAAGAAAATCAAATGATGAATAAGTCTAGGATTGTGAATCCACCTTGGTTTATCCGAATTTACTCTCGATTATCTGAAGTTAATGATTTCCCCAATTTATTGAAGGCGAAGATTGCTAAAATACTCTACCGCCTCTCCTGAGGTCAATAGATTTTTCTAAAGGCGAATAACGCACTCTATTCCGAGGAGAATTAATTCGACAATAGGCAAAAAGCACAAAATCTTCAAAAGGCCACGTAGTTCCTATGAGTATATTCCTATTTCGCAAGATAAAACGGTTCTCACCAATAGTTCCTCACCAACTCTCCTCTCCCGATTCGAGTTGCGTAATTAAAACAATCCAATTATTGGCCAGACAATTGAAAGCAGATAAAATCGATTGGGAAAACTCAACATAAAAGGGAATTATATAGATAATCAAAAGCAAATCCGTCAAAACTTTGGTTTCATCAAAATCCTAGAACAGGGTTTTAGCCTGACATACTAAAAGATTAAAATACAGAATTAATGAATGAAAGCATGAAAATCAAACGCAGATGAAGAGCTCGGATTCCTCCGTTCTTCTGGCTTCCGCCCTCTGCTCTTGGTGTCTTCTGCTTCTTGTCCTTGATGATAATCGATCTTCTGATGATTCGATTCCCTCTTCAATTCTGACCTTGCTTCTTTATTTATAGCTCACTCTTGCCTCAAAAATGCGTCCATGTGGTTAGGTCGAGAACAGGCTCCAAAACGGCCCAAAACCGCGCAGAACACTCCAAAACCGCCCTGTGGGCCGCGGCTCACTTAATCTGTGTTGCGGCTCACGGCACTCAGCGGGATGCCTGGGCGCAGATTTTTCCTCCTGGGCCGCGGCTCAGCATCCTTGTGCCGCGGCTCAAGGTACAGTTGGTTCGGGGTTTGCTGTGTGTCTTCGTGTGCCGCGGCCCGCTTTCCTTGCGCCGCGGCCCCAGGCCAAAATTCGCCGTTTTTGCCCGTTTTTCATCGTTTTAGCTTCTGGACTCCAATTTCCTACAAAACATAAAAGAATAGGGCATTAAAAGCTCATTTATGCAGATTTACTCACAAAAAGATTACAAAATAATGATCAATAAGCGTATAAAAAAACGCCTAACAGCGCGCTACCTTGTGATAGTTAGCGTGCGCTAACTATGCAGTTTAAATATAACAGCAGGCAGGTCAGAACAACATTTTTCATTCTTTTCGTTCGTTTTCTTCACCGGGCAACTCCAGAGGGCGATTCCCTTCAGTTTTGATCGGAGAATTCTTCGTATTCCATCACCGTAGGTTCGTGCTAGCATATCATCATCAACGTAATCATCCTCCATCATCCGAATCCGAGGTATTTTCTTCAGGAACCCTAAACTTGTCTAATTTGGGGTTTTTTCGGGTTTTTCGTGATTGATTCCGAATTGTTCTTTTATATTACGAAATTCCTTATCGATTGTTGTTATTGGGTGATTCCCAATCCGTTCTTCTTGAGTTAAATCCGTGAATGGTTGATACGGGGAGATTTTGCGTAAACCCTTGCCCGTATCGATTGAACGTTTATTGTCATGTATTGTAATCGGGGTTATGGGTGTATTCCATTCGATTATTGTTGTCCGTTATGACTGAGTTATATTGATCCTTCATTTAGGAACCGTCATTTTCCGTCCGGATCATTCATAGTCGTTGTTCGTCCCCATTTCGTCGGAGATGTATCAAAGGCAAGTACTTTACATTTGTTTACATGTTCTATTATTTGAATTGTGGCTATTCGTGGTTGTTGTGGATGAATATGTGTATGTTCACCTAGGGACGGTCCGACGGGGCCTCTAGGGATACGTATTGCATGTGTGTGTGTATCACGAACTGTGGTTAACCACCCAGGGATGTCCGATGAGGCTCTGCGGGGTACGGTGGCCATGAGTCTCGTACCAAGGTGAACTTTGAATTGTTTTGTTGGAGAAAATGTGTTTTGTGCTTGTGCACCGCATAATATTCCGTAATATAAATGATTTCTAAAATGATTTTTTTGGCGCATATATTCATCTGATTAGAATGTAGTTCAAATGGATTGTACTTGCACTAGCAATTGTCGCTAACCCCTTAAATGGGGGAAATACTTTTTGTATTTCAGGTACAGGTCTTGGAGACAAGCGAGCATTCGAGCCGTACGAGGATGATGGGCAATCATGATACTGTTCAGTGGTCGTTTGTTGGTGTTCTATTTTGTCATTTATTTATTATATCAATGGTTTCAGTACTCGAGTACTTCTTGTTGATTTTATTTATGTTGTGTGCCCTTTTTGGGGAACGGATTGTATTATCATTTTCCTATTTTGGTTTGGATGCCGTGAATTGTGAAATGGTTGTTTTGTTAATGGTTGTATGTCTTCGTCGGATGTCATTTTGGTACGTTAGCCTGGTGGATTCCACGGTGTGGGGTCCACGGCGCTGTAATATGCCCTGATCGTCTTGTGGGTGTTACAGAATATGGTATCAGAGCTTAGGTTTATGGATACCTAGGATGTCGGTTATTTGGGTCTAGTTGAGTGTCGTTTTGAACAGTATTACTGCTATGCCATCATCTCAGTACGCCGGTGCTCGTAAGTTTTCCTAACTTGAATCGTTACGTTATCCTGTTCTGTTTCCATTCCTGATATCTTATTGCATTTTGCGTTTGAATTGTACTCACCCGCTACTTCTTCATAATTCCTGCTGGTAGAAGATGCGGACGCGGTCGCGGATGCGGTAGGGGATGTGGCGCAGCCGGTGGGGCGTCCATGTCCGATAACTCGGAAACTGATTCGGCTATGTCTTCTATATCGAACAGTGTCCCGCCTAGTTCTGGGGGTCAGCAGGATCAGTCTGCTAGCTCCGGTAATGCACATGAGAATGTTGGACTGGCGAACATTTTGCAGCAAGTAGCATACCAGATGACGCTACTGACTCAGGACGTTTTGGTCGGCCAGGCTAATGCTAACCCGGTTCCGCCTACTGGATCCGGAAATGATAAGCTACTTCAGGACGTGATTTGTATGCGTCCTCCACAGTTTGATGGTGCTTCCGACCCTTCCAGTTGGGAGAATTGGTTGTTTGAGATGGAAAAGGTGTTTGAGGCTGCTAACTGCTCTGAGGAGAGGAAGGTACCCATCGCTCAGTACTTCCTCGACAAAGAGGCGGCAACGTGGTGGCAAGCGGTGAAACCACGTGATCGGGCAGCCACGTGGCTAGAATTCCGGGAGTTAACGGAAGACGAGTTTTGTCCGTGGCCAGTTAAAGAGGGGAGGATTCGAGCCTTCTTTGAGGCTAAGCCTCAAGATGTTCCTATTTCTCAAGCTATCAAGGACTACAACCAAAAGCTTCATTATGTGAGAAACCAAGTCCTAGATGAGCTTGATAAGATCCGCCACTTCGATATGAGGATGAAACCGAGAGTGCGTCACTACATGTCTGGTCTGGGATGCACAACTTTGAAAGAGTATCAGAATAAGGCGATGGCTTATGAGATGTTGTTTGCTGCGACAGAGACGGCAGCCGAGGGGAAGAAACAGAAGACCTCCGGCCAGTTTTCGGGAGGCAAGTCTGGTGGGCATCCAAAGGCTCAGTCTGGATCGACAGTCTTCGGGGGTGAGTCTTCGTCATTTGGTCGAGAAACGGTTTTAAGTCTGCTCATACTGGTTCCGTTCGTGGTCCTACGTGCTTTAACTGTGGTCGTGCCGGGCACATGATGAGTGAGTGTGATAGGCCCCCGATTCAGTGTCATGCATGCGGTCGGATTGGACATCGTGCTAAGTTTTGTACGGATGCAGTTCAGGTGCCAGTTACTCAGATATCAGCCCCAGCTGCGGGAGAGTCGAGTGTGAATCAGACACCGACAGTTCCTCAGCCACAACAGAGTTTTGGTAGAGGTCGAGGACGTGGACAGCCTTCTATAGGGGGAGCTTCTAGTGCGGGGTCTATTCCGCCCCGAGTATATGAGATGAGACGAGCAGGAGATCCTGACGCGATGGTGGCTACAGGTACCGTTCACATCCTTGCCATCCTGTTTCCGTATTATTCGATTCTGGTGCTACGCATTCTTTCAGATCTATGGATTGTATGCATCGTCTGCATATTGATTGCCTAGTTGCGTGTGAACCATTTGTTGTTAAACTGCCTAGTGGGGATAGCATCGTGGGGGATCGTGAGGTTAGAGATTTTCCAGTGAGTATCGCGGGGAGGGTTTGGCCTTCTAATCTGATTGCGGTAGATATTAAAGATGAAGATTTGATTCTGGGTGAGGATTGGCTGGACCGTCATGGGGCGATCATGAATTATAGAATGAGAACCGTTTCGATGTTAGCCTCTAACGGTACCGAGCATTCTTTTGTGGGGCATAGGCGGAGTAGCCAGAGATTCCTGATCAGCGCCTTGAGGGCGGTGAGACTTCTTCGGGGAGGTTGCACGGGTTATTGGTGTTACGCTTTGAGATCGGAAGAAGGGGGAGTCGAGCTCTCGTCTATTCTGGTAGTGTGTGAGTATCCTCACGTCTTTCAAAACGAGTTGTCGGCTTTGCCGCCGGACCGAGAAGTTGAGTTTACCGTCGATTTAGAGCCGGGGCAGCACCGATTTCTAATACGCCATATCGTATGGCGCCTTCCGAGATGCTTGAGTTGAAGAAAAAGTTGGGGGAGTTGCTAGACATGGGGTATATTCGACCGAGCTCTTCACCTTGGGGCGCACCGGTCCTGTTTGTGAAGAAGAAGGATGGGTCACTTCGTTTGTGTATCAACTACCGAGAGTTGAACAAAGTGACCATAAAAAATAAGTATCCGCTCCCGAGGATCGATGATTTATTCAACCAATTGTAAGGGACAACCGTGTTTTCGAAGATTGATTTGAGATCGGGGTATTATCAACTCCGAGTGAAGGATATCGATATTCCGAAGACAGCCTTTCGGACGAGATACGGTCACTACGAGTTTGTGGTTATGCCTTTTGGGCTAACCAACGCACCAGCCGTGTTCATGCAGCTTATGAACAAAGTATTTATCGAGTACCTTGATAAATGTGTAGTTGTTTTTATCGATGATATCCCGATTTACTCAAGGAGCAAGGAGGAGCATGCCCGTCATTTGCATATCGTGTTAGACATTTTGAGAACTCAACGTCTTTTTGCGAAATTCTCAAAGTGTGAATTTTGGTTACGGGAGGTTATGTTTCTCGGTCATGTGATCTCGGCCGAGGGTGTTTGCGTGGACCCACATAAGGTAGAGGCAGTGTTGGATTGGGCGCCGCCCAAGAACGTGAAGGAGGTCCGTAGTTTTCTGGGTTTGGCCAGGTATTACCGTAGATTCGTCGAGGGGTTCTCTAAGCTCGCTCGACCACTGACTCAGTTGTTACAAAAGTTAGAGAAGTTTGTGTGTACCGATGAGAGGCAGAATAGTTTTGAGGAGTTGAAGAAGCGGTTGACGACCGCTCCTGTTTTGGCTTTACCGAGTGGTAATGAGGGTTTCTCAGTTTTTAGTGATGCTTCGGGCCAAGGGCTCGGATGTGTACTTATGCAGCACGGGAGGACGATTGCCTATGCTTCCCGTCAGTTGAAACCGTACGAGTTGAATTACCCCATGCACGATCTTGAGTTGGCAGCAGTTGTATTTGCGTTGAATATCTGGCGTCATTACTTGTATGGCTCGTCGTGTCAGATTTTCACTGATCACAAGAGCCTGAAGTACATTTTTACGCAGAAAGAGCTTAACATGAGACAGGGGAGATGGTTGGAGTTGATTAAGGATTACGACCTCGAGATTCTCTATCATCCAGGCAAGGCAAATGTGGTCCATGCCGACCTTGGTATTGCGGTTGTTATGCAGCAAATGGTGAATCAAATGGCGGCGATAGCTCAGGCGGTTCAGAACCCGGATCCGGCCCATGCTAATCGGGGCGGAGCGGATCGTTGGCTTCAGGATGTCATCAAGATGCATCCTCCTCGTTCGGGAGCTTCGGACCCGATCGGGTGGGAGGGTGGATCAAGGAGATATCTAAAGTCTTCACCGCCACCAATCTGTCCGAGGACCGTAAGGTCCCTATTGCCCGATACTTCCTCACCGGGGACGCTACGGATTGGTGGGAGGCCGTTGGGCCCAAAGACCATGTTGCTTCGTGGACCGAATTCCAAGAACCGATGGAGATCGAATATTGCCGTGGCCGTCGACAGGCTCAAGTACATGCTTTCTATGATGCTCAACCACGGGATATCCCCGTATCTCAGGCTATTGCCGACTTTAACAAGGAGTTGGGTTATGTGAAGACCCAAGTTGTCGAGGAGTGCGACAAAATCTTCCATTTTTCTAGGCGGATGAAATTGTCTATTCGGGACTATATGTCGGGGCTCGTCTGTACTACCTTGAAGGATTACCAGAGTAGGGCCCTTGCTTACGATATGTCTGTGACGGCGAGTGAGGCGGCCCGCGAGAGCAAGAAGCAGAAGTCTGCCGGGAATTTTTCGGGCCACAAAGGTGGGGGTCAGCAGAAATTCCAGTCTGCTAACTTTTCCGCTGGTGGCGGCCCAACTCGATCTACTGGGTTTCCCCGTAGGACTGCCAGTGCCCCTTCTCGAGAGGTGAAGTGCTTTAACTGTGGCCAGCAGGGCCACATTAGTCGTATTTGTCCGAACCCTTTGCTGATGTGTAATCAGTGTGGCCAGCCGGGTCACAAGGCTGTTTTATGTGCTGAGAGGGAGAAAATCCTTGGTGCTCGGGCTTCCATTCCAGCGCCTAGGGAACCCAGTGTGAATCAGGGATCGTTTGCTCCTCAATCTCCGCCGAGTGCTAGTCGGGGGAGAGATCGGGGTCAGCCCTCTATGGGGGAGCTTCCAATGTCGGCTCAGCCCACCCGCGTGTCTATGAGATGCGGAGAGCCGATGACCCAGCGGCTACCGTGGCGACATGTATTGTTCATATTCTTTCTCATCCTGTCAGTGTGCTTTTCGATTCTGGTGCTACGCATTCGTTCATATCTCTGGATTGTATGCGCCGTTTGAGTCTCGACTGTTTGACGCCTTGTGAGCCCTTCATCGTTAAGCTTCCTAGCGGTGATCGGATCGTTGGTGATCAGGAGGTTCGAGACTGTTCTGTATTTATTTGTGAGAGGGCTTGACCCTCTAATCTTATTGTTGTGAGTATTGAGGGTGAGGACGTAATTCTCGGGGATGATTGGCTCGAGCGTCATGGTGTAATCATGAACTACCGCACGAGGATCATCACCATGTTAGCCGATGATGGCACCGAGCACTCTTTCGTCGGGCGAAAGAGGGGGAACCAGAAATTCGTTATTAACGCCTTGAAGGCGATGAGACTCTTGCGAGGGGGGTGTACTGGCTATTGGTGCTACGCCTTGAAGGCGGAGAGTGGTGGAGTCGAGCTTTCGTCGATTCCAATCATTAATGAGTTTTCTGATATATTTCCTGATGAGTTACCGGGATTGCCACCGGGTCGTGAGGTCGAGTTTGCTATAGAGTTAGAGCCGGGTGCGGCTCCTATTTCGAAGGCGCCCTATCGCATGGCACCTTCAGAGATGTCCGAGTTGAAGAAGCAGTTGAGTGAGCTTCTTGAGTCGGGGTATGTTCGACCGAGCGCCTCGCCTTGGGGCGCACCAGTCCTGTTTGTGCAGAAGAAGGATGGTTCGCTACGTTTGTGTATCGACTATCGCGAACTAAACAAGGTAACCATCAAGAACAAGTATCCTTTGCCGAGAATTGACGACTTGTACGACCAGTTGCAAGGAGCTGCGGTATTCTCGAAGATTGATTTGAGATCGGGGTACTACCAGCTCCGGGTGAGAGAGACCGATGTGCCGAAAACACCTTTTCGGACGAGATACGGACATTATGAGTTCGTAGTTATGCCTTTCGGGTTAACTAATGCGCCGGCGGTGTTCATGCAGTTGATGAACAAAGTCTTTATCGAGTATTTGGATAAGTGTGTCGTCGTCTTCATTGACGGTATTCTTATTTATTCAAAGAACGAGGAAGAGCATGCCCATCATTTGCGGGTAGTGTTAGACATTTTGAGGACTGAGCAACTCTATGCGAAATTCTTGAAATGTGAGTTCTGGCTGAAGGAAGTGATGTTTCTAGGTCACGTGATTTCAGCCGAGGGGGTTCGTGTAGATCCGCAGAAGATCGAGGCGGTGTTGGATTGGGCACCACCCAAAAATGTGAAGGAGGTCCGTAGTTTCTTGGGTTTGTCTGGCTACTATCGTAGGTTCGTCGAGGGTTTCTCGAAACTAGCTCGGCCACTCACGCAGTTGCTCCATAAATCCGAGAAGTTCGTCTGGAATGACGAGAGGCAGTCGAGTTTTGAGGAACTGAAGAAGCGTTTGACTTCAGCCCCGGTTTTGACGTTGCCATGTGGTAACGAGGGTTTTGCCGTTTATAGCAATGCTTCGGGTCAGGGTCTTGGGTGCGTATTGATGCAGCACGGCAAGACCATTGCCTATGCGTCGAGTCTGTTAAGGCCGTATGAGCTGAACTACCCTACTCATGATTTGGAGTTAGCGGCAGTCGTTTTTGCACTCAAGATTTGGCGTCACTATCTTTTCGGCTCTGCATGTTAGATTTTTACCGAACATAAAAGTCTGAAATACATATTTACCCAGCGGGAGTTGAATATGAGGCAGAGAAGGTGGTTAGAGCTGATTAAGGATTATGACCTCGAAATCCTTTATCATCCAGGCAAGGCGAACGTCGTGGCCGACGCCTTGAGTCGGAAACCGGTCGCATTGCGAATGCTTGAGATCCTTACGTCTCAGTCTGAGCTTCGGCGATCTTTGATCGAGTTAGATGTTGAGGTTCTGTTGCCGGGAACTGTCGGGCAACTTTGTGCTTTGTAAATTTCGTTGTCTTTGATCGATGAGATTAAGCTGAAGCAGTTAGAGGATCCGATGATTACTCAAATCCGAGAGAACGTTCTTAATGGAAAGTCTCCTGGGTTTGTGATTCACGAGGATGGTATTTTGAGATTCCAGAGTCGGCTTTGTGTGCCGAACGACTCAGAGTTGAGACAGAGTATTTTGCGGGAGGCCCATGCTACACCTTACTCCATTCATCTTGGTTCGAGTAAGATGTACAAGGACTTGAGAAGGAACTTCTGGTGGAATGATATGAAGAAGGAGGTCGCACAGTTTGTAGCGAGATGTTTGACTTGTCAGCAGGTCAAAATCGAGGATCAGCAACCGGCTGGGTTGTTGCATCGCTTCCCATTCTGGAATGTAAATGGGAAGATATATCGATGGATTTCATTACGAGTTTTCCAAGATCGAGGTCGGGCATGAATATGGTATGGGTGATTGTTGATCGTCTGACCAAGTCGGCACACTTTCTGGGCCTCAAGGACACTTGGAGCCCGGAGAAGTTAGCTCGTGTGTTTATCGCGCAGATTGTGAGGCTTCACGGTACTCCAAAGTCTATTGTTTCGGATCGTGATGGCCGTTTTGTATCGCACTTTTGGCAGGCGGTGCATAAGGCGTTGGGTACTCGTTTGCGTCTGAGTACCTCTTTTCATCCCCAGTCTGATGGACAGTCGGAGCGCACTATCCAGACATTTGAGGATATGTTGCGTGCTTGTGCTCTCGATTGGAGCAATGACTGGGAGGAGCATTTGCCATTGATCGAATTCACGTACAACAACAGTTGGCACGGGTCGATTCGGATGGCACCGTATGAGGCACTTTATGGGCGGCGATGTCGATCACCGATTTGTTGGAATGAGGCGTCCGATTTGGTCGGGACCAAGCCGGATGTCGTTTTAATTCGGGAACGGATGTTGACTGCCCAGAGTCGACAGAAGTCGTATGCCGACGTCCGTCGTCGATCTTTGGAATTCGAGGTGGGAGACCACGTTTTGCTAAAGGTGTCACTGACGAGAGGAGTTTTTCGCTTCGGGAAGAAAGGGAAGTTGAGTCTGAGATTTATTGGACCCTTTGAGATCCTCGAGCGAGTCGGTGGGTTGGCATACCGTTTGGCGTTACCTCCGGCCTTGAGTCATGTTCATAGCGTTTTTCATGTTTCCCAGCTGAGGAAATATGTCCCGGATCCTAGTCACGTCATCAATTATGGCGAGATTGATATCGCTGAAGATATTACTTTTGAGGAGCGTCCTTTAAAGATTTTGGAGCATCGTGAGAAACGACTGAGGCATAAGACCATCCCTTTGGTCAAAGTGCAGTGGTCGAGACACGGTGTCGAGGAGGCAACTTGGGAAACCGAGGATAGCATGCGTGCTAGGTACCCTGAGTTGTTTGTTTCTTAAGTTTCGGGACGAAACTTATTTTTTGAGGGGTAGAATGTAATATCCGCATTTTTACTTTCCCTTGTACTTTTATTTCCGGTGTATTTTCTTCGACTGTAGTAACCCTCGTGTATCTTTCAGTGTATATTTTCCTGTCATCTATCGATTTGATTCTCGTTATTATTGTGCGGAACTGCCGTTTTGGGGTTGCCATGGGTTCATCTCGTGTTATTGTTTCCCCGATGTTGATTCCTATCGCTTGTATTCTCTTCCGGATCATTTTTATCATTTTGGGACCAAAAAGGGGTGTGGGCCGCGGCACAAGGTGTGTGCACCGCGGCACACACATTTCTCCAGTTGTTGGTCGAGCGGACTGTACTGTGTGCCGCGGCACGCCCATCCGGTGCCGCGACACATTGCCGAGTCAGTGCCGCGGCACACCCGTCCGGTGCCGCGGCACACTCGTGTGACAGCTGCGACCAAAACCCGACTGTACCGGGTGCCGCGGCACACGCAGGCCGTTCCGCGGCACACTGCCGAACCCTGGGAGCAATTTTTTGGCCTGTGCCGCGGCACACCATGCGGTCAACTGTATAATCTCGTTTTTATTGGGCGAGATCGGCCATTTCCCTCATTTCTTCACCTGCGCGCGAGAGAGAGAGGATTAAGGGGGAGAACTTCTCAATCATTCATCAATTGGGGGTTGATTTTCATCATTCTCCTTCGGTTGTGAGGCCCGGATAATCAATCTAACGCGTGTTCTACGGATCATAGTACTTGGATCTTCAAAGGTAATATCTCTTAGAACCCTATTTTCGGATAATTTGGGGGTTTTGGGATTTTCTTCCGATTCGTTCCGTTTTTTTGGTGGATTCATGATGAATACGATTAATATTGTTAGTATCTTTAGCTTTCCTACGGATTCATGGATATTTTGTGGATTTTTACGGAATCGAGAGGGTTGGTTGTGGTCCGCCCTCGTTGTTATTTTTGGCACGAATATACATGAATCGTAGGCGAGTTTTCGGGTGTATTCCATTTCCGTATTCGTCTAGAGTTGGTTATGATTGTGTTATTCGAATCGTTAGGTTCATTTCCGCCGGTTCTTCGCGGTCGTGTTCGATTCTTCCTTTCAGTTCGTATCACCATCTATTAACCGAGGCAAGTATCCTTATGAACTTACGATCATGACATAGTAGTTTTGTATGAGAATTGTGTGTGTGTGTATACTCACTACGGGTTAGATCCGACGGGGTCTCGGTAGGGCTCCACGAAGCTGTGGAACCGCGAGTTGCTTTTAACAACTACGGGTTAGATCCGACGGGGTCTCGGTAGGGATCCACGAAGCGGTGGGTCCGCGTTTAATTGTGGTGCATTTTTGCAAATGTGATTTGATATTGGCATTTCCGGAAATGAGTGCTTTGGAACTATGTTTTCTTGATTGCATGCATTACTATATGTGTAAGATGTAAGTCGTTCATTTGGTTACTTGTACTAGCGTAATTGCTAACCCCTCTGGGGACCCGTTTTGGGGAAATTCGTTTTATGAATTTCAGGTCAGGTTCATCGAGACGAACGGGTGCTGGACCAGTATGCGGATGATGGCCGTGCGTGATGATTGTGCACGAGTGGTGTCTTATTGCTTCTATCTTTTTGCCTTTTGTGGTCTTTAATCTAATAGAAGTACTCGAGTACTTAAGAACTTTTACTCGTCGGGATTGTATTGTTGTTTATTATGTTTGTGTCGGATTATGGTGTTATGTTAGACCGGTTGAACCGGGTGGATTATTTTGTTGGGCGTCTTCATGATGAGGTATTTCTCTGTTGTTTCTGTGAGTCGATGAGTATGATGCTTGATCAGCCTGGTGGGTCCCATATAGGGATTCATGGCGCTGTAATATACCTCGGATATCCTGGGGGTGTTACATAGAGTGATTGTCATCTTTTTCCTTTTTATTTAACTCCCCACATGTAACAACTCATTGTTGGCCACTAAGTATACTGGGTACAGCTTGGAAAGTGTTTTAAACAACAAGCTGTACTGTTTTTAAATCTGAGTGTGTAGAGGAAGTCTTAAATACAGTTAGTTGCTGAGGATACATCAACTCGATGTGCAGTGTATACTTAAATAATCACAGTTAATAAAATAATAAAGGCAAAAGGTAAATAACACAGTATTTAAAGTGGTTCGAGGTAAACCTCTCTACGTCCACTGGTCCTCCACACAGGAGTAAAAACTTTATTATAATTACTGCGTACACAACTACGTAATTATAACAACACTTAATCAATATATCGTTCACACAGATTGATATAAATATATTAGCTTTCAACCGTTCACACAGATTGGTTTGAGCTAACACTTTGACTGGCTTCTTCACACACACAGTTCTGAAGCTTCGTCTTCTTTAATGCAAGTCCTTCACACACAGTTCGGGAGTAGCAAAGATTCCTCAGTCCACATAGGGCCGATATGAGTTTGTTCAAAGATAGAACAAGGTTTGAACAACAGCTATGACTTTCTGGGCTTTAAGCTGATGATGTGTTGTTCACGGTTTGAGCACTGTATATCTATTATATCTGAATAGCAGAAAGCTTGGGGAGATATGTTTTGCTCTGAATATTTCTTGTAAGCTTGATCGTTTGTAAGTCGTTCAGTTGTTCGTTCTTTTTGTGTATATTGATCTTCAAACTCTGGAGATATATATAGAGCCTTCTGAAATATATCCGTTTGAAATCTATCCGTTGGGCAAGATTATGCGATAGCAGACATTTGACTGAGATCCGGATATTACAGGATTTTGAAGATCTTCTGACTTACAGTATTTAAATACTTTATCCTTTAGTATTTAAATACTTCTTTATCAACGGGACTTGAATTCTAGCGAATACTGAAGATTCTTTCTTGTCCTGTTGAGAGTTGTATGGAAGGATTACTGTATTGATATTCGAGACAGCTTCCATACTTTAGCTTTGCGGAACTCTTTGTTGTATGATCAATATACTGTATGGATGAGACTGCGAGAGATCTTCGATACATGGATGATACTTGATCAGCTTTTCGATACAGCTAGAGGCGGTATCCAGGATTTGGCATGTTGTCAAAACATTCTGACAATATGATCGATACAGGGATTGCTTATCCAAGCAGTATCGATATAGGGTTATGTTATCCCAACAATTTCCCCCTTTTTGATAATTTGCCAAGTCCTTCCGAGTCTTCCTTAAAAAACCTTAAGATGTTATCCAAACATCCTTGATGATGCCAAAACTTTGACACTTAGCAGTTTGAGGTAGAGCAGACTTCTTGGTCTTCTTTCGAATGTTCCGGCCTTCGGTATTTGGCTTAACACTAAGAACTGCTCGCAGGCAAGTTCAGCTTTTATCAAAAGAGAATTTACATTAAAAACTTATGATTGGCATGCAGGCATAATTTTACATTGTTTTCTTAGATGCATACAACTTAAACTATGTTCTTACAGCTTGTGTATGAGATAGGTTTCATAATATGAATATAGTAAGAATAAATGCAGTGACTATAAACATATAAGAACACAGTAGATTACGAGTTGTAATCTTTCAAGACAGGCAATAATTTTATTGATACTGAAATAGAGTACAAAGATTGCTGTTTTGAAAGTAAAATTACAATCGAATAATACACTAAGGTATTCAGCTCCTAAAGTCAGAGTGTCTCCATGGTCGCTTGGAAGGGTCATTCTTGGTGTTTCGCCACCAGTTCTGGTGAGCATCCCTGTCTCGATTCTGATAAATTGCACGTCCTTCATAAGATTTATCAAAGACTAGGATCCAGTCTTATAGATGGGTCACCAAGTCGCCTTTTCGAAGCTTTGACTTCATCTGCTGCTGTAGCGGGAGAGATCCTTCTTCTATCTTCGTCATGAATTCCTCTGCAGCTTCCTGTACTGTTCTGCATCTATTGAAGAAAGCGGATTCCCTTATAAGTACAACGAAGTATCTTAACAGTTCATTTCTTCTCCATTCTTCGATCTCTACAGCAGTAGGTTAACGGTCTGCCATGAGGTTCATAGATTGCGGCTTTCGGACTAGGCTTTTCCAAGGATACTTGGGATCCTGGAATTCTGGTCTATCTCCCTGTATCCTCACGTTCGGCGTTGAGATACGGGCTATGTCAGCAGTGATGGAGTCTTCAAATGGAGCTAACAACTCTTTATCTTGCTGTAACCTTATTCTCCTGGCGGCTTCTTGTGCTTCTTCCCCCTTTTTGGCATCATCAAGGTATGATACCTTTTCATCTAGACATTCCAGGATCTCCAGAGCGGCATCCTGTTTCGTCTCCATATTAGATATTCTCTCAACAAGGGAGGAGAGCACCTGTGACATATCCTTTATATTCTTGTCATGGTCTCGCAGTTGGGAACCGGATTCGATTAGAGCAGATGCGGTCTTGGCCTAAGATACACGGAGTTTCGATTGTTCTTCCCTCAGGATCCTTTATTGCTTCTCTTGCAGATTGCTCAGGGCTTGCTTGAAGACTTCTAGCAAGATAGTGAAGGCTTCAACCACTCGAGAGACTTCATGCTTTAGTCCAGTCATTTCTTCAACAGCAGATGTGTGAAGCTAATCCAGAGCCTTTTCTACTGATTGTAGAGCATTAACTGCATCCTGAATAAATACAGTTTGGAGGCCAAGAGCACGTAATCGCTCTTTTCTTGTTTCAGTGCGGGGAGAATCTGGCTGGGCGAAGTCCTCGACTCCATTCAACCTTCTCAAATTCACGTCAGGGCGTGAATTGAGTTGGACATCCTCAGGTATAGTACCGTCGTCGGATTACAAGATGGTTGGTGGGGCGGGAGCAACTGTTTCTGGTTCGACAGCAAGGGGTGCGGTATCCTTCTGTTTCGAAGATGTTTCTGTAGATAGGGATACAGGAGGGACCAATTCCTCTTGTTGTCTCTCAACATCCGCCTGTTCCGGCAGAGGGACTGATTCCTCTTGCTGGAAGGCGCGTGATTCTTCTTCTTCGGCGGCGACAGCAGGCTTGGGTGCCTGTTGCGAAATATTTTCTTCCTCCTCGACATGAGGGACTGAATCCTCAGTGTCGGGAACATTGTCTTGCTGTGGCGAAGGGGACGATTGATGGGTGGATGTCCCTTCATCTTTCTTGGCTTGGGATTCCTCTCGACTCATCCGCAAACCAGCTTGGAGTGCGTCATCATCGTCAGAATCAGGAGTTTCCATTGACGAGGCTTTTCCTTTCCTTTTAGCGTCAGCTTTATCAAGCAGATGACTCTCAATTATCTCTTTGACGAATAAGTTGTCCCATTCGATCAGGATAGCAATTTGTTGGGTGTATGTCACTTCCAAAACGAACTTCTCCTCGGTACACCACTCACTACAGTTATACAAGGTTTCGTACGGGGCAAGTCTAAAATTCTTCCATTGGATAAATCGCTCGAATGACTGCTCAATCTGTACGGAAAGCAGGGTCTTGGAAATTATTGTGTCCGGGGAGGGACTCCGTACAGCTTCTGGGTTTGCTGTAGGAATGGGTTCCTCTACAGGTGTGGGATCCTGTATTGGAGAGGGATTCCTTACAGGGGATGGTACCCCAAAGGAAGGTGGATCCTTAACGGGTGTGGAATCCCGCATAGGAGAGGTAGTTGTTGGCTCCAAACAGGCAGCCAACTCGCCAGAGTCTTTTGAGTTGGCAGATGTCCTCGTATCCGTCATTGCCGCCAAGGGCTCGGGATATACTGTCGATACAGTAGTGGGCATCTCTTCCACAGGGGTTGGGCCCTGGGGTAGTTGATCAGTGGGTTGCGCCACGATAGGAGCATCCTCGGAGGGTTCTGTAGCTTTGACTTTAGTAAGCCTCATTAGCTTCCTTTTCGGCTTCTCAGCAGCAACTGGTGTCTTGCTGTGAGATCTTTTTAGTTTCTTTGAAGATTCGACACTTTGGGACTTAGAAGAAATGTCCCTCGGATCTTCAGACAGCGGCAAGTTCCGAATAAAAGGCTTGTTCGCAATCAGGGTGCTCTGATTAAAGGCAGTGGTCCTGACGCCTCCTAAGAATATCCTCGAACTTATCTTCTTTGCATCTGCGGTTTTCTGAAGTCCGCACTTCGTCAAAACATGGTTTAAGAATAAACCAAATGATTTCTTCTGAGTAGCAGGTTTGGAGACCTCTTCCTGCAAACGTTTAAGGATAACCTGACACTAGTTGACCTTCTCGCAGGTCATTATGGCGACCATCATCATGAATCTGAGATTTGTGCACATCTCAAATGCACCTGTACGATTTTCAATAATGCGGCAGCAAAAATCATGTAAATAAACAAACGATAAACAAAAATTTTTCTTATGGCATGTGGTGTGAACCACTTCCACCGTTGCTGAACCGGTGAACATGCCATAGTATTGAGTCAGCAGCTATTGAGACCCAAAGGTCTCAAGTTCTTCCATGGTCAGGCCATCAGAGGGTAGCCTGAAGATGTTTTTGAGAAGCTCTTGGTCAATGCAGATCTCCACTCCGCGAATGACTGTTGTGATATCAGCAACATTACCTCCTAGGGCCAGAGGCAGAAAACGAACCACAGCGTTGAGGTAGAACTCCTCAACAAGATGAACATCATAATTCTCGGCGGTGAGGCTCCCAAGGCGGTAGAGGCCTTGTTGATGGATTCTAGTGGTGACGACCTCCATGGAATCGACGTCATCACTTTCAGCGTGAATGCATTCCATCACGACAGATCTGGAGAAGATCCATCCATCGATGAAGTTCAGAGACTTCTTGAGAGAGGTGGAAGATGTCTGTGTAGACGCCATAGATGAATCTCAAGAAAAGATGAAAAAGATTCAAGAAGAATATGCAGTAAACACGGAAAAACTTGTAGGTTGAATTGCTTGAGTGCTCTTAAAATATGCAGAAGGCGTAAAGAGTCTCAAATGGCATTTACAGTCCTTTTATAGTAGGCGGCGAAGAAGGGTTTCAGAGAATGAATGGTCAGATTTAAGGGATGGGAACCGGTGTTTGAAATAAACGGTCACGATGGACTGAGTGTAACTGGTACACTTATCCATTGATTTTTAAAATAGGAGCATGATAAGTGTCAGTTTTATACACTTATCCACGGTTTGTATCGATAAATATCACCCATAATTGAGCAAGTCTACTCGTTTTTTGCTTTTAATTAATTAGTTTTTAATAATTTTATTTTTATCGGATGATGATCTAAATCTAGTCTTAATCGGATTAAATAACTGATTTACTCAAGAAATAACATGTTTATTAAATATTATCTTTCTTGAATTTTGATATATTCATGTTGTAGGGCTTTCCGAGACGAATTCGGCGGTCTTTCCGGATTCAAAATCAGAGTTAAATATCAAAAGTTATCATCCGAAGAAGATTTGGGGCAAAAACGCAAAGTCTAAGAAATTCTGGGCTGAAAACGTAACTCTCAAAGCAACCAGTGAGCAAATTGACGAAGCCAAGTTACGGCCGTAACTACTGAATGTTACGGCCGTAAGTCATCCAAGTTACGGCCGTAACTCCTTAATGTTACGGCCGTAACTCTTGACAGATTGTTAAAATTTGTCTAATTTTTTATACTTTTTGTGTATTATTGAGGGGATGGCTAGCATTGATCCGATTTATTGTAATAATGCTGGAGTTTTGGAGCTATTAGATGACTTTAGGTGTATAAATAGGCCCCTTAGATCCTTCATCATTCATCATCCATCTTATAATTTTTCACTTTTTGTAATATTTTCTTTTTGTGTGAAGAACACACTTGTGTTCTTGAGTGATTTGTGTGAGTGTGGTATAGCATATGTTGTTCAGAGAGTTTATTGCTTCTTTCTCCTTTATCTACTAAGGGAGTGAGGATCAATTCTTTCTCTTGATTAAACCAATAATGACCACCAAAGCTTGTATTATGTGTATTAAACCCTTCATGGGCTAAGTTACCTTTAGTTGGGATTATAAACAAGGTTAGTCATGTTATTTATGTTTGTATAAAGATCTATTGTGAGTTACTTATTATTGTGTGTGATTTTCATTGTTTTAACAATCTTTATTTATTTGGCCAATAAATGACGATATTGATGGTCTTCATATGTTTCGAAAGAAAATATGTTTGATTAGATCAAATGATCTTCACTCTAAGTTGTTCTAGGGGATAGAAATATACCTCTAGACCTTAGATGATTCTTTGAGTTATTTTCATAAATCCTAATGCTATGTATTGAAGCCAATCAACATAGAAATATAGTCGATTGATTCAATATATAAGGGGCGTTTTATAGTTCGAAAGAGAAAACGTCTTTTTAAGGAAAATCGAATCTACACAACATAATAAGTAAATTCATCTTATGATCTCCTATACATCTTCTATAACTAATGACGAACTAAGTTTGTAATCCCAACTATTTCGTTTTATCGTTAATCAGTCTATTATTATTGCAATCTTTTTATTTCCTTAAAATATTAAAAATATTATTGCATTTTCTTTGCAATTATTAAACCAAACTCTTTAATTGTATGTTTCACTCATCTTAGTATTTATAAAAATAGACTAATAGTGTATAATTCAAATTATAACCAAACTTCCTCGTGGGATCGATAAACCGGACTCAAAAAGTCCACTTACTACTTGATACGATATCGTGCACTTGCGATAGTTACACTAAGAATGTGTCAAGTTTTTGGCGCCGTTGCCGGGGAAGTATAAGTGTTATATTTGAAATATTACATTATTAACTGTTGTTATAAATACAACTTTTTTCTTTGTTGTAGATTCTCTTGTATATGCGAAGGACGTACAATCGCGATTTAGTTTCACTAGATCCCGAGATTGAAGCCACATTCAGAAGAAGGCGAAGAGAATAAAAGAAAAACATTATTTTTTCACCATCAATGGCGGACGAACTAAACCCACGTCTCCCCCAAGGAAATGATAACGAAAGAATTCCTCCGATAGGTGGAATACCTAATGTTCAAAACATTCAACATCAACAATATCCTATTATGCCGGAAATAGATGAAGACAATATGCTCTTTGGGGAATTCATGAACCCCCCATCTTTGAGCGTTCAATCAAGTGTAATATATCCACCATTTAGAGTGGACAATTTTAAAATTCGCCCCGATGTCATCAATATCTTCTCCAACAACAACTCATTCTATGACGAGAATCCATATCTCCATATTAACCGTTTTGTGGAGATTTTTGGAAATTTCAAATATCCAAATGTAAATGACGAGGCGATCAAAATGAGACTTTTCGTGCACACTTTGAAGGACATAGCAAGAGAATGGCTAGATACTTTGCCACCACGAAGCAACCATAATACAATCAAAGGCACCGCCTCTCAGTCGACAAATCCTGCTCAAGACCCCTGATTAATTAACCCTAGAAGATTTCGTCAAACATCCTTGGTTAATTAACCCTGATACCAACGTTTGAAAATCAAGTTGAACAAACTTTCAGAAATACGAATCAGAGTCTATATCGAGACTAGTATTTGAAAAGAGTTGAAAGAACTTTGAAATACGAGGATTGTTCTGTAACGGGGTCTTAGCTATCACTCGAATATCCGTTACCAATAAGCCTGCCAGGTGCCTCCATTGCACACCTGTGCACCGGCGTTCACTCCACTATGTTGGCCGCCCCTTGAACATGTCACCGTGCCGGCGATCACTCCCGCAAGAGCCGCCCCTTGCACGTGCATTAGGTAACATAGGTGTTCACCAATCATATGGAGCCGCACATTGCAGCGTACACCAGGCCGGAGTGCACGCCCCGCCCTCAGAGGTTCCCGGATACGACGTTTCTCACAACAAGTATCCACATTGTTCCAAACATCAAGCATACAGACAAACGTTACAACAATTATCAACTCAGTACACCAAGTCACACAAATTATCCGTTAGTCCATAACAACACAGCTAAACAATATCACGCACGTTATCAATCAAAACTCAATCACAATAAGCCTTCAGGCATAACCAACCAACGCCGCATATATGTCTCTATATTGCAACTCAACCGAGTACATATATATATATATATATATATATATATATATGAACTTACTATATTATAGCTATAAGTATAGTTCATCCCTCAATCCAAGTTGAGTACATCAACTAGTGTTAGTATTCGTCCCCCGGCATTCACCGACATAAGCATATATATCAATATACGTATACACATACATATATTTAACATATAAATATATATATATATATATATCCCTCTATATATATATATATATACACACACACATATATAAATCCGTATAAATTCATACACTTCGACAACAATAATTTCACGTAGCAACAATTGGTATATCAAGGTACTTGCCTTGGTAATCTCTCACGAATACTTCCGAAAATACGGTTGATTGGAGAAATCCGGAACTCCAATGAAAACGGCGATCGGAAAGGCTCAACACCAGATTTTTTGTAGGGAATTCACCCCTAATATCCTATCATCAAATAAGTAACAAATCACATGAGGAAAAACATCCCAAAACGACCAAATTTCTCTCTGCGGCATTTCCCCAGACACCTTGAAGGCGTCAAATGAAAGTTCATATAAACGACGAATCGGAAATGATAAAACCGTGGAAAGATGATGAAAATGATAGAACACAACTCAATCTTCGATTACCCATCAGAAATATGAGTTAAAACGATCAAATCGGACAAAGTCAACTAAAATCTCCAAAACTAGATTTTAGGAAATCATACCTTGATTCGATGGATCGAAGAAGGTTATAGGTTGATTAATCGATGCTATGAACTCAAAAAGGACGTGGATTGGAAGATATACACCATGCCTTCGTGTTCTCCAATCTTTGGCCGCAGAGGATATGAGTTGGGGGAAGAAAATGGGTGAAGAACACGTCTGCTGGGTCATTATATAGATCCCGCACGAAGCATGAGCAGACACGCACGAGCACCGGCCGTGCGTGACTCGTGCGCCAAGAACCTGCCGGAACACATCTGGGTGTCTTCCAGACACGCACGAGCATGATGCTCTGGCGTCCGGTCGTGTGGCCTGCTCGTGCGCGGCACTGCCTGGCCTCTGCCGCATCGCACGAGCATCGCGCACGAGCACTGCTCGTGCGCGCCTGCTACTTCCTGCCCAGTGCCGCATGAGCGCCATCCCGTGCGCCTTGCTTGTGCGCCCTGCTCGTGCGCGGCCTGTCCGTGTGGGCTGCTCGTGTGTACCTGGCCGGTCACTACCGCACCTGGCCGGCCGGTGCCCAGCCGCCATGACTCGATGATCCGATTTTCCGAAATCGCTCGGAAACAAACATGAAGAAACGCTTGCGGACAAAAATACAACAAATCATCACATATGGCCATAAACACAAAATCAATCATCGAAAAAAATAATATGAACACTCGACAACCGAGAAATTTCCGATCTAAAAAGAAAAATTCAAATTAATCAAAATAAAAATCTTGGGTATTACAACTAGTCACAATTGTAGTCGGTTGTCCATCAGTGATCTGTCGGTCTGAGTGTATATTTCTAGTTTCTTTGTCATCCTTAAGAGGATGGACATGTTGTGTAATATGTGATCGAGTTGTATTTTGGTTTATCAGATGTACTGCTATGTTGTGTTTTGTGTAATATCCGCATTTTTTCCTTTCCCGGTATTTTCGTTTTTGGTGTATATTTCATTTTTAGCAACTCGCTTGTAACCGTATCGATATTTTGAGAATATTTAATACCAGACTTGTTGTCATATGAGTTGGTTTCGGACTTGTTTTACTCAATTCTGTGTTTAATGTCATTCTGTCGCTATTTCATTCGATTCCCATAACTGTTGTTCGGAACCGCCGCTTCGGGGTTGCCACAGGTCGGTCTCATGTTATTATGCATGTTGTGAGCTTTTGTTGTTGTTTCGATCATGTACCGTGTGTTCCGTGTAACACCCCAAACTAGGCGAATATTACAGTGTCGTGGACCCCCGACTGGGACCCACAAGGCGAATGAAAATTAATGAATTAAGTGATATAATTGTAGTACCGAACCACAGTATATCAATAATCACTCCGATGAGGAGTTTCAAGTACAACACACCCAGGATAAAACATAATACATGTATATTTTATGTGAAGATAAAATATACAACACCAATTAGATGAGTATTTAAATGGAAGTCTGCAACGGAATACAAATGAAGGAAACATGAAGACTGAAAGGACTGGGGCCCCCTACTAGTATCACTAGGACTCCTCGCGATCAACGTTCTCTTCCGGTGTCTTATCCTTGCCATGACCTGAAAACAATATTCCCCCAAACGGGGTCAGTTATACAGAACAACAATCCTCAAGAGTTGAATAAACACAATCATGATATAACTCAATTATGAAATTAAGCTGAAGAGTGGCATCATAGTACACTCGTAATGGTATGTGCAAGTAAACAAGACGAGTGTCCGGACACACCCGCCCTTGTACTTAATTAGTCTCACGGAGGTACATTACCGTGTGCACAGTCCAATGTGTCGGTGAACCCAATCACATGACTATCACGTGCCCGACTAAAAATTCCACACATCCCCACCTGGCCACGCAATATAAACCCAGAAGGTCATATAGACAAGAATGACCATGAAGAATAATAATGAATAACAATCCGACAAAGTCGAGAACGACTCACCGAGATGAAATGATAGTGAAATGAATGATAGCTCAATGAAATGATTAGAACCGTCGTTCCTCATGAATGAAGTGATTATTTGACAATTACAAACCTCCATACGGTTAATACATTATGAATGAATTATGATTATAAATGAACAACAACGAAAGGAATGAAAATCCTTTTAACCGAGTAAGAATTAACTTACACAACACCGGTGAAGAATCTCCTTCCTCGAACAACATCCTAAAAGGGATGTCGGTCGCTCGAACAACCTTAAATAACATGATTACCAACAAACGCTCAATATACGTATCAAACACGATTATAACCAACTCAAACGTCGATACAACAATATCCAAACTCATTGAGGCATTCTAACGAATACTTAGCAAACATACATCCTTTGATAATATCCAATCCCGAATATATCGAACCCAAAATCCAAAATGAGTATTTCAAACCAACAAAACACCTTAAATGATATCAATAATCCCATAGGAATCCACAACTCAAGTTAACGACAACAATCTAATCGAAAACCACCAAAAATATCAAAGTCAACCAAAAAGTATTTTTGAATTAACCCCAATATTCATGAAATCCAAAATATATGCCACTAAATCCGTAGGAATACATTTATCCAAAGTAGATAATCTATATCTAATATATTCCAACAAAAATCCAAGCTTACACGAAGAAATCGGAAGGAAAACCCAATAATTCAAAATTCTAGATCTAAGAAGTTATTACCTTGATTTGATGTGATGGAGATGATGAAATGATGATTAATCCGAATGATGAGCTTGAAGATGATGATTTGTGGATTCAGCTCGAAGAAAACTCTCCAAATCGCCCAAAACCGCCGAAGGAATGAAGTGAGATGAAGAAATGATGAAATGGACTGCATTGTCCTATTTATAGAAACTCCAGTTTAGCGTGCGCTAGCTCCTGTGCGTAGCGTGCGCTAACGGGTGTAATGGGTAGTCCAGTATCCTCTGTTCGCAACGGTAACGTGCGCTACGTACCTTTTGTAGCGTGCGCTACAACCATATACTTAGCGTGCGTTAACTCAAAATGTTAGCGTGCGCTAACAAATTATCTATTGCCCAGAACTGAAGTCCAAAACCTCCTGTTCCCTGATCTGTTCGCGGTAGCGCGTGCTACACACAAAAATCCAGCATGCGCTACTAACCCCGATTAGCTTACACTAATATATACTCGTAGCGTATGCTAGGAATTAATCCAATTCAGTCCAGTAGCCACTGGACTCTGCCTGATCCGTCCTTAACGCGCGCTACACCGACTGCATAGGTGCGCTACTCCGACCTACTAGCGCGCGCTACTTACTATTCGTAGCGTGCACTACTTACAACCCAACTGCAGTCCAATACCTTCTGGACTGCCTGCTTGAACTATATTAGCGTGCGCTAGAGTTTAGAGGTAGTGTGCACTACCCGAACTCAATTAGCGCGCGCTAAAGAGAGTACGTAGCGTGCGCTAAAGAGAGTATGTAGCGTGCGCTACTCCTCACACACAGCCCACTATAAATATGACAATGATGATAAACACGGCACGATTCTCCAACTAGATTGATGATGAATGACGATTGATACACGATATAATTACTCTGAACGGTGCATACAATGATTGAATATGAGTGACAAATGATCATTAATGAGTGAAAATTACTGAGTGACAATTACTGAACGATAAATACTTAATGATAATGACTAAATTACAACCGGGTATTACATACACCCCCCCTTAAAAGATTTTCGTCCCCAAAACTAAGGGTCAAACAACTCGGGATGACTCTCCCGCATACTATCCTTGGTTTCCCAAGTAGCCTCTTCGACTCCGTGTCTAGACCACTGAATTTTGACCAAAGGAATTTTCTTGTTCCTCAACTGTTTGATTCGCCACTCTAAGAATCGTATAGGACGCTCCTCGTATGAATGATCATCAGCAATCTCAATTTCATCGAACTGAAGTATGTGACTCGGGTCGGCAACATACTTCCGCAACTGAGATACATGAAACACATTATGAATTCGTCTCAATGCCGGAGGTAAACACAATCGATAAGCTAGCTCGCCTACTCGATCCAAAATCTCAAACGGTCCAATGAATCTCGGACTCAACTTCCCTCGTTTCCCGAAATGGAAGATACCTCGACTCGGGGATACCTTGAACAAAACGTGGTCACCTGTCTCGAACTCTAATGGTCGACAATTATTATCTACGTATGATTTCTACCGACTCTTAGCGGTCAACAAACGACTCCTAATCAAAGCTACCTTCGCACGGGAAGCTATAAGCATAAAGGGCTTGGCGCCGATTGATTCTGATAAGTCATCCCAACATAAAGGAGATCGACAACGACGACAATACAAGGCATCGTAAGGTGCCATCTTAATCGAAGCATGCCAACTATTATTGTACGTGAACTCGATCAACGGTAGTTGGGCTTCCCAATCATCTTTCCAATCGAGAACACATGCCCTCAACATGTCCTCCAAAGTCTGAATAGTCCTCTCTGATTGTCCATCGGACTGAGGATGAAAAGTTGTGTTGAGATTAAGCTGAGTTCCCATAGCATGATGAACTGATTTCCAAAAATGGGACACGAATCGCCCGTCACGATCGGAAACGATACTTTTAGGAGTACCTTGCAGTCTCACTATCTCTTTGATGAACAACTGGGCAAGTCTCTCGGGACCCCACATGTCTTTAATCTCAAGGAAATGAGCTGACTTAGTTAAGCAGTCCACAATTACCCAAATTGTATTCATGCCACGACGACTCGTCGGCAAACTCGTGATGAAGTCCATCGAAATATCTTCCCACTTCCACTTTGGAATAGGGAGCAGTTTCAGCATACCCGCCGGTCGCTGATGTTCTATCTTGACTTGCTAACAGGTTAAGCATCTTGAAACAAATTCCGTGACTTCTCATTTCATATTACTCCACCAGTAATTTTGTTTCAAATATGTGTACATCTTGCTAGACCCCGGATGAACGGAATAAGGGGTAGCATGAGCTTCTCTCAAAATTGAGTTTTTCAACTCGTCATTCGCCGGTACGCACAACCGATTCTTAAATCGCAAAAGTCCATCCTCATGGACCACAAACCCGGGGGCTTTCCCCTGAGTCACATCATCTCGAATACGTAACAAAAATGGGTCCGAACCCTGATTCTCCCTGATCGCCTCCTCAAGTGGCGATGAAATCTCCAACGTACAAAGTTGCCCTTGTACTCGCTGTAACCAGACCTCGATCTCGGGTCTCAGAAATTCCTGCTGAAGTTCCTTCTGAACTGTTAATCGAGCAAGCATCTGCTCCTGAACGGACTTACGACTCAAGGCGTCGGCGACAACGTTCGCCTTGCCCGGGTGGTAAAGTATCTCAATATCATAATCTTTGATTAGTTCCAACCACCGTCTCTGTCGCATATTTAACTCCTTCTGAGTAAATATATACTTTAAACTCTTATGATCGGTGAATATCTGACAGGTAACGCCATAAAGATAATGACGCCAAATCTTCAATGCGAATACCACGGCTGCTAGCTCCAGGTCATGGGTCGGATAATTAACCTCGTAAGGTCTCAATTGCCATGTACACATTCGAGACCCTGTCCGGACGCATCACTAAAAACCACAAATCCCTCCGTCCCTTGCGGTAAAGAAAGTACAGGTGCTGAAATTAAGCGGCTCTTGAGTTCCTCGAAACTCTGTTGACACGCGTCGGACCACGTGTATTTCTTATCTTTCCTTAAAAGGTTCGTCATGAGTTGAGCGATTTTAGAAAATCCTTCCACAAATCGCCGATAATAACCAGCAAATCCGAGGAAACTTCGGATTTCCTTAACATTCTTCGGAGGTTGCCAATCTCGGATAGCCTCCGTCTTCTGAGGGT
Source organism: Orobanche coerulescens (assembly GCA_033398695.1). Lineage (NCBI taxonomy): Eukaryota > Viridiplantae > Streptophyta > Magnoliopsida > Lamiales > Orobanchaceae > Orobanche > Orobanche coerulescens. The sequence continues at coordinate 59,238,020 of CM065809.1, read as the reverse complement.
CAACACGAACTCCGTCTAATGAAATTACATGTCCGAGAAATGTCACTTCGGACATCCAGAACTCACATTTGGAAAACTTCCCATAAAGTTGCTCTCGTCTCAACATGTCGAGCACCTGATGAAGGTGAAACTCGTGCTCCTCCCGCAGGTGCATTAGTTAACCCAAACGGCATTACCCAAAACTCATAATGACCATAGCGTGTTCGGAATGCCGTCTTTGTGATATCCGACTCTCGAATTCGCAACTGATGATATCCAGATCTTAAGTCGATCTTGGAAAATACTGAAGCTCCCTGAAGTTGATCTAAAATATCATCGATACGGGGTAAAGGATATTTATTCTTGATCGTCACCCGGTTCAGTTCCCGGTAATCAATACACAAGCAGAACGAACCATCTTTCTTTTTGACAAATAACACTGGTGCTCCCCATGGGGACGCACTCGGTCGAATATAACCCTTCTCGGTCAAATCCTCTAATTGATTCTTCAACTCCTACATTTCGGTCGGGGCCATCCGGTACGGTGCCTTCGATATTGGATACGTACCAGGCTCCAACTCAATCGTGAATTCCACATCTCTCTGTGGATGCAAACCAGGTAGCTTGCCTGGAAATACATCGGCATATTCTCTCACTATAGGAATATCCGTCAACATTACTGATGGTTTCTCAGTCTTGGTCATATAGCACCAATAACCTACACACCCCTGACTGAGTAATTTCACTGCTTTCATCAAGTTGATGACTCTCCCAGAACAGCTGGGATTAGCTCCCTGAAATACACATTCGACCCCATCGTCTGAAATGATAGTGACCATATGCTTACGGACACTAATGACGGCATCGTGACGATCCATCTAATCAATACCCAGGATGACGTCGTCTCTCGGTAGATCTACCACGATTAGGTCTGCTAACCAATCACGGCCATGAAGCTGAATCGGACAATCCTTAATCTCACGATTCCCGATAATTCTTCTACCATTAGGTAGACCAATGACATAAGGCTCATAACTAGTAGCACTACCCAGACGTAGTCTACTTAAACATGACTCAGAAATGAAGAATGCGATGCACCAGTATCAAAAAGGTTACACACAGGTTGAGATAGGATATCGAGTGTACCTGAGATCATCCAGGCTTATGGATCATCGGTCTTCTTCATCTCATAAATTCGGGGCTTGCCGGCCCCCGAACCGGACGCTCCCGTTTGATAGCTATTGGCTCGGCCTTTATTTGCTCCTGTCATCTTGAACGACATGGACTGAGTGGCCTGTATCTGCACCGCTGAATGTCTCGGGGCCTGAGATGACGCCGGAGTAGTTTTAGAGTCTCTTCGGCAAAAACGGGCCTTATGCCCAGCAATCCCACAGTTATGGCACGTGACAGTCTGCCTCGGACACTTGGTGCTTAAATGACCCTGTTCTTCACAGTTGAAACAGGTGATGGCCGAACTGGCCGCTCGTGACTGAGATTCCGCGGGTCTAGGCGCCATAAGAAGTTGCTCAGAAAAATTAGAGAGCCCGCACGAGGTTTCTTGAAAGTGGCCTGACTGCCGTCGGACTGATTACGATTCTTAGACTTGTTTCCCGCAGATGAAGGTTGTTGCTTAGTAATCTCCTTAGCGGTAAGCTCATAAGTAAGAGCTTTCTCAATGAATTCGTCCAGAGTGGTGCAATTGTGATTAAGCAACTACATCCGCATACGAGGCTTCAACCTATTGCTGAAATATTTGATCTTGTCCGCCTCAGAATGAATAATGGACGAGGCGAAAGGAAGTAGCTCCTGGAATTTCTCGGCGATGGCGAGAACATCATCGTCCGATGAGAGGTTTGGAGTGAGTAATTCTGACAACTTGGCCTCCCTAAGTGGGGACGGATAATACCTCTCCATCATGAGAGTCCTGAATCGATCCCAAGTACAAGATCCGTCGGTGGGCTTCAATGATAACCACCATAAATGTGCGCCCTTACCAAGATAGTAAGCCACAACTGAAACTTTGTGCCCTTCGGGACACTCCACCATAGCAAACAACTTCTCGAAATGCTCAAGCCAGTGAACAATATCCACCGGCTCAGATGAGCCCTCAAAAGTAGGTGGCCTCTGGCGAGAGATGTCGCCAATAATACTCCTTACACCCCTCTCTTGCCCCTGAGGTGGCGGCGGAGGAGCCTGTTGATTCTGAGTAGCTGAGTTTTGCATTGTCTCCATGAGGCGTGCCATTTGAGTCATCTAGGCCATCATGCCCTGCATAAAAGCGAGTGGATCAACCCGAACACCTTCTGATTGAGCCATGTCCTGGGTATGACTCCCTGACAGTGAGTGATCATTTCTGGGTGAATGAGTGGCAGCGTCGCTGCTCGATGAATTTGCATTATTCCTCGCATTTGCGCGTGTATTCACATGAGCTCTCGGGTTTCGGCCCGCACCACGACCTCTTCCTCCGCGTCCTCTGCCAGCTCTTTCCATACTGAAGTGGAAAGTCATATGATAATTAATATCTCGCATGAATATCACATTATGATTACGTTATGAAATGATGAAAATGAGCATATGCACTCAAACACAATGATTACATGAATGATCAACTGAAGTGACATGATTATCTGATGAAATTCTTGAAATGATTATCTTGAACAAGTTAACAAGATTAATGATATGATCCTTAAGATCAATAACTGGACAATGAAATGAACTGAGTGATTAATGAATTAAAATGATCGACTTGATCAAAAATGAAAATGATGAAAGAGGATTGTTGACTGTTGAATGATGAATGAGTGATTCTTATTGCCAGAAATTATACCTCTGCGTCAGAAATCTTACTGTTCTTTGGTCTGAGGGGCTCGGCTCTTGCACAGGTCACACGTGACGCGAAAGTCTAATGATACTAGTCTGATGAACGATGATTTCAAATGAGACATGACTCGGAACGTAGTATTCAAAACCATGCTCCGATACCAACTCTGTAACACCCCAAACTAGCCGAATATTACAGTGTCGTGGACCCCTGACTAGGACCCACTAGGAGAATGAAAATTAATGAATTAAGTGATATAATTGTAGTACCGAACCACAGTATATCAATAATCACTCCGATGAGGAGTTTCAAGTACAACACACCCAAGATAAAACATAATACATGTATATTTTATGTGAAGATAAAATATACAACACCGATTAAATGAGTATTTAAATGGAAGTCTGCAACAGAATACAAATGAAGAAAACATGAAGACTGAAAGGACTGGGGCCCCCTACTAGTATCACTGGGACTCCTCCCCGTCAACGTTCTCTTCCGGTGCCTTAGCCTTGCCATGACCTGAAAACAATATTCCCCCAAACGGGGTCAGTTATACAGAACAACAATCCTCAATAGTTGAATAAACACAATCATGATATAACTCAATTATGAAATTAAGCAAAAGACGAGTGTCCGGACACACCCGCCCTTGTACCTAATTAGTCTCACGGAGGTACGTTACCGTGTGCACAGTCTAATGTGTCGGTGAACCTTATCACATGACTATCACGTGCCCGACTAAAAATTCCACACATCCCCACCCGGCCACACAATATGAACCCAGAAGTCATATAGACAAGAATGACCATGAAGAATAATAATGAATAACAATCTGACAAAGTCGAGAACGACTCACCGAGATGAAATGATAGTGAAATGAATGATAGCTCAATGAAATAATTGGAACAGTCGTTCCTCATGAATGAAGTAATTATTTGACAATTACAAACCTCCATATGGTTAATACATTATGAATGAATTATGATTATGAATGAATAACGAAAGGAATGAAAATCCTTTTAATCGAGTAAGAATTAACTTACACAACACCGGTGAAGAATGTCCTTCCTCGAACAATGTCCTAAAAGGGATGTCGGTCGCTCGAACAACCTTAAATGACATGATTACCAACAAATTCTCAATATACGTATCAAACACGATTATAACCAACTCAAACGTCGATATAATAATATCCAAACTCATTGAGGCATTCTAACGAATACTTAGCAAACATACATCCTTTGATAATATCCAATCCCGAATATATCAAACCCAAACTCCAAAATGAGTATTTCAAACCAACAAAACACCTTTAATGATATCAATAATCCCATAGGAATCCACAACTCAAGTTAACGACAACAATCTAATCGAAAACCCCCAAAAATATCAAAGTCAACCAAAAAGTGTTTTTGAATTAACCCCAATATTCATGAAATCCGAAATATATGCCACTAAATCCATAGGAATACATTTATCCAAAGTAGATAATCCATATCTAATATATTCCAACAACAATCCAAGCTTACATGAAGAAATCGGAAGGAAAACCCAATAATCCGAAATTCTAGATCCAAGAAGTTATTACCTTGATTTGATGTGATGGAGATGATGAAATGATGATTAATCCGAATTATGAGCTTGAAGATGATGATTTGTGGATTTAGCTCGAAGAAAACTCTCCAAAACGCCCGAAATCGCCCAAAACCGCCGAAGGAATGAAGTGAGATGAAGAAATGACGAAATGGACTGCACTGTCCTATTTATAGAAACTCCAGTTTAGCGTTCGCTAGCTCCTGTGCGTAACGTGCGCTAACGGGTGTAATGGGTTGTCCAGTACCCTCTATTCGCAACGGTAGCGTGCGCTACGTACCTTTTGTAGCGTGCGCTACAACCATATACTTAGCGTGCGTTAACTCAAAATGTTAGCGTGCGCTAACAAATTATCTGTTGCCCAGAACTGAAGTCCAGAACCTCCTGTTCTCTGATCTGTTCGCGGTAGCGTGCGCTACACACAAAAAATCAGCGTGCGCTACTGACCCCGATTAGTGTACGCTAATATCTACTCGTAGCGTACGCTAGGAATTAATCCAATTCAGTCCAGTAGCCACTGGACTTTGCCTGATCCGTCCTTAATGCGCGCTACACCGACTGCATAGCATGCGCTACTCCGACCTACTAGCGCGCGCTACTCCGACCTACTAGCGCACGCTACTTACTATTCATAGCGTGCGCTACTGACAACCCAACTGTAGTCCAGTGCCTTCTGGACTGCCTGCTTGAACTACATTAGCGTGCGCTAGTGTTGATAGGTAGCGTGTGCTACCCGAACTCAATTAGCGCACGCTAAAGAGAGTACATAGCGTGCGCTACTCCTCACACACAGCCCATTATGAAGATGACAATGATGATAAACACGGCACGATTCTCCAACTAGATTGATGATGAATGACGATTGATACACGATACAATTACTCTGAACGGTGCATACAATAATTGAATATGAGTGACAAATGATCATTAATGAGTGAAAATTACTGAGTGATAATTACTGAACGATAAATACTGAATGATAATGACTGAATTACAACTGGGTATTACATTTCGGATGTTTTGAGCCGTTTTGTAATATCCCAAAGTTGAGTTCCCATTGCGTTTGTTCTCTTTTTGGATCATTTGATGTTACCGTCGTGTTTGGACCGACCGTATTTGACGTCAAGTCACCTTATGAGGGTTAGTGATAGTATTTATAGGCCTTTAAATGGTTGAGATTATGCGTCGATCGATTATATCATGTTTATGGGTCGTTTTTTATCATTTTCGGGCTCAAACAGTGTGTGCCGCGGCACAAGGGGCTGTGAGCCGCGGCACAGCCTGAGCTCAATTATTGGCCAGGCCGACTGTACTACGTGCCGCGGCACGCAGCAGTCCGGGCCGCGGCCCCATTGTAATTCCTGCTCCTTATTTTTAGCCGCGGGCCGCGGCGCACTCAACCCGGGCCACGGCACGTGGGTCTTTTTTGCACTATTTCAGCAGTGTTTCGGGAGAGGACTTCATTTCCCCTCCCTTCTTCATCTTCCTCACGTATAGAGCGACTTTTTGGCGATTTTGGCATCTTCAACTTGGAGAGATCTTTTCATCTCGAGTTTTGTTTTAGATTATCGATTTCTACTTGAATCCTTCATCCTAATCCAAGGTAATATCTTAAAACCCAACTTTTGGGTAATTTGGGGGTTTTTGATTTCATCGTTTGATTCGTTCCATGTTGTTGATTAATTCTTGATGAATATGATTAATCTTGTTGGTATTCTTGATTTCCCTACTTTTTCATTGTATATTTCGTGGTATTTGCGTAATCGAGAGGGTTTGGTTGTGGTCCGCCCTCGTTGTTGTTCTTGTACGAATATACATGAATCGTAGGTAGGTTTTCGGGTGTATTCCATTTCCGTATTCGTTCAGATATGGTTGTGATTGTATTCTTCGAATCGTTATGTTCGGTTTCGCCAGTTCCTAGTGGTCGTGTTTAATTCTTCCTTTTCCGTTCGTGTCACCATCTATTGATCGAAGCAATAACCCTTATGAACTTATAATATTGACATGGTAGTTTTGCATGAAAAATTGTGTGTGTGTGTATGCTCACTATGGGTTAGATCCGACGGGGTCTCAGTAGGGATCCACGGAGGGGTGGATCCGCGAACTTGCTTTTAACCACTACGGGTTAGATCCGACGGGGTCTCGGTAGGGGTCCACGGAGGGGTGTGTCCACGGTTAATTGTGGTGTATTTTGCAAAATGTGTTTTGATATTGGCATTTCCGGAAATGTGTGTTTCAACCGATGTTTTTCATGTTTGCATGCATTAACTATATGTGTAAGGTGTAAGTTGTTCATTTGGTTTCTTGTACTAGCATAATTGCTAACCTCTTTGGAGACCCGTTTTTGGGAATTCATTTTATGAATTTCAGGTCAGGTTCATTGAGACGAACGGGCGCTGGAATAGTACGCGGATGATGGCCGGGCGTGATGATTATGCATGAGTGGTGTCTTATTGTTTTCTACCTTTTTATCGTTTTTCAACTTGTAAACTTATAGAAGTACTCAAGTACTTAGAAGTTTTTGGTTTGTCCGGATTGAAATGTCTGTCTATTATGTTTGGGTTGGATATTTGTGATGTGTTTGACCGGTTGAAACGGGTGGATTATTTTGTTTTGCGTCTTTATGACGAGATGTTATATTCTTGATTCTGCGAGTCGATGAGTATGTTTGGTCGTCTAGCCTAGTGGGTCCCATGTAGGGATCCACGTCGCTGTAATATACCCTGAATATCTCGAGGGTGTTACAGAAAATGGTATTAGAGCAACTAGGTTTATGGATACCTTGGCTTGTCGGTTTATTGGGTCTTGTTGTGTTTTGTTTTGCACATCGTCATCATGCTACCATGATTCCGGTGCTTCCAGTGCCCGTAAGTTTTTCCTTACTCTGTTCCTTGTTTCCTTGTATCGCACCTTCGATTCTTAATTTGTAATTGTTTTTTCTCGTACTTACTATCGTATGGCTTTTGCTACCTACTTAACATCAGTATGGATGCTGGAAGAGGCCGTGGTCGTGGACGCGGCCGGGGACGTGGGGCAGCTGGTGAGGCGGCCACGTCGCATTCTTCTGGAGCCGGCAGTACCGGTTGTTGGGTTTTCTATGCACCGAATACAAAATAATCGGAGTAGAAACGCAGCGGAATAAAAATAAGAAAACCCAATTTAGGATCTCATACAGTAATTTAATTATTTGATTAAATGGTTAATCGAATTACCTTAATCCGATTGAACAGTTCTAGATCCGGACTAGAAGCAGATGAATATCTCCTTCCTCTTTTGGTGATCTACACACGAACAACTCCACAAGCCGGATTGCTAGATCCTTACGAATAATATTGATAAATAGTACAACACAAATTCCTTACTAGAAGGATTGTACTATTGATCAATATCAACTAAGGGAAGAGGATTAGACGACCGACTTCGTTCTCCTACAGTAAGAGGAAGAGGTCGATTTTTCTTCTTCTCGGAGAGGGGGTCAATTTTTCTTGGAGTTCTTATGACAACTCCTTGTCATGGATCTCTTATTTGTACTAAGTAATCCCTATATTCAATAATCTAGTGTTTGCTTAGTTGCCCCTCAACTTATTAAATAATACAATATATATAATATCCAATATTATATATTACTTATTATTTAATCTCCTTATAAATATAATATGCAATATTATATTTATTATTCCCAGTTGATATTTATTCCTACTTGTCTATAATTGTAAATGCGTGCGACCCAAAAGGCTTATATTATGTTGGCAATTATTTAATACCTTATTAAATAATAAATCATAAGCGGCCTCTAGTAAGACATTATGATTACCCAAATAATATAAGTTAATAGTCCATTAAACCTTTTAACGTGTCAAATTCCTTTGTCACACGATATCATATTTGAACTAAGTCATGGAGTCTGTCATACTTATTTATGTTCAAATGCTTTCTCGATCTTAAGTAGACCGATTGAATCAAATGACTCTTCATTTGAGCATGGTCATGCATTTCTTTCAGTCCTACTTATCGAGGGGCCCAGCAGATATCTCTCTCACTTAAGAGACGGACAAATCCCCATCTTGATTATTCATTGCCCTCTACATGACTCCCACTAATCCCGATCGCTAACCTTTATGATCACCATGTTTCAGATGATATTGGATTACGTCAAGGCATAGCAGTTATCATGTTGGACTCTATGATAATCTCATGTTCAAGGATTTATTGACATACTGTTATATTGAGATTCACTTATGACATTTTCATGCAGTGATCTCAATGCGGGTCGATCCAGTATTAGTTCTCTAACCAATACCCATAAGATTGATCCGTACTATACGCATAATCATCCGATGATTATCAATCAAAATTATACTAGTATATTAATCACTTGAGTCTCTACTCAACACGATTTTACCAGGGACATTTGAATAATCTTATTATTCGTGAATAACTATTATTCGATTATTATAATATTAAAACATGCACACATTATAATAATCAATGAGAAATAAATGATATCAAATAACTTTATTTAAATGTGACAATTATAAATCTAGGCACATCGAATGTCCTAGGGCACTATTCCCAACAATCTCCCACTTGCACTAGGACCATTCGATCATGACTTTTAGCCCCATCGCTCTAGCATGCTCAACATGCTTTCCTTGTGAGAGAGGCTTGGTAAGTGGATCTTGCAACATTCTCTTCCGTTGCTACTTTGCATATTGTAATATCTCCTCATCTGATAATCACTCTGACTAGGTGATATTTTCTGAGTATATGTTTCGAATTATGATCGGTCCATGACTCTTTAGATCGCGCAATAGCACCACTATTGTTGCAGTAAAGACTTATAGGACCTAAAAGGTTCCACATATTATCCTTGGTTGCATCCGATGCTGCCAGGTACTCAGTTTTAAGCTATAGAATCTATGAGCGTGTTTACTTGGAACATTTCCAACTCACATCATCTTCATTTTAAACAAAACACAAAACCATCTGCGATCTTAAATCATCTCTATCGGTTTTGAAACTTGCATTGGTGTAACTATTTACAGCCAGCTCGTTTCCCACACCTCCATATATTTGGAACGCATACTTAGTTCTTATTAAGTACTTTAGGATGGTTTTCACTGCTGTCCAGTGACTTTCACCTGGATTTGATTGGTATCGACTTGTCATGCTAAGGGCAAACAATACATCTGGTCGAGTACAAGGTACTTTGACTCAGACCAATCAATCTCTTTGATCTATCTTTATAGATTTTTATACCAAGAATATAAGCAGCTTCTCCCAAGTCTTTCATTGAAAAACAATTTCTCAACCATGTCTTGACTGTCTGCAAGGTGGGAATGTCATTTCCAATGAGTAATATGTCATCTACATATAAGACTAAGAAAATAACTATTCTCCCACTAACCTTCTTGTACACACACGGTTAATCTTCATTTTGAATGAACCCAAACTCTTTGACAGTTTCATCAAAACAAAGATTCCAGCTCCGAGAAGCCTGCTTCAACCCATAAATGGATCTTTGAAGCTTGCAAACCTTTTTAGAATTTTCTGGATGAACAAAACCTTCAGATTGTGTCATGTACACATCCTCGAGTAAGTTTCCATTAAGGAATGCTGTTTTGACATCCATTTGCCACATTTCATAATCATAGTATGCGGCAATGGCAAATAAAATTCTAATTGATTTAAGCATGACTACTGGCGAAAAGGTCTCATCATAGTCAATACCATGAATCTGTCTATAACCTTTTGCCACTAGTCTAGCTTTATAGGCTTGCAGATTATCATCTATGTCTTTCTTCTTTTTATAGACCTATTTGCACTTAATGGTTTTAACACCCTCAAGTGGATCTATCAAGTTCCAAACTTGATTGTCATACATGGATTGCATCTCAGACTTCATGGCTTATAGCCATTCCTCGGACTCGTCACAGGCGGCTTCTGTATAGGTACTAGGCTCATCATCTATGAGCGATGCATCATCATCCTCTATTACGAGATAACCATATCTCTCAGGTTCATGTCGCATCCTATCAGATCTGCGTGGGACTTGTGTACTTTGAACGGGCTCTTCAACTGATTGTTGAGCTTGTTCGGTTTCCATCGGTGAAGGGATGTCTTCTTGTGGTTCTCGAGTTTCCTCAAGAATTACTCTTCTCCCACTGTCTCTTTTGGCTTTCTAAGAATACAGCATTTCGAGCAACAAACACTTTGTTCTCTGCGGGCTTATAAAAGTAATATCCTTTAGTTTCCTTAGGATACCCCACAAATAAACATCTTTCAGACATGGCTGCCAGTTTGTCAAACACTTGGTGCCTTACGAACGCTTCGCAACCCCAGATCTTTAGAAAAGACAAGTTTGGTCTCTTACTAGTCCATTTCTCAAATGGTGTCTTTTCAACTGCTTTAGATGGAACACGGTTAAGGGTGAATGCTGTTGTTTCTAAGGCGTGGCCCCAAAATGATAATGGAAGCTCTGTTTGACTCATCATGGATCGAACCATATCTAATAAAGTTTGATTCCTCCTCTCGGACACTCCGTTATGCTGAGGTGTTCCGGGAGGAGTAAGTTGTGAAACGATTCCACAACTCCTAAGAAGATCATCGAACTCTTGCCTCAAGTATTTGCCACCTCGATCCGATCGAAGGGCTTTAATTGTCTTGCCAAGTTGATTCTGTACTTCATTCTGGAATATTTTGAACATTTCAAAAGATTTATGTTTATACTTCATAAGATAAACATATCCATATCGGCTAAAATCATCGGTGAATATAATGAAGTATTGGTATCCGCCTCTGGCATGAGTGCTAAGAGGTCCTCATACATCAGTATTTATTAGGCCTAACAGATCACTAGCCCTTTCTCCATGAGTGGTGAAAGGATTCTTTGTCATCTTGCCCAATAAACAAGATTCGCATGTCCCATATGATTCATAGTCAAAAGAGTCTAAAAGTCCATCATTATGGATGTTGTGTGAAGAATTAACACCTTCCGACCAGCGATCGCCTAGAAGACCTGGCGACCGAGTTACTGCCGAGCGGACAAGCTGCATCGACCAACCGAAGGTCCCAGGACAAGTCCCGGTATCGAGCGATCAACCTCAGATACGATCGCCTCTCGATACTCGGCGACCGACTCCTGGCAACCGACAGTCGGGCGACCATCCTTCGGCACTTGCCGACCTACCCTTGGAGACCGACCGTCTCTCGGCACCTGGCGACCTACACTTGGTGACCGATCATTGGCGACCTCCATCCACTGGCCGATGGCGACCTCGGATGATCAGCTAGAGACGACCGCCTCATGTCGATCTCCACCGATGGCCATCCAGTCGGCGAAGACCGAGCCTCAAGACTGACACCACGTGCAAGGACCGAGACAAGATCCGCGAATCTCGGGCCATTGACCTGATCGCGAGATTCTCTCCACCCGGTAGACAAGCCGAAAGCTTGTCGGTAGGGCCGCATGTTGGTGACTCGGACGCGTGTTGGCCCCTTCTTGGACCGCCAGTGTGGCGGCCTCTTCCTTGGACTTTAGCCCGACATCCGGCATCTTACTTGGAGTTTAGCGACGGCCCGGGAGATCGGCACATTATTATATTGGCCGTGGCGATCGGCGAATTAAGATAATGGCCGACAGCGATCGGCCACTAAAGGCGAGGACCATTTGCCCTATATAAGCAAGGCACCTGCACTTGGACACTTCTTCAACTCCCTTGGATTTCACACTAAACGAAGCAAACATCAAGCACTTGGCTAACATCCAACTCTTGGCAACGGCTATCATTCGGTCTTACTTCTCCGGCCTTTCTCCTCGAGCGATTACGGCGAGGACGAAGAACAACGAGCTTCGCTCAAGAGCCGGATTAACGAGTCTTTTACACTCATTGTATTTAGATTTCTCACATTAATACTTGTATCCACGAATATTTGTATTAATAACATCTCGCGAGAGCATTCAAGCCCGGGCCTAACAAACCCGGCAAATCTTGTATTATTTATCTACTCTCGGAAGTGCTCCCGCAATTGTTGTTTGTTGTCCGTCTTCCAGCAGTATTAATCTTCGGATAAATATTTTGGGCAACAACAATTGGCGCTAGAGGAAGGGGATCCAACCCTCGATTTTTTATACCTACCGTTCCGAAGAACACTCACTGTTCTCGGGGCAGATACTTGTAGTGACACTCACTGCACTTCAAAGAAATCCTTCAGAAATCATGTCTTCCGCCTCCGCGTCGAAGAAAGCCGCTGACCAGCCGGCCAGACCCCCTGTTCCGTCCCAGTCCGAGACACAGCCGATGGTGGAAGGTAGCCGCTGTAACATCCCCAAAACCGTATAGGAATATTACACGCCGTAGACCCCTTCCACAAGGATCTACCAGGCTAAACATCCATAAACGACTAAATGCTTGCCCGGCCAGGGTCAAACAATATAATAATACGGCACTTAAGGTCACTTACACATAAACACACGAGACCGATGAGGTCATACAACTCTATCAACGATCGACTAACAACATTACCCACACGGGGTCGAAACACAATACGACGGAAGGCGAAAGAACTCTAACAATACAACCAAACTCTACCAACTCTCGACTCTTGATTAGTATCGCACTCGTCATCCTCTTGTGCCAATCATGTGATTGCTCCCCGAATCTGCATGTACACAGGCCTTAAAGCAGACATCCACCCCGAAAACTCGGGGTTAGTAAAACTCCCTTTGTTTTACTAGTGCAAGTATCAAACCATACGAAATGTAACAAGCAAATAGCAACTACGAATTTAATACGGAAATCAATTATCAAAATGTTCCCGAGAAGTTTTAGAATTTCGAACTCAAATAAGAGATATTTGAAAAGGAACACATCATCTCGGGGATTTTTCAAGCAGAAATTCTTTTGGACCTCGAGTCCCAATTTACAAAACCTTTTCGTAAACATTAGGGCCTTAGCCCTATTCTCGTTTCAAAGCATACTAAATAATATATCATTATGAGTCGGAGATCCATATTTAAAATGTTACCCGAACAATCACTACTACACGATCATTGTTCGTACACATCATGTACCGAACTCCGGAGGCCTCAACGGACCCTACCCGGCCACACACACTGTTCGTACACATCATGTACCGAACTCCGGAGGCCTCAACGGACCCTACCCGGCCACAACATCGTTCGTACACATCATGTACCGAACTCCAGAGGCCTCGTCAGACCCTACCTGGATCACACATCTTGTCCGTACACGTCATGTACCGGACTCCAGAGGCCTCGTCAGACCCTACCTGGATCACACACTTTGTTCGTACACATCATGTACCGAACTCCAGAGGCCTCGTCAGACCCTACCTGGAACACCCACACATCGACACGACACAATTCATAATCATTAAATGTCAAGCCATTCCACATTACAATGAAATGTACAATCAAGTATGTAAACCAAAACAACGCAAATATCATGATCATCACAACGACTCTTAACCAACATAACACACATTCGGTACACAATACATTGAACAACCACGTATACAACCATTTCATATGTACATCGCAATCCTGCACAAATGGCACAACGCCTAACACGGATACCAATATATCACTATTATCACAAAGCCTTCAAATTTCGGAAAACACAACCAACTCAAACGGAACATATTTACGGAGGCAAGCAAAATCGTCATACATATCATACGTAATTACTAGTCACAAGATACAAGTCGTATAATAAGATACTTGCCTTAATAACCGCTACCAAATGCTCCGAAGAACACGGTTCGATCGGGAAGCTCGGACCCCGAAGAAGACAACGAACGGAAGGGTTCCGACTCGAGTTCTTCACAAGAATTCAACCCTAACAACATATAATCAATAAATCATCGATCATACGAGGAAGAATAATCGTAGAACGCCCGAAAACCCCTCTATGACATTTTATCGGTCACCTTTAAGGCGTCGATCAAGAACTCGACCAAAATAACGAATCGATACGATCCAACCATGGAATAACAAGGGAAATGATATAATACATCTAAATAATCATCAATCCATCATAATCCTAAGTTAAATCGGATTAAACGGATGAAAACAACCAAAACACCAAAATTCCCCAAAACTAGATTTCTAGGAAATCGGCTGGTCGGTAGATCGGAGGATGTTATAGGATGGATGATTGATGATATGAAACTCAAAACTTCATGGATTAATTGTATAACAACATCCTTCCATGATTCCAACACCTCCAGCCGCGGAAGAGAAGGAAAACCGAGTGAAATGGCTGAAGAAAAACGCTGCCAGGCCTTAAATAGGCCGACTGCCGGCCGGGTTACGTACGTAACCGGCCATGGCTTACGTACGTAACCGGCCATGGCCGAACTCCCTGCCTGGAAAATGCCGGAACGTTACGTACGTTACCGGCCAGGGCCTTACGTACGTAACCGGCCTTACGTACGTAACTGCCGGTCACTACCGCACGTTACTCGGCCAGGGCTGGCCTGGCCCGAGCATGCCCGGCCATGACTCGGCCGGGACCAACTCCGACGGCCCGAACGACCCCGAAACCCGAACCTGAGTACGAATCGAAGATACGGTTACGAAGTACTCGAAAAGACGAATCCGAGCACTAATAGAACACACGATTCCGACTACCCGAAGGCTTGAAATTCGACAACGGAAAGTAATTACCCCAAACTTTGGGAAATTACGAAAATGGCCCAAAACGCCCCAAAATCACGATACGTGATCGAATAACCAAACCGAAGCTTGCAACATGAATAATAACATTAAATGAACTTACGAGAAAGTCGAAACAACAGTTTCGGACGAGATTCGGAAGAATCGAACTCAAGTGTGGAAAAACCGCTAAAAAGCACGGAACTCAACAAAACGACACCGAAACGAGCTCGGATGACAAAAAGTGCAGAATTAATAATTCTCGGAATGACGAAACGGTCATGAGCGATTTGTCAAAACAGACTTTCGCCGAAAAAAAAAGAAATTACCGAAAATCAAAATTACGGGTATTACATTCTACCCTCCTTAAAAGATGTTTCGTCCCGAAAATTAAAACAAGTAGGGAGAGGAAATATACCACCAGGAATATTTCAATGAGATGCACAAGAATGCGTAACTAACGCCCAACAGTGAAACATTACAAACAACGCAACGGAATATACGGCGTTAAAACACGTTCCACGACGACCAACACGGCGCCACCGGTGGAGGCGTAATAAAATCAACAAGTGACAAGCGTCATCAAACAGATAATACAATCGAGTCGATTATCTGAACAATCACAAAACACAACGAACAAAAATCAATACGATTGACCAACCCAACGGTTCATCAATCAAAACGCGAGCCAAACGCTGAACAAATACGGGATTCCACCGCCCAAGGGTTAGAAGATCGAAAACCAGACTAATTTCCCGAACTTAAGGAAGTTAGGAAGGAGTCTGAATGCTCAACAATCACGAAACGAGATCAACAAAAACCGAACAATCAACGATCGAACCACAACGGTCGAGACAACAAAAATCGAACGATCATGTTCGAATCACGAAGAAGAATAGAATTCAAACAAAAACTCCAAGGTTCACATCTCGACTCGAGACAATATATGATCCGGTGAAAACAACATGTGCCTTCACATAAGATCCACAGGAAAGGGAATAGAAATTGAAAAATTACAACAACAAACGAGTTATTCCGAAACAATACCACGCTCGTTCGATCAACAAAAGCAAGAGGCAGGACAAGCTCAGAAAATGTCAACGAACATAAACTAGTCGACAGAGTCGAAAATACAGAAGTTCAAAATCCGATCCACTTCGAATAAAAGAACTAATAGAGCCAAAAGATGTTACTTCCGAACAAGGTTCACAAGAATCGAACCGGACTCGGAAATGTCACAACAATAACCAGATCGACCCAAAACAAGATCACAGCTCGTTCGAGCAGCCAGAAACCGAAATACGACAAGTCAGAAAGTATCAACAAACACGAGCGAGTCGATAGACTGAGAAAGATGAAATACGAAGTCAAAACGATACGGGCATTACATTCGACCTCTTATAAAAGAAATGTCGTTCCCAACTCACAACAAGCTGGAGTAAGGTGACAACACAAAAGCAAAGCAGCGAAACATCTCCCATGGGCCTCTGAGAGCCGATCCTCATATCTGTACTGAAGTTCGCGCCCCGAAAGACTCGGAACCCAACTCGCAAAACTGGATCCTGTGACGAGAAAAATAATTGGTACGTGCATGCCCCCAGCACACCACGGTTGAAACACCTCGGCTCGGCATACCGAAAATACAACTGCTAGGTACAATGGAATATAACGTCGCAAAACAACAAACGGGAGATGCCAACTTGGCACAACAAAGAATCATAACATATATCATATACAACGATTGCCATCGTAAAGTAATACACACACAAACACTACAACAACGACGGTATTGTTCGGCGACCCCAACGGCCCGAACGATAACCAGCACATAATTACAAACATTATGAAACAATCACACATGTACACAAACGTACAAACCTAAGCTTTAACATCTCACACTCGTGCGACAACACGCAAATCGCCACGAGGCGATAAACAGTAAACACCAGTTCACGCCTCTCACAGAGGGCTAGTACAATAATTGCGTGGCAACGCCTCGACGTTCATGCCACCAATTCGACCATACTCGGGAGCAACATCATAACGAAAACGCAAACATCATATATACATACCCAGCCCTCAAACGGGAATGGATAGGTTTTAAAAACGAAAACCTGCGTTTGAAAATAATTTTGGAAACACCGATTGATCTTGAGTATCACCCTTCAAAAAAAAGAGTACAATCGTGAAACATCGTTATCGAGACTTTGGAAAACTATTTCGCATTCGATAAAAATGAGGACACTTTCTTTTCGTGAAAACTTTCGGAAATATTCGACCCTCGGGTCTAAGTAAAAGTGTTTCTAAAACATTGGAAATATCTCAAAACATTTTGGTCCTCGAGGTAGAAGAATTTTGAAACATATTGTGGCACCTTGGATGTACCACGAGAAAATAATTCATTTTAAACGTACATCTCGAAATTTATTTCTATGATACTCAAGGTTTTCAAAGATAATTCAATGGGCTAGAATGCCCAAAATCTCGAGTAATTACGTAACATTAAAGCGGCATGGGTCCCGCGCCGGAACCCACCAGGATAAAAACCATTTACAAAAATGCCAAAAGGGGCCGATGACGGTAATATTTCAAAAACTCACAAAATCCATTTACAAAATACTAAATACCGTCATAAAAATTTCGCCAAAACGATCAAGGTCATAACGCCAAAAACTCGGTTAAGGGAATCGATTTTCAAAATAAAACTCAGTCGGTAAGATACCGAAAGCCATTACAAAATAACTCACGCAGTGGATAAAAAAAAAATACAGTCCAACATGCACAATCCAATTGAATATGTCTCACAACATCTAGTTTAAACATATAACAAAGCCATTCCTCGGAGTTTCTCGCGAACTCAATCGACGATACCTTATTCGAAACCCAACAAGATTCTCAATTTTCACACCATACCACCCCTCACAGTGGTTCAAAGGTAAAACAACAATAGGCCCAGTTTTATACATATACTATATGTCACACGTATTAAATACAACTATATTCACAACACCGTGCAAATAAAATTATGCACCGCAATTAACTCATTTAGATACAATCATGATACACAGGTATTTCGCATAAAAGAGAAGACTTACGTCCACAGGCCGCACGGAGATGACGGTCTCCCACGATACTAATCTCATCTGACAACATATCCGACACGTTGTGACTACGCACAACTCAACTTGTCACCTGACGACTCGAACGACAAGACAACACATTACTCGACAAACCACGACTCGACTCGACGGCGGCTAGGTTTCCGCAACCTAAGCTCTGATACCATAATTGTAACATCCCCAAAACCGTATGGGAATATTACACGCCGTAGACCCTTTCCACAAGGATCTACCAGGCTAAACATCCATAAACGACTAAATGCTTGCCCGGCCAGGTCAAACAATATAATAATACAGACCGTTAAGGTCACTTACACATAAACACACAGACCGATGAGGTCATACAACTCTATCAACAGAACTGACTAACAACATTACCCACACAGGGGTCGAAACACAATACAGCGGAAGACTGAAAGAACTCTAACAATACAACCAAACTCTACCAACTCTCGTCTCTTGATTAGTATCGCACTCGTCATCCTCTTGTGCGATCCTGTGTTGCTCCCCTGAATCTGCATGTACAGACGCAAAGCAGACATCCACCCCGAATACTGGGGTTAGTAAACTCCTTTGTTTTACTAGTGCAAGTATCAAACCATACGAAATGTAACAAGCAAATAGCAACTACGAATTTAATACGGAAATCAATTATCAAAATGTTCCCGAGAAGTTTTAGAATTTCGAACTCAAATAAGAGATATTTGAAAAGGAACACATCATCTCGGGGATTTTTCAAGCAGAAATTCTTTTGGACCTCGAGCCCCAATTTACAAAACCTTTTCGTAAACATTAGGGCCTTAGCCCGATTCTCGTTTCAAAGCATACTAAATAATATATCATTATGAGTCGGAGATCCATATTTAAAATGTTACCCGAACAATCACTACTACACGATCATTGTTCGTACACATCATGTACCGAACTCCGGAGGCCTCGACGGACCTTACCCGGACCACACACACTGTTCGTACACATCATGTACCGAACTCCGGAGGCCTCAACGGACCCTACCCGGCCACACACACTGTTCGTACACATCATGTACCGAACTCCGGAGGCCTCAACGGACCCTACCCGGCCACAACATCGTTCGTACACATCATGTACCGAACTCCAGAGGCCTCGTCAGACCCTACCTGGATCACACATCTTGTCCGTACACGTCATGTACCGGACTCCAGAGGCCTCGTCAGACCCTACCTGGATCACACACTTTGTTCGTGCACATCATGTACCGAACTCCAGAGGCCTCGTCAGACCCTACCTGGAACACCCACACATCGACACGACACAATTTATAATCATTAAATGTCAAGCCATTCCACATTACAATGAAATGTACAATCAAGTATGTAAACCAAAACAACGCAAATATCATGATCATCACAACGACTCTTAACCAACATAACACACATTCGGTACACAATACATTGAACAACCACGTATACAACCATCTCATATTTACATCGCAATCCTGCACAAATGGCACAACGCCTAACACGGATACCAATATATCACTATTATCACAAAGCCTTCAAATTTCGGAAAACACAACCAACTCAAACGGAACATATTTACGGAGGCAAGCAAAATCGTCATACATATCATACGTAATTACTAGTCACAAGATACAAGTCGTATAATAAGATACTTGCCTTAATAACCGCTACCAAACGCTCCGAAGAACACGGTTCGATCGGGAAGCTCGGACCCCGAAGAAGACAACGAACGGAAGGGTTCCAACTCGAGTTCTTCACAAGAATTCGACCCTAACAACATATAATCAATAAATCATCGATCATACGAGGAAGAATAATCGTAGAACGCCCGAAAACCCCTCTATGACATTTTATCGGTCACCTTTAAGGCGTCGATCAAGAACTCGACCAAAATAACGAATCGATACGATCCAACCATGGAATAACAAGGGAAATGATATAATACATCTAAATAATCATCAATCCATCATAATCCTAAGTTAAATCGGATTAAACGGATGAAAACAACCAAAACACCAAAATTCCCCAAAACTAGATTTCTAGGAAATCGGCACGGTCAGTAGATCGGAGGATGTTATAGGATGGATGAATGATGATAAAAAAATCAAAAATTCATCTATTAAAAGTAAAACAACATCCATCCATGATTCCAACACCTCCGGCCGCGGAAGAGAAGGAAAACCGAGTGAAATGGTGAAGAAAAGCAGCTGCCAGCCTTAAATAGTCCATTGCCGGTAGGGTTACGTCGTAATCGCCATGGCTTACGTACGTAACCGGCCATGGCCGAACTCCGTGCCTGGAAAATGCCGGAACGTTACGTACGTTACCGGCCAGGGCCTTACGTACGTAACCGGACTTACGTACGTAACTGCCGGTCACTACCGCACGTTACTCGGCCAGGGCTGGCCTGGCCCGAGCATGCCCGGCCATGACTCGGCCGGGACCAACTCCGACGGCCCGAACAACCCCGAAACCCGAACCTGAGTACGAATCGAAGATACGGTTACGAAGTACTCGAAAAGACGAATCCGAGCACTAATAGAACACACGATTCCGACTATCCGAAGGCTTGAAATTCGACAACGGAAAGTAATTACCCCAAACTTTGGGAAATTACGAAAATGGCCCCAAAACGCCCCAAAATCACGATACGTGATCGAATAACCAAACCGAAGCTTGAAACATGAATAATAACATTAAATGAACTTACGAGAAAGTCGAAACAACAGTTTCGGACGAGATTCGCAAGAATCGAACTCAAGTGCGGAAAAACCGCTAAAAAGCACGGAACTCAACAAAACGACACCGAAACGAGCTCGGATGACAAAAAGTGCAGAATTAATCATTCTCGGAATGACGAAACGGTCATGAGCGATTTGTCAAAACGGACTTTCGCCGAAAAAAAAAGCCGCCGCGGTCAGAGACGCCCGATCCCGTCCCGGGACGGCGGCCCGAGCCTCTCGCTCGATCAGTTCCGAACCAATGAACAGATCGAAGAGGCCATAGCCGTCCTCCAGGAGCGACGAAGTGCTCTCGACGCGCCTCCTGCCGTCTCCCCCTCGGCCTCCCGCCGGAAGACCAAGCGGAAGCTCAAGGCACTACTGGCCGAGCGATCGCCAGGAGGCTCTCGCCCGCAACAAGAGGCGCTCGCGGCGGGGCACGTCTGTCTTGATCGCACAGGCGCGACCCGACACAGCGACTCAGGCGATCCGGCCCGGCTATGAGACAGCGGAGTTTGTGTCCGTCACCGGGAGCTCGGCTATCCGGCTCCCACAAGACGATCCGGCCGCTGGCTCGCTCGCTTGATTCCCGAGATCGGCGAAGCGGAGTCGAGATCGGTACACGATCGCCTCGGCCCCGCTCCCAAAGCCGATCCATAGCGGCCGCGCGGCGATTGCCGCAATGCAACGTCAACTCAACGACATGAAGGCGCTCCTGCAATCCGGGGCAGGCGCCACCAAGACGATCGCCGCGCCGAGCGAGCCGCTCGCGATCGACATCGAGCTCGCGCCGGTGCAGCACAAGATCGCCCCTCCTCAGACACCCGTGTACCAGGGGCGATCGGACCCCCAAATACACCTGAGCAGGTTCAACATCTACATGACCGGTTGTGGGGCATCGGACGCGACCCGTTGCCGAATATTCCCTCTGACACTAGACGACCTCGCCCACCGGTGGTACACTTCATTGCCACCTCGGTCCATTGGCTCCTTTAACGAGCTGGCGCACGTCTTCACGGAACACTTCGCCACCAGGGTCGCCCGGCCAGAAGGTCGCCATCGCATGATGCAAATCAGGCAAGGGGAAGAAGAGTCCGACTCGGACTACATCGACCGGGTAGACGTGATCATCCTCAACGGCGAGCCCGTAAGCGATGAGACCGCCCTCTACGCGGTCCTAGGAGGTTTTCAGGGCTTCTCGCCTATGTTCAGGCATCTCACGAAGACCCTACCGACGACCTACGTAGCCTTAGGGCTAGAGCCGCGAATTTCTGTCCTGTGCAAAGGCTTCTTCTCGGCTAGAGTAGATCGATCGGCGCCGTCGACGACCTCCAGTCTACCGGCGCGATCGCTACTACCCGCGAGCCGGAGGACTCGACCCCGCCTCTGATCCATTTTAAATGACGGACTAGCCGCCGCCCGATCGCCAATATCGACCTACGAATAAAGCGATCGGCCGCCGAGCGACGGTCGCCAGTCTTCCGGCCAGATCGCAACATCATCAGCAACCCGGTGGACACGATCGCCATCTACAGTCCGGCACATAACATGACGGACTAAGGCATAAGATCGCCTCCACCGCACATCATAAAGCCATGGTCCTGGCAGTCGATGGAACCAGCTGCTTCGGCCATGCAAGGTCCCTTTCGGCCTAGATCGCCCGCCCTTCGTTTAAATACGAGGCCGGCGTAGTCTGAGGGCTCTCCAACATTAATCAGTGGACACATGCCACAACCCCGTCTCAACGTACACCGTCGAGGTCGGCCATCTCCATGGCTGGCCGAGGTGGAAGCAGAGCTAACAAGCCGCGGAGGTGGAGTTGATTCATCCGACGCTGCCCCGCGCAAGGACTCCTCTAGACCGAGACCGCACGCCCTTCGTTTAAATACGAGGCGAGGCGCAGCCTAACAGAGGACCCTCATAATAAAGTGAGTCACGAGACACTCATTGTCTTCGCGCACCAAGACACGGTCATGGAGTCGGTCCATCGATCTCCGCGACTGTGCACGATTCCTCAAACAAAGCGAAACCACCAAGTTTCCATGGGGGATCGGCCAATGTTGTTTTTGCAGGTACAAGACCGAAAGATAGCTAGCCAATCGACCATGATAGCCCAAGTCCGAGTCCTAAGTCAGCTCAGATTGCCCGTCCTCATCCAGACACGATCTCCAGCAAGAACCACCTCGCCCCATGTCTTCAACATAGGAGCAAGCTGGGGGGCAATTGTTGTGTCAAGAATTAACACCTTCCGACCGGCGATCGCCTAGAAGACCTGGCGACCGAGTTACTGCCGAGCGGACAAGCTGCATCGACCAACCGAAGGTCCCAGGACAAGTCCCGGTATCGAGCGATCAACCTCAGATACGATCGCCTCTCGATACTCGGCGACCGACTCCTGGCAACCGACAGTCGGGCGACCATCCTTCGGCACTTGCCGACCTACCCTTGGAGACCGACCATCTCTCGGCACCTGGCGACCTACACTTGGTGACCGATCATTGGCGACCTCCATCCACTGGCCGATGGCGACCTCGGATGATCAGCTAGAGACGACCGCCTCATGTCGATCTCCACCGATGGCCATCCAGTCGGCGAAGACCGAGCCTCAAGACTGACACCACGTGCAAGGACCGAGACAAGATCCGCGAATCTCGGGCCATTGACCACAGTCTGGCAGATTCTCTCCACCAGCCGACAAGCCGCCGAAAGCTTGTCAGTAGGGCCGCATGTTGACTGACTCCGGACGCGTGTTGGCCCCTTACTGGACCGCCCAGCTGTGGCAGCCTCTTCCTTGGACTTTAGCCCGACATCCAGCATCTTACTTGGAGTTTAGCCCGACAGCCCAGGAGATCGGCACATTATTATATTGGCCGGCGGGCGATCGGCAGATTAAGATAATGGCCGACAGGCGATCGGCCACTAAAGGACAGGACCCGGCTGCCCCTATATAAGCAAGGCACCCTGCACTTGGACACTTCTTCAACTCCCTTCGGATTTCACACTATACAGAAGCAAACATCAAGCACTTGGCTAACATCCAACTCTTGGCAACAGCTATCATTTGGTCTTACTTCTCCGGGCCTTTCTCCTCGAGCAGATTACCGGCAGGGACGAAGAACACCGAGCTTCGCTCAAGAGCCGGATTAATAGAGTCTTTTTACACTCATTGTATTTACATTTCTCACATTAATACTTGTATCCACGAATATTTGTATTAATAACATCTCGCGAGAGCATTCAAGCCCGGGCCTAACAAACCCGGCAAATCTTGTATTATTTATCTACTCTCGGAAGTGCTCCCGCAATTGTTGTTTGTTGTCCGTCTTCCAGCAGTATTAATCTTCGGATAAATATTTTGGGCAACAACAATGGAGTTTAGAAATGCGTTTCTTGTTTATGTGACCAAGTCGACAATTTCATAAGTAAGTCGGATTATAATCATTGAGCTTAGGTTTCTTGGATGCAATGTTATAGACTGCCAAAGTGTCGGACTCATCTAGATCAATATTGTAAAGGCCAGTATATAACTTTGCAGTACCATAAAGCAAGTTATCAAAGAAAATACGAATGATCTTACTTAATAAGAAAATTATAACCTTCACAATCTAATGTAGAAACTGAAATAATATTCCTATTCATAGCAGGAACATAATAGCAATTGTTCAAAACTAACAAAAGCTCATTGGGTAAAACTAGATCATAAGTTCCTATGGCTAGTGCAGCAACTCTTGCTCCATTGCCGACTCTTAGATCCACTTCCCCTTTCTTCAGTTCTCTACTGCTTCTCAACCCCTGCACATTTGTACAAATGTGAGATTCACATCCAGTATCTAATACCCAGGAGTTAGAAGTAGATAAGTTAACTTCTATAACAAATATACCTCCGGCAGTCTCCCTACCCTTGGTACGCTTTAGCTCTTCCAAGTAAATCTTGCAATTTCTTTTCCAGTGTCCTGGTTTATTGCAATGATGGCAATTTCCATCTTTGTTAGCTTTAGCCTTGAAACCCGGCCTAGTAGGGTCTTTAGATTTGGCAACTTTTGCCTTACCCTTGCCCTTGCCTTTGTTCTTAAAGAATTTTCCTTTGCTGACCATCAACACATGGCTTGGTTTCTTCTTAATATTCTGCTCAGCCGTTTTAAGCTTCCCATGCAGCTCAGCAATGGACTTCTCCATCTCATTCATATTATAGTTCATAATGAACTGACCGAAACTTTCGGGCAATGAGTTTAGGATCACATCCGTGGAGTGCTCCTTAGAAAGTGGAAAACCAAGCCTTTCAAGATGATCAATATATCCTTTCATCTTGAGCACGTGACCACTGACATATGTCCCCTCAACCATCTTGCAAGCATACAAGGCTTGAAAGGTTTCATACCTCTCTTACCTAGCATGCTTCGAGAAAGTTTCCTTGAGGTGAGCATTTAGCTCATAAGCCTCCATTTCCTCCAGATTCTTCTGAAGTTCTGGACAAATGGTGTCCAACATAAGACAACTGACATCAATGGAATCATCATAATGTTTCTTCCATTTGTCTTTTGTTGCTTTGTTTGCATTGTCAGCTGGCTCATCGGGAATTTTTTCCTCAAGAACATATAGCTTTCTTTCTTGCTTGAGAACTATTCTCAGGCTCCGGATCCAATCCAGATAGTTGCTGCCGTTTTCTTTGAGCTTGTCCTTCTCAAGGACAGATCGTAGTGAAATGGTGGATGTGTTGTTTCATGCCATTCTACAAAATTCAATATGCAAAATATTTAGTCACATTATTTTATTTCTCGAAAAATACTCCCACTAAAACAAAGTACCCTCAATTTACAATATTTGTAATTTTAGTGGGCTAAGATCCCATTTCGCACAATCCTAAACTCAGCTTTGGCATGATGCCTAGAATTGAGCTACTTTAGGTGGATAACTCTTTATCGATTACATCATATGTAACTCTTAGATTATATCATGGGATTTGGCATCGTATGCCCAACCATGTTATAATCCCATCTTATGCCTTAAGGTTCAAAACTATTTTAATTTCCAAATTCATTAAACGTATAGGTATCACCATTACCTATCCTACCTTACTAAGATAATCCGAGTGCCCAGCTTTGGCATGACCCACTCATGATGATCGAAGTCTTCATAGGTGTTTTTCAAATGAACGGCATTTTAAAATTTTAACGAGGGATTATTATCCTATGTTAATGTCTATGTTTGCTAACATACATCTAAACATACATGCATAAATTTAAACATACATCGCATCACATGACAATAAAAGCATAGGACCGTGTATAGCATGACCATAATCCTAACGTGATTTTCATAGCCAACATGAAATCACAAAGGTCAATCTAAAGGGTTAAATATGGTCTTCATTGATCTTCCCAACTCCTTGGAACGTCATACGCGATCAATTTGCTCCTCGAGTCCGTCTTTTTCATCGTTCTTGTCTTCATTACATTAATAAAATTTAATACTACACTAATAAATTAAATTACAAGAAGTGCAAACGACACGTAGGCCGTAAAATAATAAACAATTTAAATAGACGACTCGCAGGCTGTAAAACCAATTATAATTAAACGACATGCAGGCCGTAAAACCAGCCCATAAGAAATTAAATTATCCAATCACATTGGTCAATTTATGGTCATGCCATACACCACACACATAGCATAAATAATTATCAAATAATTAATAAAAGCATGTAATTATAGAGATTAAAATCTGTCTGACAGTCAGACTATAAATAAAATTTGAGTCATCACATGAAAAAATCTGGACATGGCCGAGATGGTTGTCTTTGTGCCCTACGCCCGGGTTCGAAACCCGGCGGTTGCAGTTGCAACATTTTGCAACTATTATTGCCAAATTTACTTTTATATTAAAAGGGCTTATAAAAAGAACTACTGAAAAGTTACCAAAACTTGTCCGAGGAGAGATGGTAAAGCGCTGGATTTCAGTCCAAAGGACTCGGGTTCGAATCCCGTGTTTTGTAGAAATTATTTGCCATAATTTAAAAAATAATTTCTAGCCTTTTATAAAAGATCTCTGGTAAACTTTCCAAATAAAATCTGCAAACCACATGGTAACACGGCACTCCGGTGTCCCATCGACCAGGAATCGAATCCCTGGAATTGCGGTAATATTTTTGCTGATTAAAATTGCCTGCGGGTCCATACCCGACCCGACCCGGACCTAACCCGACCCGTCTCGGAACAGTTCTGGAGCAGAAATTCGCAAAAACAGTCCAGAAAATAAATTTTTGACGATACGATTTAACCAAATTAAACCAGAAAAATTATTTTATAAACATAATCAAGAACATAATTTACACATAAATATGTTCTACACAAATAATTAAATTACATGCAAGTTGGCTCCGATACCACTGTTGGGTTTTCTATGCATCGAACACAAAATAATCAGAGTAAAAATGCAGTGGAATAAAAATAAGAAAACCCAATTTAGGATCTCATGCAGTAATTTAATTGTTTGATTAAAGGGTTAATCGAATTACCTTAATCCGATTGAACAGTTCTAGATCCGGACTAGAAGCAAATGAATATCTCCTTCCTTTTTTGGTGATCCACACACGAACAATTCCACAAGCCGGATTGCTAGATCCTTACGAATAATATTGATAAATAGTACAACACAAATTCCTTACTAGAAGGATTGTACTATTGATCAAGATCAACTAAGGGAAGAGGATTAGACGACCGACTTCGTTCTCCTACATTAAGAGGAATAAGTCTATTTTTCTTCTTCTTGGAGAGGAGGGCGATTTTTCTTGGAGTTCTTATGACAACTCCTTATCATGGATCTCTTATTTGTACTAAGTAATCCCTATATTCAATAATCTAGTACTTGCTTAGTTGCCCCTCAACTTATTAAATAATAAAATATATATAATATCCAATATTATATATTACTTATTATTTAATCTCCTTATAAATATAATATCCAATATTATATTTATTATTACCAGTTGATATTTATTCCTACTTGTCTATAATTGTCGTACGTGCGACCCAAAAGGCTTATATTATGTTGGCAATTATTTAATACCTTATTAAATAATAATCATAAGCGGCCTCTAGTAAGACATTATGATTACCCAAATAATATAAGTTAATAGTCCTATTAAACCTTTTAACGTGTCAAATTCCTTTGTCACACGATATCATATTTGAACTAAGTCATGGAGTCTGTCATACTTATTTATGTTCAAATGCTTTCTCGATCTTAAGTAGACCGATTGAATCAAATGACTCTTCATTTGAGCATGGCCATGCATTTCTTTCAGTCCTACTTATCGAGGGGCCCAGCAGATATCTCTCTCACTTAAGAGAGGGACAAATCCCCATCTTGATTATTCATTGCCCTCTACATGACTCCCACTAATACCGATCGCTAACCTTTATGATCACCATATTTCAGATGACGTTGGATTACGTCAAGGCATAGTAGTTATCATGTTGGACTCTATGATAATCTCAGGTTCAAGGATTTATTGACATACTGTTATATTGAGATTCACTTATGACATTTCCATGCAGTGATCTCAATGCGGGTCGGTCCAGTATTAGTTCTCCAACAAATACCCATAAGATTGATCCGTACCATACGCATAATCATACGATGATTATCAATCAAACTTATACTAGTATATTAATCACTTGAGTCTCTACTCAACACGATTTTACCAGGGACATTTGAATAATCTTATTATTCGTGAATAACTATTATTCCATTATTATAATATTAAAACATGCCATTACGAATCATTGGGAAGGATGGATCAAGAAGATATCCAACGTTTTCATCACCACCAACTGTCCCGAGGACCGCAAGGTCCCTATTGCCCAGTATTTTCTCACTGGGGATGCTACTGATTGGTGGGAGGCCGTTGAGCCTAGAGACCGCACTGCTACATGGGATGAATTCAAGGACCTGATGGAGACCGAATATTGTCCATGGCCGGTCAAATAGGCTCGAGTGCATGCCTTCTTTGATGCTCAGCCTCGGAATATCCCCGTTTAACACAATATTTCTGATTACAACTGGGAGTTGGGCTTTGTGAAGGCCCAGGTTAGAGAGGAGAGCGACAATATCTTCCACTTCTCCAGGCGGATGAACTGTCGATTTGTGACTACATGTCTGGGCTCGTTTGTACCACTTTGAAAGATTATCAGAGTAGAGCCCTTGCTTACGATATGTTTGTGATTGCCAGTGAGGCGGCTCACGAGAGCAAGAAGCAGAAGTCCGCTGGGAATTTTCCGGGCCACAAAGATGGGGGTAAGCAGAAATCCCAGTCTGCTAACTTTTCCGCTGGTGGTAGTCCCGCTCATTCTATTTGTGGTTTTTGTGGAGATACCAGTACTCCTTCTCAAGATGTGAAGTGTTTTAATTATGGCCAGCCAGGCCACATCAGTCGTAATTGTCCAAGCCCTTTGCTGACATGTCATCGGTGTGGCCAACCGGGCTACAAAGCTGCTTTCTATGCCGAGAGAGAGAGAATTCTTGGTGCCCAGGATTCCCTCCCCGTGCTTAGGGAACCAAGTGTGAATCAAGGTTCATTTGCTCTGCAGTCTCCACCGAGTGCTAGCGGAGGGAGAGGCCAGGGTCAGCCCGCCAGGGGGAGCTTCCAGCATCGGCTCCGCCCACCCGCATGTTTATGAGATGAGGAGGGCCGATGATCCAGCCGCCACCATAGCCACATGTACCATTCATATTCATTCTCATCCATGACATTATTTGATTCTGGTACTACGCATTTGTCCATATCTCTGGAGTGTGCGCCATTTAGGTCTTGACTGTTTGATGCCTTGTGAGCCTTTCATCGTTAAGATTCCTAGCGGTGATAGAATCGTTGGTGATCAGGAGGTTCGAGACTGGTCTGTGCTTATTAGTGAGAGGCCTTGGCTCTCTAATCTTATTGTCGTGGGAATTGAGGGTGAGGATTTAATTCTCGGGGATGATTGGCTCGAGCGGCATGGTGCAATCATGAACTACCACACGAGAATCATCACTATGTTAGCCGAGGACGGTACCGAGCACTCTTTCGCAGGGAGAAAGAGGGGAAACCAGAAGTTCGTTATTAACGCTTTGAGGGAGATGCGACTCCTGTGGAAGGGGTGTACTGGTTACTGGTGCTATGCCTTAAGGGCGGAGAGTGGTGAAGTCGAGCTTTCATCGATTCCAGTCGTTAGTGAATTTACTGATGTTTTTCCTGACGAGTTACCGGGGTTGCCACCGAACTGTGAGGTTGAGTTCACTATAAAGTTAGAGCTGGGTGCAGCTATGATTTTGAATGCACTCTATCGCATGGCACCTTCAGAGATGGCTGAGCTGAAGAAGCAGTTGAGTGAGCTCCTTGAGTCGTGGTATATTCGACCGAGCGCTTCGCCTTGGGGTGAACTGGTTTGTTTGTTTGGAGGAAGGAAGGTTCACTGCGGTTGTGTATCGACTATCGTGAGCTAAACAAGGTGACCATCAAGAACAGGTATCCTTTTCCGAGGATTGATGACTTTTTGATCAGTTGCAGGGAGCTGCGGTATTCTTAAAGATCGATTTGAGATCGGGGTACTATCAGCTTCGGGTGAAGGAGTCCGATGTGCCGAAAATAGCTTTTCGGATGAGATACGGACATTATGATTTTGTAGTTATGCCTTTCGGATTAACTAATGCACCGGTGGTGTTCATGCAGTCGATGAACAAGGTCTTTATCCAGTATTTGGATAAGTGTGTCGTCATCTTCATTGATGATATCCTTATTTATTCGAGGAACGAGGAGGAGCACGTGCATCATCTGCGAGTAGTGTTAGACATTCTCAGGACCGAGCAACTCTATGCAAAGTTCTCAAGATGTGAGTTCTGGCTGAAGGAAGTGATGCTTCTAGGTCATGTGATTTCAGTCGAGAGAGTCTGTGTGGATCCGCAGAAGGTTGACGCAGTGTTGGACTGGGCACCGCTTAAGAACATGAAGGAGGTTCGTAGTTTCTTGGGTTTGGCTGGCTACTACCGTAGGTTCGTCGAGGGTTTCTCGAAACTGGCTCGGCCGCTTATACAGTTGCTTCAGAAATCCAAGACGTTCGTCTGGAATGACAAGAGGCGGGCGAGTTTTGAGGAGCTGAAGAGGCATTTAACTTCAGCCCCAGTTTTAGCATTACCGTGTGGAAACGAGGGTTTTACTGTTTATAGTGATGCTTCGGGTCAGGGTCTTGGGTCCGTATTGATGCATCATGGTAAGACCATTGCGTATGCATCGAGATAGTTGAGGCCGTATGAGCTTAACTACCCTACTCACGATTTAGAGTTAGCGGCAGTTGTTTTCACACTCAAGATTTTGCGTCACTATCTATTTGGCTCCGCATGTCAGATTTTTACCGATCATAAAAGTCTAAAGTACATATTCACTCAGTGGTAGTTGAATATGAGGCAGAGAAGGTGGTTGGATTTGATTAAGGATTATGACCTCGAAATCCTTTGTCAACCGGGCAAGGCGAACGTCGTGGCCGACGCCTTGAGTCGGAAACTGGTTGCGTTGAGGACACTTGAGATCCTTACATCTTAGTTTGAGCTTCAGCGGGTTTTGATCGATTTGGATGTTGAGATTTTATTGCCGGGAGCGGTCAGACAACTTCGCGCATTAGAGATTTCGTCGTCGCTGGTCGATGAAATTAAATTGAAGCAGTTGGAGGACCCGATGATTTCTCAAATCTGAGAGAATGTTCTTAAAGGAAAGTCTCCTGGGTTTGTGATTCATGAAGATGGGGTATTTTGCGGGAGGTCGCACAGTTTGTAACGAGGTGTTTGACTTCTCAGGAAGTTAAAATCGAGCATCAGCGACCGGTGGGATTATTGCAATCGCTTACCATTTCAGAGTGGAAATAGGAAGATATTTCGATGGACTTCATCACGAGTTTGACGAGATCGAGATCGGATATGAACATGGTTTGGGTGATTGTGGATCGTCTGACCAAGTCAGCACATTTTCTGGGAATCAAGGATACTTGGGGTCCGGAAAAATTGGCTCGGGTGTTTATTGCACAGATTGTGAGGCTTCACGGTACTCCAAATTCTATTATTTCGGATCGGGATGGTCATTTCGTATCGAATTTTTGGCAGGTGGTGCATAAGGCATTGGGTACTCGTTTGCATCTGAGTACCTTTTTTCACCCTCAATCGGATGGACAGTCGGAGCGCACCATCCAGACGTTCGAGGACATGTTGCGTACTTGTGCTCTTGACTAGAGTAGTGACTGGGAGGAGCATTTACCGTTGATCGAGTTCACGTACAACAATAGTTGGCACGTGTCGATTCGAATGGCACCGTATGAGGCACTTTATGGGCGGCGATGTCGATCACCGATTTGTTGGAACGAGTCATCCGATTTAGTCGGGACCAAACCGGATATCGTTACGGAGATGAGGCGGAAGGTAGAATTAATTCGGGAGAGGATGTTGACTACTCAGAGCCGACATAAGTCATATGCCGACATCCATCGTCGACCTTTAGAATTCAAGGTGGGAGACCATGTTTTGCTGAAGGTGTCGCCGATGAGGGGAGTTTTCCGTTTCGGGAAGAAAAGGAAGTTGAGTCCGAGATTTATCAGACCTTTCGATATTCTCGAGAGAGTCGGCGAGTTAGCTTACCGTTTGGCGTTGCCCCCGGATTTGAGCCATGTTCATAGCGTTTTCCATGTTTCCCAACTGAGGAAATATGTCCCGGATCCAAGTCATGTCATCGACTATGGTGAGATCGATATTGCCGAGGATACTACTTTCGAGGAGCGTCCCCTGAAGATTTTGGAGCACCGTGAGAAGCAACTGAGGCATAAGACCATCCCTTTGGTCAAAGTGCAGTGGTCGAGGCATGGTGTCGAGGAGGCAACTTGGGAAACCGAGGATAGCATGCATGCTAGGTACCCCGAGTTGTTTGTTTCTTAAGTTTCGGGACAAAACTTATTTTTAGAGTGTAGAATGTAATATCCGCATTTTCTCCTTTCCCAGTATTTTCATTTTTGGTGTATATTTCGTTTTTAGCAACTCGCTTGTAACTGTATTGATATTTCGAGAATATTTAAAACCGGACTTGTTGTCATCTGAGTTGGTTTCGGACTTGTTTTACTCAATTCTGTGTTTAATGTCATTCCGTCGCTATTTGGTTCGATTCCCATAACCGTTGTTCGGAACTGCCGTTTTAGTGTTGCCACAGGTCCATCTCATGATATTATACTTGCGAGCTTTTGTTGTTCTTTCGATCATGTATCATGTGTTTCGGATGTTTTGGGCCATTTTGTAATATCCCAAAGTTTAGTTCCCATTGCGTTTGTTCTCTTTTCGGATCATTTGATGTTACCGTCGTGTTTGAACTGACCGGGATTGACGTGAAGTCACCTTATGAGGGTTCGTGATAGTCCTTTTAGGCCTTTAAATGGTTGGGATTATGCGTCGATCGATTATATCATGTTTAGGGGTCGTTTTTCATCATTTTCGGGCTCAAACAATGTGTGCCGTGGCACAGGGGGCTATGAGCCGCGGCACAACCTGGGCTCAATTGTTGGCCAATCCGACTGTACTGCGTGCCGTGGCACGCAGCAGTCCGGGCCGCGGCCCCAGTGTAATTCCTGCTCCTTCTTTTTAGCCACGGGCCGCGGCGCACTCAACCCGAGCCGTGGCACGCGGGTCTTTTCTGCACTATTTCAGCAGGGTTTCGGGAGACGACTTCATTTCCTCTACCTTCTTCATCTTCCTCACGTATAGAGTGATTTTTGGGCGATTTTGGCATCTTCAACTTGGAGAGATCTTTTCATCTCGAGATTTTGTTGTAGATTATCGATTTCTACTTGAATCATTCATCCTAATCCAAGGTAATCTCTTAAAACCCAACTTTTGGGTAATTTGGGGGTTTTTGATTTTATCGTTTGATTCGTTCCGTGTTGTTGATTAATTCTTGATGAATATGATTAATCTTGTTGATATTCTTGATTTCCCTACGGATTCATGGTATATTTCGTGGTATTTGCTTAAGCGAGAGGGTTTGGTTGTGGTCCTCCCTCGTTGTTGTTCTCATATAAATATACATGAATCGTAGGCGGGTTTTCAGGCGTATTCTGTTTCCGTATTCGTTAAGATAGGGTTGTGATTGTATTCTTCTAATCGCTAGGTTCGGTTTCGCCGTTTCCTAGCGTTCGTGTTTGATTCTTCCTTTCCGTTCGTGTCACCATCTATTGATCGAAGCAAGTACCCTTATGAAGTTATAATCTTGACATGGTAGTTTTGCATGAGAAATTGTGTATGTATGTGTATGCTCACTATGGGTTAGATCCGACGGGGTCTCGGTAGGGGTCCACAGAGGGGTGGATCCACTAGCTTGCTTTTAACCACTACGGGTTAGATCCGACGGGGTCTCGGTAGGGGTCCACGGAGGGGTGGGTCCGCGGTTAATTGTGGTGTATTTTGCAAAATGTGTTTTGATATTGGTGTTTCCAGAAATGTGTGTTTCAACCGATGTTTTTCATGTTTGCATGCATTAACTATATGTGTAAGGTGTAAGTTGTTCATTTAGTTACTTGTACTAGCATAATTGCTAACCCCTTTGGGTACCCGTTTTGGGGAAATTCGTTTTATGAATTTCAGGTCAGGTTCATCGAGACGAACGGGCGCTGGAATAGTACGCGGATGATGGCCGGGCGTGATGATTGTGCATGAGTGGTGTCTTATTGTTTTCTACCTTTTTATCGTTTGTCAACTTGTAAACTTATAGAAGTACTCGAGTACTTAGGAGTTTTTGGTTTGTCTGGATTGAAATGTCTGTCTATTATGTTTGTGTTGGATATTTGTGATGTGTTTGACCGGTTGAACCGAGTGGATTATTTTGTTTTGCATCTTTATGACGAAATGTTATATTGTTGATTCCGCGAGTCGATGAGTATGTTTGGTCGTCTAGCCTGGTGGGTCCCATATAGGGATCCACAACGTTGTAATGTACCCTGAATATCTCGTGGGTGTTACATTTTGAGATACCTAATCGGTTTATGGTTTTATGTTTTGGTCTAGTTGACCGCGTGTGGGTTTTGTTTTGTAGTCTCCTGCCTGGTATATCCTCACGAAAGGGGTCTACGACGT
Source organism: Orobanche coerulescens (assembly GCA_033398695.1). Taxonomy (NCBI): domain Eukaryota; kingdom Viridiplantae; phylum Streptophyta; class Magnoliopsida; order Lamiales; family Orobanchaceae; genus Orobanche; species Orobanche coerulescens. The sequence goes on along the minus strand of CM065809.1, from coordinate 59,202,975 downwards.
GTAATATCCCTGAGTGGAATGCGGGTGTTATAGTTACAATGATCTTTTGGAGTTCGTTGAAGGCAAGAAGTGGCTTAGCTTATCGGTTCTACAGTTTTGGACTTTGTAAGTAATTCTTTACATGTACATTTATCAAAATTCATAATTTGGTTTTTAAATTAGATATTAATTTTTTGTTTAAAAAATTAGTTAGTTATCAAAATTGAATGTGGGCACGATAGTGGAGGATTTATATGGATATTTTGATCCTCAATCCATACCAAATATAGGAAATAAGGGAGAGAAGACCTCCGTATACGTCACTTCGCGTATGTCGGATGCAAAAAAGCAATATACCTTGGAGCTTACCATGGTGAGTAAGTATAGATTTATAAATTGCATCTATGTCATATTTGCATTTTTTTCCTCTTTTTTATAAATTTATTTTGAAAAGATCTAACATTCGTCTCCCTACCCTCTCTTTTTCTCTAAAAGTCTTAATATTTCTTTCATGTCTTTGTAGATTCTTATATTAATAATTATGTAAGTGGATGTATTTAGATTGGTTTGATATTGAAAAATTAAATAATCCCTCCCCCGGCTTATAATATTTTTGTTAATACAATGAGCATTGACAACTTTTGATCATTATCCGTGCAAAAATGGTTGTTGTGTGGTTTTGCTCACTACACCATAAGCCCGAGCCTCGCAATAAGGCCGTAGTCTAGAAGTAAGTTTTAATTTGTATAGCATTTACTTGGAAAATACATTATTTTCATTTCATAATACATTAGTACTTCTTTCGAACAGTACCGTGACCGTGTTTAAGGTGATGGAGGGTATGCATACAAGTAGATCCAAATAGACGATTACTTGGATATATTCCAAAGTAAGTCACATATATATAGATATATATTAGTTATATATGTTTATATAATTGAGCTTCACATTCCTTTTCGTGTAATAAGCAAAGTGGAGGTTGGAGTGTGGGTATTACGTCATGCATTAGATGTCGACCATTTTCCGAGCTCGTATTATCGATGGTTGGATAGAGGGAATAAACTTGTATTTCAGTTTAAATTCATTTCATCTTTTTAAATTATTTAAATTAATTTTAGTTTTTTAAATTAATTAAAGTTTTTTAAATTATTTCAGTTTAAAAGTGATTTAATCATTTAAGTGGATGAATTTGTTATATATTTATATGTATAGATGTTTGATGGTGTTGCAACACTTCCTATAGATAGAATTCATGAAATTCGAACCGAATGATCAAACCAACTTTTGGAGGTTAGGAACCGTTTATATGAGTAATTTTTGACATTTGATTTTGTAAGAATTATTCATTGCCTTATTTGGTTAGTTCTGTAATATCCTAATATTCTACTATGGTTTTTTAATGTTATTTTATTCGAGTTATGTTGTACAGTATGGATAAAATAACTAAAGGACTGAGACATCTATATTGATATAATTGTCGTACTTGGTCGACAATTTCATTTGAAGACATCGTGTATCAGGTTGTTTTAATTCTGATATCGGGTGTATCGTATGAGAATGTTATTGGGACAAGTGTATGTATTCAATATGTGTGTATACGTAACCAGTATGTCGATACGGACAGGAACGGTTGGAATTGGCTAAGTGTAGAAGTCATTACGTACGCTAAGCTAAGGAGCTTACGACGTTAAGTTGGTAAGTATAACATACGTTGTGTATCATGCATTATATACGTTATATCATCAGGTGAGACGCAGTCGTCTGATCAGAGAACTTTGTCAAAATACAAGCGTAGTGTACGTTAATCATAGAAGCTTACGTATGTTAAGACACAGACGTAACGTACATTACGTAGAGTACATAACGTATGTTATGAAGAGAATCGGACGAGATCAGGCTATGACCGACAAGTGGGTCCTGTGGTCGGCAACTTTCGGTTGGCATGCGAAAAGGCAAGTCAACGAAGAGGTTAATGTATGCAACGGATTGCTCATTACGTATGTTAAATGGGTATATTACTGTGGAAAGTCAACTATGTGTTACGTACGCTATGTCATGAGTGTTACGTACGTAATCAATCGGACGAATTTAGACAGTAGCCTCTGGACTGTCATTACGTATGCCATCGAGGTCAGCTAACGTATGTAATGGTTGTTACGTATGCTAGGAAGGTCGCGTATGTAATGCCATATATGTTTATATATATGAGACCTCCATCATTTCATCAGTTTGAGAGTTATCGTCCTTCAACCCTCCGAGATGGACTTTGGCTCTTCTAAGTCGATTATGATCTTGATGGCATGGATTTTGAGCTTGAGATATGAAGATATTGTTGGTCCTTGAGGTGTTTGATGGTGTTGTTCATGTTCTTGAGGTATGTTGATGAACTCTACACCTTGATTTCGGATTCTTGGTATTGTTATCCTTATTTGCTTCGTATGATGATGATTATGGTGGTGGTGTTGTGATTCTTGAAGTTATGTGAATTGTATGTTTAAGAATATGATGATATATGTCTTCAATATGTTGTTTGTATGAACATGATTATGGAATCATAGTGTTCTTGGTATATATCACATCAACAAGGGATATGTGATAGGATAGGTGATGGTTTTTATTATAAACATGGATTTGATAATTAAAATAAATATTATGTTGATTGTAGTAGTTGATTTCATATGTTCTTGATGAAATATGAATAATGATAATGAGTATGAATCCATAAAGATTATGGTTAATCTTAGAACATGATTATTAATGGTATTGAACTATTTAGATAATTCGGATTGTCGATTATGTCGGTCATATTATTTTACTGTGAATTTACAATTATGAACACGGAGGAATCTTGTTAATTCATCTAGGAGGTTGAATTCGGAATAGAGTATGTTATGTAATCCTTGCTATCGAGATGAGTTGATCGTTGATATGATTATCGGATTATGAAAACGTATTGTGGTTATGGATTCGTGATTGATTGACTCGAGTTGTTCGGATTTATGTTTAAATCGAGATATTGTGGAACCGTTAGGTTTATCGATTGGTTATATTGATTGTTAATTGTGATCGTCGAGCTACGGTTTGTATTGGGGATATGAGTTCGTATTTGTTGAGTTGTATTATTTGGTTTTGTATATGATCGAAGTACCGTTGAACCGTTGAGTTTGATTGGCTGGCTATGTCGGTTATTGATTGTTATCGGATTATTGTTTATTGATTACTTCAATAGGTTGTGATAACTGATCGTTGACTAGAATAATATGTTGCAGTCGAGTTCGAGTATGTTCGGGAATTGCTTTAGCCGGGGCTAAGGAGATTGTAGACGAAGGCAAGGAAATTGGTAACGACTTCATCATAGTCGTGTCGGTATCAAGGCAAGTTATTATTTGCTCACTTTATAATACTTAATGAATGGTTTCGGTTTTATTCGTTTATAATTCGTATATCAATGATTATAATTGTGAACTCTAGAGATTTGGGATTGTATTGTTTTCTAATTTTGGGAATTAAATCATAATGTATATGATTTACAATTGTTATTGGTATACTTGAGTATCGAGAATACATTATGGTAAAGACGAGGATATGAGTTATCTATAGTCTATGGTCCTTTTGAATCGTCGAATATTGAGGAAATTACTGGTGATGGTTTTGACACCGAGATTGCTATCGAAGGACTTGGGGCAAGTAATATATCATTTTTGTCCTTTTGTGTCAATCATGTTGTGATGCATTCGTGTATTGTTGTTGTCATGCATTTGTGTATTGTTGTGATTATGCAGTTGTGCATTGTTGTCGTATGTCCACCATGAGTTGGTCCGATGGGATCATTGTAACACCCCCAAGATATTCAAGGTATATTACAGTGTTGTGGACCCCTACATGGGACCCACCAGGCTAGACACAACTTACCACAGTAAAAACACATATCATCCAGTTAAAAATCAATTAACACGCCCGGTACAACTGGCGGAATAATCAACAGTGACAACCGTAAATAACTTGACGAATACAAACCATAATTCGAAGAGAAAAGCCTAAGTACTCGCGAGTACAATCTATAATTTCAGAAGTGGACAACAACCATATCGAATGAAATAATGGAAATAAAAGGACTCAAATGTATATGTCAACGACCCTGGCCAACATCCTCGTACTGTCCCAGCGCTCGCTCGTTCGGATGATCATAACCTGAAATCCATAACAAGAATTTCCCCACAATGGTTCCCCCAAGGGGTTAGCAATTACGCTAGTACAAGTAATCAAGGCAAACCAATCGCTTACACATTTCATAGTACAATGCACCAAATTCATTTCAAAAACCAAAACCAGACATGTCTTTTCCGGAAACAAATAGTCAATCAATTTGCCTAGGACCGGGACGAAGCCACAAATCCCACTCGAGGCCTCTAAGGACCCTCCCGAGCTGGCCACTTTATAAAACAAGTCACGCACAGGCATCGCCTAGGACCAGGACACCACCATGAATCCCACCCGAGGCCTCTAAGGACCCTCCCGAGCTGGCTAGCTGTTAGGCGTATTTTTATACGCTTATTTATCATTATTTTGTAGTGTTCTGGTGAGTGAAATCATCTAAATGAGCTTTTAATGCCTTGATTTTGTATGATTGACAGGAAATTGAAGTCCGGGAGCTAAAACAAGGCAAAACGGGCGAAAACGGCAAAACTGGACGATGAGCCGCGGCGCAAGGAATCTGAGCCGCGGCAGAAGACACCACCGAAGGCGAGTAAATGTACTGTGCCGCGGCACGGTCCAGTGAGCCGCGGCACAAGAATTTATTTACGCCCTGTATTCGACTTTTGGCGATGTGCCGCGGCAGTTCGATGAGCCGCGGCACACTTAGCGGGTTTGGTACGTCTGCGCGGATTCTGGGCCGTTTGGCCGCTTTAAACCTATTAATACGGACGCGATTTGAGGAGGTGCAGAGCTATAAATAGGGCTTAAGACACTAATATAAATATATTCTAATCATAGAAACTAAACAAAGGAGAGCTAAACCTTGGAGATAGAGAAGAGGAGGAAGCGAGAAGAATTCAAGGGCGAAGGCGGGAGTCAAGAACGGAGGAATCCGAGCTTCATCTGCGTTTGAATTTTATGCTTTCGTTTATTTATTCTGTATTTTCTGTTTTTAGTATGTCAGTCTATAGCCCTAATCTAGGGTTTTGATGAAACCTTTGTTTTGACGAATTGATTAAGATTATCCAATTTATTACCTTTTTATTGAGTTTTCCCAATTATGTTTAATGCTTGCAATTATCTGGCCAATAGTTGTATTGATTTAATCATTCACTTCGAATCGGGAGAGGAGATTTGGTGAGGAACTATTGGTGAGGACCGTTTTATTCTGTGAGATAGGAATATACTCATAGAAACTACGTGGCCTTTAGGAGATTTCATGCTTTTTGCCTATCGACGAGATAATTCACCTAGGGATAGAGTGCGTTAGTCGCCGTTAGATAAATCTATTGACCTCGGTAGAGGCGGTAGAATATATTAGCAATCTCTGCCTTCAGTAAATTGGGGAAATTATTTATTACGGATAATTGAGAGTAAATTTGGATAAACTAAGGTGGATTCAGAACTCTAGACGTATTCAACATTTGATTTCCTTAATCCAAGATATTGTTTTCTACTGCTTAGTATTTTAGAAATTCTTTAGTTATTAATCCAAAAACCCAACTTCGATTGTTCAAATAAAATTGGAATACGAAAACGTCGGTAGTTAGAGATTCAATCCTCGTGGAAACGATACTCTACTTATCACTTTATTACTTGTAAACGATGACGTGCACTTGCGTGTAGGAAATATCGCAACAAGTTTTTGGCGCCGTTGCCGGGGATTGAAATTTTTCTAATATCGATTTAAGTATTTCCAGTCTTAATTTGAACGTTTTATTTTTTATTTTTGTGTATTTAATTTCGTTTGTTTGTTTTTCCTTTCAGGACCTTTTGTGTAGTGCATGAGAAGACTTGGTAACGAAGGCCTACTACCTTTGGACACCGAGCTCGAGCGCACTCTAAGAAGGAACAAGAAGGAGAAAAGAGAGTTGCAGACGACGGTCATCATGGCCGAGAATATTGAAATCCAAGGAGGAGACAACCAAGTGCAGCAAGTTCAACCGGAACTCGCTCTCCGAGATTATGCCATGCCGCAGGTCAACGCTAATTTTTCGGGAATCCGGCGTCCCACTATCCAAGCAAATAACTTTGAGATCAAGCCCGCCATTATTCAGATGGTGCAGGCGAGCCCATTCTGTGGATTGCCGAAGGACGACCCGAATGCCCACATTGCGTCTTTCCTTGAGTTATGCGATACTTTCCAAACTAATGGTGTCACCGACGATGCCATCCGATTGAGGCTTTTCCCTTTCTCTTTGAGGGATAAAGCAAAGTTTTGGTTAAATTCCTTACCGCCGGGGTCGATTACAACATGGGAGAGGTTAGCGCAAGCCTTCCTTGCCAAATTTTTCCCACCAGCAAAAACGGCGAGGTTGAGAAACGAGATAACCACTTTTGCCCAGTACGATATGGAAACGCTCCACGAGGCGTGGGAGCGATATAAAGAATTGCTACGAAGATGCCCTCATCACGGTATTCCTGATTGGCTTCAGCTTCATACATTTTATGGTGGTTTGAGTGCTTCTACACGCACTTTAGTGGATGCGGCCTCCGGTGGGACATTCATGGCAAAATCTATGGCCGAGGCACACGTGCTTTTGGAAGATATGGCCGAAAACGCATACCAATGGCCATCAGAAAGATTGACACCGAAAAGAGTAATGGAAGTTTCAAGCAATGATCCGATCTCCACCTTGACAGCTCAAGTCGCCGCTTTGACACAACAGCTCCAGACATTTTCGCACGCACCAGCCCCCGTTACCATTGAGACATGTAATTGGTGTAACGGATCACACCCGAGCGCGGAGTGTCAATTTGGAAATCCGTTCGAGCAAAATCAGATGGAGCACGCTCAATTCGTAGGAAATGGGAATCGACCGAATAACCCGTACTCCAATACTTATAATCCGGTGGCGCAATCATCCCAACTTTTCATGGAGAAACGGACAGACGCACACCAGCCCCCTTTCGCCCCAATCAAGCGGCCCCCTTCCGCTCCCAAAGTGTCTCTCGAGGAAGCGCTTGCAAAATTGGCGGCAAATACGAGTCAATTTATGACTCGGAAGCTACACTACAAAATCATTACGCTTCCATTCGAATTTGGAGGTCCAGTGGGCCAAATCGCTAATGTGTTGACAATCGTCCGGAGGAGCATTGCGAGTACAACAGAGACTAATCTAGGGAGAGTCTAAACGCAGCTTAGCTTGAGAAGCGGGAGAGTTCTTTGGATCGGCGGAGTAAAGAGAAGAAAGTGATTGAGGAAGAGATGGATTTAAAGCCGAGGAGTCAAAGGATGTGAAGCCGGATAACTTGAAGACAGTGTTCCCCGTTCCGTTTCCGCAGACTACAAAGAAAGAAGGGCGGACAAACAATTTTCTAAATTACTTGATGTGTTCAAAAAGCTTCACATAAATATTCCGTTCGCCGACGCATTGGAGCAGATGCCGAGTTATGTCAAATTCATGAAAGAGATATTATCTAAGAAGAGAAAACTTGAAGAGTTTGAAACGGTCACCTTGATAGAGGAGTGCAGTGCAATTCTTCCAAAGAAGCTCCCACCTAAATTAAAAGATCCGGGAAGTTTCAACATACCTTGCACCATGGGGAATTTTTCATTTAATAAGGCACTATGCGATCTTGGTGCGAGTATCAACCTCATGCCTCTGTCGATTTTCAAAAAGCTGAATATTGGGGAAGCTAAGCCAACCACAGTCTCATTACAATTGGCGGACCGATCGATAAAGTATCCGAGGGGAGTGATCGAGGATGTATTAGTTAAGGTTGACAAGTTCATCTTTCCAGCCGACTTCATCGTACTAGACATGGAGGAAGATGACAATATTCTGATCATCTTGGGACGACCATTTCTAGCGACGGGTCGAACCCTTATAGACGTGGAAAAGAGAGAGCTAACTCTGAGGGTCCAAGACGAGGAAATTACTTTTCAAGTATTCAAGTCATTCCCATGTCCAGGAAGTGCTGATAAAGGATCACAAATTGAGAGGGTGAATGCCGTTGAAAGAGGAAAGCACCGAAAACATCGTCGGTGGGAAAATTCAGATGTTGTGTTAAATGGCCCGAGTTTTAAGAAGGATGTAGAACAAGTGGCGTTCCTCGAGCATGAGGAGAAATCTGCTGCAACCGTGGGTTCGTTTGTGAAGGAGGAAAGTGAGCCAAAAGCCAAGCGAAAAATTAGTCATGGAGAAATCGGGTGTTTCGGAAAATTTTTCAAGTCGAAACCTTTTCACAAACAACATTTGATGACCGAACCGAAACTCGAACCACTGATGACCAATGGTCATAATTTTAACCAAAATATAAACGGTTCGATGAACGGGGCGGAAGCCAAATGGAGTTTGCGAAAAGCGAACTAACGTTGTCCAATAGGTCCGGCTGAAGACTATAAACTTAGCACTCCTCGGGAGGCAACCCGAGTATTAGTTGTAGATTCTTTGTTGTTTGCTTGTATTTTTAGAGTCTCTTTTTGTCTTCTTTCTTCTTTGATCCATCCTTCCCTCTCATCTTAATGATTTCGTGTAAAATTTCTGTGCAGGAATCAGCAAAAGGGGAGAAATTCAATGATGAGCCGCGGCCAGTCCTGTGAGCGCGGCACACACCAGCTGAGGAAAAATGGCCGATCAAACTGTACCCTGTGCCACGGCATGATCTTACTGAGCCGCGGCACACCAGGTCGCCGAGCCGCGGCACCCGATAACTGAGCCGCGGCACACTAAATGGTCGAGAAACGCCCAGGGCGCCTGTACTTTGTGCCGCGGCATACTAATGCTGAGCCGCGGCACACTAACACACTGATCCGCGGCATACGAAGTTTGAGCCGCGGCACCCGACGACATACCAAAACGTCCCAGTTCGACTGTACTTTGGGCCGCGGCTCACTTATATTGTGCCGCGGCCCCCGTCGCAAAATAAGAGCATCCAGGTAAGGCTCATTCAGTTGATCGGCATGTATAGGATACTTCTACCCTCCCTCCCTTCCTTCCTGCACACATGGAGGTTAGTTGGCTCCACTCTATGAGTCTCCTTCTCAAATTCTCCAGGTTATTTTTGATTTCTAAATCATTAATGATTCTTGATGTGAAAAGATTTGGAGTTTTATATTGCTAGTTATTCTTCATTGTTGTTTCTAAAATGGAGTTGGTATATGGGGAATTTATTATTGTGATGGAATTGATGTTTATGAACGAATTGTTGATGATGGTTTTCGTAATTCAGATTATAATCATGTTATTATTTTTGGGATTTGGAATTAACCATGAAAATTTTTGTTCTTCATTTTAACTTGTGCACACAAGGTGTTTGATAAATTGCAAGAATGAAAAATGGGTAAGCTAGGCATTTTCCAACTTATATGCAATGAATCATGTTGTCACGTTATCCCCAACCTCTACATCATGTTCAACTTGAGAGCTATACTTAACTTCCTTTTTGATGATGCAAGCTTGTTTATTCACATTCCGCATGATGTAGTCAAGAAGCATGCAAGCTCACCGGACGATGTCGGCACCGGCTCTGAGCGGACTGGAGGAGTACTTGACCTTTACTTTTCTTGCATTTCATTTTTGTCCATTGAGGTCAATGTACGTCCTAAGTTTGGGGGATTTACATTCGATCTACATTCATTCTTTGTACTCTATTTTCTTGTCAGTACATTATATTCATTGCACTTTTCATTTCTTTGCATAAAAATTTTTTCGAATAGCCTTGCTTGTCGTAGTTTTTCTTTATTCGTGAATTTTCGTGCTTCTATTTGTGTGATAATCGATGTTACGACACTGTCTTTCTCTCAAGAAGCGGGCGAGTTTTAGTCGAGTTGTAGTCGATTATTTCGTTCGCTTAGTATTCAATTAGGTCCGAAATTTTTGGTGATTGTAGAGGTCATGGCGTATAAGAGACGATACATACTTGTTTAAAATCCCCATCAATACGTTTGGCTACATTTTCCCGGACGGTGAGTCGTCTGTTTCTTGATCGTGTTAGCACTTAGTTTGAGTTTTGAGTCGGTCGCTTTTCCCTAAAAGTCGAGATAATGTGTTCTATGATGGGAAGTCTAGTAACGGGGTATTCGCGTGACCCGTTGTTTACTCTCGCGTAAAACGACGACCCCGATTAGATTAATGATTTAGATATTTCACATGTGCCAATGATAGGAAGCCTAGTAACCGGGGCATTCGCGTGACCCATTGTTTACTCTCGCGTAAAACGGCAACCTTGATTCGGACATGCGGAAATTATGTATTCGAGTTGTTTCTCCGCTTAAACGGAACTTAGTAACTAGAAGCATCCATGTGCCCCATGAGTGTCTTTTACGTCAAACGGTTTCCGAATACATGAGAATGGAAGTTCCACCTAGGATTATCCCGATGAAACATCCCGAGATCCTAACCTAGTGGTCGACTCGAATCAAATTTTTGAGAATATATATAAGGGGATCTTGTCGAGGTTTATTTATTATGAGACTCGTGAGAATTGTGCCTTTAGGCGTGGAGCGGCGAACTAGCTTGTTTATGTTAGCCTTTCATATTGTGGTCGATTTGACTCACGTTTTGTTGATCTTTGAAATGGATTTTCTTCATGAACGAGCGATTAGGATCGAACTTGATTACTTTGCGGAATCATTATTCGAGTGCGGCTCGCTTTTATGACACTCGTGTTATTTAGAGAGAATTACAGATAGTATTGATTAGGTTGAACACTATGAGTTGCACAATTATTCACGACATTCTTTTATTGACTTTAATTCTTTTTGCTTGAGGACAAGCAAAGGCTTAAGTTTGGGGTATTTATTAGGCGTATTTTTATACGCTTATTTATCATTATTTTGTAGTGTTTTGGTGAGTGAAATCATCTAAATGAGCTTTTAATGCCTTGATTTTGTATGATTGACAGAAATTGAAGTCAGGAGCTAAAACGAGGCAAAGCGGGCGAAACGGCAAAATCGACGATGAGCCGCGGCGCAAGGAATCAGGCCGCGGCACGAGAAGACACCACCGAAGGGCGTAGTAGGTAGACTCTATGCCGCGGCACGGCCCAGTGAGCCGCGGCACGTAGGATTTATTTACGCCTGTATTCGACTTTTGGCGATGTGCCGCGGCACGAGTTGATGAGCCGCAGCACACTTAGCGGGTTTGGTACGTCTGCGCGGATTCTGGGCCGTTTCGAAGCCAGTTTTCAACCGATTAATACGGACGCGATTTGTGGAGGTGCTGAGCTTTAAATAGGGCTTAAGACCCTAATTTAATTATCTTGAAATCATTGAATCTAAACCTAGGAGAGCTTAAGCTTGGAGACAGAGAAGAGGAGGAACGCAGAAGAATTCAAGGGCAGAAGGCGGGAGCTGAAGAACGGAGGAATCCGAGCTTCATCTGCGTTTGAATTTTATGCTTTTGTTTATTTATTCTGTATTTTCAGATTTTAGTATGTCAGGCTAAAGCCCTAATCTAGGGTTTTGATGAAACCTTTGTTTTGACGAATTGAATAAGATTATCCAATTTATTACCTTTTTATTGAGTTTTCCCAATTATGTTTAATGCTTGCAATTATCTGGCCAATAGTTGTATTGATTTAATCATTCACTTCGAATCGGGAGAGGAGATTTGGTGAGGAACTATTGGTGAGGACCGTTTTATTCTGTGAGATAGGAATATACTCATAGAAACTACGTGGCCTTTAGGAGATTTCATGCTTTTTGCCTATCGACGAGATAATTCACCTAGGGATAGAGTGCGTTGGTCGCCGTTAGATAAATCTATTGACCTCGGGAGAGGCGGTAGAATATATTAGCAATCTCCGCCTTCAGTAAATTGGGAAAATTATTTATTACGGATAATCGAGAGTAAATTCGGATAAACTAAGGTGGATTCAGAACTCTAGACGTATTCATCATTTGATTTCCTTAATCCAAGATATTGTTTTCTACTGCTTAATATTTTAGAAATTCTTTAGTTATTAATCCAAAAACCCAACTTCGATTGTTCAAATAAAATTGGAATACGAAAACGTCGGTAGTTAGAGATTCAATCCTCGTGGGAACGATACTCTACTTATCACTTTATTACTTGTAAACGATGACGTGCACTTGCGTGTAGGAAATATCGCAACACTAGCGAACAAACTCGTGAATCCAGAGTGAAGTCATAGATTCCCCCGAGGCCCCGTCGGACCCTCCCGAGGTGAGTAAAGTACACACAATATACATTACCATTTCATGTTAAGCATAAAGGTTTCCAAAAAAATACTTGCCTTGAATAATTGACGATGCAACGAACGGAAGGAAGAACACCGACGAATGCTAGAAACCGACAATCACGAACCTAACGATTCGAAGAACACAATCACAACCAATCCTAAAAGAATACGGAATTGGAAAACACCCGAAAGCCTGCCTACGATTCATGTATATTCGTATAAAAACAACAACGAGGGCGGACCACAACCAAACCCTCTCGATTACAAAAATACCACGAAATATACCATGAATCTGTAGGAAAACCAACAATACCAACAAGATTAATCATATTCATCATGAATTAATCTATCATACAGAACGAATCGGACGAAAACGTGAAAACCCCCAATTTACCTAAAAGAAGGTTTTAGGAGTTTATCTCGAATTAAAGACGAAGAACACGATTAGATGTTGATAATATACTCCAAAACCTCGAAGAAGATGATGGCTCAGAGTTGCTAAGCTTCAAATCACCGGAAAACACCAAGAAAATCGCCCACGAGCCGGAGGAGAGGAGAAGGATGAAAAATGACCAAAATCGGTCAACTCCTGGGTTTACAAACCCAGGTCGCGTTACGTACGTTAGCCACCACTTGCCAACGTACGTAAGTTGTGTTACGTACGTAAGCCATAAGGACCTTACGTACGTAACCAAAAAGGCAGAAATGCATGTACCCTTTTACAGTAGGCCGTTACGTACGTAACCAAAAGGTGTGTTACGTACGTAACATTCTTTTCTGGTAAGTACAGGCCAGAAATAGATAAGGAAGGTACCGATAAAGAATCGAAATACAACGGTGAACAAATCACGATGGTACGAACGTAAAGGACTCGAAACGACGAACTTAAGTGTTGAAGGAAAACATATTCCCGACTACCCAAAGGTTCGGAAAAACAACAACAAACGTAATTTTCCCAAAACTTTGGAAAATTTACAAAACGGCCCAAAACATCCGAAATGTACGATACATGGTCGAAACACCAAACAAAAGTTCGCAACACACATAATAACCTGAGATGGATTCTCGGCAACCCCGAAGCGGCGGTTCCGAACGACGATTTACGCGAATATCCGAAATAGCGACGAAAACAACATGAAACACCGAATCGAGTAAAATGAGTCTGAAACAAGCTCGAACGACAAAAAGTCCAATATTAAATATCCTCAAAATGTCAATACGGTTACAAGCGAATTGCCAAAAATGAAAATTACACCAAAGTGAGAATATTAAGAGGAAGGAAAAATGCGGATATTACAATCATCATGGGAATCTATAGCTGTGTGCGCTGGATCGTGTAATACCCGTCATTTTTATAATGCAATATTATTATTTTATAATAATATTATAATACATTTCATGTTATTTAATTCATTGTAAAGGATCATGAATATTTGTTTCGACGTATCACAAGTCCTAGCCCGAGTCAATTTCTCAAGTTGATTTTAGAACATTTAATATTAGTCATTTTTTTTAGTACGGTAATTAAAGATATTATTATTATTATTAATAAAATTTATAATAGGAACAATATTAATATTAACATTATAAATATGCTATCTTCATTATTTCTATATCATCATTAATATTACTTTCGATATTATTATTATTAGTATCGATATTAATTATTATCACCGTTATTATTATTATTTCGATTTTTATCATTATTGTTATTATTATTATTATTATCATTATTAATGGCCCAATAGTTTGTGCTGACCCATAACAAAATACAAGCCCAAATTAACCCTAACCCTAATCCAGGCAGTATAAATATACAGCCTCTACAGTATAAATACACACCATACTGTTCAATACTACAACACAGAAATACACTTTCTTCCCAGCGCCGTTTTCTTCATCGTTGATGAACAAACAAATATATATATATATATATATATATATATATATATATATATATATATATATATATAAAATACAATACACCTAGTTCTCGCCCATATTTTCGGTTGATCTTTCCAGCCACCAAATTCGACCTTCTGCAAATTATCGCCTCGCTCACCTCTCCAGCAGCTTTATTCTCGGCCAATTTTCTAGCAATCCCGGAACCCGTCCATATTCAACGTGTCATCCGAATCTCAAGGTATTACGCGATTTCTTTTCTAATCATATTCTCGTTTTCTTATTCCGTGCTATGATGTCAACCCTCGATATCGGATATTTCTTCTTCGTGATTTTGAAACCGAAAGAAAATAAAAATCGAAACTTCAGACCGAAATTATCCACCTCGATTTTCATCTTCCCAAACAAATCAAACCGAACCAAAACTTAATTTTAACTAAATTCAACCCGAACTCTAATTCGGGAATCAAACCTCAATAATTTATCCGAACAAAAATCATAATCAACAATCAAACGTAAACCCGAACCTAAACTCCGGTAAATCAAAATCAACATAACCAAAAGCCGAATCGAAATCGGATTCGACTTTGATCCATTCGTTGCCATCCCTAAACACCCAAATTGTATCAACACATTACCCCAAACCGTGCAGGCCGAGCCCGAACATCCATATCGCGGAATCGCCCGCCCTTTCAGATTCGATCCGTCGCCTCCGCCGTGAGCTCCGCTACTGGTTAACCCGAACCCGGACCTTGCACCGCTGCACCCGAGCCGAACCACCGGTGTGTGTGTGTTTCGGTCGGTGTGTGTGTGTGATTTGCGGTGTGTGTGTTCTTCCCGTCAGTGTGTGTGTGTTATACGGTGTGTGTGTGTGATTTTCTTATCGGCCGAGAGGGAGGATTTGGGAGAGGGAGAGATGTCGTGCAGAGGAGTTGGGAGAGAAGGACAGTAGAAGGAAAGGAATTTTGACGGCTAGGGTTAGCTTAGGGATATTTATACCCCCGGAATTTTAGGGTTCTGCAATTTAGTCCTTCAAATTTTCAGAAATTTTCAATTCAGCCCAGACAGTTTTAATTAATTCGATTTTAATCCAGCCATCTTTTCAACTCCTACAATTTAACCCCAGTCAATTTCAGAACCTTCAATTCAGTCCCATTTTGACCCGACATTAAAATGTTGACCTTCAATTAATATTAATAATTAATCTGAAATTATGCATATATATTTTAATTTCAGTCATTTATAATGTTAACTCTTCAGTTAATATTAATGAACAATTATAATTTATTTTCAATTATTAAATAGTGATATTCGTATCCTTTCATTTATTATATAAATAATAAATTGTAAGGATTTTAATTATTATTATTATATGTAGACTTTGTCAAGGATTTACGGGCTTAGGACTGTGAGTCGAGCACGTTCATTTCAGTCAGACATCATCATCATCATTTATTCAAGTGGGAACTTTCACTATCACTTTAATTGCTTTAATTGGACTGTGTATGTGATCTTCTATTCATGTTTAAAATTTATATGCACGTTGTAATTCAGGCTAACCTGTTTTCGTGTAAGAGGCTATCTTAAGATATATGTTGTTGCGGGGACACCTGCGCAACCTCAATATTCACATGCGTGCTCGATTCATGTTATGTGGTATTGTGTTTATGTTTGATGTTGTTGCGGGGGCACCTGCACAACCTCAATATTCGTGTATGCGTGCTCGATTCATGCTATACGTAATATTGTGAGTATGCATTTACGTTGAGGAAAATGTGATAGATTATTCATGTTATGCTTTCCATGAGATTGTATATTACTGTGATCAGTGTGATTTCCACGAGTTGAAGGAAGCTCAACCCCACCTTAATTGAATCCGCAGGTTGAATCGAGCCGGATGGACGAAGGAGCGAGCCTAGAGGGCATATGAAAGAGAATTTATTTCATGATGTTTTCTTTATGTCAAATGTTTGGAAATTTATTTGGGGAAACTTTGATTAGCAATTTATAAATTATGATTTATTCTTCCGCCGCAAAAAAAAAAAAAAATTACCTCGTATATATGATGAAATGTTACCTTATTTAAAGGTATTTATTTTTATGTCTTTGTAGCGACTCGACTTTGTAGGCGAGAATTTTTATATTCTCAAGAAAATTATTTTTCTCAAAATTTACCTTTTATTTATTTTTCCCCATTATTTACCCTAGAAAGTCGGGGCGTTACATAGTGGTATCGGAGCGGGTTTCACCTTTCTGTAGACTCGCTAAAATGTAAAAGTATCATATGCTCTCAGCTTCGCTACTTCGTCACTCCGTCTAAGGTACCGAATTTCAGTCATTATTCATGCATATGTCATTTCATTTTACTCATATAATTATTTATGTATGTACGAACTGTTAGAATGGCCAAACCTAGAATGACTCCACGTAAGAAGGTCCAAGCTAATTTTGACTCGCGTCTTCTAGCGCGTAAGGACTGGTGGGACGATCCTAGTCTACCAGAAAATGCGCCACACTACGTCATTAATAGACTGAGTAAGTGGCTAAAATCTGGGAAACAAGGTCCCGTCACTCGCCAGCTAGAGCACTTGATGGAGAAATTATCCGAAGACTGGAGTTGATGCATCTTCCGGCTTTGGAAAAAGGCCAACAAGAGATCTCTAGAAGAGCGAGAGGCCACGGACGATTTCCAATTTGTCGCTGGACGCCTATTGGATTTATATGCTCGAGAGGAGATTCCAACTGCAAATTGGGATGCCGACTCCACGGACAAGGAAGACTCGGAGGAGGATCCCGAAGAAAATCCAGAAGAAGAACCAGAGGAGGATCCCGAAGAAGACCCTGAGGAAGATCCAGAAGAAGAACCAGAGGAGGATCTCGAAGAAGATCCAGAAGAAGATCCGGAAGAATTTCCTGATGAAAGCTCAAAGGTGGATCTCGCCGAAAATATGAAGGATGTGATGATGGGGAGTAGTGCGTGTAGACTCGATAACTATCAATGTGAAGATAGAGATTAACTAACATAGCTTCTTAGCCAACTTGCACATAGTTGAACTTAGCGATTTTGATGTCACTTTGGGTATGGATTGGTTGGACAAGCATAGAGCTATAGTGGAATGCTCCGAAAGGAAGGTAACCTTATGTCCGTCTATTGATGTCAAGACCGTATTCGAGGGAGTTAGACACTCTAGTACCCCGAAGGTGATTTCAGCCATGAAAGCTATGAAGATGCTGAAGAAGAGTGATTGCCAAGGATTCTTGGTGAATGTGGTGGGGAAAACTACTTCGGAGAAGATGGTAGCTGATGTACCTATCGTCAAGGAGTATCCCGATGTCTTTCCCGAATACTTGCCCGGAGTTCCGCCGAATCGCCAAGTTGAGTTCTCAATTGATCTAGTGCCAGGAGCAGCACCAATATCAAAGGCTCCCTATAGGATGGCGCCTAAGGAATTGCAAGAGTTGAAGGTACAACTCCAGGAACTGCTCGACTCTGGATTTATCCGACCGAGTGTTTCGCCATGGGGTGCGCCAGTGCTCTTCATAAAGAAAAAGGATGGAACTTTGAGGATGTGTATTGACTATCGTGAACTTAATCGACTCACGATAAAGAATAAATATCCACTTCCTAGAATAGAGGTCCTATTCGATCAACTTAGAGGGTCGGGAGTATTTTCGAAGATAGATTTGAGATCCGGATATCACCAACTAAGGATTAAGAGTGATGATATCCCGAAGACCGCATTTCGAACTCGTTATGGACACTGTGAATTTATAGTGATGCCATTTGATTTGACTAATGCGCCAGCGGTATTCATGGACCTCATGAACCGTGTATTTCAACCTTATTTGGATAAGTTTGTCATTGTGTTCATAGATGACATACTTGTATATTCAAAGACCAAGGTTGAACATGAGCATCATCTTAGAACAGTATTAGGAATACTGCGCAAGGAGAATATGTATGCGAAATTCAACAAGTGCGAATTCTGGATTAACTGAGTTGCATTTGTGGGTCATGTGGTCACTTCTAACGGAATTGAGGTTGACCCGATTAAAGTTGAGGCAGTTAATGATTGGAAAGTACCGAGTAATGCGAATGAAGTTTGAAGTTTCTTGGGACTAGCCGGTTATTATCGGAGATTTATTGAGGGATTTTCGAAGATTACTGCACCTATGACTAGATTGACTCGAAAGGGAGAAGCTTTCTTATGGAATGAGGAATGCGAAAGGAGTTTCCAAGAACTTAAGCGAAGATTAACTGCTGCACCAGTATTGATAATTCCCGATCGGACGAAAGAATTTGTCATCTACAGTGATGCATCCAAACAAGGTTTAGGATGTGTATTAATGCAAGAGGGCAAAGTAGTTGCCTATGCTTCGAGACAGTTGAAGCCGCACGAGCTAAACTACCCTACTCGTGATTTGGAACTAGCAGCGGTAGTTCATGCCCTGAAGATTTGGAGACATTACCTTTATAGAGGTAAATGTGAAATTTATACAGACCACAAAAGTCTGAAATATATTTTCACACAGAAGGAATTGAATATGAGGCAGCACAGATGGCTTGAGTTGGTCAAAGACTACGATTGTACAATTCATTACCACCCCGATAAGGTAAACGTAGTTGCTGATGCACTAAGCCATAAGGCAAGAGGAGATCTGACTTGTTTGTTGACCAAGGAGGAACACTTGGTCAAGGAATTTGCAAGGATGAACCTTGAGGTGGCTACACCATCGAGACCAGCTGAATCATTATTGGCTAGTTTGGTGGTACAACCAACCTTGAGGGAACAAATCAAAGAAGGTCAAGGACGGGACGACTTCTTGGTCAAGATGAAAGAACGTACTCTTTCAGGTGAGGATAAAGGTTTTAGCGTGTCCGATGATGGAACGATGTATTATGAAGGGAGGATTTGTGTGCCCAATGTTGTTAAGTTGAGAGAAGCTATATTGAAGGAGGCACATAGTACTCCGTATACAGCACACCCTGAGAGTATAATGATGTACCAAGATCTTAGGGGGACATTTTGGTGGGAAGGTTTGAAAAGAGATGTGGCAGACTTTGTCAGAAAATGTATAGTTTGTCAACAAGTGAAGGCAGAACACCAACGCCCCTTTGGATTACTTAAATCACTTCATATTCCAGAATGGAAATGGGAACACATTACGATGGACTTTGTGGTAGGTTTGCCTCGAACGGAAAGAGGAAACCACGCTATTTGGGTTGTTGTCGACCGAATCAAAAAGTCAGCTCATTTTATCCCAGTTAAGATGAACTTTCGAATGGATCAGTATGCTCAACGGTATATCAGGGAGATTATTAAGTTGCATGGAGTGCCAGTCTCTATAGTATCCGACAGGGATACTTGTTTCACATCGAGTTTTTGGGAGAGTTTGCAAGAATCTTGGGAACACAGTTAAATTTTAGTACGGCTTATCATCCTCAGACTGATGGTCAGTCCGAGAGGACCATCCAAATACTTGAAGATATGTTGCGAGCATGTGTGTTAGACATGGAAAATAATTGGGAATGATTGTTGCCTTTAGTAGAATTTGCTTACAACAACAGTTACCAGTCGACGATCGGTATGGCACCATATGAAGCCCTATACGGTAGGAAGTGTCGATCACCACTGTACTGGGATGAGGTAGGTGAAAGTAGGATTTTGGGTCCCGAGATGATTGAACAGACAGTTGGCATGGTGGATAAAATTCGTGAGAGGATCAAGATAGCACAGGATCGTCAGATGTCTTACGCCGACAAGCATAGGAAGGATCTCGAATTCTGTGTTGGCGACAAGGTATTCCTCAAGGTATCTCCTACCAAGGGAATTGTTCGTTTTGGTCCGAGAAGCAAGTTGAGACCGAGATACATTGGACCGTTCGAAATTCTTGAGCGGATTGGAGTGTTAGCTTACCGTTTGGCTTTACCCCCAGAACTTTCGATTGTGCACAATGTTTTCCACGTATCATTGTTGAGAAAGTATGTGCACGAAATTTTTCAATCGAGGTATATCATTTATTTTCGAGGACGAAAATTTTTCTAAGAGAGGTAGGATGTAATACCCGTCATTTTTATAATGCAATATTATTATTTTATAATAATATTATAATACATTTCATCTTATTTAATTCAATGTAAAGGATCATGAATATTTATTTCGACGTATCACAAGTCCTAGCCCGAGTCAATTTCTCAAGTTGATTTCAGAACATTTAATATTAGTCATTTTTTTTAGTACGGTAATTAAAGATATTATTATTAATAATAAAATTTATAATAGGAACAATATTAATATTAACATTATTAATATTTTATCTTCATTATTTCTATATCATCATTAATATTACTTTCGATATTATTATTATTAGTATCGATATTAATTATTATCACCGTTATTATTATTATTTCGATTTTTATCATTATTGTTATTATTATTATTATCATTATTAATGGCCCAATAGTTTGTGCTGACCCATAACAAAATACAAGCCCAAATTAACCCTAACCCTAATCTAGGCAGTATAAATATACAGCCTCTACAGTATAAATACACACCATACTGTTCAATACTACAACACAGAAATACACTTTCTTCCCAGCACCGTTTTCTTCATCGTTGATGAACAAACAAATATATATATATATATATACACCTAGTTCTCGCCCATATTTCCGGTTGATCTTTCCAGCCACTAGATTCGACCTTCTGCAAATTATCGCCTCGCTCACCTCTCCAGCAGCTTTATTCTCGGCCAATTTTCCAGCAATCCCAGCAACCCGTCCAGATTCAACAGGTCATCCGAATCTCAAGGTATTCTGCCGATTTCTTTTCGGAATCATATTCTCGTTTTCTTATTCTGTGCTATGATGTCAACACTCGATATCGGATATTTCTTCTTCGTGATTTTGAAACCGAAACAGAAAATAAAAATCGAAACTTCAGACCCGAAATTATCCACCTCGATTTTCATCTTCCCAAACAAATCAAATCAGAACCAAAACTTAATTTTAACGAAATTCAACCCGAACTCTAATTCGGGAATCAAACCTCAAAAATTTATCCGAACAAAAAATCATAATCAACAATCAAACGCTGTAAACCCGAACCTAAACCTGGTAAATCAAAATCAACATAACCAAAACTGAATCGAAATCGGATTCGCCTTTGATCCATTCGTTGCCATCCCTAAACACCCAAATTGTATCAACATATTACCCCAAACCGGTCTGAGCCCGAAACTGAACATCCATATTGCGGAATCGCCCGCCCTTTCAGATTCGAACCGTCGCCTCCGCCGTGAGCTCCGCTACTGGTTAACCCGAACCCGGACCTTGTACCGTTGCACCCGAGCCGAACCACCGGTGTGTGTGTGTTTCGGTCGGTGTGTGTGTGTGATTTGCGGTGTGTGTTCTTCCCGTCAGTGTGTGTGTGTAACACTCCCAGATCGAACCGGGAATATTACACACCGCAGACCCTCTCCGTGAGGATCCACCAGGCTAGACATCAAAATAACACATTACATTACATACTGACGAATCAAAATAACGAACTAATAGACCGATTTGGTCTTTCGACACTGACTTACAAATAAAAATACATAAACTCATCCAGACTCATACCCACGCAAGGGTAAAATAATTACCACCTCAAATAATAAGACAGTGGAAAAGACAATACAATGGACTCCGACTAACTGAACCCAAAACTGGCCTTCGTGTGATTAGTATCATTCGTCTTTCATCATCCCTCGTACCGATCCTGTCTTGCTCCCGAAAACCTGCGTGTACCTGGACACAATACAGATATCCACCCCCCGATTACTCGGGTGTTAGCAAAACTCCACTGTTTCGCTAGTGCAAGTATAAAGTGCAAATACGAGCCATACACAACACATTCCGAGAATATAACGAAAGACTTCCCGAGATATATTTAGCTAAAAATAGTTCAAGTCTTGAAAGCAGAAACGAAGCAAGTAAGCATTTTGAAAACATTTCCAAATCTCGGGAGTTTTGAAAACATCAGAAATTGAAAAGTTCTTAATTCCTCGAAAGCCATTTAGGGTCACAGCCCCAAAGTTCATTTTCCAAAATACAAATCCGTTTAACAAAACACGGGGTCCACGACCCAACCATTCCGGTCACAAAACACAGGGTCCACGACCCGGTCATCCACTTCAATTCACTTACAAGGACACATTACGCATAACACATTATTCTTATGCCATTCTAGCCAAGCACCAAGACTCGATATATATTGTATCTCAACCCCGAGCGTAGAGCATTGTGATACTCCGGACATATCACAATTAATCATCAAAACATCAACATCAATATCACAAAAACCACACTTAGTAACCCGTGGCCGTACCCATTAGTATCGGCCCCCAGAGGCCCCGTCGGACCGTCCCCAAGTGGGAAACCACTTCCGCGGCCGTACCCATTAGTATCGGCCCCCAGAGGTCCCGTCGAACCGTCCCCAGGTGGAAGAACATCAACACACGCACCCAAGTCCACTTCTGTGGCCGTACCCATTAGTATCGGTCCCCAGAGGCCACATGCCATCCCCAGGTGGAAGAGTAACAACTCAGAGATTACAAAATCACAACTCCCAAAGGTCAAACACACAACATATATATAGTCGAGGTACCTTGCTAGAATGGCCACATTATCCCACACGTACTTACGACCCAAAACTATGTCAATTCACGAGGGAGCACATTATCTCAACAGCACCGAACGACACAACCAATATCACACAAACTCACATATTCATCCATAACCACGCCGAACGACACAATGTCGCAGGATCATCAATAAGCATATGTTCCACACATACCTCAAGGAAAGGTTAAACTATAAATCTACAACTTCATAATCACACAAAACGATACCCTACACATACTTAGACAAGCACATTTAACAACGAAATCATACGAGTCATCTTTTAAGGAAGTATTGAAAAGCATATCGATTCCTTTGAAAGTTAATTATAGACATTCATAAATCACGTATCGTAAATTACCAACTAATATATCCTCAAAACACGTAATGTATGGACAAGATACTTGCCTCAAATAAGAACAACGCGGAGAAACGACCGAAGTAGGTTGACACGAACCGACTACGAACCCGCCGACTCCACCTATCGCCAACTCACGTTCATAAACTACGAAGGACAATAACAACGATGAAATGAATTTCATAACACGACTCAAAGCCGTTGAATTCAAAGAACGAATGACGAAAGTTCAAGTGTTTTCCCCCAAAACGGCCAAGAACACGATTCGTCCCGTCAAAACCCGAAAACGGAATTCCAAGTTGAAATATGGATATACAATCCATAGAATATGTTTAACAACACCATCAAACCATAATCGATCTATCAAAAATGGATGAAAAACGAGATCGAGGACAAATCCTCCAAAAAGTCGATTCGAAGGAAATCAAGAAATATACTACGATTCGACGAAGAACAATGGATTAAATGATGTTAAACACAATAATACTACCAAGATTAATCATACCCATCATGAATTAATCAACAACACGGAATGAATCGGATAAAAATGCAAAAACCCCCAAATTCACGAAATTAGGGTTCTAAGGAAGATTACCTTGATTCGCTGGATCAAAGGATGATAACGGATGATTGATTGATGATATGAACTCAAGAACTTCATGGATTTGTTGTTAAACAACATGGCTCCATGGTAAGATCGCCCTTAGCCATGGAAGAGAAGGAGAAGAAGGAGAAAAATGGCCAAAAACCCGTGTGCAGGACCATAAATAGGCTGTACAGTGTGCCGCGGCCCAGCGGGAGTGTGCCGCGGCACAGGGCCAAAAATGGCTCCCAGTGGTCGGCAGTGTGCTGCGGCCCGGCCGGCATGTGCCGCGGCACCGTCTGATCGGTTTGGCGAAAAACGCACGAGTGTGCCTCGGCCTGCCGCATGTGCGCGGCCCGCAGTCTTACTGCTCGGCCGGAAGGCTGCCGAGCACTACCGGCCGTGACTCGGCGGATCTTTGCCGAGCACTACGGCCGTAACTCGGCGATGCGGCACAGGCCCAGTGCCGGCCATGACTCGGCCGGGGCCAACTCCGACGGCCCGAACGACCCCGACACCCGAACCTGAATACGAATCGATGATACGGTTACGACGTACTCGCAAAGACGAATCTAAGAGCTAAGAGAACACATAATTCTGACCACCCGAAGGCTCGGAATTCGACAACGGAAGTAATGTAATACCCGGTTGTAACTCAGTAATTATCATTCAGTAATTATCACTCAGTAATTATCATTCAGTAATTGATACTCAGTAATCTCATTCATCATTGATCATTTGTCACTCATATTCAGTCATGGTATTTATCATTCAGAGTAATTGTATCGTGTATCAATCGTCATTCATCACTATTCTGATTGGAGTTTCGTGCCGTGTTTATCATCATTGTCATTTTCGTTGCAAGCTGTGCTTGAGGAGTAGCGCACGCTACATACTCCTTTTAGCGTACGCTAATTGGGTAAAGGTAGCGCACGCTACCGCTCAGCTTTAGCGCACGCTAAGGCTACCTTGGCTGCAGTCCAGAAGGTACTGGACTGCAGGTGAGAATATTTGTAGCGCACGCTACGAGTGGTAAGTAGCGCGCGCTAATGGGTTGTAGTAGCGCACGCTATATGTGTGGAGTAAGCGGCGCTAGGACGGATCGAGTTGAGGCGGTGGCTCTTGGATCGCCAGGGTTAATTCATAGCGTACGCTATGCATTGTTGTTAGTGTACGCAACCGATATATTAGCGCACGCTAAACAATGGTTGTAGCGCACGCTATCGGGTCGAATCGGAGGTCGAGCGGTTTTGGACTCCGGATCTTGGCGTCAAATATTTCACTAGCGCACGCTAACAATGGATATTAGCGCACGCTAGTAGTATGGCCGTAGCGCACGCTACAGATAGGTACGTAGCGCGCGCTACCGTGTTCGGACAGTGGGTACTCGACTACCCAAATTACTCGTTAGCGCACGCTATGCACAAGGGCTAGCGCACGCTAACTTTGGTAGTATAAATTGGACAGTTTAGTCGAGTTCGTCATTTTTCATCTCATTTCATTCCTTCGGTAGTTTTGGGCGATTTCGAGCGATTCGGAGAGGATTCTTCGAGGTGTAATCATCAATCATCATCTTCAAGCTCATCTTTCGGATTGATCATCATTTCATCATCTTCATCATATCGAATCAAAGGTATTAATCTCTTGGATCTAGAATTTCGGATTTTGGGGTTTTCCTTCCGATTTCTTCGTAAGCTTGGATTATCATTGGAATATGTTAGCTATGGATTATCTAACTTGTATAAACATATTCCTACGGATTTAATGGTTATTTTCCGAATTATTTCAAGAACCCTTGGGGTTGACTTGATTAATTGGGGATTTTCCGATTGATGTTGTTGTAATCATGAGTTATGGATTCCTAATGGATTATTGATATCCTTGAAAGTGTTTTGATGGTTTGAAATACTCATCTTGGAGTTGGTTTCGATTCATTCGAGCTCGGATATCGTTGTGTCGACGTTTGAGTCGATTATGATCGCTTTTGATTTGCGTAATGATCGGATTATTGGTAATTGTGTTATTCAAGGTTGTTCGAGCGACCGATATTTCATTTAGGGCGTTGTTCGTGGACGGACATTCATCATCGGTATTGTGTAAGTTAATTCTTACTCGGTTAAAAGGATATTCATTCCTTTTGTCGTTGTTCATTCATAATCATAACTCATTCGTCATTGTATTAATCGTATCAAAACTCGTCATTGTCAATTAATCACCTCAGTCATAAGGAGCAGCGGTTCCGATCATTTCATTGAGCTATCATTCATTTCACCATCATTCAATCTTGGTGAGTCATTATTCATTTTCATTGTCACTTTTGTCATATTGTGGCATTCCGGTCATCTTGGCGTGCGGTTGGTATGTGTAGGATTTTCATGTCGGGCACATTATAGTCGTGTGTTGGTTGGTGGCCTCACATTGGGTGTGCACATGAGTCGATTGCTCGTGAGGCCCGATTAGGTACAAGACCACGCGTGTTTGATCGTTGGTGGCTTGTGCACGGACACATTTCCATCCCGGACGTAGTGTGGCGCCATTCCTTTGAGCCGTCTTGATTAGTCGATTCATATAGCATGTTTGATTGCGTATGTTTCGACAGATAATTCATAATTTCGATATATCATGATTGTGTATTTTCAACCCTTGAGGATTGTTGTTACGTATGGCGGCCCGTTGGGGATGTTGTTTTTTCGTGTCATGGCAAGGTGAGGCACGGGAGAGCACGGTGGCGAGAGTCGATGATACTAGTAGGGGCCCCGATGCATTCGATCATTCATTCGAGTCATTTATATTTCCTTTATTCATACCCCTGCAGACATTTAGTTTGAATGCTCATTTCATTCAGTGTTGTGTATTTTATCGTCACATAAAATACACATGTATTCTATTTTATCCTGGGTGTTGTATAAAACTCCTCATCGGAGTAATTGATGTTGTAATGTGGTTCGGTACTACATTTACCTGTGTAATTCATTCATTCTCATTCGCCTGGTGGGTCCCAGTCGGGGGTCCACAGCACTGTAATATCCGCCTAGTTTGGGGTGTTACAGAGTTGGTATCGGAGCGTGGTTTTGAATACTACCCTCCAAGTCATGTCTCATTTGAAATCATCGTCATCGGACTAGTATCATTGGACTTTCGCGTCACGTGTGACCTGTGCAAATGCCGAGCCAATCAGACCAAGAACTGTAAGATTTCTAATGCCATGGTATAATTTCTGGCATTAATCATTCATTCATAATTCATCAGTTAACAATCCTCAATCATCATTGTCATTTTGACCGGGACGGTCGAGTTAACTCATTAATCACCAATTCATTTCATTGTTCGATTGTTGATCGGGAAGATCGGATCATTAATCTTGTTAACTCATCCAAGATAATCGTTTGATAACTTCATCGGATAATCATGTCACGTCAATCAATCATTCATGTAATCGCCGTATTTGAGCGCGTATGCTCATTTTCATCATTTCATAATATAATCATAATGTGATACTCATGCGAGATGTATAACCATCATATGACTTTCCACTTGGTATGGAAAGGGTGGCAGAGGGCGTGGAGGACGAGGCCGTGGAGCGGGCCGAATCCCGAGAACTCGTGCGAATACCCATGCAAATGCCGGGAATAATGCTAACTCATCGAGCGGCGACGCTGCCACTCACTCACAGGCGCGATCATTCACTGTCGAAGTCGTGCAGGACACGGCTCGGTCGAGAGGGTGTTCGGGTCGACCCACTCGCATTTGTGCGGGGCATGATGGCCCAAATGACCCGGATGGCTCGATTGATGGAGACGATGCATAACTCCGTCAATCCTAATCGGCGAGGCTCCTCCGCCGCCACCTCGAGGCAAGAGAGGGTGTAAGCAATATCATTAGCGATATCTCTCGCCGGCGACCACCTACTTTTGAGGGCTCATCCGAGCGGCGGATATTGTTCACCGGCTTGAGCATTTTGAGAAGTTATTTGCTATGGTGGATTGCCACGAAGGGCATAAAGTTTCGATTGCGGCTTACTATCTCGGTAGAGCGCTCATTCATGGTGGTTATCGTTGAAGCCCACAGACGGAACATGTACTTGGGATCGATTCAAGACTCTCATGATGGAAAGGTACTATCCGGCCCCACTCGGGAGGCCAAGTTGTCGGAATTACTCACTCCCGACCTTTCGGCGGATGATGATGTTCTCGCCATCGCCAAAAATTTCGGGAACTTCTTCCGTTCGCCTCATCTATCATTCACTCGAAGCGGACAGATCAAGTATTTGACAAGAGGTGAAACCCCGTATGAGACTTGATTACTTAATCATAATTGCACCACGTTGGCGAGTTCATTGAGAAGGCTCTTACTTACGAGCTTACGGCTAAGGAAATTGCTAAGCGGCAACCTTCGTCTGCTAGCAAGAAGTCCAAGAACCGTAATCGATCGGCGAGTCGTGCCACTTTCAAGAAACAGCAGGAGGGCTATACTAATTCAGAGCGACCTCCCCTAGCGTCTAAACCCGCGGAATCTCGGCCGCGAGCGGCGATTCGGCCATCACATTTCAAGCGTGAGGAACGAGGTCATTTCAGCACCAAGTGTCGGCGATGCATCACGTGCCACAATGTGGGATTGCTGGGCATAGGGCCCGTTTTTGCCGTAGGGACTTTAAACCCACTCGGCGTCATCTCAAGCCCCAGGTCATTCGGGGTGCGAGAATCGAGCCACTCGGTCGGCGTCGTTCAAGGCACGAGAGCTAAAGGCGGAGCAGAGCTATCGAGGCAGGAGCGTCCGGTTCGGGGGCCGGCAAGCCCCGAATTTATGAGATGAAGAAGACCGATGATCCTGAGGCCCGAATGATCTCAGGTACACTCGATATTCTATCTCAACCTGTGTGTACCCTTTTTGATACTGGTGCATCTCATTCATTCATTTCCCAGTCATGTTTGAGTAGACTACGTCTGGGTAGTGCGACTAGTTGTGAGCCATATGTCATTGGCCTACCTGATGGTAGACGAATTATCGGAAGTCGTGAGATTCAGAATTGTCCGATTCAGCTTCATAGTCTTGTATGGCCAGCGGACCTAATCGTAGTAGATTTACCGAGGGACGACATCATCTTGGGTATTGA
This sequence comes from Orobanche coerulescens, assembly GCA_033398695.1. NCBI lineage: Eukaryota > Viridiplantae > Streptophyta > Magnoliopsida > Lamiales > Orobanchaceae > Orobanche > Orobanche coerulescens. The sequence goes on along the minus strand of CM065809.1, from coordinate 59,174,030 downwards.
TTGGATGGATCGTCATGATGCCATCATTAGTGTCCGAAAGCGTTTGGTCACTATCATTTCAGACGATGGAGTTGAATGTGTGTTTCAGGGAGGTAATCCCTACTGCTACAGTAAAGTCATTAATTTGATGAAAGCGGTAAGATTACTCAATCGGGGATGTGTCGGTTATTGGTGCTATATGGCCAAAACCGAGAAATCATCGATAATATTGACGGATATCCCGGTGGTGAGGGAATATGCCGATGTTTTTCCAGACGAGTTACGGCTTGCCTCCACAGAGGATGTGGAATTCACGATTGAGTTGGAGCACTGCGTCCCGATATCGAAGGCACCGTGCGGATGGCCCCGACCGAAATGCAGGAATTAAAGAACCAACTTGAGGAGTTGTTCGAGAAAGGTTATATCCGACCGAGTGCGTCCCCGTGGGGAGCACCAGTGTTGTTTGTCAAGAAGAAGGATGGTTCATTCCGCTTATGTATTGATTATCGGGAGTTGAACAAGGTGACGATCAAGAATAAGTATCCCTTACCCCGTATTGACGATCTCTTAGATCAACTTCAGGGAGCTTCAGTATTTTCCAAGATCGACTTAAGATCTGGATATCATCAGTTGCGGATTCGAGAGTCGGATATCGCGAGAACAGCGTTTCGCACGCGCTATGGTCATTATGAGTTTGTGGTTATGCCGTTCGGATTGACTAATGCACCTGCGGTATTCATGGAGTTAATGAATCGGGTCTTCATCGACTTTTTGGATCGGTTTGTTGTTGTCTTCATCGATGACATTTTGATTTATTCTCGTGACCGGGAGGAACACGAGTTTCACCTTCATCTAGTGCTCGACGTGTTGAGACGAGAACAACTTTATGGGAAATTTTCTAAATGTGAGTTCAGGATGTCCGAAATGACTTTTCTCGGACATGTAATTTCATCAGACGGAGTTCGTGTCGATCCTCAGAAGACGGAGGCTATTCGAGATTGGCTACCTCCGAAGAACGTTATGGAAATCCGATGTTTCCTCGGATTAGCGGGTTATTATCGGCGATTTGTAGAGGGATTTTCTCGAATCGCTCAACCCTTAACGAACCTTTTGCGGAAGGATAAGAAATACACGTGGTCCGACGCGTGTCAACGGAGTTTTGAGGAACTCAAGAGCCGGTTAATGTCAGCACCTGTACTTTCCTTTCCGCAGGGGACGGAAGGATTTGTGGTCTATAGTGATGCGTCCGGACAGGGTCTCGGATGTGTACTCATGCGAGCAGGAAGGTTATTGCCTATGCTTCACGGCAATTGAGACCTTACGAGATTAATTATCCGACCCACGACACGGAGCTAGCGGCCGTGGTGTTCGCTTTGAAAATTTGGCGTCATTATCTTTATGGCGTTACATCGGATATTCACCGATCATAAGAGCTTAAAGTATATATTTACTCGAAGGAGTTAAATATGCGCCGAGAGGCAGTGGTTGGAATTAATCAAAGATTATGATATCGAGATCCTTTACCACCGGGCAAGGCGAATGTTGTCGCCGACGCCTTGAGTCGTAAGTCCGTTCAGAGCGGATGCTTGCCCGTTTAACGGCTCGAAGGAGCTTCGAGAATTCCTTAGACCCGAGATCGAGGTCCGGCTTCAGCGAGTTCGAGGGGCTTTGTATGTTAGAGATTTCATCGTCACTCGAGGAGGAAATCCGAGAGAATCGGGTTTGGATCCATCATTGTTGCGCATCCGAGAGGATGTGGCGCGGGGAAAGCCCCTGGATTTGTGGTCCACTAGGATGGACTTTTGCGTTTTAAGAATCGGTTGTGCATACCGCGAATGACGAGTTGAAAAACTCGATTTTGAAAGAAGCTCATGCTACCCCTTATTCTGTTCATACGGGGTCTAGCAAGATGTACAAGGACTTGAAACAAAATTACTGGTGGAGTAATATGAAGCGTGAAGTCGCCGAATTTGTTTCGAGATGCTTAACCTGTCAACAAGTTAAGATTGAACATCAGCGACCGGCGGGTATGTTGAAACCCCTTCCTATTCCCGAATGGAAGTGGGAAGACATTTCTATGGATTTCATCACGAGTTTGCCGACGAGTCGTCGTGGCATGAACACGATCTGGGTGATCGTGGACCGCTTAACCAAATCAGCTCATTTCCTTGAGATCAAGGAAACGTGGGGTCCCGAGAGACTTGCTCAACTGTTCATCAAAGAGATAGTCAGACTCCACGGTACTCCTAAAAGTATCGTTTCCGATCGTGACGGACGGTTTGTGTCGCACTTTTGGAAATCAGTTCATCGCGCTATGGGAACCCAGCTTAATCTCAGTACCGCTTTTCACCCTCAGTCCGACGGACAATCAGAGAGGACAATTCAGACCTTAGAGGACATGTTGAGGGCATGCGTCCTCGATTGGAAAGACGATTGGGAAGCCCAACTACCATTGATCGAGTTCACGTATAATAATAGTTGGCATGCTTCGATCAAGATGGCACCTTACGAGGCCTTGTATGGTCGTCGTTGTCGATCTCCGTTGTGTTGGGACGACTTATCAGAATCATTGGGCACCGAGCCCGATATGCTTATAGCCGCCCGTGAGAAGGTAGCTTTGATCAGGAGTCGTTTGTTGACAATTTCAGTCGGCCGAAATCATATGCGGAATAACCGTCGTTAACCATTAGAGTTCGAGGCAGGTGACCACGTGTTGGTCAAGGTATCCCCGAGTCGTGGTATCTTCCGTTTTGGGAAGAGAGGGAAGTTGAGTCCGAGATTCATTGGACCGTTTGAGATTTTGGATCGAGTAGGCGAATTAGCTTATCGATTGGCTTTACCTCCGGCGTTGAGCCGAATTCATAATGTGTTTCATGTCTCTCACCGCGGAAGTATGTTGCCGACCCGAGTCACATACTTGATTCGGCAATCGAGATCGCCGACGATCATTCATATGAGGAGCGTCTATACGAGTTTTAGAGCGGCGAATCAAAGCAGTTGAGGAATAAGACGATTCCTTTGGTTAAAATTCGGTGGTCTAGACACGGAGTCGAAGAGGCTACTTGGGAAACCGAGGATAGTATGCGAGAGAGTTATCCCGAGTTGTTTGACCCTTAGTTTCGGGACGAAACTCTTTTAAGGGGGTGTATGTAATACCGGTTGTAACTCAAGAATTATCATTCGATAATTATCACTCGGTAATTATCATTCAAGATTGATACTCGAGAATCTCATTCATCATTGATCATTTGTCACTCATATTCGATCATGGTATTTATCATTCGAGTAATTGTATCGTGTATCAATCGTCATTCATCACTATTCGATTGGAGTTTCGTGCCGTGTTTATCATCATTGTCATTTTCGTTGCAAGATGTGCTTGAGGAGTAGCGCAGCTACATACTCCTTTAGCGTACGCTAATTGGGTATAGGTAGCGCACGCTACCACTCGGCTTTAGCGCACGCTAAGGCTACCTTGGGCTGCGATCCGAAGGTACCGGGTGCAGTGAGAATATTTGTAGCGCACGCTACGAGTGGTAAGTAGCGCGCTAATGGGTTGTAGTAGCGCACGCTATATGTGTGGAGTAAGCGCGCTAGGGGACGGATCGAGTTGAGTCCGGTGGCTACCGGATCGCACCGGTTAATTCATAGCGTACGCTATGCATTGTTGTTAGCGTACGCAACCGATATATTAGCGCACGCTAAACAATGGTTGTAGCGCACGCTATCGGGGTCAGATCAGAGGTCAGACAGTTTTCTGGACTCCAGTACTGGGCGTCAAATATTTCACTAGCGCACGCTAACAATGGATATTAACGCACGCTAGTAGTATGGCCGTAGCGCACGCTATAGATAGGTACGTAGCGCGCGCTACCGTGTTCGGACAGTGGGTACTGGACTACCCAAATTACTCGTTAGCGCACGCTATGCACAAGGGCTAGCGCACGCTAACCTGGACTGAGTATAAATTGGACAGTTTAGTCAGAGTTCGTCATTTTTCATCTCATTTCATTCCTTCGGTAGTTTTGGGCGATTTCGAGCGATTCGGAGAGGATTCTTCGAGGTGTAATCATCAATCATCATCTTCAAGCTCATCTTTCGGATTGATCATCATTTCATCATCTTCATCACATCGATTCAAAGGTATTAATCTCTTGGATCTAGAATTTCGGATTTTTGGGGTTTTCCTTCCGATTTCTTCGTGTAAGCTTGGATTATCATTGGAATATGTTAGTTATGGATTATCTAACTTGTATAAACATATTCCTACGGATTTAATGGTTATTATCGGAATTATTTCAATAACCCTTGTGTTTGACTTCGGTTAATTGGGGATTTTCCGATTGATGTTGTTGTAATCATGAGTTATGGATTCCTAATGGATTATTGATATCCTTGAAAGTGTTTTGATGGTTTGAAATACTCTTCTTGGAGTTGGTTTCGATTCATTCGAGCTCGGATATCGTTGTGTCGACGTTTGAGTCGATTATGATCGTTTTTGATTTGCGTAATGATCGGATTATTGGTAATTGTGTTATTCAAGGTTGTTCGAGCGACCGATATTTCATTTAGGACGTTGTTCGTGGACGGACATTCATCATCGGTATTGTGTAAGTTAATTCTTACTCGGTTAAAAGGATATTCATTCCTTTTGTCGTTGTTCATTCATAATCATAACTCATTCGTCATTGTATTAATCGTATCAAAACTCGTCATTGTCAATTAATCACCTCAGTCATAAGGAACGACGGTTCCGATCATTTCATTGAGCTATCATTCATTTCACCATCATTCAATCTTGGTGAGTCATTATTCATTTTCATTGTCACTTTTGTCATATTGTGGCATTCGGGTCATCTTGGCGTGCCGGTTGGTATGTGTAGGATTTTCATGTCGGGCACATTATAGTCGTGTGTTGGTTGGTGGCCTCACATTGGGTGTGCACGAGTCGATTGCTCGTGAGATTGATTAGGTACAAGACCACGCGTGTTTGATCGTTGGTGGCTTGTGCACGGACACATTTCCATCCCGGACGTAGTGTGGCGCCATTCCTTTGAGCCGTACTGATTAGTCGATTCATATAGCATGTTTGATTGCGTATGTTTGACAGATAATTCATAATTTCGGATATATCATGATTGTGTATTTTCAACCCTTGAGGATTGTTGTTACGTATGGCGGCCGTTGGGGGATGTTGTTTTTCAGGTCATGGCAAGGCTGAGGCACGGGGAGAGCACGGTGACGGCGAGGAGTCCCAGTGATACTAGTAGGGGGGCCCAGTCTGTTCAGTCATTCATTCAGTCATTTATATTTCCTTTATTCATTCCGCTGCAGACATTCCGTTTGAATGCTCATTTCATTCAGTGTTGTGTATTTTATCGTCACATAAAATACACATGTATTCTATTTTATCCTGGGTGTTGTATAAAACTCCTCATCGGAGTAATTGATGTTGTAATGTGGTTCGGTACTACATTTACCTGTGTAATTCATTCATTCTCATTCGCCTGGTGGGTCCCAGTCGGGGGTCCACGGCACTGTAATATCCGCCTAGTTTGGGGTGTTACAAGTAATTACCCAAAACTTTGTGAAATTACGAAAATGGCCCAAAACGTCAGAAAATCACGATACGCGATCGAAACACCAAACCAAAGCTCGCAACATGAATAATAACATTAAATGAACTTACGAGAAACTCGAAACAACAGTTTCGGACGAGATTCGCAAGAATCGAACTCAAGTGCGGAAAAGTCGCTAAAAAGCTCGGAACTCAACAAAATGATACCAAAACGAACTTGGATGACAAAAAGTGCAGAATTAATCATTCTCGAAATGATGAAACAGTCATGAGCGAGTCATCAAAACTTACTCCGTCCGAAAAAGAAATTTACCGAAAATCGAAAATTGCGGATATTACATTCTACCCTCCTTAAAAGAAGTTTCGTCCCGAAACTTAAAACAAGTAGGGAGAAGCAATATCCCGCCAGGAAAACTCAACGAGATACGCAAGGAAATGCGTAACTTACGCCCATCGGCGAAACGTTACAAGCAACGCAAGGGAATATACGGCGTGAAAACACGCTCCACGACGACCAACACAACGCCGCCGTTAGGGATATAATAAAACCAACAAGTGACAAGCGTCATCAACTGGATAATACAATCAAGTCAATTATCCGAACAATCACAAAACACACGGACGAAAATCAATACGATTGACCAACCCAACGGTACATCAATTAAAACGCGAGCCAATCGCTGAACAAATACGGAATTCCACCGCCCAAGGCTTGGAAGATCGAAAACGAGACTAATTTTCCGAACTTGGAAAGGTCACAACGATATATAGATCAATTTGGGACAATATCAGAACTCGCTCAAATGACAAAGGTGAGAAACAACACCAGGTCAGAAGCATCAACGAACACAGTCGAGTCGATACGGTTGGACGAAACAGAAGAGAAAGAAAGAAAAATGTGGGTATTATATCATATCACCTTTAAAAGAGGTTTCGTCCCGAAACCTAAACAACGAGAACGAAGCGCTGGAATAGCAACCTTCTCGACTATACCCTCTTGGTCCACATCCGATCTTCATGGCCATTAGTATCGTGGTCACGACTGTGTCCTCTGCCCATCGGCATACTAAGCGGATCCCCACTCAATACGATTGCACAACTTCGCAAAATATTATACTAAAGTACCAACTCAGCACGACATATCACATAAGGTAACCAATAACAACCCGAAAAGAAAATCCACGAGGTATCCTTTTAAAGGAAAACTTTTGAAAATTCTTGGATTCGTATGCTATTTAAAATAAACTTTAAAAGTACTTTTGGTACCTCGGGTTGTTTCATCAAAACTTGTAAACAACATACTTTAACCGTCTCATTTGAAATCATTTGAAGTCATCATGCCTCTACGTATCATCATCACCGTTAACAACTAACAATTTAACCATGCAAGATCATAAAATCATTCTCACATACTCTAACATTTCCAAATCCTAGTTTGAACTTTACATCGAGTGAGATTTTTCATCTTTCACTATATATTTTTGAAAATAAAAATCGTATTGGTTTTTGAAATAAAATAGATTTTTGAAAATCATTCACTCGAATTGTTTGAAAATGCAATAATACGTTAAAATCATTTTCGAAAATTCTCCCAACACTTCATAAACACCAACGACGGTAATATTTTACAAAATGTTCCAGGTACTTTAAAACAACTCTTTCAAATACCGTCGAGGTTTTATTTGAGAATCCTAGGCCGGCTCGCAAATTTCAAGCAATTTCCAAAGTTCATACGAAGCCGCCGGCTAATCGCAGTTGCACAAACTTATGAAAGTTTTAGAAAAGCGTGTTCGAACACACTCGCAGCAGACATAATCTATCAATTTGCCGAACCCAATCAATTATCACTTAGTGCAACGAAAAAAAATCATAACGCACATTCATACAAAACAGTTGTCATTACTTGACAACACACATAGAATACAGTCCCGGGTGATTGACTGCTAAGGTTAGGCCTAACGGATAAAAGAAATGTAGTTCCCTAGCCTTTGTCCAGACTGACTAACGCGCGCTACAACACATATTTAGCGTGCGCTACCCATGCTGCATTAGCGCGCGCTAGCCTTACACTTAGCGTGTGCTAACGGTTCTATTTTAGCAACATGATTGCGAACATATATACGACATTACTGGAATCGAAGGTTACAAATAAACAACAACAATATTCGAATCTCAAAGCCGTCGATTCACATAATTACAACACATCATGAGCAATCATCAAAAGGCAATTGTCATTCAAAACCGAAAAGTAAGAAGCAAGGGTCACGTCTTGAGTATATTTTGTAGAACTCATTTGAGTTCAAAACTCGTGTTTTGAAAACTTATAGTACACAGTGGAAAAGAATTATCAATAATTCGAGTTTTCAGAACTTACAGACTTGAGGTCAACATACGAAAATCAACTTTTTCCTCCCTTTGAGGACATTTTAAAAATTTTACGTGACTCCCCGAAAGGATTCGAAAACTTAAAATTCCAAGGTTTATACTCTTGCAAGAAAAACGGTTTATACAAAGATACATTCAGCAATATCATTCTACATTTTAGCGCAAGACGGGAATCAACAAATATATGTCACTTACTCATGATGCACCTTCAAATACTAACTACATAACACAGAATCACACAGGCTCGTATAGCTCGTGGTACAACCTGTAGTAGGGAGACTTACATCCACAAATCGCACGAAGATGATGGCTGCACCCTGATACTAATCACAGCCGACATTCCAAACGACGCGTCGCGACACGACATCAGTCAGACTCCATCTGACAAGACAAGACCCCTGATACACGATGGACCCGGACGGCTAGGTCTCCGCAACCTAAGCTCTGATACCATAAATGTAACACCCCCAGATCGAACCGGGAATATTACACGCCGCAGACCCTCTCCGTGAGGATCCACCAGGCTAGACATCAAAACAACACATTACATTACATACTAACGAATCAAAATAACGAACCAATAGACCGATTTGGTCTTTCGACACTGACTTACAAATAAAAATACATAAACTCATCCATACTCATACCCACGCAAGGGTAAAATAATTACCACCTCAAATAATAAGACAGTGGAAAAGACAATACAATGGACTCCGACTAACTGAACCCAAAACTGGCCTTCATGTGATTAGTATCATTCGTCTTTCATCATCCCTCGTACCGATCCTGTCTTGCTCCCGAAAACCTGCGTGTACCTGGACACAATACAGATATCCACCCCCCGATTACTCGGGGGTTAGCAAAACTCCACTGTTTCGCTAGTGCAAGTATAAAGTGCAAATACGAGCCATACACAACACATTCCGAGAATATAACGAAAGACTTCCCGAGATATATTTAGTTAAAAATAGTTCAAGTCTTGAAAGCAGAAACGAAGCAAGTAAGCATTTCGAAAACATTTCCAAATCTCGGGAGTTTTGAAAACATAAGAAATTGAAAAGTTCTTAATTCCTCGAAAGCCATTTAGGGTCACAGCCCCAAAGTTCATTTTCCAAAATACAAATCCGTTTAACAAAACACGGGGTCCATGACCCAACCATTTCGGTCACAAAACACAGGGTCCACGACCCGGTCATCCACTTCAATTCACTTACAAGGACACATTACACATAACACATTATTCTTATGCCATTCTAGCCAAGCACCAAGACTCGATATATAATGTATCTCAACCCCGAGCGTAGAGCATTGTGATACTCCGGACATATCACAATTAATCATCAAAACATCAACATCAATATCACAAAAATCACACTTAGTAACCCGTGGCCGTACCCATTAGTATCGGCCCCCAGAGGCCCCGTCGGACCGTCCCCAGGTGGGAAACCACTTCCGCGGCCGTACCTATTAGTATCGGCCCCCAGAGGTCCCGTCGAACCGTTCCCATGTGGAAGAACATCAACACATGCACCCAAGTCCACTTCCGTGGCCGTACCCATTAGTATCGGCCCCCAGAGGCCACATGCCATCCCCAGGTGGAAGAGTAACAACTCAGAGATTACAAAATCACAACTCTCAAAGGTCAAACACACAACATATATATAGTCGAGGTACCTTGCTAGAATGGCCACATTATTCCACACGTACTTACGACCCAAAACTATGTCAATTCACGAGGGAGCACAAGATCTCAACAGTACCGAACGACACAACCAATATCACACAAACTCACATATTCATCCATAAGCACGCCGAACGACACAATGTCGCATGATCATCAATAAGCATATGTTCCACACATACCTCAAGGAAAGGTTAAACTATAAATCTACAACTTCATAATCACACAAAACGATACCCTACACATACTTAGACAAGCACATTTAACAACAAAATCATACGAATCATCTTTTAAGGAAGTATTGAAAAGCATATCGATTCCTTTGAAAGTTAATTATAGACATTCATAAATCACGTATCGTAAATTACCAACTAATATATCCTCAAAACACGTAATGTATGGACAAGATACTTGCCTCAAATAAGAACAACGCGGAGAAACGACCGAAGTAGGTTGACACAAACCGACTACGAACCCGCCGACTCCACCGATCGCCAACTCACGTTCATAAACTACGAAGGACAATAACAATGACGAAATGAATTTCATAACACGACTCAAAGCCATTGAATTCAAAGAACGAATGACGAAAGTTCAAGTGTTTTCCCCCAAAACGGCCAAGAACACGATTCGTCCCGTCAAAACCCGAAAACGGAATTCCAAGTTGAAATATGGATATACAATCCATAGAATATGTTTAACAACACCATCAAACCATAATCGATCCATCAAAAACGGATGAAAAATGAGATCGAGGACAAATCCTCCAAAAAGTCGATTTGAAGGAAATCAAGAAATATACTTCGATTCGACGAAGAACAATGGATTAAATGATGTTAAACACAATAATACTACCAAGATTAATCATACCCATCATGAATTAATCAACAACACGGAATGAATCGGACAACAATGCAAAAACCCCCCAACTTCACGAAATTAGGGTTCTAAGGAAGATTACCTTGATTCGTTGGATCAAAGGATGATAACGGATGATTGATTGATGATATGAACTCAAGAACTTCATGGATTTGTTGTTAAAAAACATGGCTCCATGGTAAGATCACCCTAAGCCGCGGAAGAGAAGGAGAAGAAGGAGAAAAATGGCCAAAAACCCGTGTGCAGGACCATAAATAAGTGCCGCACGGTGTGCCGCGGCCCGGGGAGTGTGCCGCGGCACGGGGCCAAAAATGGCTCCCGGTGGTCGGCGGTGTGCGCGGCCCTGCCCGGCATGTGCCGCGGCACCGTCTGATCGGTTTGGCGAAAAACGCACGAGTGTGCCTCGGCCTGCCGGCATGTGCCGCGGTCCACCAGTCTTGCTGCTCGGCGGAAGCGCGAGCACTACGGCCGTGACTCGGCCGGAGCTGCCGAGCACTACCGGCCGTAACTCGGCCGCCGGCGGCCTGGCCCAGTGCCGGCCATGACTCGGCCGGGGCCAACTCCGACGGCCCGAACGACCCCGAAACCCGAACCTGAATACGAATCGATGATACGGTGACGACGTACTCGCAAAGACGAATCTAAGAGCTAAGAGAACACACGACCACCCGAAGGCTCGGAATTCGACAACGGAAGTAATTACCCAAAACTTTGGGAAATTACGAAAATGGCCCAAAACGTCCGAAAATCACGATACGCGATCGAAACACCAAACCAAAGCTCGCAACATGAATAATAACATTAAATGAACTTACGAGAAACTCGAAACAACAGTTTCGGACGAGATTCGCAAGAATCGAACTCAAGTGCGGAAAAGTCGCTAAAAAGCTCGGAACTCAACAAAACAATACCGAAACGAACTCGGATGACAAAAAGTGCAGAATTAATCATTCTCGAAATGACGAAACGGTCATGAGCGAGTTGTCAAAACGGACTCTGGCCGAAAAATAAATTTACCGAAAATCGAAAATTGCGGATATTACAGTGTGTGCGTTATACGGTGTGTGTGTGATTTTCTTATCGGCCGAGAGGGAGGATTTGGGAGAGGGAGAGATGTCGTGCAGAGGAGTTGGGAGAGAAGGACAGTAAAAGGAAAGGAATTCTGACGGCTAGGGTTAGCTTGGGGATATTTATACCCCCGGAATTTTAGGGTTCTGCAATTTAGTCCTTCAAATTTTCAGAAATTTTCAATTCAGCCCAGACAGTTTTAATTAATTCGATTTTAATTCAGCCAGCTTTTCAACTCCTACAATTTAACCCCAGTCAATTTCAAAACCTTCAATTTAGTCCCATTTTGACCCGACATTAAAATGTTGACCTTCAATTAATATTAATAATTAATCTGAAATTATGCATATATATATATTTTAATTTCAGTCATTTATAATGTTAACTCTTCGGTTAATATTAATGAACAATTATAATTTATTTTCAATTATTATATAGTGATATTCGTATCCTTTCATTTATTATATAAATAATAAATTGTAAGGATTTTCATTATTATTATTATATGTAGACTTTGTCAAGGATTTACGGGCTTAGGACTGTGAGTCGAGCATGTTCATTTCAGTCAGACATCATCATCATCATCATTTATTCAGGTGGAAATTTTCACTATCACTTTAATTGCTTTAATTGGACTGTGTATGTGATCTTCTATTCATGTTTAAAATTTATATGCACGTTGTAATTCAGGCTAACCTGTTTTCGTGTAAGAGGCTATCTTAAGATATATGTTGTTGCGGGGACACCTGCGCAACCTCAATATTCACATGCGTGCTCGATTCATGTTATGTGGTATTGTGTTTATGTTTGATGTTGTTGCGGGGGCACCTGCGCAACCTCAAAATTCGTGCATGCGTGCTCGATTCATGCTATACGTAATATTGTGAGTATGCATTTACGTTGAGGAAAATGTGATAGATTATTCATGTTATGCTTTCCATGAGATTGTATATTACTGTGATCAGTGTGATTTCCACGAGCTGAAGGAAGCTCACCCCCACCTTTATTGAACCCGCAGGTTGAACCGAGCCGGATGGACGAAGGAGCGAGCCGAGAGGGCATATGAAAGAGAATTTATTTCATGATGTTTTCTTTATGTCAAATGTTTGGAAATTTATTTGGGGAAACTTTGATTAGCAATTTATAAATTATGATTTATTCTTCCGCCGCAAAAAAAAAAAAAAAATTACCTCGTATATATGATGAAATGTTACCTTATTTAAAGGTATTTATTTTTATGTCTTTGTAGCGACTCGACTTTGTAGGCGATAATTTTTATATTCTCAAGAAAATTATTTCTCTCAAAATTTACCTTTTATTTATTTTTCCCCATTATTTACCCTAGAAAGTCGGGGCGTTACAGATCGTTGGATCGGTATTTCCACCATATGTTGCTCCAACGGGATCATCATGGGAATCTATGCTATGTGCGGTGGATCGTTAGATTACCATGTGTTGTTGTGCATATGTATATTATTGGTTATCCACCTCGTGTTGATTTAAAAGTGTCATCTTGGGATCTATGCTGTGTGCGCTCGATCATCGAATTTCCATTGAGTATACATTATTGTTATTGTTGTGGGCATATTGACATTGTCATATGAGTATGCATTTGTAGATCTTATGTTAGGACTATGTCCCTATGTTGTTTTGATCTGGTCTCGGTTTGGACTGACATGATTGTCGGGGCATTGCATATCTTGAGGTATGTTCCGTATTTCCTTTGGTGTTTGTCTTTTGATGGACAATCGATTATCGTGTTGGGATTTGATGATATTACCCGATGGATCGAATTGGTCAGAGTTGGTATACTTCCGTATTGCGAGTTATGATGACGTTTTGAGAATTTTGGTATTGTTTGAGGCGCAGTATAGATGTTATGTTTGAGTTTATTGGTTAATCGAGATTATGAGATGTGCAATATGATAAGGGTTATTTTGAGGAGGATTATCACGAATTGGTAAAGTTATGACGGTAAGATTATATTGGTAGTATTCTTACTTAGTAATCTCATTGGTATGTAAATATTGACGTGATGTGATCGTTATCATTGTTGAGTATTATGGTTGATCCCGTCGTGGGCTTTCTATTTAGGTTCTTGGGATATCGAGCTTGTAGCGGTCGTGAAGAGATGAGCTTCCCGGAGGATACTGGCTATGGCGTGTGTTTGTGAATCGAGTATTTTGACTATTTGTTGTATTTCGCTGCTAGAGTATTTTTAACCATTTGTCATTCCGCTGCGTGACTATTTTTAAATACCTTTCGTTATCTGGTAACTTAAGTTACTTTGGAAAATCATTTTCTAAACTATTGACTTTCGGCTGTTTGGCCTTGTACTTGCAAATGAGAGTTTTTTGACGGTATTGTTTAACGGGTTTTATAAAGTCTTCGAATATCTTCAAAGACATTACCATCATCGCCGCTTGGGCGTATTTGAAATGTTTGTAAAAATATTTTTTAGCCTTGTGGGTTCTTTTTCGGGACCCACGGCGCTGTAATATTCCCGGATGGATCTGGGGGTGTTACAAGTTCGTGAATTGTGTTGTTGTATTTATTTTGACCTGGATGATGGAATATCATTGTATTGGTATTCACTTGTATAGATAGCTGTAATGAAATATTTTGCTTTATTGTATTTGATGGATGGATGGATGGATGGAAGTTATGTTGTTGTATTGGTGAATTGATGATAATTGTATTATGGAATTATTGAGGTTTTGTACGGCCGAAATTATACTGTAGAAGGTGGGTAAATTAAAAAACAATCCTGTTATTAAAAAAAAAAATAACAACGGTTATTTAGAAAATCGCTGTAAATTATACTGTAAATTTAACAGCGGTTTATGTAAAAAAATGCTGTTAAATGTTCCTTTAACAACGGTTGTAGTACAAACCGCTGTTAAATTACACTATAAATTTAACAGTGTTTGAGGAGAAAGTAAAAGACAGCAAACCAATCCATTCATAACAATGATAGAGGGGCCTTTATATAGGCATTACAATGAGAGTCCTTCCATACATAGGATTCCTAGATAAGGTAAGACATCTAATAGGATCCTACTACCTCTAGAAGGATCTAGAACCTTCCATCTATGTATCTACAATCAGTATTAGGTAAGACACATCACGGGAATAATAATTCCCGGAACACTCTCCCTGTGTCGAGCACTAATACAACAATGGTGCAGAAGATGTTGCCTTCGTAAAAACCTATTCCAAGCCAAAACAAAACCCCATGGGAAAAATAAAGGCTTGATGAGGAAAAGATTGCAACGCACCAATATAACATGTCATGTATACTTTCCCTGATGTATACATAACGACTCCCCCTGATGAGTACCTCAAATCATAGGAGTCAGATGCCAAGTTGCCCTCACAACTATACCAAGGAAAAACCCAGTGGGAAAAATACCTCTTGGTCTAAGTTGAACAGAAGTACAACGCATCATTGTCTGGATGTTCTCATAGGTCGCCTCGTTAAAAACCTTACCAAGTGAAAACCTAATGGGAAAAAACAAACCTTAGTCTAAGGACAAAAAGAGCGCGACACATCCAAAGTGCAGAGTCGCTAAAGACTTATCAAGTTTTCTAAAGTCTTGACCTCCATGCACTAAATCAGTCATTACTTCCTCGATTCAATAGGTGTCAACGAAACTGTAAGAACTTATGAAAACTAGACACCCGTAGCTTTTCATTCACATACAGTACGTAACCTAGATCGACCTGAGCAGATCACAAAGCTCTATCGAAGTTGACTCAGCAAATTACCGGACATATACTGTCCTACTTTGCAACAAAAGTCATATGTCACTCAACATGATGGATGTGATCAAATGGTTGGTTTCCTTGGAAAGTAGACACAAACCTTTCCAGTGGTACCAATTTCACCATTTTCCATCAAGTGAGTTGCCCTTTGGGTCATATGGAAGATAGACCAACACATTCTGGGCAGATTCGGGTATCAGTTTTCAAGTGTCCTTTTTATCGACATAGAGCGAGCTTCAAGCTTCTTGTCAATCACAGACATTGCATGAGCGCATCCTAGGCCATCATCACAGTGGCTTTACCGGATTATTACGAATGAGTACATCGAGTCAAACATGAGTACATAATACCGTACTTTTCTCTTAAGACTGCATCATCACTTAAGTGAGCAAAGTCTTATTATGACTTCGACTAGTCATTGGGAATTATATAGGCATTACTTTATCGTCTCTTAGGGAAACTGTCCCTTAGATTGCCTTAAACCGATTGATGAATACACATCATCAAGTGTCCCCAAGATCCTTTCATTCTTAATTTTGGATTTAGTGGAATCTCTTAGTCTCACAAGAGTACATCACTATAAATCCTTAGTTTTACACGCAAAAGCTTCATATCTCTTCCAAATCAAGTATATACTTAGTATGCGTTCCCGACAATCACTTATCGATGCGCTCCGTGGTCAGGAGCCACTTGATTTGAGTCTGATCCACCACGATATCCTTTATATCACTTAACTTAGTTCCCCACTAAGATAAGATTTAACCACAAGCTGCACGTCAGTTTTTGGGAAACTATCTAACTGAAAAGATAGTGGATGCTATAACATCCATTACGATAGCACAACTAAGTTTCGTGTCATCGTAGTCGATTCCAGTGCGTTCATGAGAAACCTCGCGCCATGAGGTGAGTTTAACTCTTTCTCTCACTCGCTTTAATAAAGTATATGGATAGATCTTATCTTTGGAGTGTCGGTACCACTTCAGCAAAGGGCTATCACTTTGTTTATACTGGAGTCGCATATGTTTCCATTTTAGGCCAAGGCTACAATGTTGTAGATTTTCAACGAAGTATGGTTCGATTAAACTCACATTCCACGTCCTCATGAACCGTCTTTATTCATAGAGTACTCTTTATAGATTGGCATTCATTGAGGCATCCCCCAATGATGACTATAATCCAGAATCACATGAGACGGATGAGTTCATTTGATCATATGATCAAGTTTCATGTACCAAACTCGCATACATTCTTAGCGAGAGTATTTATCGAACCAAGTGGCATCCCAATACTCTATGAGATCCACGGCCTAGTAACACCATCTACCACAATTTGTGGTGTTACCATATCACCATTTATAGGTGACGAACGTCCATGACCGGACAAAATCCTTACAGACATGTTTGCAGCATGTATTTAATCTCGTCACTTTAGGGAATTTAGTGAGACACAGTAGGGACAAACTACGACAATTCCAAGTCGTTCTACTCGAACATGATCATTCGCATCTCCCCCTAACGACGGGAAGACTAAGTGACTTATGAGATCGTCTGCCAAGGTATATTTTTAAGCGGACTATGAGTGAAAGCGCATGTCATATTTATCATTTATAACCCGTCATAATGCGTTGTGGTAACGCACTTTGGCACATGAACATGTGGACGATAAAGGTTTTCATTGTTAACACAATCCAGTTAACAAAATGCATATGGTTACACTTGTAACTAAGCATTTGAATGATGATAGGTATAGGTGAATATGACATGTTGACCTATGCTACATAACCATAGCTACTGGTCTTGAGAATCCAACAAAACCGCTACCATGCACCACCGGGATCGAACATAAAGAAACGATTGAACCGATGATAGGCCGTTGGTTTTATCGAACCTCTAGTGCTTTCTTGGAGAGTTCACTCCCTTCACCAGCCCCAAACACCTCAAAATTTCGTGAGCATGTATAAACGGGTGTTTAGGATTCCAAAACCATCAACCTTGTGGTCAAAAACAGATCGAAATGACATCGAACTGGTTAATAGGACGGCTGGTGGTATGTGAAAACTTCATTTAAGTGGTTCACCTCCTTCCAAGTCTCCAAATAGCACCAAAATTTGTAAGAAGGTAGCCTTGGATGTTAGGAAGTATTTGTCAAAATTTCACTTGAAGACTTAGTCTAAAAGTGGGTGAACCGACCTTTACAATAACTGGTCCGCAAGTTGGACAACCATAACTCAGGTTTCATCAACTTATCAATCATTGTCAAAGGAACAACATAATATATAAATGTTATCACTTGAGTACGACCATTTGTGAACACAATCATAGCATCATAAGCCACCCAGGCTAATACTTATGATCATGTATGTATAAGGACTTGGTGAAAAGGGAGGACTCAGCACCATGCTTATGCGAGTCACTATATTATTCTATTTAGCATAGGAGGGTGTCATCTCCTAATCGTGCCAAAGAATAGGCTTTAATAAATGAACATGGCTAAGAAAGATCATTGGGGGGGGTTTGGCATCACACATGCTTATGAAAGCAAGACGCAGATGACATAAATATCATCATCGGTCATGAGCTCTGCTCACGACTCCACCAACGTACTTTGGTGTCTTTGATCCAACTAGTTTCTTTGTTCAAAGAAAATGATGTCCATGACAATACCGTGGTATATGGATCATCAAACTGTCCAAACTTCCGACTATTAAAGCCTAAATGTGTCAATGTCCCAATACATCTTCTGGTTACCAAAATCGATGCAAGCCGGACCATGTTGACTCATGAATATTTTTCTTTTCACATATCCAATACAAGTGAAGCATAAGATTTTATTCTCACAAATCACAATGAGATGCTATGAGTGATACACTTTGGCATATATATCATCGAGTCATAACATGGTTCAATTATTACGGAACATATGTGACTAGAAAACGCCATTCGGCATTCAACAACTTGAGTATTATACCACTCATTGATTGTGATGACTTAGTCATCATAGTCATAATGGATTTATACACCGAATTCCAAAAATATCGTGTTCCTTGAAAATAGCTTAATACGCACTCAATTTCGCTTGCAAAATTTTACAAACATGAGCATAGCGAACACTCTAACAACATAGAGATTTTATACCAGATACGATCAAAATGATCTATCATATTGAGTGCATAACATGGCAAGGTTTTATGCCTAAGGGGCAAAATTTCGACACAAGCATGGTGTAACACTACCATGCACACGCTCGACCTTCTTATAAGGGTGCGTATTTTGGGCTTCCCCAAGGAAACTGTTTTTCAACATTTGAAAGATGATAGTTTAGCGTATAACGCATACCAAAAACTGCATCATCTATGGCAAATTTGGCCAAAAAGAGGTTGAAAAATATGTGTCATAAGACCACTTGGAAATTCAAGATGGGAATCAAGTTGGTTGGGATAAAAGTTAGCACAACCGCTGGAAAAAAAATTCCGCGCAGCTTGACCTTTGTTCACTAAAACAGCGATAACTCCCTTGTTAGGAAGGCTATGGATGAACGGTCAGATGTTATGGAAACTAGACTTCCGTATCTTTCTATCCATATATTGTGCACCACACGGATCATTAAAATCAGATCATAGTGCATGTTTTAATTGGCTGTTTAGTTTTTCCCAAGTTTAGTGAGAAAACAAGGTTGAGACCATATCCAATGGCATAAGTGTTGATGCAAAAACATGGCAATGACAGCCATATGTGCGTTTAAACGCAGCAGGGTGTTCGATTTCTTATCTCGACTATTGATCCTTTCGGTAACTCCAACTTGGTAGACTTGCAGAGAAAGTAGGAATGTCGGTACAGTTAAGGCTGTTTAAAAACCACTGATTCCGTTTGAACTTTCAAAGCATAAACAAATACCAAGGAGGATGCGCCTAGTCATGATCAAAGTGTAGACAAAATCCACCAAAGTCCATCAATCAACCAAGTATTTTAATTCTTAATTTGCAAGCATATGTCATAATAGCCATGTTATATGGATGCAACGCGGTGCATCATAATTAAGCATTTTGAACCATGAGACATAATGAATATACCATAACCGACTCGTCTTGACCATCCGATAAGATCGACTAAACATAGTCAAATGTATAAGGCACATGCCTTTACAAATACTTGGAAAATTATTCGGACCTATAGTCATACGAACTATAATCGAGGTCAACGAATTCATGTACTTAACGCAATATGTCATTGCTTTACATGTTAAAATTCATGAGAATTACTCGTACATTCTTTCATATATCTTATTGCAAGGAGACGGTGCATGACTACACCCACATGCAATGTTTTATTTTAATAGGATGAAAGATGGAGTTTTCCAAGTATGGGATTGGGTCAAGACCAACGTGGTGGTCGCTCAATTCAACGTGACAAATCCGTCACAAATCGATTTTAACCACGACATATCCGTCGCAATCGATGTTTGTCCCATTTGTACGTCATAATTCCGTGACTAATCATGAACAAGTCATAACTTTACCATTACCGACAATATTCATTTTATTCAATTGTTGGTTTAAAATCGACAAAACGGCGACATCAAATCGCACCCAAAACGTGGTGTATGCAACAACCACAAATATCGACTTTCAACAATTATCAGTGACTCCCCCAGGACCGTCACACAGTTTACTTCGACATCCAAGAGTGATACCATCTCTCATTGTCTCATCCACCGTAAAGTAGCGTGGGAGATAAAGAACCCAAATACCCAATTCCCCAAAAAAAAATTTCCCAAAAGAGAGGAATTGAAAAACGGGAACTTTAATAAAGTCTTACGGGTACTTGGTTCCATATATGCTTTGGTCCTTGAACGGGAGATTCTCTCCATATGAGCAACATATTGCCGTGGGTATTCCGTTCTATATTTACTTTGATCCTTGACCGGGATAATAAATATGACTTCTCTTCATAGCGTGCACATCATCATGAGCAACGTATTTTCCTATATGCCACGTAAAGCATAAACATAGTTAGATTCATAAACATACAAGTTGATGATAAATGAATCATGAATTAGGAAAATAGAGAGTTGAGAAACGCCCGAAAAAGGCTACTGGGCTCGATAATCGGCCGAAAATGGACTCGAACGCGGCGATGCAGCAGCTTGGTATTGGATGAGGTCGGATCTCCAAATTTCTTTGTAAAAATCTGCTTCTGTTCGGCAGCAGATTCAGTACGCAATACTTCTTGGAATCTGATCTCCACCGTTGAATATACAGATACTTGTGTTGGGAAGTTGCTGTTAAAATTTCACACCGATTCGACGGTTAACGAATCGGGAAACATGATTTTGGTACGACTGCGTTGTGCAGAAAATTTACTCGCGGAAATTTTCGTCTCTTCGAGAATAGGGACAGAAACGGGTTGAAAGCGAATTGACAACCGGATCTGGTTCGGTCGACAATTTGGGCAATGGGTCGGAAGGCTGGGCCGCACAATTGGGTCAGGTACTAACCGGCGCCGTTGCAATTGGGTCCGGAACGAAATCCGGAGTGTCCGCCGTTGGATGGGTTCCCTGCGACGTCAGCCTGGCGGGTTATCCACAGGCGGATTTTCGCGCGGGGGGAAGAGGCAGGCGACGGCGGCAGGTCGATCAGTGCAGTGCAGTCGCGTCGCGTCGGAGTAGGGGGGCGAAGGAAGAGTCGCGTCGGAGCAGGCGACGGTTTCCGGAGGCGGGGTTGCGCGGGTTTCACGAAGAAGGTGACCAACGATAGTATGGGGGCGGCCGATCCGGTGCTGATTTGGATGGCGACGTCATGGAGGCTGCGGATCTGTGACGGCGGCGGGATAAAAGCTAGGTTTTTCGGCCGCGATTTTTTTTTTATTTTTTTTGAATTTCGGACGATTTTTTTTTCTTGCTCAGTTGGGGGACTACGTGCTGATAACGTGTTTGAGGAGAAAGTAAAAGACAACAAACCAATCCATTCATAACACTGATAAAGGGCCTTTATATAGGCATTACAATGAGAGTCCTTCCATACATAGGATTCCTAGATAAGGTAAGACATCTAATAGGATCCTACTACCTCTAGAAGGATCTATAACCTTCCATCTATGTATCTACAATCAGTATTAGGTAAGACACATCATGGGAATAATAATTCTCGGAACAAACAGCCGTTTATATAAAAAATTGCTGTTAAAAGGAAATTTAACAGCGGTTGTAACATAAACTGCTATTAATATTCTACAAAATTTAACAGCGATTATTAATAAAAAACGCTGTTAGATGTACAATTACAAGCGGTTTATATAGATAACCGATGTTCTTTTAACAACAGTTTTTATTAACAAACGTTGTTAAATTAACATCAGTTATTAATACGACCGCTGTTAAATTTAGAAGTGGTTCTGGAACTGCTGTTAAAATGGCTCTAGAACCGTTGTTAAAACCCTGTTTTGTGGCAGTGTATGTTAAGTGAGAGATTCAAAGAATGGCCTGCTTTAACTCGTGATCTCCTACCTTAATTCACAACCCTATATTTTTGAAGTTTATATTTTATAGTTGTAATTGTGTTGATTTTATGTGTGATTACGTGATAAACCAATTATGATGATGATAGTAACCACGAGTAGTGTATATATAGCAGTGCATCATGTTATGAAATATATACTATCCCAACTCAAATTGCAGAAAACTACACTGTTCACAATATAATGTAATGATATATCAATTATGATTATATGATATTTCAGTTGTGATATACCATTCAATATTTTTCATTATAAATATATGATACACCAATTGCAATTATTTTATACATTAGGTGTGATTATGTTAATAATCACTACTAATATATATCATGCTCTGTGAATTATATGGTTGGATATACGACTCAAAATCGCTATCCTTTAGATGCCTGTCTCGTATGACAGGAGCCCTTCTAGCACCAGACGTCTCGTACCAATTATGGTACCAGATGTTTATGTGGCGCCTACATGGCAGCCACATAAGTGCCACGCTAACATCCACACGTCTGGTACCATATTTTTATAATTATATTTTATTAATTATTTTGTTCAATTATTTTTTTTGTATTTTTTGTATTTTTAATTATTTTCAAATTTTTAATATTTCATTGCATTTCATATAATGTTGGCGTGACAGACATGTGACTGCCATGTAGGCGCCACATAAGCGTCTGGTACCATAATTGGTACCAGACGTCTGGTGCTAGAAGGGCTCTACTCATATGACCGGTTCATAAGATTATTTTTACTGGAGAAAGAAGAAGTTTTTTTTTTTACCTGAAGTCTGTAAATGAGTATGGGCAATCCAAATAATTATAGTAGTTAAGTAATGGTAATAATAATGAAAATCTAAGTAGATAATAGAACACACAAGAAACTTAGGGAAGGGAGATTGAGATGGTTTGGCCACGTCTGCAGGAGGCAGGCATTTGCTCCGGTGAGGAGGGTCGAGAGTTTAATGGTTGTCGGGGAGGAGGAGGCGGGGCCAGAAGAGGGCGTGGGAGGAGCAATCGAGATTAGATTTGAAGGCGCCTTAAACCTTCCCGAGGCAGCGGTTGATAGGTGCGCTTGGGCGCTGAGATCGAGTTGTGGATTCTTTTGTTGGGAGCGGTCTTTGTAGTTGAGAGTCTCGGGGTTGGGTTGTCTCGGTTACTTTGACCAGAGCATTGCATTTTTACTTTTATTATATATTTTATCACTGTCTGCGTGTGGTGTATTTTTGTGAGGAAGGCTCTACAGAGCCAACCTATCTTTTGTTATAGCAGCGTTAATAGGGAGTGAATTAGCCAAAATCCGCTTAGGTAAGTCATGTGGATCAGTCGTAGAACCGGGTATGGTCTCGAGCTTTTTCGAATCATATGTTCTCCTTTGTATTTATCATACTAGATTCTGCTGTGCATTAAGCTGAGGGTCTTCACGGAAACAACCTCTCTCCCGTAATAAGTAGGGGCATGGTCTGCGTACATCTTACCCTCTCCAGACCTTATTCTGAACGGGATATACTGAGTATGTTTGGTTTGGTTTTGGAGAAATTTGCAACCCAATTTCTCACAAGATCCACATTTTTCTCCACAATATTCGCTTTCTTAAACAAAACAAAACAAAATGGAAAATCATTTCTAACATTTCCCACCGTCTCTCTTCAGAATCGCCAGTCCCTACCATTTTCTCTCTCCTCCCACCTAGACCGCCATGACCGACCCAGACTCAGCTCATAAAACTCCACCCTCCTCCCCTGGTAAATCAACCACCACCACAACCACCCATCACAAACCACACATCACGTGGTCCGATCCCTACTCCAAAGCCCTCCATGCCATCGACGCCCTCTCCGCCATCCTCCCCTCCCTCCCCCCCTCCATAACCTCCTCCGAGTCCCCAGCCGCCGCCCTCCTCCATGACCCTGACGTTTCCGCCAGCCTCTCCGCTCTCCTTCGGAGGCCAGACTCCGGCGCCGTCGACGACGCGCTCTGTGCGTGGCTCTATGACACATTCCATTCCTCCGAGTCTGATCTCCAACTCGTCGTCCTCCGCTTCCTCCCCACTCTCGCCGGCATCTACCTCTCACGCGTCGGGCTTCACAAGCCCCTCGCGGGGTTTGAGTCCGTCCTCCTGGCCATCTACGCCCACGAGACCACCGCCCGTGCCGGTCAGGCCGTTACAGCCAGCATCCCTGACTTGTCTCACCCCAGCGTCTATTACGAGGCCAACAAGCAGTCACCCGCGCAAAATGGGTCAACCCAGCTCCACCTCGCCGTGATCTCGCCAAGCCTCGAGCCATACGGCACCGTCCGGTCGACCCGCCGTGCCCGGATTGTCAGTGTGGCGCTCGAATTATACTACAGCAAGATTTTGAAAATCCCAGTTGGGTCTAAGATCGAGTTCTGTGAGTTTTGTAAGATTTGGGCCGGGCAGGTTGGCAATGACGATGAGATCAGTATCGACCGTCAGGTTTTACGGGAGAAGGAGAGGGGAAAAGGGAGGATAAATTTAACGTGGGAGCTTTTGCAGCCGGTTTTGAGGATACTTGGGCACTGTTTGATGGGGCCCGAAGAAAATGCGGAGCTTTTTCGGGTGGCTGTTTGTGCATGCAGGTGTCTGCATGCGAGGGCTCTGAGAGATATTAATCCCAAGGCGATTCTCGCGACAATGAGTCTTGTGAAGCTTGCGGAGAGGGCGGTTGATAAGAATGCCGTGGTTGTTGATTATACGGAGATTGCTGTGAGTAATGTGATCACAATTTGATGCGAGAGTTCTTGATTTTTTTTTTTTTGGATGTTAATTTGATACGATTTTTTTTTCCCATTTTTTGGTTTCCGAAGTTATGTAGTCTTAGCCGAGAATGCATAAAACAAATACTCCCTCCGTCCACTTTTAAAATCCCATTTGATGTTGGGCACGGAGCTTAAGAAAAATTGATAAAGGTAAAATTAGTGGAAGAAAAAGGTAGTGGTTTGGAGAAAAAAGTAGTGGTTTGGAAAAAAAAGGTAGTGGTTTAAAGAAAAAGGTAGTGGTTTGGAAAAAAAGTAGTGGGTCCATTAGTGAAAAAGGTAGTAATTAAATAAAGAAGAGAGGGTAATATGGTACAAAAAGCAGAGTGAGATTTTAAATTGTGGACAAATATTTGAGAGCAAATGGGACTTTAAAAAGTGGACGGAGGGAGTACACGCTACTAAAAAAAGATTATAATTTAAAATTTGGAAAAGATAGTCAGCGTTTTTTAAATAAAGGCGTCACGTATGTGACGCCATTTTGTAAAATTTATTTTTTTTATTTTTATTCCACTAATTGCGTTATATATGCGACGCCAATTCTTACACTTTTTGTACGGACATAATATCATACTACCAAATACAACACGAGCGAATTCAAAATCCAGAAATATATTAACACCATCAATAAATTCTCTAGTAATCATACCGTCGGGACCACGACGTTTTTCGTACATCCATTCTCTAAAAATTGATATTTTTTCACTGCATACAAAATAAATAACTACAAAATATAAAAATATTTCCATTGCATTCCAAATAATTTATTATCAACTAAAACATAAATCATATTTTCGAATTTAATATAACATTTATAATCAACAAGAAAATGAGTATAATCAACTAACTTAAAATTGAATAGAAAATTCGTATCCGTACCTTATGAAAATATAATATTTTTTTTGAATTATGAATATAGAATCAACTAACTTTCACCAAACTAAATTTTAATTAATATAACTACAACTAAATTATCAACTAAAAAGATAATTCTATTTCGTATTAACAACAAGAAAAATAAGTATAATCATATTTGCATACAAAATTAATATGCAAATTAAATTTCAATTGTTTCTACGTACCTTATAATATCGACGAATATTGCTTCAAAATGCTCAATATATCCTTGAATATACTTTATGAAAATATAATATTTTATTTTGAATTATGAATATAAAATCAACGAACTTTCATCAAATTAATTTTACATTTAATATAAAACTACAACTAAATTATCAACTAAAAAGATAATTATATTTCGTATTTACAACAAGAAAAATAAGTATAATCATATATGCATACAAAATTAATATGAAAATTAAATTTCAACTATTTATACATACCTTATAATATGGACAAATATTGCTTGAAAATGCTCAATATATCCTTGAATATATATTCCGAAAAAAAATTCAGAAAAAAAAAAACTATGTATGAGGTCTGTGTATTTTTGTGTGTTATAGTTCATCTGTCAAATGAAGTATGAGTTATATAATATACTTATCAAATATTGACTTCACATATGTGAAGTCAAAGAATAAGTTTAGAATAATTGCGCAGGCGATAGGTGGCACACGCGGATATGGTGGTTGACAAGTTTAAACTTCACATATGTAAAGCTAATGTGCAGGACAAAATTATCTGATTAAAGGCGTCACATATGTGACGCCAATATGAAAATTTTAAAAAAATTTGGCGGAAGTTTGAAATTTTTGGCGTAGACGCGGGAAAATTCAAATTTACTAAAATACTTTGGCTTCACATATTTGAAGCTATTAAGTTTCAAAATATATCACTAGTAAAAAAAAATGAGCAATGGCCACCCAAAAAATATGTGACCATATGCCTTTAGTCACACATATTTTTTTCATTGAAAGTGTGATCAAAGGTCGTGTCATTTTAGGCAACATATGACTACATTAAAATTAAGTGACTGTATCAACTGAAAAACTGTAGCCGTAGCATAAAACCGTGGCTATTGGGTAAGAAATTTTGTTGTTGTAATCGTGCGTTTTATCTTATTTTGTGGCCATAAACCCTATCTAGACCCACAATTTTGTTTTTTTAGTGATCATTGTTCACCCAATGGCCACATGAATTTATGTTCAAGGTGGCGCTTCCTATTATTTAGTCACAATATATATTTATTATGACTATTGCCTATCTTTTAAAGACATAGAATTAAGTAAACAATGGCCAAAAGTATGTTAAAGACACGCAATCTTTTTTAACTATGATTATCATATAACTTACATCCACATATATGTTATTTACAATGACCGTTGCTATCATTCAAACATACAAATACTTGTAAGTGTGACTATTTTATATCTTTTCAAAATAGAAAATCTAATAAACAATGGCTATATTTGATTTATAGACACAAACGTGATTGTAACTGTGGCCAATATTAACTTTAAGACTACAACAACTTGTTTTCAGTATGACCTATTTTACCATTTAGACACTTAAAAAAATATTGTGTGTGACTATTGTTTGTATTATAGACACTGAGAATTACTTAAACCATAGTTGTAAATGTTTTATGGTCACATAATGTATTTATAACTATGACTGTTGTAGAACTTATTGTCACATATACATGTTTTAATCCATGACAATTGTTTTCAATTTGACACACTATTATACTATTTTTTAGTTTCTAGTCATGTATATTAAAAAAAAGCATGACTATAAATTCATTGTAAACACATAAATAATTTTTTGCGTGGCTATTGTTCATAATTTAGCCACATGAACTTATGTTAACCATCACATATGTTATCCTTCAGATACATCAATATTTGTCAACATGGCTATTGATTATAATTTAGACGTCAGAAAACAAATAAATTGTAGCCGTAATTGTTCTTCCGGCACATAATTTCATTCACCATGACTATCATTTACCATATTAATTTATATTATCATGTTATTTTTTTAGATTTTGACACAGTTTTTTTTTAACTGTGACAATATGATACATTTTAGTCACGTGATTATGTAATAAAGTGACAGGTGCTCTCATTTTGACACACTAACTATTTAATAAAATGTGAGCATACGTATGTTTTAGCCACATTTGGTTTATATTGTCATGTCCTTTGTTTAGATTTTGACACACAATCGTTTTATTAGATGTAACTATTCAGTAGACTTTAATCACATGAATTGTAATAAAGTGACATATGCTATAATTTTAACATACTAAAAACAAAATAAATTGTGACCATACGTGTTTTGTGGACACACAATTTAATTTAATGTAAGTAATGTATATACAATAGCCAAGTGAAAATATAACTAAGATGACGTTACTTTCCATTTTAAGACACAATTTTTTTTTGTAAAGTGACCATTGTATACGCCTTAGTGACAAATAACAAATTTAAACGTGGAATCAATTGTATATTATAGATATATAGATTATTTTGAGTGTGGCTTTTGTCTACCCTCTAGCCACATTAATTTATTTTTACTATTACATTTGCTATGTTTTAGACACATTAAAAATCAATGTGAAGTGATTGTAAATAAAAACCGACAATGTGAAATGATAAAAGAATACCGATATTAACAATAAAAGAGAATCCATACATAAGTTCCAAAGACAAATAGCAAAGCAAAAACTTCTAATCCGAACAAATCTACGAAATATCCAAAGGGAATTGCAAAAAAAGAAAAAAAACATAAACAAAGAACTAGATGTTTTTACTGTTGATCTTGTTCTTATTGCTCCTTGTCTTGACAATGGCATGTAATGTTGTATATTGTTTCCGCTTCTTCGGATTTTGAACTTCCTTATTTCGATTTGATTTTTATGTGGTTCATGCAGTAAGAACCAAATATGAAAAACATATAGGTAAGAAACATTAAACCAAATATGAAAAATTATGTAATTAAATAGAATAGTTTATGAATAAAAAATGTAATGCATTAAGAAATTTGTTCAAGGAACAAACCTTTAAGTCACATTTGACAAGGGATTTTGGCCAACCAACCAAATTTTTATGTGCATCCCCAACTGTTTTGTGCACACTAGTTTCTATTGGTAAAAGTGCTGTTGTCTTTATCACTTCATCAATGGACACTTTATAATAGTCATCTTGCAGTGGAACTCCATGAATGCTCCGCTTTTTTGATGACAAGTAAATGGTACCATCAGCTACGATGTTTCTGATATCCGGATACGACAAAGTACACTTCATTGACTGCAATGGCTTATGGCATATCAACATCATTGTAACACCCCCAAAACCATTCGGGATATTACAGCACCGTGGGTCCCGCGCCGGAACACACCAGGCTAAAAACCATTTCAAAAACGTTTAAAAATGTCAAAAGGCCAATGACGGTAATATTTTAAATACTCAAATATCTTCCAAAAACATAGTTCTCAAATACCGTCATAAAATACCATTTAAAAATACAAGGCGAATGCCAAATCTCGACAGTTCAAAGTGTACGTTAAGCCACCCCTTAAATGTACCGATAAAATAGTTAGGAAAACGGGTTTGACGAAATAACCCAAGTTCGCAAAATGCCAAAAGGCCATTTTGAAAGTACACACGAGTTGGTAAAGATATCGAAAGCCATTTTAAAATACACACGCAGCGGATAAAAATACAGTTCAAAATACACATTTGCAGCGGAAATACAACCAGAAAAGAATACTCGATACTCAAATAAATGTCACAGCCAGTATCACCCGGGAAGCTCACCCCTTTACGACCGCTACTAGCTCGATCTCCGAGTACTTAAAAATAAAGCCCACGATGGGGTCAGCCACAATACTCAATAATGATATCGATCATATCAACATAAATAATTACATACCAATGTAATAATATAGTAAGAATACTACCAAAGTAATCTTACCGCCATAACCTTACCAATCCATGACAATTCATAACAAATCAATCCTTACCATAATCCATATTTCGCAATCTCAAATGACGAAATGAACTCAACAATAATTATCTGTACTGCATTCCAAAAATACCAGCAATCCTCAAAACATCATCATAACTCATAAGTGTGGAAATAATCCAATTTGTGACAAATCCTATCCGTCGGATTACACAATCAAATATCAAATGTATAAACCTATAATACACAACATATCTGTAGATCAACTACCACATGATAATGATAACAAATCCCGAACATCGACGTACAGTCCGAATACTCATACGATCAATAACAATGATCAACCAATAATTCAATCGAGAATATCGTCGATATGATGATCTCCAATACGACCAACCCAATATCAAAGTACAACCAAAAATATCATCA
Organism: Orobanche coerulescens; assembly: GCA_033398695.1. NCBI lineage: Eukaryota > Viridiplantae > Streptophyta > Magnoliopsida > Lamiales > Orobanchaceae > Orobanche > Orobanche coerulescens. The sequence continues at coordinate 59,144,117 of CM065809.1, read as the reverse complement.
ACATGATAAATTCCAATACGATCGACAAAGGATCAACAATAACCGAGAATACCCTCAACATGGTAAACTTCAAACACGATCAACAAAGATCAACAATAACCGAGAATACCATCAACAAGGTAAACTCCAAATGATCAACAATAATGGATCTCAAAGAAATAACTTCGACTTTCGAACATACCCCTCGGGCGTATGAACGATTAATCACAAAACGTCGAACACATCCAAACATTTAAATGGACTATGAACGACCAAAAGTTGTACGGCTCAAAGTTGGACATCACAGTATGCCCGATCCAGAAATGTGTCAGTGCACATGTCCACCCCGTATACGGAATCCAGAACATACGTGGGACAATGTACCTAATTATCCTCACGAAGTACGTCTCGTGTGCACGGTTCAATGTGGAAATATCAACACATAACCATAGTGTGCCCACCTAAAAATCCTACACAATAACCAATCGGAACGCAGATATGATTTCAGATATGTCACGATGCAACATGACAACGAAACTTAAAGAATCACATATCCAATAAGGATCAAAAGACTCACTGAAGTGAACAAAGACAAACTGACAAAGAAAAGTCGACACGACTAATCAATATTCAAAACAACAACCCTGGGATTACAAACCCCAAAGTATAATCCATACGATCAACAATCTCACACAACAGTTCTGGGATCAACATCCCTCAATGAGACGATCACCACAACCATTAATACCAACAATAGTCCTGGGATCAACATCCCTCAACGAACAACTAATACAAATCTCAATATACTTAGCCTCAACGTACAACATATACAACAACTCAACATAATAATTATCTCATAACTGAACAATACATAAATTAACTCAAAGCCGAAGACAACATTCTTTCCACGAACAACATCCCTGAACGAATATACAGTTATACGAATAATCTCAAATAAGGTACCGTCCATTCAATACCAATAAACCTTTATCCCGATACTCATGCCATCACACTGACTATCCTCGTTATCCGACATTCCATATCATAGATCAAAGATAACTCACAGATCTGTCCTCAATCAAACTTAATTAAATCATATACATTACGATTTGTCCCAAACCACAGCATGATAAACAAATCGTCATCCCGACAGTTTACATCTATAATATCATTGCTATATGAATTATAAATGAAATGAAAGCGAAACCATTCATCAAATATTATAAACTGAACAAGTGTAAAATTGCCTCGATACCGATACCACGAACCCATTACCAAAATCCATTGCCTTAGTCTACGAGCTCCTCAGCCCCGACCAAAATCAATCTACGAACTCTTCAGCCTCAACCGCAACACAACAGTCATAAACCACGATCAAACATCACAACCTATTGCAATAATCAATCAACAACAATCCGATAACAATCAATAACCGACATAGCCAACCAAGCGACTCAACGGCTCAACAATACAACTCAAACAAATACGAACTCATATTCACAATACAATCCGTAACTCGATGATCACAAATAACAATCAATAACCGATGAACAAACACAACGGCTCTACAATATCCCGATTAAACACATATCCAAACAACCCGAACCAATCAAACACGAATTCAAAACCACAATACGATTCCACAATCCGAAGATCATATCAATAATCAATTTAAACCAACGAGGGTCTAACATTACCGATTCCAAATTCAATCTTAAATACGGATACAAGTTTCCTCCTTGTAAATTCATAATATAAACCAATTACCGATTAACATCATCAATCCGGTCAATTCAACATTCTAGATAACCATATTCCAAAGGTTTTAAATAATTCCATTATCCGAATTGAACACTTGTTCAATACCTATGAATTCTCAAACTCAAAAGTGAATCATAATCTTATCAAATCCGGAATCATATTCGTATTCCTATACGAATATTGTATCAAAACACATAACTTAGTTTTAGATATGAATATTCCATATTCATATCCAAAACACCATCATCACTTAAACATGTTCAACAATTCATAAAATCCAAGAGTTCCTTAAGAACACAACTAATTCCGAAATCATATTCAAAATCTCCAATACGACATAATCCGATGGGTTCTAACATCTAAACAATCCTTATTCACAATTCAAGGTGTATATAATCATGTCCTTCAACATATATACTTCTCATAACATCATGAATCGCAAAAAACTACCAAGAACATAGAGAATACTACGATTACATAATCATAACGACATAATCAAGGCATTTGATCATCAATTCATTATCTTCCCTTAACAAAATTCCCATAATTACCAAGAATCATCACAAAATATCAATTCTACCATCATTCATACGAAAACGTGTAGAATTTTCCAAGTTCTACTCATTGAGACATTTCATCGAACACTTTGAAGGCATAGTCCAATTTAATCGATTATTCAAAGAAATACTCGAATTCGTTCCACAAAACTTCAAGAGTATTGAATGATTACGAGTTTACAATAGTTCAATCAACAATCTGAATCAAAACGAAGCAAATCGGCCAAAACACCAAGAAACCTCAAGAACATCCAAAAACCAAAAGTTTAGATGTTCTTACCTTCGATCCGGGTGGAAGAAGATGTTAATCCATGATTCCAACTTCCAAAACATGTTTTTATAAGTTGATTCTACTCAAAACCTTCGATCTATGGTGAAAAATCGCGGAAGGAGCGAAGAAAAATGAAAAATACCTGAGGTGACTCGGTCCAGGCCTTATATAGGCCGAGACCTGCCGGTACCTTACGTACGTAACCGGTGGGTCCTTACGTACGTAGCCGGCTGTAACACCCCCAAGTTATTCAGGGTATATTACAGCGCCGTGAACCCCACCGAGGGACCCACAAGGCTAATCATACGCGGAACTATAAAACTTGACCGAGAAGTTCCAAATACAATGAAATGAAAGACGATACAAAAGGTATTCAAACCATGTCCAATGTATCTAAATACATCACAGTACAAAATCAAAACCTCGGCACACAGGCCGGAACATCAAGAAAGATGGAAAACAATACTCGAGTATTCAATAACCATTCCAGTACAACAACACTGAACGGAAAACTCAAAACATAACCGGAGGAAAGACACAGTATCACACTTGCCCACCATCTTCATGCCGACCCGATACCTGCCTGTCCGCTCTTCTGGAACCTGAAATACATAAAAAGTATTTTCCCCATAAAGGGGTTAGCCGTCAAATAGCTAGTGCAAGTATATCAAGTATGAAACATAATACTCCTCGACAATAAAGTAAATGTAACCGTCAATTCATCAATCCATGACTAGTATTCCGGAATAACTAAATCTCATAGCATCACATCAATACATATATGAATACCGTGGAACCGCACCAGAGGCTACGGAACCCTCAGAGGACTCATCGGTCCATCCCAGAGTGGTTCGTTCATATCATCCGTGGAATCGCACCAGAGGCTACGAAACCCTCAGGGGACCCGTCGGCCCACCCCAGAGTGGTTATAAATAATCATGCCATTAATATATCTTACTTTCAAAGTCGAGAACGTACATTCATAAATATATACTTGCCTTTGAGACATCGAGAAATCGAACGGAAAAAGGGTATGAGTTTGGTAGGTCCAAGAACGCGCTTCCGGTACCTAAACGATTCGCAAGGAATATGATAATCAATTATCCATATTCAAATTACACGAAGAAACTCCCGAAACCCGTCTAAGATTCATGAAAATGTACGGATAAACAACTAAAGGTTGGAAAATCGTCCAAACCCTCACAAGTCCGAAAATGGCACAATCCAATCCATAAAATCGTAGGAAAAGCATGCATACGGGATAGATACATCATAATCTCAAAGTCCTCAAGACTCAAACCAGATAAGTCGAACGAATCTAAGAAAAACCCCAAAATTCCCAAAAATAGGGTTCTATGGATTTTACCTTGATTTGGAGGATAGAAATGTATTCGATGTTGCATAATCCTTGTTATCCAACCCAAGATGACGATATCTGAAGAAGGACTGCCTCAAATCGCCCCAAATCGCCTCTCCCGAGCTCTCCCGATCGAAAAAAGTGGAAAAGATGTGAAATGACAAGTGCAGGGGTTGACTGTCCCCTTATATACTGTCCCAGTCTAGCGCACGCTACGCCTCAATATTAGCGTGCGCTAACGGGTCACCTGGTAGTCCAGTGGCTACTGTCATAAGACTTTAGCGCGCGCTACGAAGCATCCCTAGCGTGCGCTAACTGGTGTCCTGCCAAAAACTCAGTTCACTGTCTCAGTCCGCTAGCATGTGTTAACACTGAGCACTAGCGTGCGCTACGCAACACATATAGCGTACGCTAGCCGCTGCCTAGCATGCGTTACCTGCTAGTCCAGAAAGTCTGAAACCTCACTGCCTCTGCCGACTCAGTCCGTTAGCGCGCGCTAAGGCTCAAAACTATCATGCGCTACTCACGCAGAATTAGCGTGCGTTAGCATCGGCCTAGCGTGCGCTACCTCCCTGACCCAGAACACTTCCGACAGGTCTAAGCGGCACGATCATGATCCAAACAAGGCATGAAACTCTAGATCAACGCCGACGCCATCACAAAGAGTCTACAGAGCGACAAAACAGGAAGAATGTTAAGGTCAAATAGTCAATAATAAGTACGGGTATTACATTCTCCCCCTCTAAAAAAAAAGTTTCGTCCCGAAACTTAAGAAATAAAAAGTTCGGGATACTCCGATCGCAAATTCTCTTCTGTGTCCCTAGTCGCCTCCTCGATTCCATGTCTCGACCATTGCACTAAAACCAATGGAATGATTTTGTGTCGAAGCTGCTTCTCACGACGCTCAAGAATATTCACTGTTTTCTCCGTATAGGTAACATCCATGGTTACGCAAATCTCACTATAGTCAGAAACATGACTTGGATCCGGCATATGCCTTCTCAACTGAAAAACATGACAAATGATATGAACAAGACCCAACACATGGGGCAACGACAAGCGATAAGCTAAGCCTCCAACCCTGTAGTAGGACATGTTATCCAAAATCGAATTCCAAAGGTCGACGATGAGTATTGGCATATGATTGATACGTTGAAGGGCATCTCAAAATACGAAAAGAAGTCAACTAAAATCGTCTGTACTGTATTTAACAATACGAAGAATTCTCAAAACATTTTCATAGCTCATAAGTGTATCAGGAGCTGTCTGTGCTGAAACATGTCCGTAGGATTGTACCGATAAAGCTCAATATGGACAAAAACTAATAACACACGAAACAGTGACAACAAGTCCCGAAACACTGACATACAATCCGAATGCTCACACTGTCAAAGACAATGATCAACCCATAAACCAACCGAGAATATCGTCGACATGATAAACTCCAATGTTATCGGCGAAAGATCCACAATAATCGAGAATACCATCAACATCATAACCTCCAACAAGATCAATAAGGGAACAACAACGACCAAGAGTACCATCTACAAGGTAGCTCTAAACGATCAACAATAATGGATCTCAAGGAAATAATCCCGACTGTCGAACAAACCCCTCGGGCGTATGAACAACCAGTCACAAACAGTCAAACATATCCAATACAACATGGACTATGAACGACCACAACAATAAGGCTCAAGAGGAACACCACAGTACGTCCGATCCGGAAATGTGTCCATGCACATGTTGACCCCATATACGGAATCCAGAATATACGTGGGACAATGTACCTAATTAGCCTCACGGACTACGTCCCGTGTGCACGGTCCAATGCGGAAACATCCACGCATGACCATCGTGTCTGGCTAAAAATCATACACATAACCAATCGGCACGCAGATATAATTCCAGGTATATCACGATGCAACATGACAACGAAATTCAAAGGATAACACATCCAATACGGATCATACGACTGGCCAAAGTGAACGATGATACATGAATAATGAAAGATCGACACGACCAACAATATCCAATGTAACCTTCCTGGGATCACGATCCCTAAGGACCGACTAACACGAACAACAATCTGGAAATCCTCAACCCTCAACGATCACAAAATTACTGAGTTCACAAGAATGATAGTGTGCTGCCTTGAGTCGGCCAACACGACAATACTAACCCACGGATGGGCACCGTCCTCAGCGATCCCAATTCAATACCTCGATTGTCTTAGAACGACCAATCGATAACGACTCAACGGATGGGAAACTATCTTCGACAGTCCCAATTCAATACTTCGATTACCTTAGAACGGCAAATCGATAACAACGATACAACGGATGTCTCGACACTTTTAATCGGTTACTGATAACGAATATGATAATTGAATACGTCAATGCCTTCAATCGGCCAATACGACATCAATAGAAAAACACTGATATCAATGACGACGATTCACAACAATATCTTGATGGAATATCAATCAACAATAACAATCAATACGTCGATGCCGCGAACCGGCTATCGACAACAATACCTCAATGGAACATCAATCAACAATAACAATCGATATGTCGATACCGCGAACCGACTATCGACAAATATATTACCAACAAATATCGCAATGCTTTAAATCGGCCATTTATGAACAACAATAATATTTGGCATAATTTGCCGAAGGGTATCGTATCAAACAATCCCCAGATATCAACAAAATCATAAAGAGACCAAGTCTCGAAATGATACACACATTCATACACATGCATGATAACATTAATCTCATTGACTAGTACAAGTATAAAACTTGCCTCGATATCAATACAACGAACTGTTACCAATTCAGTTGATTTCGTCTACGAGTTCCTCAGTCCCGACCAAGGTAATCTACGAGCTCTTCAACCTCAACCGCAACACAACAGTCATAATCCACGATCAAACATCATATCTTATTGTAAAACGAAGGATTAATAATCAACAGGTTCGATGACGATCAATATCAATACAACCAGGCCACAAACTCATCGGTTCCACAATATCTCGATTAAACACAGTTTGAACTATCCAACTCAGACCCTCATGAATCCATGTCCACAATACGAGCCGATATCCGATGATCATATCAGCAACCAATTCGGACAATAATAAGGGTCTAAATGTTATCGATTCCAAACTCAATTCTTAAATACGAATTGACAAGGTTCTCTTCTCGTAAATCCATCGTTAAAATTTACCTATGACCATCATCAATTCGAATTATCCGACTGGTTCAAAACAATAGATAATCATATTAAAAAGGTTATCAAACAATCCAATCATTCGACTTGAACATTTGCTCCATACATATGGGCTTCCAAATTCATAGATGAATAGTAGTCTCATCAAGCTCATAATCACATTCGTATTCCTATACGAATATTATTTCAAACACATAACTTATTTCTAGATATGAATATTCCATATTCATATTCAAAACATCAACACTTCTTATAAATTTTCATCACCTCGTATAATTCAAGAGTTCTTCAAGAACATGAAATATCCGAAATCACGTTCAGAACAACATGTCCGAGGTATATATCTTCATGTTACCATTTTCCTCATCATATGAAGAAGGTATCAATAATCATATCAATATCCGAAATCTCTTATTACAATTCCAATAAATCTCATATAACATTATCACATGATGATCCCAACATGCTCCCTCCCAAGTAGTAATCCTTTAAAAACGAACCACTATTAAAGGGTTACGAAGATTACCTTGTATGGACGATCCACGGAGAAGAACAATTGAACTCCATTCCAAGAATTATCAAAAACTTCAAGAACAATACTTAAATCCGAGCTCTCTATCTTAATCTTGTTTGAGAGGACCATCTCTCAAAGTTTAAGAACTTCAAGTACCTCTCAAGGCTCTCTCTATCGACTGAAGGAAGGAGAATGGACAAAATGCCCCTCAGCACTCGTCTATCCTCTTTATAAAACACATCACTAGCACGCGCTAGACCTTATATTTAGCGTGCGCTACAGAACTAGCGTGCGCTATCCTTTCTTGATAGCGTGCACTATCGGGCGGTCCAGAAGCTACTGCATTGCTTCGAAATTTATCTAACGTACGTGATGCCGATGCATTAGCGTACGCAAACAGGTGTTGACTTGCTACAGTGAAATGCTCAGTAGCGTGCGCTATTCCTCGACCTTAGCGCGCGCTAATCGTCGTTGACCCGATAACCTGTACCTTCCCAGAAGATGCCTGGGTCCTACACGCCGAAAGCAACCAATAAAGCCAAGATTCCCTGTTCACGATCTGAAATTAGCGTGCGCTAACAACATGCATTAGCGTGCGCTAATCGCCGATTATAAACAGTCTGGGCCTACCTGTCAGCCACCTTATGGCCTTATACAGAATACCTTATGTACGTTAGGGGTCCTCCTTAGCGTACGTAACTCAAATCTCTTAGCGTGCGCTAAGTATGCACCATAGCGTACGTTAAGTATATATCTTAGCGCACGCTAGGCATACCTTGTAGCGTGAGCTAACGTGGCTGTACTTAGCCATTTTCCGCTATTCTTGCCCGTCGTCTTGATATACTAGATGTATATACACGACATACTGAATACATATATATATACAACCTGATAATATTCTTATATGATATACCCAATATCAAAAGTACGATAACATGATACACGATATCTTCAAATATAATTGTCGACCAACTACGACAATTATACTAATACCGACAATTATACTAATACAGCTGTCTCAGTCTTCCAATTATTTTATCCATATTGTATAGACACCAATCTATCCAGTATATCTCGGATAAAATAATGCGAAAAATGTATATTGAAATCCGGATATTACGTACTAAAAGTCGGGATATCACACTGTACCCCCCTTGAAATAAGTTTCGTCCTCGAAACTTGTTATCCCGTCACAGCCAAACAAATCAACCAAAATATCCGAACTCATCACAAGAGCAATCGTCGGTCTCCACAAGCTACTAACCAAGATAGTATACTTACATGTGCGTGAAGTCGATGATCTCCCGTGATACTAGCATGCGACTCCCAAACAAAGTCTCAACACAATACTGATACACACCAATATCGCAATTAGCAATTTGACAAAATCTCAAGGAAGAGTTCACGTCCGTGACCATGGACACGACTCTGTCTCCTGTGAGCCAACATTCTAAAGGATACACAAAATACGTAAGTACAATCCAAATCGCACGTCCTCGAAGTGACCGATTCTCAAGAATATCAAACTAAAAGCAAATCGGAGAAAACATAAGAAGAGTAATAGGACTTACAAGTACCGGCCGCACTGTGATGATGGCAAAGTAGTGATACTTTAGATAAACAATGACTCAATCGACCCAAAAGTCCGACAGCCTAGGTAACCATAAACCTAAGCTCTGATACCATATTCTGTAACACCCCCAAGTTATTCAGGGTATATTACAGCGCCGTGAACCACACTAAGGGAACCACAAGGCTAATTATACGCGGAACTATAAAACTTGACCGAGAGGGTCCAAATAAAATTAAATGAAAGACGATACAAAAGGTATTCAAACCATGTCCAATGTATCCAAATACATCACAGTACAAAATCAAAACCTCGGCACACAGGCCGAAACATCAAGGAAGATGGAAAACAATACTCGAGTATTCAATAACCATTCCAGTACAACACTGAACGGAAAACTCAAAACATAACCGGAGGAAAGACACAGTATCACACTTACCCACCATCTTCATGCCGACCCGATACCAGCCTATCCGCTCTCCTGGAACCTGAAATACATAAAAAGTATTTCCCCCATAAAGGGGTTAGCCGTCGAATAGCTAGTGCAAGTATATCAAGTATGAAACACAATACTCCTCGACAATAAAGTAAATGTAACCGTCAATTCATCAATACAAGACTAGTATTCCGGAATAACTAAATCTCATAGCATCACATCAATACATATATGAATACCGTGGAACCGCACCAGAGGCTACGGAACCCTCAGAGGACTCATCGGTCCATCCCAGAGTGGTTCGTTCATATCATCTGTGGAATCGCACCAGAGGCTACGAAACCCTCAGGGGACCCGTCGGCCCACCCCAGAGTGGTTATAAATAATCATGCCATTAATATATCTTACTTTCAAAGTCGAGAACATACATTCATAAATATATACTTGCCTTTGAGACATCGAGAAATCGAACGGAAAAAGGGTATGAGTTCGGTAGGTCCAAGAACGCGCTTCCGGCACCTAAACGATTCGCAAGGAATATGATAATCAATTATCCATATTCAAATTACACGAAGAAACTCCCGAAACCCGTCTACGATTCATGAAAATATACGGATAAACAACTAGAGGTTGGAAAATCGTCCAAACCCTCACAAGTCCGAAAATGGCACAATCCAATCCGTAAAATCGTAGGAAAAGCATGCATACGGGAGAGATACATCATAATCTCAAAGTCCTCAATCCTCAAACCAGATAAATCGAACGAATCTAAGAAAAACCCCAAAATTCCCAAAAATAGGGTTCTAAGGATTTTACCTTGATTTGGAGGATAGAAATGTATTAGATGTTGCATAATCCTTGTTATCCAACCCAAGATGACGATATCTGAAGAAGGACTGCCTAAAATCGCCCCAAATCGCCTCTCCCGAGCTCTCCCGATCGGAAAAAGTGGAAAAGATGTGAAATGACAAGTGCAGGGGTTGATTGTCCCCTTATATACTGTCCCAGTCTAGCGCACGCTACGCCTCAATATTAGCGTGCGCTAACGGGTCACCTGGTAGTCCAGTGGCTACTGTCATAAGACTTTAGCGCGCGCTACGAAGCATCCCTAGCGTGCGCTAACTGGTGTCCTGCCAAAAACTCAGTTCAGTGTCTCAGTTCGCTAGCGTGCGTTAACACTGAGCACTAGCGTGCGCTACGCAACACATATAGCGTACGCTAGCCGCTGCCTAACATGCGTTACCTGCTAGTCCAGAAAGTCTGAAACCTCACTGCCTCTGCCGACTCAGTCCGTTAGCGCGTGCTAAGGCTCAAAACTAGCATGCGCTACTCACAGTGAATTAGCGTGCGTTAGCATTGGCCTAGCGTGCACTACCTCCCTGACCCAGAACACTTCCGACATGTCTAAGCGGCACGATCATGATCCAAACAAGGCATGAAACTCTAGATCAACGCCGACGCCATCACAAAGAGTCTACAGAGCGACAAAACAGGAAGAATGTTAAGGTCAAATAGTCAATAATAAGTATGAGTATTACATTCTCCCCCTCTAAAAAAAAAGTTTCGTCCCGAAACTTAAGAAATAAAAAGTTCGGGATACTCCGATTGCAAATTCTCTTCCGTGTCCCCAGTCGCCTCCTCGATTCCATGTCTCGACCATTGCACTAAAACCAACGGAATGGTTTTGTGCCAAAGCTGCTTCTCACGACGCTCAAGAATATTCACTGTTTTCTCTGGATAGGTAACATCCATGGTTACGCAAATCTCACTATAGTCAGAAACATGACTTGGATCCGGCATATGCCTTCTCAACTGAGAAACATGACAAATCATATGAACAAGACCCAACACAGGGGGAAACGACAAGCGATAAGCTAAGCCTCCAACCCTGGAGTAGGACATGTTATCCAAAATAGAATTCCAAAGGTCGACGATGAGTATCGGCATATGATTGATACGTTGAAGGGCATCTCAAAATACGAAAAGAAGTCAACTAAAATCATCTGTACTGTATTCAACAATACCAAGAATTATCAAAACATTTTCATAACTCATAAGTGTATCAGGAGCTGTCTGTGCTGAAACATGTCCGTATGATTGTACCGATAAAGCTCAATATGGACAAAAACTAATAACACACGAAACAGTGACAACAAGTCCCGAAACACTGACATACAATCCGAATGCTCACACTGTCAAAGACAATGATCATGTTAGGAAAAACAAACACCCTGTATCGATTCAGCCGGGATACCCGATCCCTGTATCGATTGTTATTTGTTATTGAGAAGGTTTTGACATATATGCCAAATACAGTAAAGGAAAACTGTATCGAGGATTCAAGGATTTATCATGTATCAAGACTCCGCCTCGAATCAGCATAAGTGAAGCTCGTCAGTACAGCAAGAAGACTTGTAATAGATCAAGTATGGAAAACTGTCTCGACATCCTAAATACAGTCATCTTCCATACAGTTCACAAAAGGACAAGAAAGAACACAAGTCAAGTTCCGTTGAACAAAGAAGTATTTAAATACTCAAGGATAAAGTATTTAAATACTGTCAGTCTTCAGATCTTCAGAATCCCGCGAAATCCGGATCATGTCTTATTCCCGTTGAAGGAAATCTTATTCAAACGGACATCTCAACGGATACTTTCTTCTGAGGCTATATATATCCTTGAAGACATTGAAGATCAGTGACACCCCAAGTAACATAACTCTCAAAGCTATCAAAGTTATCATCTGAGCAAACATATCTCCAAAGCATATTGCTATTAAGAACAAAAGAGATATACAGTGCTCAAACATCAAGAACAGCTATCATCAGATCTTGATATTCAAAGCTGCTGTTCTTACCTGGTTACCTAACCTTTTACCTCTGTCTAAAAACCGAGCTCTGTGTGAACTCAACAAGTTATTCTGACCTGTGTGGGACGAATAAGGACGAAGCTTTGGAACTGTGTGTGAAGAAGCTAGTCAAGAAGGAAGCTTTAACCAATCTGTGTGAACGGTTGAAAGTGATATTCTTTGTATCAATCTGTGTGAACGATACAAGGATAGGTTTGTTTATAATTACGTAGTTGTGTACGCAGTAATTATATAATAAACTTTTTACTCCTGTGTGGAGGACCAGTGGACGTAGAGGGGTTTACCTCGAACCACTTAAATTACCGTGTTATTTACCTTCGCTTTCTTGTTTGAAATTACGTGATATATTAAGTATACACCAAATACTCTGTTCTTTGTATCCACGGCAACTAATCATATCCAAGACTTCCTCTACGCACTCAGATTTAGATTCCATACGGTTTGTTGTTTAAACTACTTTTCCAAAGCGTATCCAGATACTTAAGTGGCCAACAAGTGGTATCGAGCGGTTGATTCTAAAAAGAATCGGTCGTATTTCTTTTAACCGAGTCGATTCAAATCACTTATTTTCAAAAGCAGTTTCTTTCATTCTATATTATCGGTATGGATACTTCTATGATTAACAAAGTCCCTATGTTCTCTATTAACGAATTTGACGATGGAGAATTAGAATGGAAGCTCATCTTGCGGCAATGCACGAAGAGATGATCTTTGTTATACAGATGGTCCGATCAAGATTATGAAGGTCAATCCGGCCGCAAGGATTGAGGGCCAAGCCCATGCCGAAATGCTCGAGAAGGAACGCGAGCAATGGACAACCGATGAAAGGAAGCGAGCCAATCTAGACAACGTGGCTAGGAACGCGTTATTTGTCACTCTTGACAAAGGCACGTTCTCAAAGGTAAAGAGCCGCAAAACCAAAGAAATCAGGATAAACTCAAGTTAATTTGTGAGGAACCGAGCTCTCAAAGAAAACAAAATTTCAAAACTTACTCGGAATTCGAATCTTTTGAAATGAAACCAACGAAACACTTGAGGAACTTGACCTCAGTTCTTGGTATTGTTGGTGAACTTGAAGCGTTGGGCAAGATTTACACCCAAAAGGAGAAGAACTTAAAAATTTTCAGATCTCTCCCAGCCCGATGGGACATTAAGACCACAACTATGCGTGTATCATGTAATCTTAATGAAATATCCACTTTTGATCTCTTCTCTGACCTTAAAGCATTTGAGTATGACATTTACAGAAGAGAGAAAGCTGAAGAATCTCCTTCAAAAGTCACAACTCTCGCTGCTGTATCGAACCGTCGACACAGCATGCCTAGCTCGTCGAAGCCCGGTCACAAGAGCACTGACAGCGACGACGACATCCTGTCACAAGATGAAATGGCGCTTCTAATGCATAAGTTCAAAAAGTTCATCAAACAGTCTGGAAAGACTCCCTACAGGCCCAAACCGGTCAACAAGGTAAGTACCGAAACCTCATCTGGCGATGCTAACCTATGCTATAACTGCAGGAAACCAGGCCATTATGCAAACAAATGTCCTCATCCCAAAGTCCAAAGATTGCCTGAGGCCGAGCAACAAGAGCGAGATGAAAGAAGACGTGCTTGGAAAGACAAGCTCAAGGCCCTGATTGGAGAATCAGAAGCCTCCCCCACACCATCCAAATCTGCAGAATGTCTTCAGGTGGTCACTGAGAGTGATTCATCTGACGATGAGTTCGATGATAAAGCATACATGTGCTTTATGGCCAAAGATGTTCCAGAAGGTGAAGACAGCGACGATGAGGTAAGTTCAACCTCAGTTATTCCACCTAGTGCATCTCATACTTTCGAAAATATGATGAATGAATTCAAAAACATTCAAAAGGCCCATGAGACTCTAAAAACTGTGAATATACAGCTTCAATTAACAAATCTAGAGCTGAAAGATGAAAATGACTTGCTGAAAATAAAATATGAAAATATGTCTCTCGATTGCGAAACCAGCAAGGTCGATTTTGAAAAACTCATGGAAAGCAATCATCAACTTGCTCATGAACTAAATGCAGTTAAAACCCATAATGAGAGCAAGACAAATGATTTGGTTCTACTACAAACCAAAATTACAACTCTCGAGAAGCGAGAAAATGAACTTGAGACCATTCTTAAGTCTTTTGAAAAATCGTCCAAAAGAATGGAAGAAATTCTGAGCACTGGGCAACATGCTCATGATAAAAGTGGCTTAGGATACAGCTCATGTTCGAATAAAGGTAAAACTAGTACTGTGTTCGTCAAGAGTGTGGAACACATTCCGGAATCGGAAGATACTCCCAGTCCCATAAAGGAACCTGCTGTACCGAGAAAACCGAAGGCTGCAATTCCGCCCCCTCAACTCTATTATTCGAGACAGTGGAACCAACAACCACTCAGAAGGCGTAATCTACAGCATGCTCCACAAGCATATCATCAAAGCCGACAGTCAATCAGAAAGAAGACGGTATCCAACCGCCAAAGGCCCGCACAACAGTACACTCGATGCAGTGCACCTAGGTATTGGATACAGGAGCCCCGTTATCCCTTAAGACAAAGAGATGCGATTCGGTATAAACAAGAAGATTGGGAATCCAACCGGAGACCCAAGACAAGTCATAGGCCCAAGAAAATGGCTCCACCTCCTAGACGGCACTCAGATCGAATAATAATAATAATCCCGATTTTTACATGCATAATAATTATCATGATTATAACAACTACGGATATGCCCCGTAGATACCGTAATACCTGCACGAGTACATCCTATAGTAAACCAATTCTTTGTCAGAAAATCTGGGTACCTAAAGGAACTAACATATATGGACCCAAAAATCAAAGGGGACCTAAATCTACCTAATTTCTTTGTTACGGGACATTCTAGAGGAGGATACAGTACTTCGATAGTGGATGCTCTCGTCACATGACCGGAGATAGGAGCAAGCTATCGATTTTGTAGAAGGTCGCGGTCCAAAAGTTCGCTTGGTGATAAATCTAAAGGAAGAACAAGAGGGAAAGGAAACCTACTTGTCGGGAAATTCAAGGTCACCGATGTTGCATATGTTGAAGGCTTACAGATAATCTACTTAGAATTAGCCGATTACGTGATAAACAGTTCTCGGTGAAGTTCTATATAGATCAGTAGAGTCAAGAACACCCAAACCAAGGAAGTTGTGCTTACAGAAGCGGATCGGGTAATATGTACATTCTTGTTTGGAAGCCTATGAGCTCCTCAATTCCATGTTTTGTTGCCAAAGGCACTGCAGATCTTAGTCGGCTATGGCACAAGAGGATGTCTCACGTCAACTTCAAGACGATCAACAAGCTTTCAAGACAGGTATGGTAAGAGGTTTGCCGATGTGTCATTCAAGAAGGACAGCGTCTGCGGACCATGCCAAAAAGGCAAGCAAATCAAGTCAACCCTGAAGAGCAAATCCTACCTTTCAACCCAAAGAGTATTGGAAATGCTACACATGGATCTCTACGGTCCTGTAGACCCAGTAAGTTTGGGAGGTAAGAAATATTGTATGGTTGTTGTTGATGATTATTCCAGGTATGCTTGGACGATCTTTCTTAGCAAGAAGAAGGAAACAACATCAAGGCTGCCCGAGCTCTGAGAAAGTTGCGAATGAAAAGCATCGAGTATCGTGTGCATTCGTTCCGACAGAGGTACTGAATTTACTAACCGTTTCATAGAACAATACTGTTCGGAGAATGGAATACAGCACGAATACTCAGCTGCCAGAACACCTCAACAAAATGGTGTTGCCGAGCGAAAGAATAGGACGTTGAAAGATGCAACAAGGACAATGATTGCCGAAAGCAAATTGCCGCAGCGTTTCTGGGGTGAAGCAACCAATACGGCGTGCTACACTCAAAACCGTATCGTCAACAAGCACCACAACAAAAGCGACTACGAGGTATGGAACAACAAAACTCCACTAGTTTCGTATTTTCACATTTTGGATGCGGGTGTTACGTATTGAACAATGGGAAGGACCAACTTAGAACATTTGATGAAAAATCGATGAAGGAATATTCGTAGGATACTCCTCCGTCAAGAAAGCTTTAATCTTTAATAAAAGGAGGTGACGATCTAGGAATCGATTCATGTAGTGTTCGACGAACCACACCATGACCCTACAGAGTAGATAATATCACTCGGGACATTCACCATCTATCTCTCTTGGATCCACCTACACCCATTGAACTGTAGTTGATTTAGAAATCAACCCGCACTGTAAGAATCGATGTGGATGAAGCGGCGTACAAGCCGAAGCCGTACCCACGAAACTTTCGATCTGAGACGGGACCCACGAACTAGAACCCGACCGAAGATGGTTGAGAGATCACCCGCAAGAGCTGATCATTGGAAACATTAATGCAGTGTTTCTACTCGTAGGAGAATACAGTACACAAGGAAATGTACTTTGTGCACAAGAAGAATCTAATGTCAAGTCTCACAATTTCTGAATGGAAATCTCAATCCGAACTTAGGAGACTCAATATGTGCACTATCGCCGTATTCTTAGCCCACCGAACTGTTTCGACCATAGACGCTCTTAACAACTCTCATTGGATAACATCTATGGAAGAAGAGCTTAACGGTTTCGAAAGAAACAATGTATGGTATCTTGTACCCAGACCGACACACCAATCGGTTATAGGAACCAAATGGGTATTTCGAAACAAAAAGGATGGAAATGGACTTATCATAAGAAACAAATCCAGACTAGTAGCACAAGGCTATTGTCAGGAAGAAGGAATCGACTATGATGAAACCTTCGCCCCTGTAGCGAGACTAGAAGCCATCAGGATATTTTTAGCCTTTGCCGCCCATAAGAGTTTTATCGTATACCAAATGGACGTCAAGAGTGCTTTCCTGAATGGAGAGCTTACAGAAGAAGTTTATGTTGAACAACCACCAGGGTTTGCCAACACGGACGGTATCGATCTAGTTTACAGGCTAAGGAAAGCGCTGTACGGACTTAAACAAGCCCCTAGAGCCTGGTACGAAACCCTGTCCCAGTATCTAACCAACAACGGATTTGAGAAAGGTGCTGTCGATAAAACCTTGTTCAAGATACAGGAAGGTGATGACCTTCTAATGGTACAAATTTATGTTGATGATATTATTTTTGGTTCAACTAACCTTGCTCTATGTCAAAGGTTCTCACATCTCATGCAAAGCAAATTTGAAATGAGTATGATGGGGGAACTTAGTTATTTCCTAGGTTTGCAGATAAAGCAGATGCCTACAGGTATATTCATCAACCAGGAGAAATACAGCAAGGAGCTTCTCAACAAATTTGGAATGAACACTTCCAAATCTTCGCCAACCCCCATGAGCACTTCCGTGCAAATTAGTGCTGATGAAGCCGGAAAGCCGTTTGACCAATCACTCTACAGGAAGCTCATTGGTTCGCTCCTGTACCTAACGGCTAGCAGGCCCGATATCCAGTTTGTTGTTGGAGTGTGTGCGAGATACCAAGTTGCACCTAAGGAATCACACTTCAATACAGCTAAACGAATCCTGAAATACGTCAAAGGAACAGTCGATGCAGGACTGTGGTATCCTAAGGAAGGCGGATTCGATTTAGTTGGATACAGCGACTCGGATCTCGGAGGTTGCAAGCTAGATAGGAAGAGTACAAGCAGAACTTGTCACTTTCTCGGACCTAGACTCGTATCTTGGTTCGAAGAAGCAATTGGCAAATTCTCTTTCCACGGTGAATCAGTACTATCTTCTTGGTAGGCTTTGTATGCGAATCCTTTGGATGCGGAACAACTATCAGTTATGGAATCGATGCTAGAGAGACTCCAATCATGTGTGATAGCACGAGTGCAATTGCAATCACGCACAATCTGTTTTGCACTCGCGCACTAAGCATATCAACATGAAGCATCATTTCATCGAGAATCATGTCGAGAACAAGGATGTTCGCCTGGAAAAAGTCCATACGCACATCCAAATTGGTGACATTTTCACCAAGCCTCTCGACACGGCAAGATTCAACATGCTAAGAACAATTGGGAATCTGCGGCCGGACTCCTGTAAGTAAATTTCTTGCTTTTACTCAACAATTGAGGGGGAATCTTTGTAAGACCCGTGAATACGAGATTCAACATTAATTATCTGTACACTCGTAATCATCAATACGTCATGTAGCGAACGAAGGCATATGAATCCTACAACCGATGTGTGCAATAATTAAGGGGGAATACTGTAGGACCCATGAATACGGATTAATCCAAATATTCTTTGTATGTAATTTAAAACCTATTAGTACCTTTTTAAGGGAAATTGTATCGACGCGGAGAACGACATACTATAGGATTTCGATTCGGTATATAATATAATATTATTTCCTTTTAAAATAATTTTTGTCCACGTGCCTGTTTTATGTCAAACGTCATGTTCATTAAATGCCTTACACGACATCTGGACAATCGAATCTCAAAAGCCGCTATGTTTTTAAATTATTTATTATTTTTAAAAATGCGTTTTAGGCATTTAGTGTAATCAACCTATGTCAAGTGGGACCCATTGTATTTTAAAACCTTTTAATGGATTAGCGTACGATTACACTAAATCCATCGACCGTCGATTTCAAAACCGGTTCCCATCCCTTAAAATCTGACCATTCGTACTCTGCAAAACCCTATTTCGCCGCCCAAGTATAAAAGGACTGTATCTGCCATTAGAGACTCTTTACGCTTTCTGCAAATTACAAGAGATCTCAATCAAACAGCCTACATATTTTCTGCATATTCACTGCGAATTTCTACTGTTTTCTTCCACCTTCGTTTTAAGAAAACATCCATGGCTACTCAATCTTCATCCCCCGTTCTGAAGAAAACTTCCAGCATCATTGATGGCCGGATCTTCTCGAAACCAGTCATCATCGAGCGTATCATCTCGGAAATCAACGACACTGAACCGATGGAGTATATTATTACTCGTCTTGAACAACAAGGACTTTACCGCTTCGGAAGCAAAATCGCTGACAAATACGACGCTCATCTAGTTGAGGAATTCTACCTCAATGCTGCCGTTCGTTTTCTCTCACTAGCCCAGGGAGGACATGTTGCTGACATCACCGCAACAGTCCAAGGAGTGCAAGTCTGCATCAATAGCGACTTACTTCAGAAAATCTACAGGCTGCCCGCCGACGGCCTGACCATGGTCCAGCTTGAGACATTTGGGTCTCAAGAGCTGATTACCAAGTTTTATGGACTATTTACCGGGTCCAAAGTGGTTGATATGGTGACAACCACGTGCCACAAGAAAAATTTTCTTCTTCATTTCGTTTATCTCCACGATTTACATTCGGGATCATTGAAAATCGAACCGGTGCGTTCGAGATGTGCACGAATCTTAGGTTCAGAATGATGGTCGCTATCTTGACCTGTGAGAAGTTCAATTGGTGCCAAATCATTTTGAAACGTCTTCAGGAAGAGGTGTGCAAACCGGCCACCCAAAAGAAATCATTTGGTTTAATGCTAAACTACATTCTGACGAGGTGCGGAGTCCAGCAATCCGCCGATGCCAAGAAAAACAGCTCACGGATATATTTAGGAGGCGTCAAACCCTCTGCCTATAACCAGAGCACAATGCATGCCAATCAGCCGAGAACAAGGCACATGCCTATTTCTGACAACCCCAGAGACGAAACCGTGAAGGTCCCTGAATTGGAATCTTCAAAGAAGAAGCGCAAGAGTTCTCACAGCAAGAAGCACTCTGCTGATGAGAAGTCGAAGAAGAGACTCCGGAGGCTCTCAAAAATCAAAGCCAAACACTCCGAGGATATCTCGCCCGTGGCGCAACCCACTGATATAGCACCCCAGGGCCCAACCCCTGCGGAAGAGGTGTCTCCTACTGCATCGACAGTAGATCCCGAGTCCTTGGCGGCTACGACGGATTTAGAGACATCTGCCAACATTCAAGACGTTAGCACGTCGGTTGCCCATTCGGAGCCAAAAGCTACTTCTCCTCTACAGGATTCCACACCCGTGCAGGATCCAATTTCCTTCGGGGCACCATCCCCTGCAAGGAGTCCATCTTCCGTGCAGGATCCCATACCTGTACCGGAATCCCTCGAAACAGCGTCTCCAGACGTGATTCGAAGTCCCTCCCCAGACTCAATTATAAATCAAACACTTCTTTCAGTACAAATTGAACAGGCGTACGAAATATTTCTGCAATGGAAAAGCTTTAGGCTAGCTCCGTACGACACTCTGTACAACTGGAGCGAATGGAGCCACGAAGAGCGATTTGTCTCGAAGTAATCGACTCAGCGAAATTGAGGCACTTTGCCGATGGGACAACGCTTCTTGCAAAGATCTCATTGAAAGCCACCTGTTGCACAAATCCGACGCCAGAAGAAAAGGAAAGAAGAAGTCAGAGGACTCTCCCATCAATCCAAAAGACGACGACGACCATGACTTAGACGATGACGACGATGCTCTTCAAGCAGGTCTGAGAATGAGCCGTGAAGAGGCTGAAGCCCAAGCCTCCTCTCCACCCAGAAAAGACGAAGGGCCATCAACCCAAGCTAATCCACCTTCGCCACAGCCGGAGAACATTCCCGACCAGGAGGAATCAGTCCCTCCAGTCGTGGAAGATCAAGAAATTTTGGAACAGGCACCCGAGCCTGTAGCGACCGAAGAAGCCATTCCTGCAACCCAACAGGAGGATTCAGTCCCTCCTGCATCCACTTCTGCCGAAGAACCTTCGCCACAGGACGCTTCTGAACCAACTGTCGCCATTCCACAAGAAGCTACTCCCGCCCCTGCAACCTTGGAATCCGAGGACGGTAACGAACCTGAGGATATCCAACTTACTTCACGTCCATCCGTGAACGTAAGGAGGTTAAACGGTGCTGAAGACTTCGCCCAGCCTGACTCTCCTATCTCTGCTGCACGCAAAGAGCGCCTGCAAGCTCTTGGCCTTCAGACTGTATTTATCCAAGATGCAGTTAACGCTCTCTCTTCCGTAGAAAAGGCACTGAACTGGATGCACACCTCTGCAGTTGAAGAAATGACAACTCTTCAACACGAAGTATCTCGAGTTGTCGAAGCATTCATCATCTTGCCAGAAGTGTTCAAGCAAGCCTTGAAGATTATGGAGGATAAACAAGCGCAACTGCTGAAGGAGGAAGCTTCAAAGACAAGAATTGCTGAAGCCAAGACAGCATGTGCAATGATAGAGAACAACTCTCAGATGCGTGCGCATGACAAATCCATTCAAGAGATGTCGCAGACTCTTTCCTCCCTCGTTGAAAGAATAAACAGCATCGAGACCAAACAGGACGCCGCTCTTGAAATCCTGCAAAGTCTTGATGAAGCCAAAAAGGGGGAAGAAGCTCGAGAAGCTGCAAGGAGAATAAGACGCAACAGAAAGGGAATTTGAGGTGCTCGAGAGCAATAGATAGCCGAATTGAACAAGCTAGCACCTCAACCCCAAAGCTTTAGAATTTCGTGCTCGGACTGAATTCCATGACCCAAATGTCCCTTGGCAAAATCTTGTTCAAAGACCTTCGGAAATACGTCTGCCAACCAAACGCAACCCAACTGCCGAAGAAGTGAAGCACTGGAGGAAGAATGAACTGATGAGATATTTTGTCAGACTCATCAGGGAATCCGCCATCTTCAAAAATTATAAAACATTGGCGGAAGCGGCAGATAAGTTTTCAAAGATGCTAGAAGAAGGTAAGCTCCCTCTCCAAATTGAAATGAAATCAAAACATAGAAGAGGAGATCGGGTCACCCATCCAGAGGATTGGATACTTGCCTTTGATAGTTCATATGAAGGAAGAGCAATTTACCAGGAACGAGACAATGATTCACTTCAAAACTGGTGGAGCGGCACCGAGTATGAGCCAGGAAAGAGACCTTGGAGGCATGCGGATCAAAGATAAAGAGCTGAAATTTATGTATATTATTTTTTCTGTAATTTCTATTCGACACAAACTTTGTACTCAATCTTTTTGAATATCAATAAAATAGTTTGTTTGTCTTGAAAGATTACAACTCGTAATCTACTGTGTTTATGTATGATTACTTAAAATTGTTTGATAGAAATCTCAAGTTAGATAAACTTGATTGAAAAATAAGTCGCATTTAACTAGTCTACGAACAGTTCATAGTTTCAGTTGTAAACTTAGAATACATTGTAAGATTGTGCCTGCGCGCCAATCATAGGCTTAAGTTGTAATAAATCTCAAACTGTATCGAACGTGCCTGCGAGCAGTTCATTATTGTAAACTAAGTCACTAAGTCAGACCTATTGACAAGAGACCAAGAAATCTGCCAGAAGTCATCGAAGAAGAACGCTTCATGAAGAAGGTTTTGGCATCATCAAGAAGACTCGAAGAGTTTAAGTTAAAGTCTTGGCAAATTGTCAAAAAGGGGGAAATTGTTAGGAAAAACAAACACCCTGTATCGATTCAGCCGGGATACCCGATCCCTGTATCGATTGTTATTTGTTATTGAGAAGGTTTTGACATATATGCCAAATACAGTAAAGGAAAACTGTATCGAGGATTCAAGGATTTATCATGTATCGAAGACCTGCCTCGAATCAGCATAAGTGAAGCTCGTCAGTACAGCAAGAAGACTTGTAATAGATCAAGTATGGAAAACTGTCTCGACATCCTAAATACAGTCATCTTCCATACAGTTCACAAAAGGACAAGAAAGAACACAAGTCAAGTTCCGTTGAACAAAGAAGTATTTAAATACTCAAGGATAAAGTATTTAAATACTGTCAGTCTTCAGATCTTCAGAATCCCGCGAAATCCGGATCATGTCTTATTCCCGTTGAAGGAAATCTTATTCAAACGGACATCACAACGGATACTTTCTTCTGAGGCTATATATATCCTTGAAGACATTGAAGATCAGTGACACCCCAAGTAACATAACTCTCAAAGCTATCAAAGTTATCATCTGAGCAAACATATCTCCAAAGCATACTGCTATTAAGAACAAAAGAGATATACAGTGCTCAAACATCAAGAACAGCTATCATCAGATCTTGATATTCAAAGCTGCTGTTCTTACCTGGTTACCTAACCTTTTACCTCTGTGTAAAAACCGAGCTCTGTGTGAACTCAACAAGTTATTCTGACCTGTGTGGGACGAATAAGGACGAAGCTTGAACCTGTGTGTGAAGAAGCTAGTCAAGAAGGAAGCTTTAACCAATCTGTGTGAACGGTTGAAAGTGATATTCTTTGTATCAATCTATGTGAACGATACAAGGATAGGTTTGTTTATAATTACGTAGTTGTGTACGCAGTAATTATATAATAAACTTTTTACTCCTGTGTGGAGGACCAGTGGACGTAGAGGGGTTTACCTCGAACCACTTAAATTACTGTGTTATTTACCTTCTGCTTTTACTGTTTGAAATTACTGTGATATATTAAGTATACACCAAATACTCTGTTGCTGTATCCACGGCAACTAACTGTATCCAAGACTTCCGCTACGCACTCAGATTTTGATTCCATACAGTTTGTTGTTTAAACTACTTTTCCAAACTGTATCCAGTATACTTAAGTGGCCAACAGATCAACCCATAAACCAACCGAGAATATCGTCGACATGATAAACTCCAATGTTATCGGCGAAAGATCCACAATAATCGAGAATACCATCAACATGATAACCTCCAACAAGATCAATAAGGGAACAACAACGACCGAGAGTACCATCTACAAGGTAGCTCTAAACGATCAACAATAATGGATCTCAAGGAAATAACCCCGACTGTCGAACAAACCCCTCGGGCGTATGAACAACCAGTCACAAACAGTCAAACATATCCAATACAACATGGACTATGAACGACCACAACAATAAGGCTCAAGAGGAACACCACAGTACGTCCGATCCGGAAATGTGTCCGTGCACATGTCGATCCCGTATACGGAATCCAGAATATACGTGGGACAATGTACCTAATTAGCCTCACGGACTATGTCCCGTGTGCACGGTCCAATGTGGAAACATACACGCATGACCATCGTGTCTGACTAAAAATCTTACACATAACCAATCGGCACGCAGATATAATTCCAGGTATATCACGATGCAGCATACAACTAAATTCAAAGGATAACACATCCAATACGGATCATACGACTGGCCAAAGTGAACGATGATAAAAGAATAATGAAAGATCGACACGACCAACAATATCCAATGTAACCTTCCTGGGATCACGATCCCTAAGGACCGATTAACACGAACAACAATCTGGAAATCCTCAACCCTCAACGATCACAAAATTACTGAGTTCACAAGAATGATAGTGTGCTGCCTTGAGTCGGCCAACATGACAATACTAACCCACGGATGGGCACCGTCCTCAGCGATCCCAATTCAATACCTCGATTGTCTTAGAACGACCAATCGATAATGACTCAACGGATGGGAACTATCTTCGACAGTCCCAATTCAATACTTCAATTACCTTAGAACGGCAAATCGATAACAACGATACAACGGATGTCTCGGCACTTTTAATCGGTTATTGATAACGAAGATGATAATCGAATACATCAATGCCTTCAATCGGCCAATACGACATCAATAGAAAAATACTGATATCAATGACGACGATTCACAACAATATCTTGATGGAATATCAATCAACAATAATAATCGATACGTCGATGCCGCGAACTGGCTATCGATAACAATATCTCAATGGAACATCAATCAACAATAACAATCGATATGTCGATACCGCGAACCGACTATCGACAAATATATTACCAACAAATATCAGAATGCTTTAAATCGGCCATTTATGAACAACAATAATATTTGGCATAATTTGCCAAAAGGTATCGTATCAAACAATCCCCAGATATCAACAAAATCATAAAGATACCAAGTCTCGAAATGATACACACATTCATACACATACATGATAACATTAATCTCATTGACTAGTACAAGTATAAAACTTGCCTCGATATCAATACAACGAACTGTTATCAATTCAGTTAATTTCGTCTACGAGTTCCTCAGTCCCGACCAAGGTAATCTACGAATTCTTCAACCTCAACCGCAACACAACAATCATAATCCACGATCAAACATCATATCTTATTGTAAAACGAAGGATTAATAATCAACAGGTTCGATGACGATCAATATCAATACAACCAGGCCACAAACTCATCGGTTCCACAATATCTCGATTAAACACAGTCTGAACTATCCAACTCAGACCCTCACAAATCCATGTCCACAATACGAGCCGATATCCGATGATCATATCAGCAACCAATTCGGACAATAATAAGGGTCTAAATGTTATCGATTCCAAACTCAATTCTTAAATACGAATTGACAAGGTTCTCTTCGCGTAAATCCATCGTTAAAATTTACCTATTAGTTCTGTAGCGCACGCTAAATATAAGGTCTAGCGCGTGCTAGTGATGTGTTTTATAAAGAGGATAGACGAGTGCTGAGAGGCATTTTGTCCATTCTCCTTCCTTCAGTCGATAGAGAGAGCCTTGAGAGGTACTTGAAGTTCTTAAACTTGGAGAGATGATCCTCTCAAACAAGATTAAGATAGAGAGCTCGGATTTAAGTATTGTTCTTGAAGTTTTTGATAATTCTTGGAATGGAGTTCAATTGTTCTTCTCCGTAGATCGTCCATACAAGGTAATCTTCGTAACCATCTGATAGTGGTTCGTTTTTAAAGGATTACTACTTGGGAGGGAGCATGTTGGGATCATCATGTGATAATGTTATATGAGATTTATTGGAATTGTAATAAGAGATTTCGGATATTGATATGATTATTGATACCTTCTTCATATGATGAGGAAAATGGTAACATGAAGATATATACCTCGGATATGTTGTTCTGAACGTGATTTCGGATATTTCATGTTCTTGAAGAACTCTTGAATTATACGAGGTGATGAAAATTTATAAGAAGTGTTGATGTTTTGAATATGAATATGGAATATTCATATATAGAAATAAGTTATGTGTTTGAAATAATATTCGTATAGGAATACGAATGTGATTATGAGCTTGATGAGACTATTATTCATCTATGAATTTGGAAGCCCATATGTATGGAGCAAATGTTCAAGTCGAATGATTGGATTGTTTGATAACCTTTTTAATATGATTATCTATTGTTTTGAACCAGTCAGATGATTCGAATTGATGATGGTCATGCGCTATCCTTCCTTGATAGTGTGTGCTATCGGGCAGTCCAGAAGCTACTACATTGCTTCGAAATTCATCTAACGTACGTGATGCCCATGCATTAGCGTACGCAAACAGGCGTTGACTTGCTACAGTGAAATGCTCAGTAGCGTGCGCTATTCCTCGACCTTAGCGCGCGCTAATCGTCGTTGACCCAACAACCTGTACCTTCCCAGAAGATGCCCGGGTCCTACACGCCGAAAGCAACCAATAAAGCCAAGATTCCCTGTTGACGATCTGAAATTAGCGTGCGCTAACAACATGCATTAGCGTGCGCTAATCGCCGATTTTAAACAGTCTGGGCCTACCTGTTGGCCACCTTACGACCTTATACAGAATACCTTACGTACGTTAGGGGTCCTCCTTAGCGTACGTAACTCAAATATCTTAGCATGCGCTAAGTATGCACCGTAGCATACGTTAAGTATATATCTTAGCGCACGCTAGGCATACCTTGTAGCGTGAGGTAACGTGGCTGTACCTAGCCATTTTCCGCTATTCTAGCCCGTCGTCTTGATATACTAGATGTATATACACGACATACTGAATACATATATATACAACCTGATAATATTCTTATATGATATACCCAATATGAAAAGTACGATAACATGATACACGATATCTTCAAATATAATTGTCGACCAACTACGACAATTATACTAATACCGACAATTATACTAATACAGCTGTCTCAGTCTTCCAATTATTTTATCCATACTGTATAGACACCAATATATCCAGTATATCTCGGATAAAATAATGCCAAAAATTTATATTGAAATCCGGATATTACGTACTAAAAGTCGGGATATCACACTGTACCCCCTTGAAATAAGTTTCGTCCTCGAAACTTGCTATCCTGTCACAGCCAAACAAATCAGCCAAAATATCCGAACTCATCACAAGAGCAATCATCGGTCTCTACAAGCGAATAACCAAGATAGTATACTTACATGTGCGTGAAGTCGATGATCTCCCATGATACTAGCATGCGACTCCCAAACAAAGTCTCAACACAATACTGATACACACCAATATCGCAATTAGCAATTTGACAAAATCTCAAGGAAGAGTTCACGTCCGTGACCATGGACACGACTCTGTCTCCTGTCAGCCAACATTCTAAAGGATACACAAAGTACGTAAGTACAATCCAAATCGCACGTCCTCGAAGTGACCGATTCTCAAGAATATCAAACTAAAAGCAAACCGGGTAAGAAAACATAAGAAGAGTAATAGGACTTACAAGTACCGGCCACACTGTGATGATGGCAAAGTAGTGATACTTTTGATAAACAATGACTCAATCGACCTAAAAGACCGACAACCTAGATATCCATAAACCTAAGCTTTGATACCATATTCTGTAACACCCCCAAGTTATTCAGGGTATATTACAGCGCCGTGAACCCCACTAAGGGACCCACAAGTCTAATCATACGCGGAACTATAAAACTTGACCGAGAAGGTCCAAATACAATTAAATGAAAGACGATACAAAAGGTATTCAAACCATGTCCAATGTATCCAAATACATCACAGTACAAAATCAAAACCTCGGCACACAGGCCAGAACATCAAGGAAGATGGAAAACAATACTCGAGTATTCAATAACCATTCCAGTACAACACTGAACGGAAAACTCAAAACATAACCGGAGGAAAGACACAATATCACACTTGCCCACCATCATGCCAACCTGATACCTACCTATCCGCTCTCCTGGAACCTGAAATACATAAAAAGTATTTCCCCCATAAAGGGGTTAGCCGTCGAATAGCTAGTGCAAGTATATCAAGTATGAAACATAATACTCCTCGACAATAAAGTAAATGTAACCGTCAATTCATCAATCCAAGACTAGTATTCCGGAATAACTAAATATCATAGCATCACATCAATACATTTATGAATACCGTGGAACCGCACCAGAGGCTACGGAACCCTCAGAGGACTCATCGGTCCATCCCAGAGTGGTTCGTTCATATCATCCGTGGAATCGCACCAGAGGCTACGAAACCCTCAGGGGACCCGTCGGCCCACCCAGAGTGGATATAAATAATCATGCCATTAATATATCTTACTTTCAAAGTCGAGAACGTACATTCATAAATATATATTTGCCTTTGAGACATCGAGAAATCGAACGGAAAAAGGGTATGAGTTCGGTAGGTCCAAGAACGCGCTTCCAGCACCTAAACGATTCGCAAGGAATATGATAATCAATTATCCATATTCAAATTACACGAAGAAACTCCCGAATCCCATCTACGATTCATGAAAATATACGGATAAACAACTAGAGGTTGGAAAATCGTCCAAACCCTCACAATTCCGAAAACAGCACAATCCAATCCGTAAAATCATAGGAAAAGCATGCATACGGGATAGATACATCATAATATCAAAGTCCTCAAGCCTTAAACCAGATAAATCGAACGAATCTAAGAAAAACCCCAAAATTCCCAAAAATAGGGTTCTAAGGATTTTACCTTGATTTGGAGGATAGAAATGTATTAGATGTTGCATAATCCTTGTTATCCAACCCAATATGACGATATCTGAAGAAGGACTGCCTCAAATCGCCCCAAATCGCCTCTCCCGAGCTCTCCCGATCAGAAAAAGTGGAAAAGATGTGAAATGACAAGTGCAGGGGTTGACTGTCCCCTTATATACTGTCCCAGTCTAGCTCACGCTACGCCTCAATATTAGCGTGCACTAACGGGTCACCTGGTAGTCCAGTGGCTACTGTCATAAGACTTTAGCGCGCGCTACGAAGCATCCCTAGCGTGCGCTAACTGGTGTCCTGCCAAAAACTCAGTTCACTGTCTCAGTCTACTAGCGTGCGTTAACACTGAGCACTAGCGTGCGCTACGCAACACATATAGCGTATGCTAGCCGCTGCCTAGCGTGCGTTACCTGCTAATCCAGAAAGTCTGAAACCTCACTGCCTCTGCCGACTCAGTCAGTTAGCGCGTGCTAAGGCTCAAAACTAGCGTGTGCTACTCACGCAGAATTAGCGTGCGTTAGCATCGGCCTAGCGTGCGCTACCTCCCTAACCCAGAACACTTCCTACATGTCTAAGCGGCACGATCATGATCCAAACAAGGCATGAAACTCTAGATCAACACCGACGCCATCACAAAGAGTCTACAGAGCGACAAAACAGGAAGAATGGTAAGGTCAAATAGTCAATAATAAGTACGGGTATTACACCGGCCATGGCCTACCCTTCTGTCCATTTTGGCCGATAGCATTACGTACGTAACCGGCAGCTTCCTTACGTACGTAATCGGCCCTTATGGCCGTAACCGACCACAGCTTACTGTGACGGGTCGGGCGAAAGCGACCCGGATGACCCTAACAAGAGTCTCTATGTGTCGGAAGGTTCCGGAAGGTTCTAGAATGATCAAGAAAGACCCAGAGATCTCTACATACTTACATGACTCTAGAAGCATGTAGAAATGTACTTCTTACACACTTTGTAGAATACTCATGTAAATGTCCATGTAAATGTACTATAAGAATCTAGATTATTCTAGAGATAATGCATCAAAAGGCCCCTAAACTATTCATTTTTGTTTCAAAAGACCCCTGGACTATTTTTTGTTTTAAAGAGTCCTTGAACTATGTATTTCGTGTTTCAAGAGTCCCTTAATTAACAGTCCGTTAGAAAATATTATTCACGCGCTTAGGAATGAGAATAAGTGTGTAATCTTATTGCCACATGGACTTATTAAAATACACCTAGATATATAGTATTTAAATTTAAGAAATAAAAAAAAATCACGTGGGATCTAACGTAATACTTATACAAAAGCTGCTTACAGAAAACGCCCAATCTCAAAACCTAGTTGCAATCTCTTTTCAATCCAACGTATATTGTTCTTAAAAAAGCTGTTATTTTCTTGCATCTCTAAACCGTTCAGACTTTTACAAAGCTTCAAAGTTAAGCTTTCATGGCTTCTTCCCCAAAATTTCGTGGGCTCTCGTGAGTTATCGCGGGGTTTTGTATTGTTCTCAAAAAATCAACGAAAATTTAGGACCACTTAAAGGTAAGCATCTTATTAATACTGTATTTATTTGTTTGTTATGTTGTATTTTTCTATTGATTATTGGTTGATTATAAGATTTTTTGTTTCGTAAATTTTCGCTTTTTTTATTTATGAGGTTTTTATCTGTGAAGAAAGCATGCCAAGAGGATTCAAATTAGATATGTATTTTTATCTGTGATAAATCTTATATTTTCATCATTTATTGTCAAATTTTTATCCTTCTATTCAAATAGATCTGTATTTTTATTCTTCTTGAAAATGACTATTGTCAAAAGCTGGTAGCACATTTCTCACAAGATTACTGTCAATATGTAATTCTGACTTTGCAGATTTCAAAATATAATTCTATTACTTGCTATTCATTTATGTTCATTTCTATATTTCTAATTTTTATTCATTATTTCTTGTGCTTTTTTCTTGATATTCGAAATTAGTGATTTGTAAAAAAGTTCTACTCTTTCTCAGGATGTCAGAAATAACATTTCTTCTTAGCATACATAATGGTGGGAGGCTCAACAATAGTAAAAAACCACGTTATATTGGTGGAAAGGTGACTCAAGTTTGTGACAATTTTGATATTGATAAGCTCTCGTACCCTGAAATCATGTCATATGTTAAAGAAGACTTAGGGTATGATTTACAATCTATTGTCGGGATATATTATTTCAAGGTTCCTCAAGGAGAGTTTATATTGGTGGAAGATGATAATAGAATCCTTGAAATTGCTAGTAGACTATGCAGCGGATCGCAATTAGAGTTTTACATTGACCACAGGACAACTGACCATATTGTTGATGAAACAATTCCAAGGGATGAAAATGCAATTAATGAATCAGCTCCAACAAATAAAAATTCGATTGCTGAGATAGATCTTAGGGGTGAAATTGCAGTTGATGAAACAATTCCTTGGGCTGAAAAAATGGGGAAAGAGACACTTGATAACATAGTTGATTCAGTTGATAATGATTTCCATAATTATGGAGATTGGTTTGAGGGCTTTGATTTTGAAGAAGAAGAAAATGACATGGAAGATGACCCTCCTCAACAAACCTTTGACAATCTGAATGTTAATGTGGATTTTTTAACTGATGATGATGAGGAAGAATTGCAACTGTCCAGGGAGAATGTGATAGCTTTGAGGAATAAAAATGCATTTAATAGAGGAAGAGGTAAGAATACTGTTGGTGAAGATAATAATCAGAATTTGGGACAGAGAGATGCTGCAGAGGCTACCCTAACAATATTTGAGGGTGAAAGAGTGACAGAAAACGAAGATGGTGAGGAGGAAAGTGAAGATGATGTGGAGAAAAATGAAGATGTTGTGGAGGAAAATGAAGATGGCGAGGACTCTACAGGTAGCTTCTATTATGATAGTGATCATAATTGCAGCTATTACAGTGAGACCGATCAAGAATGTGGGGATCATGCACTTAGGAGACATAGCAAAATTGTCCGATTTGATACAAGTGAATTGCTACCTAGATTTTGTTGTGGAATGGTGTTTAAAAATGGTGAAGAGTGTAGAGATGCCCTAGATAAGTATGCTATTTTGAAAGGCTTGCAAGTTCATTTCATAAAAAATGATAAAACAAGGATTAGAGCTGGATGCATGCCAAAGTGTCCATGGACATTATATGCAAAAAAAAGTAAATTCTGTGGTGACTATATAGTGAAAACTTACGTACTTAATCATAAATATCACAGGAAAAACACCAATCCTATGGCCAACAACAAGTATTTGGCCAAGCATTTGAGGGAGAGATTGATGTCCACACCTTCCATCACGATAAAGGGCTTGAAGGCTTTGTGCAGGTATGAACTGAAGTTCAAAATCAGTATGACTCAGGCCAGGAGTGTAAAGAAAAAGGTTCTTGAACACTTGTCACATACTTACATAGAAGAATACAATAAGTTGCATGATTATGTTCATGAGATAAACACTAGTAATCCGGGTACAACATGTGTGGTGAAGGCTTCTAAAGAAGATGGTGGAGAAATCAACCATTTCAGAAGGTTTTATGTTTGTTTTGTTGCATGCAAAAGAGGTTGGACGGCAGGTTGCAGGAACATTATAGGTTTAGATGGCTGTTTTTTGAAAGGAGTGTGCAAAGGACAGCTTCTATGTGCTATTGAACGCGATGGGAACAATCAAATGTTCCCAATTGCGTGGGCTGTTGTGGCAGTTGAAAATGAGAAGAACTGGGGTTGGTTCTTAAAGATGTTAAGTCATGATTTGTGCCTTGGAGATGGAGGTGAATTAACAATAATGTCAGATATGCAAAAGGTATTATCTAAATGTTTAAATTATTTGTTTCTTAATTTCCATAATTGGGGGTTTGATAATAATTTTAATTTTTTTTGTTGTATCTTTATTTATGGTACAGGGATTAGATAGTGCTATTAGAGAACATTGGCCACAAGTGGAGCATAGGATGTGTGCTAGACATGTTTATGCAGTTTGGGCAAAAAAATGGATGTAACACCCCGAGATATTTGGAATAATTACAGCGCCGTAAACCCTTTAAGTAAGGATTTACAAGGCTAGTTAAAAAAAATGTAAATATAATACAACAGTACTATTAAAGTTCCAAATTTAAAACTGGTTTCAAACATATCAAATGAGTCATTATTACAACCATCTAGAAATATTAATAAGACGCGCGTACTCGAGTACTGAAAATGAACCAAGAAGACAAATCACAATAACAATAAATATCACTGAGCCCCTTCGTCATCACGTCGGAACTGTTGCTGTTTTCCCGCTTCTCTGCTACCTGAACATCAAAACAACTGTCCACCCCCTAAGGGGTTAGCAAAACGATGCTAGTACAAGTATCATATTAAACAAATCGAATATGCAACAACAATGCATAAATTACACAACACGGACTTCCGCTACCGGAATGCAACAATGCGAATCCACAAGATTCCATTAACACAGTATGGGTATTCCAATGATCCATCGCCCTCAGTATAGATCCCAAGATGATCCCGTCGGACCAACACGAGGTGGAAAAACCCGTCCAATGATCCAGCGCCCCTCACCATAGATCCCAAGATGATCCCGTCGGACCAACACGAGGTGGACATCCGATCCATCGCCCTCAGCATAGATCGTACAACATACACAAACACAACTCATGCATAAATGGAAGCAAAATCGCTATGTCCATCAACATGAACATGCAAACACTTGATAACAAATATCATGACAATTCAACGAAATAAATCCCATGTTCAACAACATGAATAAACCACATGCATGCTCAAAATACCAATATTAATCAATTACGATACTTGCCTCAAAGATGGCAAGAACTAATCACTCCAATGATCTCAACGCACTCGAAGGTCGCCTCCTTCGATCAAACGTTCGCAATGATCGGCCCTTGAACAAACATGAAAATAACGGCACTCTGGACAAGTTTAAACGTACGAACATCTAACGTCTACTACGGTAGGGTTAATGCTCTAAGCTCGCCAACTCACAGCTCAACTCAATCGACGGCCGCCCGGTCTAGCTAGAGCCACTCAAATCACCGTAATTATGCACTACTATTCCGGATTATCAAATCCCTCACCAAGTTCGGTTACAAAACATGCTTCAATCTGAGTTTAAGGTTTAACAATCATATAATTCGTTCTTCCACAATTTATCTTCCTTGCCAAAATGTACGTTCATAACAATGGTTACCCATCAACTTCCTTTTGTTTGAATCATCAACATGAAGATAACCAAATCCATAAATCACTATGAGTTATGATTTACAATGAAGATCATCTCATACTATCCAAGGATATTACATGACCATACTAATAATTCATCTTCATCTTCAAGAAAATATCCTAAGTTCAATCCATCAATGTTCCAAAACATATAATTCCATTATGTAAATACATAAGAACTTGATAAACTCCATAATCTGGCCATAATCGGTTTGTAGCTACATGATTGTGCTTAGGAGTTCAAACACTATAAGGTTCAATGGTGTATACGATGAAAAAGTACCGAAACATCGAAAATATCCTTCTAACAACATGATGTTCGACTACATACGAATTTAACTGACTAGATAATCTCAAAACATGTTCCAAAACATCCTTAAGAATACTACTCCAGTTGGTGAAGAATCACCTACCTCAAAATAGTGAAGAACAAGGAGGAACTTGAAGAAATCCAACACCGAGAGCTTGAACACCAATCTCCAATGATCTACAATCTTCAAACTCAAGCTAGGATGATGATATGAGAGGTTTAGGAAGGAAGAAGTAACTCTCTAAGTTCAGAAATCGAGTTTGGAAAGTGATGAAATCTGAAAAAATGAAAAAGGGTGCTGTCCTATATATAGAAAATGGTTATTAGCGTGCGCTAGTCCATAACCATAGCGTGCGCTAATGGCCTGCAGTCTACTGATTCTGCCTGGTTTCGACTTAGCGTGCGCTAACATCTCCCTTACGCGCGCTAAGTTCAGGAATTAGCGTACGTTACTGCTTATATAGCGTGCACTAACGGCCATACGAAGCTTACCGACCTCACTGTACTCAACATTTAGCGTGCGCTATCCTCATACCAGTAGCGTGCACTAATAGCGTTGACTCGGCTTTTTCCAAAAGCCGTCCAGGTTCATCCCGACATGTCCCGACCAAGATCCGCGGCTGATCTCACCTACCACCCTGTCTTAATCAAGTTGACTACGTATAGCGCGTGCTAAGGTTCATACATAGCGTGCGCTACGAAACCCATATTAGCGTACGCTACGCCTAGTCGATAGCGTGCGCTACAAGTGCAAAAATCACAATTTTGAACACATTCATGCAATCATACGCTCGTCAACACCAGATCATGAAATATGGAGAATAATACTCAGATAAAAATGCAACAATTACAATATCACAAGGTTCAAATACACAATAGAAATCTCGGGTATTACATCCTCTCTCCCTAAAAAGATGTTTCGTCCCGAAACTTAAGATGAAAACAACTCTGGATACTTAGTCTTCATATTGTCCTCCGTTTCCCAAGTGGCCTCTTCGACTCCATGTCGTGACCATTGTACTTTAACCAAGGGTATTGGTTTATTCCTCAATTATTTGATCCGACTCGCAAGTATCTTGATTGGTCTCTCTTCGAAGGTGCCGTCATTAGCTATCTCGATCTCGTCGAAATCAATAATATGACTGGGATCAGGCACATATTTCCGCAATTGGGATACGTGAAAAACATTGTGAACGTGACTCAGCGATGGCGGTAAGGCCAACCTGTATGCTAAATCCCCAACTCTCTCGAGGATCTCAAATGGTCTGATATATCTCGGACTTAACTTACCTTTTCTCCCAAAATGGAAAATTCCTCGTGTAGGGGACACCTTCAATAGTACGTGGTCCGAAATGTCGAACTCTAGCGGGCGACGACGCACATCTGCATAAGACTTCTATCGACTCTGGGCAGTCAACAGTCTTTCCCGAATCAATGCTATCTTCTCCTGAGTCTGAACTATGAATTCCGCTTCCATCCTGATCAAGTCCGAAGAATCATCCCAGCACAGAGGTGATCGGCATCTTCTCCCGTACAAAGCTTCAAATGGTGCCATCTTAATAGAAGCATGCCAACTATTGTTGTAGGTGAATTCAATCAAGGGCAAATGAACTTGCCAATCAGTTGACCAATCCAAGGCACAATCTCTAAGCATGTCTTCTACTGTTTGTATAGTTCTTTCGGACTGACCATTCGTTTGAGGATGATAAGCCGTGCTAAAGTTCAGCTCGGTCCCCAAAGCCCTGTGAACTGCCTTCCAGAAGTGCGACACGAAGCGACCATCACGATCTGAAATAATGGTTTTTGGCGTCCCATGCAATCTGACTACTTCTGCAATAAATACTCGTGCCAATTTCTCGGGTCCCCACGTGTATTTAATTCCTAGGAAATGAGCCGACTTAGTTAGTCGATCAACTACAACCCAAATCATGTTCATTCGCGTCTTGGTCCTTGGCATATTGGTGATGAAATCCATCGAGATATCATCCCACTTCCATTCAGGGATCGGAAGTGGCTTCAACATTCCGGCAGGTCGCTCATGTTCAATCTTGACCTGCTGACAAGTCAAACACTTCGAAACGTATTCTGCTACGTCCTTCTTCATATTTCCCCATCAGAAGTTTTGTTTTAGATCCTTATACATCTTACTGCTGCCCGGGTGAATAGAATAGGGCGCGCTGTGAGCTTTCTTCAGAATTGTCTGTCTCAAAACATCATCATTGGGAACTCAAAGTCGACTCTGAAATCTCAGAACTCTATCATCTTGTATCATGAATCCTGGGGCCTTTCCTTTCTTTACTTCGTCACATAACCGAAGAATCAGTGAATCATTCAACTGCTTAGATTTGATTTCCTCGACCAGAGACGAAGTTAGTTCCATCACTATTGCTGCCCTTGGATTCCTGGTGACCATACTTCAATCCCTTTGCGGATCAGTTCTCGTTGAATGCTGGTTTGGGACGTAAGTGCTTCCAACACTCGAAGAGAAATAGGTTTACGGCTCAGTGCATCAGCTACTACGGCTGCTTTACCCGGATGATAGAGGATTTCCAAGTCGTAATCCTTAATCAATTCCAGCCACCTTCTCTGTCTCATGTTTAATTCCTTCTGACTGAAAATATACTTGAGGCTCTTATGATCTGTAAAGATCTGACAATGAGTGCCGTATAAATAATGTCGCCAAATTTTCAAGGCAAAAACCACAGCTGCTAACTCCAGATCATGAGTCGGGTAATTAACTTCGTACGGTTTCAACTGTCGAGAGGCATAGGCAATCACCTTATCCTTTTGCATCAACACATATCCCAGACCCTGATTTGAAGCATCGCTGTATACCATGAATCCATCAGTTCCATCTGGTAATGCTAATATAGGTGCTGTCGTCAGTCTCCTCTTAAGTTCATCAAAACTAGTCTGGCATTTCTCATTCCACGTGAACTTTTGAGTTTTCTGTAGTAGCTGAGTGAGCGGACGAGCAATTTTGGAAAATCCCTCTACAAAACGACGATAATATCCAGCAAGTCCTAAGAAGCTTCGGACTTCCTTCACGTTATTAGGAGCTTCCCATTCCAAGATTGCCTCGACTTTCTTCGGGTCCACCTGAACTCCGTCAGCTGATATCACATGCCCAAGGAGGTTACTTCCCTAAGCCAGAACTCGCATTTGGAAAGTTTTGTGTAAAGCTATTCATTCCTCAAGGTGCTCAAAATAACACGCAAATGCTCATTGTGCTCCC
Source organism: Orobanche coerulescens (assembly GCA_033398695.1). NCBI lineage: Eukaryota > Viridiplantae > Streptophyta > Magnoliopsida > Lamiales > Orobanchaceae > Orobanche > Orobanche coerulescens. Next base: position 59,105,982 of record CM065809.1, on the reverse strand, counting down.
CTGTGTTGTTGCCCAAAATATTTATCCGAAGATTAATACTGTTGGAAGACGGACAACAAACAACAATTGCGGGAGCACTTCTGAGAGAAGATAAATAATATAAGATTTGACGGGTTTGTTAGGCCCGGGCTTGAATGCTCTCGCGAGATGATATTAATACAAATATTCGTGGATACAAGTATTAATGAGAGAAATCTAAATACAATGAGTGTAAAAAGACTCTGTTAATCCGGCTCTTGAGCGAAGCTCGGTGTTCTTCGTCCCCGCCGATCGTCTTCCTGATGAGAGAGGCCGGGAGAAGTAAGACCGAATGATAGCTGTTGCCAAGAGTTGGAGATAGCCAAGTGCTGGGGAATTCCGGCGAGTGCAGAGAGTGCTGAAATCACAATATTACTGGGGAGTGTTTAGATAGTCAGAATCTCGGTCTAATGTGCTGAAATCGCGATAATGCAGAGAGTTGGACGAGTGCAGGGTGCCTTGTATATATAGGGGCAGCCGGGTCTTGTTTTCTGGCGGGCGATCGCCTTCCGGCCATTATAATAATGTGGCGATCGTCTGCCGGCCAATATTATAATGGGGCGATCACCCGGGCTGTCGGGCTAAAGTCGAGGAAGAGGTCGCGATCGCTAAAGTCCAAAGCTTCTGACATTGCCAGTGGCGGTCCAATGAAGAGCCAGCACGCGTCCGGAGTCAGTCACATGCGGCCCTACTGACAACTTTCGGCGGGCCTGTCAGCTGGTGGCAAGATTCTGCCAGGTTGTGTTCAATGATCCGAGATTCGCGGATCTTGTCTTGGCTCCTGCACATGGTGCCAGTCTTGAGGCTCGGCCTTTGCCGACTGGATGGCCATCGGCGCTGATCGACATGAGGCGGTCGTCTCTAGCTGGTCATCAGAGGTCGCCATCGGCCAGTTGCTGAGGGTCGGCAATGGTCGGTCACCAAGGGTCGGTCGGCAGGTGCCGAGGGATGGTCGTCCGCTTGTCGGTCGCCAGGAGTCGGTCGCCGAGTACCGAGAGGCAATCGTATTTTATGTCGATCGCTCGGCACCGGGACTGGTCCTGGGACCTTCGGTCGGTCGATGTAGCTTGTCCGCTGGGTTAAGGCTCGGCCGCCTGGTCGCTGATCGGCAGTTCTGCCTCGGCTGCTCGGCAGTGACTCAGTCGCCCGATCTCCGAGGCGATCGCCGATCGGAGAGTGTTAATTCTTGACACAACAATTGCCCCCCAGCTTGCTCCTATGTTGAAGACATGGGGCGAGGTGGTTCTTGCTGGCGATCGTGTAAGGAAGAGGACGGGCGATCTTGCTGAGCCGAGTTAGGATTCGGACTTGGGCTATCATGGTCGATTGGCTAGCTATCTTTCGGTCTTGTACCTGCAAAAAACAACATTGGCCGATCCCCCTCGGAAACTTGGTGGTTTCGCTTGTTTGAGGAATCGTGCACAGTCGCGGAGATCGATGGACCGACTCCATGACCGTGTCTTGATGCACGAAGACATTGAGTGTCTCGTGACTCACTTTATTATGAGGGTCCTCTGTTAGGCTGCGCCTCGCCTCGTATTTAAACGAAGGGCGTGCGGTCTCGGTCTAGAGGAGTCCTTGCGCGGGGCAGCGTCGGATGAATCAACTCCACCTCCGCGGCTTGTTAGCTCTGCTTCCACCTCGGCCAGCCATGGAGATGGCCGACCTCGACGGTGTACGTTGAGACGGGGGTTGTGGCATGGGTCCACTGATTAATGTTGGAGAGCCCTCAGACTACGCCGGCCTCGTATTTAAACGAAGGGCAGGCGATCTCGGCCGAAAGGGACCTTGCATGGCCGAAGCAGCCGGTTCCATCGACTGCCACGACCATGGCTTTATGATGTGCGGCGGAGGCGATCGCGAGCCTTAGTCCCTCATTTAAAATGGACTGTAGGCGGTGATCGAGTCCTCCGGCTCTGCTGGATAGTAGCGATCGGGATGGGAGACTGGAGGTCGTCGTGTGGGTGCCGATCGCTCTACTCCTAGGCTAAGAAGAAGCCTTTGCCTGGACAGGAAATCTGCGGCTCTAGCCCGGAAGGCTGCGTAGGTCGTCGGTTTGGTCTTCGTGAGATGCCTGAACATAGGCGAGAAACCCTGAAAACCTCCTAGGACCGCGTGGAGGGCGGTCTCATCATTTACGGGCTCGCCGTTGAGGATGATCACGTCTACCCGGTCGATGTAGTCCGAGTCGGACTCTTCTTCTCCCTGCTTGATTTGCATCATGCGAAGGCGACCTTCAGGCCGGACGACTCTGGTGGCGAAGTACTTCGTGAAGACGTGCGCCATCTCGTTAAAGGAGCCAATGGACCGAGGTGGCAATGAGGTGTACCACCGGTGGGCGAGGTCGTCCAGTGTCCGAGGGAACATTCGGCACCTGGTCGCGTCAGATGCCCCACACCCGGTCATGTATATGTTGAACTTGTGCAGGTGTGTTTGGGGGTCCGATCGCCCCTCGTACAAGGGTGTTTGCGGGGGAGCGATCCTGTGCTGCACGGGGGCGAGCTCGATGTCGATCGCGAGCGGCTCGCTCGGCTCGGCGATCGTCTTCATGGCGCCTGCCCTGGATTGCAGGAGCGCCTTCACGTCGTCGAGCTGACGTTGCAATGCGGCAATCGCCGTGGCTCGGTTGGTCGCTGATCGGCTTTGGGAGAGGGAGCCGAGGCGATCGTGTACCGATCTCCGGACTCCGCTGCTGCCGACCTCGGCTATTTGGCGAGCGGGAGCCAGACGGCTGGGCTGCCTTCTGGGAGCCGGGTAGGCCGAGCTCCTGGTGACGGACTCAAACTCCGTCGTCTCGTAGCTGGGGCCAGATTGCCCGGCCGCTGTGTCGGGTCACCGCCCGTGCGATCGAAGACGAGGTGCCCCGGGCGCGGCGCCTCTTCTTGCGGACGAGAGCCTCCTGGCGATCGCTCGGCCAGTAATGCCTTGAGCTTCCGCTTGGACCTCCGGCGGGAGGCCGAGGGGGTGATAGCAGGAGGCGCGTCGAGAGCACTCCGTCGTTCCTATAGGACGGCCATGACCTCATCGATCTGTTCCTTGGTTCGGAGCTGATCGAGCGAGAGGCTCGGGCCGCCGCCCAGGGATGGGATCGAGCGTCTCTGACCGCGGCGGCTGCCTTCCACCATCGGCTGCGGCTCGGACTGGGACGGAACGGGGGGTCTGGCCGGCTGGTCAGCGGCTTTCTTCGACGCGGAGGCGGAAGACATGATTTCTGAAAGATTTCTTTGAAGTGCAGTGAGTGTCACTTCAAGTATCTGTGGTAGGTATAAAAATTTGAGGGTTAGATGCCCCTTCTTCTAGCGCCAATTGTTGTTGCCCAAAATATTTATCCGAAGATTAATATTGCTGGAAGACGGACAACAAACAACAATTGCGGGAGCACTTCCGAGAGAAGATAAATAATACAAGATTTGCCGGGTTTGTTAGGCCCGGGCTTGAATGCTCTCGCGAGATGATATTAATACAAATATTCATGGATACAAGTATTAATGAGAGAAATCTAAATACAATGAGTGTAAAAAGACTCTGTTAATCCGGCTCTTGAGCGAAGCTCGGTGTTCTTCATCCCCGCCGATCGTTTTCCTGATGAGAGAGGCCGGGAGAAGTAAGACCGAATGATAGCTGTTGCTAAGAGTTGGAGATAGCCAAGTGCTGGGGAATTCCGGCGAGTGCAGAGAGTGCTGAAATCACAATATTACTGGGGAGTGTTTAGATAGTCAGAATCTCGGTCTAATGTGCTGAAATCGCGATAATGCAGAGAGTTGGCCGAGTGCAGGGTGCCTTGTATATTTAGGGGCAGCCGGGTCTTGTCTTCTGGCGGGCGATCGCCTTCCGGCCATTATAATAATGTGGCGATCGTCTGCCGGCCAATATTATAATGGGGCGATCACCCGGGCTGTCGGGCTAAAGTCCAAGGAAGAGGCTGGCAGTCTGCCTAAAGTCCAAAGCTACAGCCGGCTGCCAGCCGGGCGGTCCAATGAAGAGCCAGCACGCGTCCGGAGTCAGTCACATGCGGCCCTACTGACAACTTTCGGCGGGCCTGTCGGCTGGTGGAAAGATTCTGCCAGGCTGTGGTCAATGATCCGAGATTCGCGGATCTTGTCTTGGCTCCTGCACGTGGTGCCAGTCTTGAGGCTCGGCCTTTGCCGACTGGATGGCCATCGGCGCTGATCGACATGAGGCGGTCGTCTCTAGCTGGTCATCAGAGGTCGCCATCGGCCAGTTGCTGAGGGTCGGCAATGGTCGGTCACCAAGGGTCGGTCGGCAGGTGCCGAGGGATGGTCGTCCGCTTGTCGGTCGCCAGGAGTCGGTCACCGAGTACCGAGAGGCGATCGTATTTAATGTCGATCGCTCGGCACCGGGACTGGTCCTGGGACCTTCGGTCGGTCGATTTAGCTTGTCCGCTGGGTTAAGGCTCGGCCGCCTGGTCACTGATCGGCAGTTCTACCTCGGCTGCTCGGCAGTGACTCGGTCGCCCGATCTCCGAGGCGATTGCCGGTCGGAGAGTGTTAATTCTTGACACAACACCCTGTGTCTTTCGAATAGATCAAGATGTCATCAATGAAAACGACCACAAAATTATCTAGGTATTCCAAGAATACCCAATTCATCAACTGCATAAATACCGCAGGAGCATTGGTGAGTCCGAATGGCATTACCACAAATTCATAGTGTCCGTACCGGGATCTGAAAGCAGATTTCGGTATATCCAATTTCTTAATTCTCAACTGATGGTATCCTGATCGCAAGTCAATCTTCGAGAATACCCTTGCCCCTTGCAGTTGATCAAACAAGTCGTCGATCCGAGGTATAGGATATTTATTCTTGATCGTCACCTTGTTTAGATCCCTGTAATCGATACATAATCGGAGAGATCCATCTTTCTTCCGGACAAAGAGGATGGGCGCTCCCCAAGGAGAAACGCTAGGTTGAATGTAACCCTTCTGTAATAATTCCTCCAGTTGCTTCTTTAGTTCATACATCTCGGTTGGCGCCATACGGTATGGTGCTCTGGAACTAGGAGCGGCTCCAGGCTCTAATTCGATAGTGAACTCCACTTCTCTCTGTGGAGGTAACCCAGGTAGTTCGTCAGGGAATACATCTGAAAATTCATTCACAACTGGAATAGTTGAGAGCTCTACTCCTTCTTCTTTCTTCATGGCGTAGCACCAAAGTCCGTGACAACCCTGCTTCAGTAATTTCACTGCTTTCATCGCTTTGATCAATTTTCCCGAGCTTTCCGATCTCTATCCTCTGAATAAGTCTTCAGATCTGTCATCAGCAATGATAGAAATGACTCTCTTTCGGTAATTCAAAATGGCCCCATAACAGTTGAGCCAATCGCCTCCGAGAATTAAATCGTCACCATAGATGTCGACTACAATAAGATTTGATGGACAATCTCTCCCTCCTATAGATACTGGAAAATCTCTAGTTTCTAGGGTTCCCACAATTCTCTCTCCGCTCGGCAAACCCACAACATAAGGTTCACAATCAAATAAACACGAGATTTTCAAACGATTAACACAATTCAATGATATGAAATAATGTGTAGCACTTGAATCGAATAAGACACTAACTGGTTGCAAAAGGATCTGAATCGTACCTGATGCAACAACAGTGTTCTGATCGTCAGATTTCCTTATTTTGTACACGCGCGGAGGAACGGACCCAGCACTGTATGCCTCTCTCTTCCCAACATTCTGCTGCTGAAACCCACTCTGCTGTGTCTGGTTCACACTTATCTCTTTCGGAACTGGTGCTGGAGTGCGAGTACCAAATGATCTAGTCACATTTCTGCAGAAATTCGCACGGTGTCCTTGCCCACATTCAAAACAAGTCACAGAAGGAATGAAACAATCACATCGAATATTCCCTGCTCGACCACAATTATAGCACTTCTTTGATGCGTCCGAAACTGTTGATGTTGTCCGGAACTTCTTTCCACCTCGAGAAGGATGTGGAGGTTTCCTAGATGAATAAAATGAAGACTGGCCCTTGCGGGGCCCACCACTCTTGTTTTTCGAGAAATTTCCGGACACTTTCTGCTTTTTTGCCTCCATCGATTTCTCCACCACTGCCTCTTTTATGTTGTAGGCCAGCGCCTTATCCTGATATTGTCACAACGTAGTACACTCGAATCCGGACATGTACTGCTGAATCTCCGACTTCATCCGCATATTGAGATGAAAAATCTTCTCCGCCTCCGTCCTGACCAAGTGTCGCACACAAGTCAGCTGATGATTAAAAGTCTTGATTATGTCTTTCACAGATGCTTCCAAACTCTGTGGTGAGAAAAACTCTCGGATTTTAGCCTCTCTAACTGGACGAGGACAATATTGTGCTTCCATCATTAGTTTGAATTCCGTCCAGTCAGCATTATGATTCTCAGGTCGAATAGCTTCCCACCAGTCAAAAGCCTCCCCAGTCAGAAAATACTAGGCAATAGGAACTTTCTGGTCCTCGGGACAGTTAATCCCCGCAAATATCTTCTCTAACTCCTTTAGACAATGATCACAAGTAAGTGCCTCACCAGATCCGTCAAATTTTGGCGGGTGCAATTTGACCACCTCAGCAAGCCATCTGTCTCCCCGGTTATCCTCGTGGTGCTATTGTCCCATCGCCGTCTGCATACGGTCAACTACCTGAGTGAATTGGTTTATCTGACCCACCACCTGTTGAAGCACTCCCGGCATGTTAGGATTCGCGTTGTCATTCGCTGATCCCTGCTGTCCTCCAGAATGGGAATCGGTTCGACTAGCCGATAATTCTGGAGTAATTGCTGAATCCTCCTGTCGCACATTACCACGTCCGCGTCCACGACCACATCCGCATCCACGTCCTCCCCTCAACATACTATAAACACAATTACTCAATATATTGGGCAAAAATTTCAAAAATAAAGCCCGTCAATATTCACAAAACAGAAATTAAGTAAAACGGTAGTATAAGAGATTAGGAGACTTACAACCACGGTCCACATGACGACGCTGGCTGAACAGTGATGTTACGAACGACTCGTAAATCAAATAACATAAACAGACCCAACTAAAACCCTACTGCCAAGATATCCATGAATCTTAGCTCCGATACCATATTTTGTAACACCCCGAGAAATTCAGAATAATTACAGCGCCGTAAACCCTTTAAGTAAGGATTTACAAGGCTAGTTAAAAAAAATGTAAATATAATACAGCAGTACTATTAAAGTTCCAAATTCAAAACCGTTTTCAAACATATCAAATGAGTCATTATTACAACCATCTCGAAATATTAATAAGACGCGCGTACTCGAGTACTGAAAATGAACCAAGAAGACAAATCACAATAACAATAAATATCACTAAGCCCCTTCGTCATCACGTCGGAACTGTGGCTGTTTTCCCGCTTCTCTGCTACCTGAACATCAAAACAAATGTCCACCCCCGGAGGGGTTAGCAAAACGATGCTAGTACAAGTATCAAATTAAACAAATCGAATATGCAACAACAATGCATAAAATACATAACACGGACTTCCGCTACCGGAATCCAACAATGCGAATCCACAAGATTCCATTAACACAGTATGGGTATTCCAATGATCCAGCGCCCTCAGTATAGATCCCAAGATGATCCCGTCGGACCAACACGAGGTGGAAAAATCCGTCCAATGATCCAGCGCCCCTCAACATAGATCCCAAGATGATCCCGTCGGACCAACACGAGGTGGACATCCGATCCAGCGCCCTCAGCATAGATCGTACAACATACACAAACACAACTCATGCATACATGTAAGCAAAATCGCTATGTCCATCAACATGAACATATAAACACTTGATAACGAATATCATGACAATTCAACGAAATAAATCCCATATTCAATAACATGAATAAACCACATGCATGCTCAAAATACCAATATTAATAAATTACGATACTTGCCTCAAAGATGGCAATAACTAATCACTCCAATGATCTCAACGCACTCGAAGGTCGCCTCCTTCGATCAAACGTTCGCAATGCTCGACCCTTGAACAAACAGGAAAATAACGGCACTCAGGACAAGTTTAAACGTACGAACATCTAACGTCTACTACGGTAGGGTTAACGCTCTAAGATCGCTGACTCACGGCTCAACTCAATCGACGGACGCCCAGTCTAGCTTGAGCCACTCAAATCACCGTAATTATGTACTACTATTCCGGATTATCAAATCCCTCACCAAGTTCGGTTACAAAACATGCTTCAATCCGAGTTTAAGGTTTAACAACCATATAATCCGTTCTTCCACAATTTATCTTCCTTGCCAAAATTTACGTTCATAACAATGGTTACCCATAAACTTCCTTTTGTTTTAATCATCAACATGAAGATAACCAAATCCAGAAATCACTATGAGTTATGATTTACAGTGAAGGTCATCTCATACTATCCAAGGATATTACATGACCATACTAATAATTCATCTTCATCTTCAAAAAAATATCCTAAGTTCAATCCATCAATGTCCCAAAACATATAATTCCATTATGTAAATACATAAGAACTTGATAAACTCCATAATCTAGCCATAATCGGTTTGTAGCTACATGATTGTGCTTAGGAGTTCAAACAGTATAAGGTTCAATGGTTTATACGATGAAGAAGTACCGAAACATCGAAAATATCCTTCTAACAACATGATGTTCGACTAAATACGAATTTAACTGACTAGATAATCTCAAAACATGTTCCAAAACATGCTTAAGAATACTACTCTAGTTGGTGAAGAATCACCTACCTCAAAATAGTGAAGAACAAGGAGGAACTTGAAGAAATCCAACACCGAGAGCTTGAACACCAATCTATATATAGAAAATGGTTATTAGCGTGCGCTAGTCTATAACCATAGCGTGCGCTAACGGCCTGCAGTCTACTGATTCTGCCTGGTCTCGACTTAGCGTGCGCTAACATCTTCCTTACGTGCGCTATGTTCAGGAATTAGCGTACGTTACTGCTTATAGAGCATGCGCTAACGGCCATATAAAGCTTACTGACCTCACTGTACTCAACATTTAGCGTGCACTATCCTCATACCAGTAGCGTGCGCTAATAGCGTTGACTCGGCTTTTTCCAAAAGCCGTCCAGGTTCATCCCGACATGTCCCAACCAATATCCACGGCTGATCTCACCTACCACCCTGTCTTAATCAAGTTGACTACGTATAGCGCACGCTAAGGTTCATACATAGCGTGCACTACGAAACCCATATTAGCGTACGCTACGCCTAGTCGATAGCGTGCGCTACAAGTGCAAAAATCACAATTTTGAACACATTCATGCAATCATATGCTCGTCAACACCGGATCATGAAATAGGAGAATAATACTCATATCAAAATGCAACAATTACAATATCACAAGGTTCAAATACACAACAGAAATCTCGGGTATTACAATGGAGAGGTGAAGAGAGAAAACTAGCATTTTGGAGTTGTGCTAGGAGTTCATTAAAAAATGAGTTGAATTCTAACTTACAAAAGTTGAATTTGTTGGGAGATAAGATAGTTCAAGATTTGGTAGGTTATGGTGTAGAATCATTTTCCAAAGCTCATTTTAGGACTTTTACAAAATGTGATGTTGTTGATAACAATATGGCCGAGTCATTTAATGGTTGGATTCTTGAAGCAAGGTGTAAACCAATTATAAGTATGCTAGAAGACATAAGAACTCAAGTGATGAGGAGGCTTCACATCAAGAGAAGGTTTTGTACTCACATAGTGCCTTAGATATAGTTCCAGCAATGCATTAATTCGTTCGGTCTGTCCATCTGTTTGGGGATGGAAACTTGTTGAGAACTTAAGGTCGGTTCCCAATAGCTCGAATAGTTATCTCCAAAACCGTCCAGTGAATCGAGGGTCTCAATCACTCACAATGCTTAAAGGAATCCCCCAAAGTTTGATGATATGTTTGAAGAATAGACGGGCAGCTTCATTAGCATTGCAATCGGGTGATGTGGCAATGAAGGTAGCATACTTTCTGTATCGGTCCACTACCACCTTGATGCTTCCGAATCCTTATGATTTTGGGAGAGTTGTGATGAAGTCCATAGAGACACTCTCCCAGGGCCTTGACGCAATAGGCAGGGGCTCCAACAATCCTGCCAGAAGATTCTGCTCATTCTTGTCTTGCTGGCACACAAGACAAGTCTTCACGTAGGCTTCAATTTCATCCCTCATTTGCAGCCAATAGTATGAGGCCTGTACGAGTGCAGTGGTATGCTCGATTCCTGGGTGACCAGCCCACTTAGTTCCATGGCACTCCTTTATGATCTCCTTTCGAAGTTTTCCCCACTTGGGCACAAATATCCGATCGCTAATGGTGCGTACGATACCATCTTCCTCCCAAAATCGCCTTGTCTTGCCTTGCTCTATTTTGTCCAAAAGATCTTTGAGTTGGGCGTCTTGTTGGACTCCTTCCTTAATCCGTGGGATGAGGTCGGACTTCGGCATACTTGAACTCAGAGTGTCTAGTTCTGCCTTCCTACTTAGGGCATCCATGACTACATTGGCCTTCCCAGGCTTGTATTCAAGTCGGTAGTCAAATTCCGCCAAGAAGTCTTGCCTTCGAGCTTGCTTGGGACTTAACTTCTTTTGGGTCTGAAAGTAACTCGTAGCAACGTTATCTGTCAGGATCACAAAGTGTGAGCCAAGCAAGTAATGTCGCCATGTTTGCAGGTAGTGTATGACCGCAGTCATTTCCTTTTCTTGGACCGTATACCGTCTTTCCGTATCATTGAGTTTTCGGCTCTCAAAGGCAATGGGGTGTCCATCTTGCATGAGCACTCCTCCAATAGCGAAATCAGAGGCGTTAGTCTGTACCTCATAAGCTTTTGTGTGATCCGGCAAGGCCAGAACGGGTTCTTCGGACACCGCTTGCTTGAGTTCTTCAAAAGCTTGCTGACACTTGCTGGACCAATGCCATACTTGGTTTTTCTTAAGTAGATCGGTCAGCGGGGCTGCTTTGGCTGAGTATCCTCTTATTAAGCGGCGGTAGTAGTTCACCAAGCCGAGAAATGATCGAAGTTCTGGAACCTTGGTCGGGGTTGCCAATCCCGAATAGCTTTCACCTTTGCATTTTCCATCATGATTTTGCCTCATTTAACCTTGTGACCGAGAAATTCAACTTCTTCTTGGGCAAATGAACATTTTTACTTCTTAACATAGAGCTCGTTATCGTGTAGTACTTGGAAGACTTGTTTAAGGTGTTGAATATGTTCTTCAAGAGTCGAGCTGTACACCACAATATCATCCAAGTAAACAACAACAAATTGGTCAAGGAAAGGATGAAGTATCTTGTTCATGAGGGTGCAAAAGGTTGCAGGTGCGTTTGTGAGACCGAAGGGCATGGCAAGGAACTCAAAAGCACTGTAGCGAGTCATACATGTGGTCTTGGCCTCATCTCCTTCAACAATTCGCACTTGATAGTACCCCGAGCGCATGTCAAGTTTGGTGAAGTACCGCGCCTTGCCAAGTTGACCGAAGAGATCAGCTATCAATGGTATTGGGTATTTGTTCTTGATAGTGATCCGATTGAGTGCCCTGTAGTCGATGCACATTCGAAGGGTGCCATCCTTCTTCTTCTGGAAAAGTACGGGTGCACCGTAGTGTCATGGGATGGGAGTTTTGCGCAGCTAACCCGTGCGGCACTTAAACAACTAAGCTGTGTCGAGTTGCTAAGTAAGCCTGAAAGTAACGAGAAAACGCTACTACGAGAATAGGATTTCACATCGGTTTTTAAGTACTATTTACATCGGTTTTAAAACCGATGTTGTATCCACCGATGTTAAAATTCACATCGGTTTTTAAAAACCGATGTGAAAATGAGTAATTCACATCGGTTATGCCACAACCGATGTAAAATTGATGCAAAAAAAAAATTCACATCGGTTTCTTGAGTAATAACCGATGTAAAATGTCTCATTCACATCGGTTTTGAGTTACAACCGATGTAAAATGTGCCATTCACATCGGTTTTGAGTTATAACCGATGTAAATTGAAGCAAAAAATTTAACATCAGTTTCTTAAATAACCGATGTGAACTATATATATGTTTTCAACCCAGCACTACCAAATTTGCCAAAATCCACCTGTTCTGTTTTTCAATATTGAGTGAAAAATATTAATGTTACAAAATTACAAGATCAATTAAAAACAAAATTGCATTATCAAACAAACACGAAATTAAAACATAAAGTAAACATAAAATTACATGAAAATCTAAAAAGAAAATTACAAGATCGATAATATATTACATGGTTCTCATGGAATTAAATCTTGGTTGAGAATTTGAACAATTTCTTCTAGTATGTCCAGGTTGATTCCATAGCCCACATCTACGAGGTTCGTCAGGATGACGAACGTCTATTTCGTTATGAAATTGATTTGCACGCCTTTGACCACGACCACCATAAATTTTTGAGTAATATGCTTCCACCGGTTCATCAGGAACAACTAGGTACCTGACCCAAAGTAGACTGTTCACGTAGACTAAGGAGTAACATTTATGATAATAGCGTAGAAGTTCAAAGAATTAGATAAGATAGAAGCAGTGAGAAGAGGAAGAACAGGATTTTGATTCTATGGAACTACAATTTTCATCCTTTCGTGTAGACAAATAGTTTTGAAACACTAACAAAATGACTATGGCAAAAACTGTTTATCTTGTTCAGCAGACTAACATGGATGTCAAACACTAACAAAATGACTATGCCAAACTTCTTTGATGACACAAATCTAGGACATCGGACTAACATGGATATATTCTGTAAACTCTAGATAACCTGGCAAATATAATTTCCTATTCAAACAATGTAATCAAACTGGAAGTCCATTACAATTCTACCTATAGCAAAAATATAATATATACATATACACCAACATACAACTACATGCATCAAAATTTATATACATGCCACAAAAATATAGTATATATACACATATGTGTATATACGTACATACGCCCAATTATATATGGCCAAAAATATACGTATATACGTAGAAAATTAAATCTCAAACAAGTATGAAACTGAAATAGATGTCTATGCGAGCTCTTTAGTCATACGCCAAATACAAGTTTTATGATCAATGATAAACAAACAAACTGATCTACTAAGCCAAATCTGAAGATTCATGTAGTATAAAGGTCACTACCGTGCCACAATCATAGAATATTAGGTCAAGAAACTTAAAGATTAATCAAGATTCTGTAAAAACTCAGAAAGCACAATTGTAACCTGCGTGCCGAAGGATTTCAGCAGATATCCATGTTCTTTCTCCATTTGAGCACGAGCCCGTGCAAAAGTTGATGCAGCTTTTGATAATGTACTGCCACTGGTACATGTATTTTCAACACCATACTTCCTGCTATCTTCTGACAATTTAGTTCCTCAACGAGAAGTGGATGCACAAAAGAAATCAACATCTCTTCAACTTCAACACAGAGAAATTTATATGGGAGAAAATAGAGACACGTGTAATCAGTGAATAACCTATTTTTTTACGGGTTTTCCTCGGATTCCAGAACTGATATCTGCAAGGAGACACTAATGAAACCATAAACAATCATCTGATATTCTCACCAAAGATCGACATGGAATAATAAATATCAAGCGGTTTAGACAAAAATTATTCCGACAGAGAGACAGTGGCATCGCCGATAATGACTAACAACAGCAACATTCAAACATCACACAGTAAAACCTCTTTCCGATTAATTAAATTGGCACACCCCACATAAATCTATTAATTTAAATAGGTCTTTTAATCTATCGAGTGGCAATTTCACTTCAAATGCCAAGTTGTGGCTATATAAGTGATTACATTGTAGAGTTGTAGAGGTTCTACCGGACAACTCAGCAGCAATATATCTGTAAATCAAGAATGCTAAATCTGAGAAGTGGAACTGGAAAACTGATTGTTGTTTCACAGAGAAAGGTATACCAAACACTTGAGTGAAGCAGAAATTATTCCCAGTTAAATAGATAAATTCACAATTTCTTTTGTTTCTTCCTATTCTCTGTAAAGTAAAGATACCTACATGCTAAAATGACAGTCAAATACCAACCTTTTTTTTTTTTATAAAAACCAAAATCAATTCTTTCAGTAATTAACTATTTGGCTCATAAGATACGAAGCGGGGGGTGTCATTGGCATCAAATATGTTTAGTGAATATATTTAACAGCATTAAAGTCACAAGCGCCCCAAATAACTGTGTTGGACTTGGATAGCTGTACAGAATTTTTTTTCTTTTATTTTACGAGAAAAACAAAAACTTAATCTGTGTAAATTAACTTTCAGCACAAAAAGCAAACAATGTTCAACAGCCTAAAATATCTAGGGAACCTCATGATCTCCTAATATTGAAAGGCTCAGCCATTTAGAGTGCAATTAGATATTAAAAAAAATATTTTAATTCCAGTTCATATCTCTAATTACCAATCATTATACTAGCTTTACACCACACCAACTTTAATCAACATATTTTCATCTTATCCAATCACTTTATTAATACAGCATTCCTCACACAATTTTTTCATCACTATTCTCTAGTTAGTGAAATCAAATTTTTTTCAAAAGTATATCAAATCGCACTGTTAATCTTTCTCCTTTGTGAATCTTTGCAGTAAGTTGTGTTCCATCACTTGGAACCAACAATATAAAATCATCAGTTGGTAACAACAATCGAACCAAACTAAAACAACTAACAAAACAGGTCAGAAAATCCGATTATAGGAGAATCAATGAATGACAGATTCGAAGGACAAGTCGAACAAGAATATACCAAAAACTAATTAACGCAGATCCAAATCATCGTGGTATTTAGAACCTTCACTGCACGCCTTTGACCACGAACACGAAATTGATTCACATCGCTACTGAAGATTGATAATAAGGAAAAAGCATACCTTCCACCGGCTCCACTGCTGGGGGATTTGGATTGGGGAGGAGCGGCAACGGCGGCAAACGTAGCATAATGGGCGGCGAATCTATGGAGAAAATGGCCCGCGGGGGATGGGCGAGAGCTGGGCTTTGGGGCGGATGGAAATGGAGATCTGGGGCGGCGAGCGGCCAATGATCGGAGCAACGAGGCTATGAGCCTCCTAGAAGCCATGGCGCGGGACGATTGGGGTTTTTACGGATAGAAGAAGAGAGAAGTGCTGGGGTTTTTATCGAGAAACTCAGACTATTTTTAGAAAAAAAAAATAGGTTCACATCGGTTGCACATAAGAACCGATGTCAAATTACAATATTCACATCGGTTCATTTAGAAACCGATGTTAAAGTAGTATATTCACATCGGTTTCTAAATAACCGATGTTAATCGAGTATAATTCACATCGGTTTTTATAAAAACCGATGTAAATTTGGTTTAAAATTTTCAATTATGCCACCGCGTCTTTTTTAACATCGGTTTTCACAAAACCGATGTTAAACGAGCGATGTTGAATGTCTTTTTTCTAGTAGTGAAAGGGGCAATGACACAAAAGGATTTTATTAAGTATGAATGCTTAGGGTACAAGAGAGCTTTACAATGCTTGATTGCTTGAGGATTTCTGGATAGAGTGAGTAAATGAGTCTCATCTTCCTTTTATACCAACCTAGGAGAGTTCTGGAGGGGAACTCTCTAGATAGAACTTTCTAGTTAGAATAATGAGATAATGTATCAAAAGGCCCCTAAACTATTCACTTTTGTTTCAAAAGGTCCCTGAATTATTTTTTGTTTTAAAGAGCCCTTGAACTATGTATTTCGTGTCTCAAGAGGCCCCCATTGAAAGCAATTGACAGATTGTGATGACTCAGCAAACGTTTTTCGTTAACTACCTCCACATCAGTACAACTCTTTTGAGATAATGCATCAAAAGGCCCCTAAACTATTCACTCTTGTTTCAAAAGGTCCCTGAACTGTTTTTTGTTTTAAAGAGCCCTTGAACTATGTATTTCGTGTTTCAAGAGGCCCCTATTAAAAGCAATTGACACATCAGCACAATTCCCATTAAATAAACATAAATCTCATTTCTTTAAAATAAAAAATTGCAGATCTCATTCCCAAAATTTCCAATTCTCAAAGGTTAACTAGTATTGTTTCATTGTAGTCTGCACTCCTTTTACAATGAATATTTGTTAAGGTTGTAAAACTATATGGAGTGTATTTTTTGCTATTTTATTAAGGTTGTAAAACTACACATTAAAATGATTTGAAATGATGTTGAAATTTTAGCTACTGATGATGCTCGGTTTTTTATTAAGTTTCCAGATCAAAGATGATATCATGTAGTGTTCATACGTGAAATAGAATATAAGACAAATAAATCGAATATAAGACGAAGATAGTATTGACTAAAACAAAATAAATATGCATAACACACAATATTGATATCCAAGTACCTAATAAAAATCAAACAGATAATTATGATCCAAAATAACTTCAAAATATGGACCTAACAATATTTCAAAATAATCACAAAACATGATCCCATCAGTGTTTCAAAATAACCACAAAACAATATCTAAATCATATTGCTCAAGGAGCCCAACCTCCTTTTCTACTCTTAGCTTGTTTTGTAATTACATCAATTTTTCGTTGTGCCTCGGCCTGAAGTTGACTAGTCGTCATTGCAGCTTTTCCCTTCCAGTTTAGTCTCTGTGATGTACCAGGCTACAAGAAACCAACATTAGTAACATTAACTTATGTCTTCTAAAAAAATAGTTGCAATTAAAAAAAATAGCTGTAATTAGATGATACATGTTCAGTTCCTTGGCTCCTGTTTATGGGTGGTGGAACCTATAACAAAATAGAAATTAATGCGATGATATCATTCGAATAAAAAAAATGCAACTTGTTAAAAATGTAATGATAGTAATATTGAATTCTTACTTGATTCTCATAAGGCTCTTGAGTTTCTGTCTTTTTTCTCTTTCCAGTTTTTCCGGGTTTAGGATTCGCCTTCAAGTATTCAACCAAAATAAAAATAAAAAGACATATATATATAAGAAAAACTGAAAAAAGAAATTATTAAAAAATATACAAAAAGCTAGAAACATAAATAATTTAATGTGAAACAATTTAATGTGAAATTAAAGAATTCTTACATCCTTTGATTTGTTAGGGCACTTTCTGCGATTGTGATTTGATTGCTTGCAGATTGTGCATTTCATAACAACACCTTTCTTGGACATCTTATTTGATTTCCTCGTAATCTCAACTTTGGCTTTCCTCCTTAGCTTCTTAGGTCTCCCCGGCATTTTCCGATATGGTGGTGGTGCAATTTCTTGTTTACCGGTCTCAGCCCATCGTAGCTTTCCTTTCACAGGTTGCATCATGAATTGATAAGCTTTCAAATAATTTCCCTCTGTATACCAGTGACACATAATTTTTTGGATCTTTTCCTTCACTGTTAAGCGCACAAATTGCGTGTTGACAAGGAATGCCAGTCAAATCCCACTCTCTACATGTGCATTTTTCAGAATAAAGGTGCACAGTATGTCTATTGTCAGGCTAAAAAACATGTGAGATTTCATATCCATCATCTCCATTCCAAACCATTTCCCAATAATCGGACTGCTCCTTATTCTTCTCTAACTTCATCATAGGCCTTGGTGCAATTTCACATAGCCACCCATATAACTGAAAAGTGACGCACAATGAGAGTTAGTACTCCGGAAATACTAGTCTTAAGTTTTATATGATTGTATATATCCACTCTGGGATGGGGATCGGCTGAAAAAGGACTCGGGCGCGGCGGTACAGCAGCTCGGTATTGGATGAGGTCGGTTCTCCAATCGAAAAATATGTCATGTTTATGATCTCATTATGGGTAAGTTTGGGGCTTGAACCTTCGCGGTTGGTTTCCCAACACCTACAGCTCAGTAGGTCACGGCGATTGGATAGTCTCATTGCGCTACGGCTTCATGCCGTGGCTTCGGCCTTTATTAATACAGCTTCGGGCTGTTTTGGTTCAGGTGATTGTGTTGATTAACAGCTTCGGCTGAGTGACTTTCAGGCGTTTGTGATGTCTTGGTAATTTCATTGGAGCCTTTAGGCATTGTGATTCATAATTAATTCAGTTCTGCTTTGGTTCATGTTGTGTAATTCATTGTGGTTCTATAATTATGATTCGTCGTTGGGCACTTATGTTCTAACCTGTTGAACAGGTATTAATAGTATGCCGTGGGCATAGTGTTTCACGAATGCTCGGTTCTTACCTTGGTTTGCGAGCATCTCGTATTATTATTATCATTTTACCTTTTCATTTTGCCTTTGGATGCATATCATGTTATACATGTATTTGATGTTCATTATCTGGATGATTGACCCCGTGGGGGCGGAACAAGTTTTCATGTTTTAGGTGCTTGCGAGGAGAGAGTTGAGACACAGGGGCATGACGATGGCGACGAGGCATTCGAGCGATACTAGTCTGAGTTATTCATGTTGGCCAGTCAGTTGGAGTGTACTCCAGTTTTGTCAGTTGTTGTCACGTTGTATTATCCGAGCAAGGCTCATGGATGTCATTGTATTTTATTTTAGCCATGTAGGCCCACTTTTGTCATTGAAATTCCTTATCAGAATATTGTGTCGGATATCATGGTAGGGACTGTGATCTCCCTTGTTGTTTAATTTAATGTATTTTAGTCGTGTTCACCTGGTGGATCTCCGGGTGTGGGGTCCACGGCACTGTAATAACCCAATGGGATTTTGGGGTGTTACAATAGTAAAATTAAAGACGTAAAACTCTACTTGAAAAATGTGTGTGTAAACGTCCACACAATCGTGGCTTCCATATATGGGTTTTTCAAAGTATTGGTTGCTAGATATATTATGTTTTGAGCTTTTTCGATATATTTTGCTATGCATTATGTGATGTATGTTTTTAATTTTTACATCATATGTCCTTCAATCCACTTTCTATTATTCTCAAAGATAATAAACTTGATGGCACTAACTTTGCCGACTGGAAAAGAAATCTTGACATTGTCCTGGCTGCCGAGGGGCATAAATTTGTGTTAATTGAGGAGAGCCCTCTGAATCCAGAATCGGATGCCACTCCTGGAGAGTTGGATGAATTCCAAAAATGGAAGAAGTCTGATGAGATGGCTCGTTGCTACATTTTGGCTTCATTGACAAATGTATTGCAGCATCAACATTAGACGATGGGCTCAGCCGCGGAGATGATGAAAAATCTCACCAAGATGTTTGGTCATCAGAACCGGGCGGCTAGGCAAAATGCAATGAGGGTGTTGATGACATCCCAAATGTCTTAACGGACCCCAGAAAGAGATCATGTTCTAAAAATGATGTCTCATTTAAACGAACTGAGCATACTAGGGGCTACTATCGATGCATAGTCGCAGGTCGATATTATCTTGGGCAGCTTACCAAGAAGCTTTGAGCAGTTCTGCCTTAACTACAATATGAACCGTAAGACATACACTTTGTCGGAACTTCTGACAGAGCTTCAATCTTCTGAAGGTCTCTTCAAACAAGGTTATCATCAAATTGCGGGAACCGGTGCTACTTCTTCCAAATCCAAATGGGAAAAGAAGAAAAAACAGGTTGGCCAGAAGTAAGTGGCAACTCTCAAAGTGAAAAGCAAGGCTCATCACCCGAGGCGAACAAAAAGCCAAAGGGAAAGTGCTACAAGTGCGGTCAGAAAAGACATTTTAAAGCGGACTGCCCTGCTCTTAAGAAAGGTATGTCGAAAACATGTTTGGCAGCTTGTTCTTCCACTTCGTGGATAGTTGATTCAGGCTCCACATATCATGTTTTCTTTGACTCGCATGGTTTTCAGGTAACCAAGCAGCTTAGTGCATGCGAGATTACCATCAACTGGGGCGATTATTCCAGGCTTATGGCTGTTGCAGTGGGAGTGATGCAGTTGAAGATTAATGATAAATTATTAGTCTTCAATAATTTATTATTAGTACCGGATTTTAGAATGAATTTAATTTTGGTTTCTAAATTAAAATGCAATGGTTATTCAGTTTCTTTGATGATGATGCTATTATTAGGAAAAGAAACGGTGAATATATTTGCAAAGGTATTTTTAATGATGGACTGTATGTCGTTAATACTGCATAAATTCCCACGCACAAATGACTTAACTCTTTGTCTAAACCTAAAAAGAGAAAATAACCTTCAAGGGTAAACCAAACATATCTGTGGCATTTACGGTTACGGCATGTAAACCTTGGGAGAATTGAAAGATATGTAGATGATGGCCCATTGAATGATCTCCAACTTGAGTCATTCCAATTTGCGAATCCTGTCTGGAAGGTAAGATGACCAAAAGGGTTTTTAAAACCAAGGGAGACCGTGCTCAGAATGTGTTAGAATTGGTTCATACGGATGTATGTGGTCCAATGAATATCCAGGCTAGGGATGGTTTCGAATACTCCATCACGTTTATAGATAATTATTCGAGATATGGATACATCTATTTGATGCGACGTAAATCTGAAGTCTTTGACAAGTTCAGGGACTTCAAGGCTGAAACGGAGAAGCGTTATGGTAAGAGTATCAAGTCACTACGGTCTGATCGTGGGGGAGAATACCTTAGTGGAGAGCTTTTGGATTTCTTGGTGAATGAGGGGTTGCTGAAAGAAGGAATAGAACTCTTTTAGAAATGGTTAGTTCAATGATGAGTTATTCGGATTTACCTATTTCGTTTTGGAGATACGCCTTAGAATCAAGCGTCGTACATTCTAAACCTGGTGCCTTCGAAATCAATTCCAAAAACACACACAGAGTTGTGGAGCGGGTGAAAGCCCAGTCTAGGACATGTTCGGATTTGGGGTACTCCAGCACATATGCTGAATAAGGAAGCTGCTAAGTTAGCATCTCGTACAGAAGTACGAGTGTTTGTAGGATATCCTAAGGGAACGGAAGGTGGCTTGTTCTATAGTCCCCAGGATCAAAAGGTCATTGTTAGCACCAATTCACGATTCCTGGAAGAGGATTATATGATTATTCACAAGCCAATGACCAAGATAATTCTGGAAGAGCTGAGGGGCGAGGCTCCGTCTATACCAATCGTACAAGCACCAGCTAACACTGCACCACATATCGATTCTGAGACTTTTACACCAACTCAGGATTTGCCTCGTCGTATTGGGAGGGTTGTTCGTCAACTGAAACAATTCATAGGCGTGAGAAAGTCTTCTGACTCAATCCCAGGTGAAGATGAATTAGATCCCTGGACCTACAAGGAGGCAATACAAGATAAAGATGCTGACTCCTGGCTAGTAGCAATGGAATCAGAAATGGGATCTATGGATTCCAATCACGTGTGGGAGCTAGTAGAGATACCTAATGGAGTACAAGCCACTGGGAGTAAATGGGTCTACAAGCGAAAGAAAGGAGGTGACAGGAAGGTTGAAACCTTCAAAGCGAGGCTTGTTGCGAAAGGTTACACTCAAAAAGAGGGTATCGATTATGATGAAACCTTTTTGATGGTAGCCATGCTTAAGTCAATCCAGATTCTTTTAGCTATAGCTGAACATTTGGATCTGGAGATTTGGCAAATATATGTCAAGACTGCATTCTTGAATAGGAGTCTAGACAAGGAAATCTATATGCGCCAACCAAAGGGATTCATTGCTGAAGGAGAAGAGCACTTGGTGTGCAAGCTTAAGAGATCCATTTATGGACTTAAGCAAGTATCTAGATCTTGGAACACTCGTTTTGACGAGTGAGAGTTGTGTGTAAAGAAATGCGATGGAAACGTGATGGTGTTTCTTGTACTGTATGTAGACGATATCCTTCTAATTAGAAATAACGTGAAGGAATTGTCGGATGTACGTGTATGGCTATCTGAGCAATTCGATATGAAAGATCGGGGAGAAGCAGGACATATCCTTGGAATCAGGATCTTTCGTGATCAGAAGAAAAGGATGTTGTGCTTATCCCAAGCATCCTATATCGATACAGTGCTAAAGGGTTTAGCATGGAGAATTCCAAGAAAGGTTTTCTACCTTACAGACATGGAATTCAACTATCTAAGGATATGTGTCCCAAGACACAAAAGAAGATAGATGACATGAAGATGGTCCCTTATGCGTCAGCTGCGGGAAGCCTTATGTATGCTATGCTTTTCACTAGACCAGATATCTGTCATGCCGTAGGCATGGCTGCTAGATATCAGTCAAAGCCAGGACCAGGACACTAGATTGCTGTCAAGAATGTAATACCCGGTTGTTATTCATTCATTATCATTCAGTAACTATCAGTCAGTAATTATCACTCAGTCATTTTCACTCATTAATAATCATTCATCAGTCATGATTCATTCATTTGCGTTCATTTGGCATGTTGTAACCGTGTATCAGTTACCGATCGTCATTTCATATCCGTTTGAGTGTCGGAACGGGAGTATTATCATTATCATCGTGATTGGTAGTCTTGTGCTGGAAGTATCATTTTTGGCATGTGTTGGACTTGTTCGCGTTCGCAAACGTTTGGTATGTCGAATCATTCATCGATCGTAGCGAGAAATCGGAGTTGTCGGAATTTCATCTTGTCCAGAAACGAGTTACGGCCGTAAGTAGTGTCGGATACGGCCGTAATAGACGTTCGTTGTTTTCAGGCCATTCAGACGAGCGGGACTTACGGCCGTAAGGATTTCGGCATACGGCCATAAGTTGGGCAGTACGGCCGTAAGGCTTGGCCGGATATGGCCGTACGTGTCGAGCAGGGTGCCCAGACATTTTTGGCCGAAGGCGAGTTACGGCCGTAAGGGTTTCGGCATACGGCCGTAAGGCGAGGGAGATACGGCCGTAAGGCTTGGCCGGATACGGCCGTACGCTGCAGGCAGGGTGCCTGGTCATTTTCGACGAAGGGGGCTTACGCCCGTAAGTTTGGCCGGATACGGCCGTATCATCCGAGTTACGCCCGTAAGGTGTGCGGGTACGGCCGTAAGGATGCCAACAGATGTTTTTGATGAAGGCGAGTTACGCCCGTAACTCAGGAGCGGTTACGGCCGTAAGTCTGTCGGCAGGATTTTGGACGAAGCCGAGTTACGGCCGTACGAGTTGGCCGGTTACGGCCGCAAGGCCGTTGACCTGGGATGTTACGGCCGTATGAGGGCCGAGTTACGGCCGTAACTCCAAAGCAGATTTATATAGAAATGGCCGACTTTTTCATCATTTTCATCCTTTTCTTCATTTTGTTCCGAGAGAGAGACTTGAGGGAGGGATTTTTCCATCCTCAATCACTTGAGTGTTAGATTTTCATCATCCTCATTCATTTGGGAAGCTCGGTTACTCGATTTAACTCGTGTTCATCGGATCGAAGTGGTTGGATCTTCAAGAGGTAATTTCTTCAACATCTTGGATTTCGATTTTGTGTTGAGATATGATGTTTTGGACGTTATAATCATGTTATATGAAGGGATATGTATATTATTATGAGTTTGTATAAAGATTCATTGGATTATTCAAGAACACTTTGAATATCGAGTTGGAATTGGGGGTTTTCGATTAATTGTCGTTATAATCACATTTTTGGATATTCGTTTTGGATTATTAACCGTATTGAAGATGTTTTGTTGGTTTGAAACACTTCTTGGGGGATTTGATATTGGTATATTGAGGTTTGATTGTAAATAATCGGAGTTTGGCCGCAACGTGTTTGATTTAATGCCTCAATGGACTTAGTTTAGTCGTATCGACGTGTTGAGTTCGTTATATTCATGTTTGTTACGTATGTTGAACGGATTGTTGGTTATTATGTTATTCAAGGTTGTTCGAGCGACCGATATCTCAATTAGGACATTGTTCGTGGAAGGATAATTGTCACCCGTGTTGTGTAAGTTAATTCTTACTCGGTTAAAAGGATATTCATTTCCTTTTGTTGTTGTTCATTCATAATCATAACTCATTCGTCATTGTGTTAACCGTATCAAAACTTGTCATTGTCAATTAATCACTTCAGTCACAAGGAACGACGGTTCCAATCATTTCATTGAGCTATCATTCATTTCACTATCATTTCATCTCGGTGAGTCATTATTTGTTTCCGATGTCACTTTTGTTATATCGTGGCATTCCGGGTCATACTGGCGTGCCAGTTGGTATGTGTAGGATTTTCATGTCGGGCACATTTATGTCGTGTGTTGGTTGTTGGCCTCACATTAGACTGTGCACACGAGTCGATTGCTTCGTGAGACTGATTAGGTACAAGACCACGCGTGTATTCGATCGATACTCGTTGGTGGCTTGTGCACGAACACATTTCCATCCCGGGCGTAGTGTGGCGCCACCCTTTGAGCCGTACTGTTAGTTGATTCATACAACATATTTGATTGCGTATGTTTTCAATAAGATTGGGTTATAATCTAACCGTTTCATTTTGATCGAACTTGTGGTTTATAATACATATATATATATGATTGTGTTTATTCAACTCTTGAGGATTGTTGTTCTGTGTAACTGACCCCGGCTGGGGATTTTGTTTTTCAGGTCATGGCAAGGCAAAAGCACGTGAATAGCATGTTGACGGCGAGGAGTCCCAGTGATACTAGTAGGGCCCCCCGATATTTCAGTTATTCATGTTATTGTCCTTTATTTTCCGCTGCAGACTTTCATTTGGATACTCCGTTTCGTTCAGTGCTGTGTATTTTATCTTTATATAAAATATACTAGTATTCGGTATTGTCCTGGTGTGTTGTACTTAAACTCCTCATCGGAGTATTTGGTAATATAATGTGGTTCGGTACCACAATTATATTATTTAATTCATCATTTTCATTCGCCTGGTGGGTCCCAGTCGGGGATTCACGACACTGTAATATCCGCCTAGTTTGGGGTGTTACAGAGTTGGTATCGGAGAGTGGTTTTGAATACTACCTCCCGAGTCATGTCTCATTTGAAATCATCGTCATCAGACTAGTATCATTGGAGTTTCGCGTCACGTGTGACCGGTGCAAATGTCGAGCCAATCAGACCGAAAGAACTGTAAGACTTCTAACACCATGGTATAATTTCTGGCAATAATCATTCATTCATCATTCATCAGTTAACAATCCTCAAACATCATCATTCATCATGATCAGGACGATCATGTTAACTCATTAATCACTTAATTCATTTCATTACTCAGTTAATGATCAGGACGATCATGTTAACTCATTAATCACTTAATTCATTTCATTACTCAGTTAATGATCAGGACGATCATGTTAACTCATTAATTAATCAATTCATTTCATTACTCAGTTGTCGATCTGAATGGTCATATTATTAATCTTGTTAAGTTGTTCAAGGTAATCATTTCAAGAATTTCATCAGATAATCATGTCACTTCAGTAAATCATTCATATAGTCGCTAAGTTAGAGCATGTATACTCATTTTCATCATCTCATGACATGATCATAATGTGATAATCATGCGGGAAATATAATCGTTATGCGACCTTCCTACTTTAGTATGGGGAGAGCTGTCAGGGGATGCACGGGGAGAGGCCGCGGTGCGGGCCGAAACCCGGGATATAATCACTCGCTGTCGGGAAATCGTACCCAGGACTCGGCTCGATCAGAAGATGTTCGGGTTGATCCACTCACTTTTATGCAGGCCATGATGACCCATGTGCAATTGCTCAATCATCATTGCGCCACTCTGGCCGGATTAATCGAGAGAACTCTCCCGTATGAGCCAGCTGCTAAGGAAAGTGCTGAACAACAACCTTCATCTGTCAGCAAGAAATCAACGAAGCGTAATCAATCCGAAGGCGGTCAGTCAACCTTCAAGAAGCCTCCTGTGAGTCCTATCGTTTCTGGGCGACCTCCTACGATGCATAATCGTGCGGGATCTCAATCCCGAGCGGCCAATTCGGCCATCATCTGTTTCAACTGTGGAGCGCCGGTTCATTACAGCACTAAGTGTCTGAAACCGTCTATCACGTGCCATAATTGTGGGAATTTTGGGCATAAGGCCCGTTTTTGCCGAAAGGACTCC
Source organism: Orobanche coerulescens (assembly GCA_033398695.1). Classification (NCBI taxonomy): domain Eukaryota; kingdom Viridiplantae; phylum Streptophyta; class Magnoliopsida; order Lamiales; family Orobanchaceae; genus Orobanche; species Orobanche coerulescens. The sequence goes on along the minus strand of CM065809.1, from coordinate 59,079,993 downwards.
AAGTCGGCTCCGCGCATCTCGTGCCCCAAGCACCGTGTTTTAATCGATCGCTTTGTCAACGTCGTTTAAGACAATGGAATCAAATAGAGTTGGGGCTCATATTTATCAGACGGGAGCGTCCGGTTCGGGGGCCGGAAAGTCCCAGATTCATGTGATGAGGAGGATCGACGATCCGGTGGCCCGAATGACCTCAGGTATACTCGTAATTTTATTTCAACCTGTGTGTACCTTTTGGATACTGGTGCACCGCATTCATTCATTTTCGAATCATGTTTGAATAGACTTATTTTGGGATAGTCCTATTTCTTGTGGACCTCATAACATCGGTCTACCTGACGATGGAAGATTTTTCGGAAATCATACCGAATTAAGCTTAATGACCGCGATTGGTTGGTGGACCTAATCGTGGTGAATTTATCTTAGGACGATGTAATTTTCGGTATTAGTTGGTTTGATCGTCTTGATACTATCCTCAGTGTTTGTTAGTGTTTGGTCGCTATCTTTCCGTCGTTGGTTATCGAATGTGTGCTTCAGGGAAGTAATCCCCGTTGTTCCAGAAGAATTATTATTATGACGGAAGCAGAGAAATTCCGCAATCGAATTGTTCAATCATTCATTGTATCATTTTCATCGATTGGCCTTTCTAAGGCAATCGAGTTATTCATTCATTCATTGTATCATTTTCATCAATTGGCCTTTCTAAGGCAATCGAGTTATTCAATCATTCATTGTATCATTTTCATCGATTGGCCTTTCTAAGGCAATCGAGTTATTCAATCATTCATTGTATCATTTTCATCGATTGGCCTTTCTAAGACAATCAAGTTATTCAATCATTCATTGTATCATTTTTATCGATTGGCCTTTCTAAGGCAATCGAGTTATTCAATCATTCATTGTATCATTTCCATCGATTGGCCTTTCTAAGACAATCGAGTCATTCAATCATTCATTGTATCATTTTCATCGATTGGCCTTTCTAAGGCAATCGAGTTATTCAAACATTCATTGTATCATTTTCATCGATTGGCCTTTCTAAGGCAATCGAGATGTTCAATCATTCATTGTATCCCTTTTTATCGATTGACCATTCTAGGGCAATCGAAATGTTCAATCATTCGTGGTATCATTGTCATCAATTTACGATGTACTTCCAGACGAGTTATATGGTTTCCTTCACATAGAATAGTGGAATTCAGGAGTGAGTTGGAGCCCGGTACGTCCCCGTTATCGAAGGCACCGTATCGGATGGCCCCGACCGAAATGCAGGAGTTGAAGATTCAACTTGAAGAATAGTTCGAGAAAGGTTATCTCCAACCGAATGAGTCCCCGTGAGGAGCACCAGTGTGACCTGTCAATGAGAAGGGTGGCTCGTCTCGTGTGTGTATTAATTATCAGGAGTTGAATAGGGTGATGATCAAGATTAGTATCCTCTACCCCGTATTGATGATCTCTTAGATCAACTTCAGGGAGCTTCAATATTTTCCTAGGTCGACTGAAGATCTGGATATCATCAGCTGCGAATTCAAGAGTCGGGTATTGCAAAGACGGCGTTTCGTACACGCTATGGTCATTATGAGTTCGTAGTTATAACGTTCGGGCTAACTAATGCACCTGCGGTATTCATGGAGTTAATGAATCGGGTTTGCATCGACTTTTTGGATCAGTTTGTTGTTGTCTTCATCGATGACATTTTGATTTATTCTCGTGATCGAGAGGAACACAAGGTATGTCTTCAGCAGGTTCTCGACGTGTTAAAACGCGAGAAACTTCATGGAAAGTTTTCTTAATGTGAGTTCTAGATGTCCGAAGTGAATTTTCTCGGGCATGTAATTTCATCTGCCAGAGTTCGTGTCGACCCTTAGAAGATGGAGGCTATCCGAGATTGGCAACCTCCGAAAGATGTTAAGGAAATCCAAGGTTTCCTCGGATTAGTTGATTAATTATCCGACCCACGACCTGGAGCTAGCAGCCGTGGTTTTCGCGTTGGAAATTTGGCGTCGTTACCTTTATGGCGTCACCTGTCAGATCTTCACTGATCACAAGAGTTGAAGTATATATTTACTCAGAAGGAGTTAAATATGCGACAAAGACGGTGGTTGGAACTAATTGAAGATTATGATATCGAGATCCTTTACCACCCAGGCAAGGCGGACATTGCCGCCGACGCCTGGAGTCATAAGTCCATTCAGGAGAAGATGCTTGCTCGTTTATCAGTTCAGAAGGAACTTCAGCAGGAATTCCTTAGACCCGAGATCGAGGTCTGGCATCAGCGACTGGCGGGTATGCTGAAACCGCTCCCTATTCCAGAATGGAGGTGGGAAGACATTTCTATGGATTTCATCACGAGAGTCTCGATGAGTCGTCGGGGCATGAATACGATCTGGGTCATCGTGGACCGCTTAACTAAGTCAGCTCATTTCCTTGAGATTAAGGATACGTGGGGTCCCGAGAGACTTGCCTAGCTGTTCATCAAAGAGATAGTGAGATTGAACGGTACTCCTAAGAGTATCGTTTCTGATCATGACGGGCGATTCGTGTCTCATTTTGGAAATCAGTTCATCGTGCTATGGGAACTCCGCTTAATCTCATTACCATTTTTCATCCTCAGTCCGACGGACAATCAGAGAGGACTTTTCAGACATTGGAGGACATGTTGAGGGCATGCGTCCTCGATTAGTAGACGATTGGGAAGCCCAATTACTGTTGATTGAGTTCACGTACAGTTATAGTTGGCATGCTGCGATGAAGGTAGCACCTTACGAGGCCTGGTACGGTCATCGTTGTCGATCTCCCTTGTGTTGGGACGACCCATCAGAGTCAATCGGCACCGAGCCCGATATACTTATAGCCACCCGGGAGAAGGTAGCTTTGATCAGGAGTCGTGTGTTGACTGCTCAGAGTCGACAGAAATTATATGTAGATAATCGTCGACCATTAGAGTTCGAGATGGGTGACCACGTTTTGGTCAAGGTATCGCCGAGTCGAGGTATCTTCCGTTTCGGAAAACGGGGGAAATTGAGTCCGAGATTCATTGGATCGTTTGAGATTTTGGATCGAGTAGGCGAGTTAGCTTATCGATTGGCTTTACCTCCGGCGTTGAGCCAAATTCATAATGTATTGCACGTCTCGCAGTTGCGGAAGTATGTTGCCGACCCGAGTCACATACTTCAGTTCGACGAAATCGAGATCGCAGATGATCATTCGTATGAGGAGCGTCCCATACGAGTGTTAGAGCGGCAAATCAAACAGTTGAGGAATAAGGCGATTCCTTTGGTTAAGTTTCAGTGGTCTAGACACGGAGTCGAAGAGGCTACTTGGGAACCGAGGAGAGTATGCGGGAGAGTTATCCCGAGTTGTTTGACCCTTAGTTTCGGGGACGAAACTCCTTTTAAGGGGGGGAGTATGTAATACCCGGTTGTTATTCATTCATTATCATTCAGTAACTATCAGTCAGTAATTATCATTCAGTCATTTTCACTCATTAATAATCATTCATCAGTCATGATTCATTCATTTGCGTTCATTTGGCATGTTGTAATCGTGTATCAGTTACCGATCGTCATTTCATCTCCGTTTGAGTGTCGGAACGGGAGTATTATCATTATCATCGTGATTGGTAGTCTTGTGCTGGAAGTATCATTTTTGGCATGTGTTGGACTTGTTGGCGTTTGCAAACATTTGTTATGTCGAATCATTCATCGATCGTAGCGAGAAATCGGAGTTGTCGGAATTTCATCTTGTCCAGCAACGAGTTACGGCGGTAAGGAGTGTCGGATACGGCCGTAATAGACGTTCGTTGTTTTCAGGCCATTTCGGACGAGCGGGACTTACGACCGTAAGGATTTCGGCATACGGCCGTAAGTTGGGCAGTACGGCCGTAAGGCTTGGACGGATACGGCCGTACGTGTCGAGCAGGGTGCCCAGACGTTTTTGGCCGAAGGCGAGTTACGGCCGTAAGGGTTTCGGCATACGGCCGTAAGGCAAGGGAGATACGGCCGTAAGGCTTGGCCGGATACGGCCGTACGCTGCAGGCAGGGTGCCTGGTCATTTTCGACGAAGGGGGCTTACGCCCATAAGTTTGGCCGGATACGGCCGTATCATCCGAGTTACGCCTGTAAGGTGTGCGGGTACGGCCGTAAGGATGCCGACAGATGTTTTTGACGAAGGCGAGTTACGCCCGTAACTCAGGAGCGGTTACGGCCGTAAGTCTGTCGGCAGGATTTTGGACGAAGCCGAGTTACGGCCGTACGAGTTGGCCGGTTACGGCCGTAAGGCCGTTGACCTGGGATGTTACGGCCGTATGAGGGCCGAGTTACGGCCGTAACTTCCGGCAGTTTATATAGGGCTGGCCGACTTTTCATCATTTTCATCCTTTTCTTCATTTTGTTCCAGAGAGAGACTTGAGGAGGGATTTTTCCATCCTCAATCACTTGAGTGTTAGATTTTCATCATCCTCATTCATTTGGGAAGCTCGGATACTCGATTTAACTCGTGTTCATCGGATCGAAGTGGTTGGATCTTCAAGAGGTAATTTCTTCAACATCTTGGATTTCGATTTTGTGTTGAGATATGATGTTTTGGACGTTATAATCATGTTATATGAAGGGATATGTATATGATTATGAGTTTGTATAAAGATTCATTGGATTATTGAGGGATTATTCAAGAACACTTTGAATATCGAGTTGGAATTAGGGGTTTTCGATTAATTGTCGTTATAATCACGTTTTTGGATATTCGTTTTGGATTATTAATCATATTGAAGATGTTTTGTTGGTTTGAAACACTTCTTGGGGGATTTGATATTGGTATATTGACGTTTGATTGTAAACAATCGGAGTTTGGCCGCAACGTGTTTGATTTAATGCCTCAATGGACTTGGTTTAGTCGTATCGACGTGTTGAGTTCGTTATATTCATGTTTGTTACATATCTTGAATGGATTGTTGGTTATTGTGTTATTCAAGGTTGTTCGAGCGACCGATATCTCAATTAGGACGTTGTTCGTGGAAGGATAATTGTCACCGGTGTTGTGTAAGTTAATTCTTACTCGGTTAAAAGGATATTCATTTCCTTTTGCTGTTGTTCATTCATAATCACAACTCATTCGTCATTGTGTTAACCGTATCAAAACTTGTCATTGTCAATTAATCACTTCAGTCAAAAGGAACGACGGTTCCAATCATTTCATTGGGCTATCATTCATTTCACTATCATTTCATCTCGGTGAGTCATTATTCGTTTCCGATGTCACTTTTGTTATATCGTGGCATTCCGGGTCATACTGGCGTGCCGGTTGGTATGTGTAGGATTTTCATGTCGGGCACATTTATGTCGTGTGTTGGTTGTTGGCCTCACATTGGACTGTGCACACGAGTCGATTGCTTCGTGAGACTGATTAGGTACAAGACCACGCGTGTATTCGATCGATACTCGTTGGTGGCTTGTGCACGGACACATTTCCATCCCGGGCGTAGTGTGGCGCCACCCTTTGAGCCGTACTGTTAGTTGATTCATACAGCATGTTTGATTGCGTATGTTTTCAACAAGATTGGGTTATAATCTAACCGTTTCATTTTGATCGAACTTGTGGTTTATACTACATATATATATATATATTTATATATGATTGTGTTTATTCAACTCTTGAGGATTGTTGTTCTGTGTAACTGACACCGGCTGGGGATTTTGTTTTTCAGGTCATGGCAAGGCAAAAGCACGGGAATAGCATGTTGACGGCGAGGAGTCCCAGTGATACTAGTAGGGGGCCCCGATCTTTCAGTTATTCATGTTATTGTCCTTTATTTTCCACTGCAGACTTTCATTTGGATACTCCGTTTCATTCAGTGTTGTGTATTTTATCTTCATATAAAATATACTAGTATTCGGTATTGTCCTGGTGTGTTGTACTTAAACTCCTCACCGGAGTATTTGGTAATATAATGTGGTTCGGTACCACAATTATATTATTTAATTCATCATTTTCATTCGCCTGGTGGGTCCCAGTCGGGGATTCACGGCACTGTAATATCCGCCTAGTTTGGGGTGTTACAAAGAACATACTCAAGTACCTGAGAAGGACTAGGGAGTACATGTGTAACACCCCAAAAGGTGGCTATTACAGTGCCGTGGACCCCACACTGGGAACCACGAGGCGATACCAAAATACAGATTAAATAGTCACTACTCCGATTAGGAGTTTATTAATGGTATGGCCAACGGCCTTATGATACACAGGATCCGAAATACAGGTATAAACCATATGGAGATGGAATATACTTCAAATATTAATACAACCGGACAATGGTTTAAATAAAGCAGAATTAAAGTAACATTACACGGTTTGAACATAACCGTACACAAAAAACTTGGGCCCCCCGAACTAGTATCCTTCGAACCCTTCGCCGTCACCATGCTCTTCCCATGCCTTGCCTTTTTCTCGACCTAAAATACAACACAAGTATTTCGCCCAAAACACAGGGTCAGACATACATGATAAATGATTCTTCCGACATTATACAATTCACATATATTAATCTCAAGAAAACATCCCGACTACTGAACATACCCCTCGGGCGTATGAACAATCAGTCACAAACCGTCGAACATATCCAATCATACATGGACTATGATCGATCAAACAATATGGATCAAGATGGAAATTACAGTATGCCCGATCCGTAAATGTGTCCGTGTACATGTCCACCCCGTATACGGAATCCAGAATATATGTGTGACAATGTACCTAATTAGCCTCACTAAATATGTCTCGTGTGCACAGTCCAATGCGGAAAACATCCACGTATGACTATATAAGTGCCTGGCTAAAAATCCTACATAATAACCAATCGGCACGCATATATGATTCCATATATGTCACGATACAACATGACAACGAATTCAATAAATTACCTATCCGATTAAGGATCAAGAATCTCACCGAAGTGGCAATAAGGACCAACGAGATCAAGGATTCAAAGGGACGGACTTGGGAATGCATTACCATGATGAAAAACGGAACAACATCAAGAACAATATCAAATTACGAGACACAAATTCATAAGCGTTTCATATACACAAAACGTATAATCATCACAAGAATCTAATCATCATTATAACCAAGCAAGATAACTTGCCTCAATACGGAGACGAGAATAATCCTCCCTTATCGAAACGAACGAACGGTCCTCGACTAATATCGGTTACTCGAACAATCAACCTTGAATGAAATACATTTCACTCAATAACACATCCATATAATCATCGGTATTGAATTTAGTGAGACGACACCCTAAATTCCATTTGAATAGTTCACTATCTCAAAATATCGAAATCTTATTCTAAGAACTCTATTTACCTCAACTCATTCTTACAATCGGTTTACAAGACATTACCGAATATTCGCATGATTCTTTATGACTAAGAATTTATCAAGAACATGTTATGCAATTATTATCTTATAACCTTTAAATCAATCAAGAACATCACAGATGATTGAAATTGAAAATATGCACCACCTTGTTCATCACTATGTCTAATTTAGATTGAATATAGTAGGTTACCATAAGTTTATACTAAATTCATTTAGTTACAAGGCCATATCATAATTATGAAAATTATCTCATATCACACCATCCTTATAATCTTCTTACTAGCCTGAAGAATCAATTATCACACCTATGAATTCACCTAGCTTAGGTTCAAGAAAATCACTCTTAATCTTTTAACATCCATTAAGGTGTTCTAGTATATTATGCCAACAATTCCAACAATCAACATAACTGTAATGAAACTAAGGATTATTAATATCCTAGTGATGTTAATAGTCTACTAAATCGAGTGTGATTCTAGTAAACATGATTACCACCATTAAACCATCAAGAACACATCATTCCAAACCCTTAATTACCATATTCATCACTAAGTTGTTAAAAGCTTAACTACAAACATATTTTACTTGATTAATTCAACATTGGGTGTAGTATACTATATTACTAACATCATGACTATGAAAATAGAGAGTAAAATCGTACTACATACCTTCAGAAACGAAGAACAAATCACAAAACCACAAGAACACACTCCAAGCTTGAAGAAACAACTCTAAACTCCCAATCAACAAGCTCCAATCCAAGATGCAAAGCTCAAACACAAGTTGAAAGGGTGTAGAATCGGTCTAGTAAGGCAGAGGGACATTGTTGGAGAGAATATTCGGAGTTTGGACGTGCAAATGAAAGACACAAGCTGTCTTTTTATAAACTGCACAACTAGTTACGTACGTTACCGCCTAAAGATAACATACGTTTACGTACGCTACACTGAAAGTGTTACGTACATAATATGCCTCCAGATGTTACTGTCTCAAAACACTAACACCATTACGTACGTTATGGGTCATAGCATTATGTACGTAATGTAGGTCAACCTGGCTGCCTCGAAAAGGCCAGTTATCCGGATTATGTCCGGCCCGCCACGCCGAAAGTGAGATCAGATAAGATTCCCAAGCATTACATACGTAAACAGCATTACATTACGAACGTAAAGCTAACAATCTAGCATACGATAGGTTAAGGCCTTAGCGTACATTAAACACACCAAAAATCTATCCCAAAAATGTAACAATCTACACAACGTCAAAAATCAACCACAATAGTCATAATCAAGTCTATTCTGATATATCTCGATATTAATAAACATTAACTGAATGTAACATGATTACAATAGTGCTCAAATTATCCAATTAATACAACAGTAGATAAGAATTACTATCGGATATTACATACTCCCCCCCTTAAAAGGAGTTTCGTCCTCGAAACTAACGGGTAAACAACTCGGGATACCTCTCTCGCATGCTGATCTCCGTCTCCCATGTAGCCTCCTCGACTCCGTGTCGTGACCACTAAACCTTCAGTAGGGGAATCGTCTTATTCCACAATTGTTTGATCCTCCTCTCAAGTATCTATACGGGACGCTCCTCGTACGAATGATCCTCCGCTATCTCGATCTCATCGAACTGAAGTATATGACTCGGATCAGCAACATATTTCCTCAACTGGGAGACATGAAACACGTTATGAATCCGACTCAGAGCTGGTGGCAACACCAGATGATAGGCCAGATCGCCTACTCATTCCAAAACCTCAAACGGCCCGATATACCTCATACTCATCTTGCCCCTCTTCCCAAATCGAAAAACAACTCGAGTAGGGGACACCTTCAATAGTACATGGTCGCCAACCTCGAACTCAAGTAGTCTTCGATGGTTGTCTGTGTAAGACTTCTATCGGCTTTGAGCCATTAACAAAAAACTCCTAATCAGAGCGATCTTCTCACGGGCTGCGAAAAACATATCGGGTTCCGTACCCAAAGACTAAGATAGATCGTCCCAACACAAAGGAGACCTACAACGACGGCAATATAATTCTTCATAAGGTGCCATCTGAATCGAAGCTTGCGAACTATTATTGTAAGTGAATTCCACCAAAGGCAGTTGGGCTTCCCAATCATCCTTCCAATCAAGAGCGCACGCCCTCAACATATCCTCTAGAGTTTGGATAGTCCTTTCAGACTGACCATCAGTCTGCGGATGAAATGTCGTACTAAAGTCTAATTGCGTACCCATCACATGACGAACTGCTTTCCAAAAGTATGACACGAATCGCTCGTCACGATCTGATACAATACTCCTGGGGTACCATGTAACCTTACAATCTCTTTGATAAACAGCTGGGCCAATCTCTCAGGTCCCCATGTGTCTTTAATCTCTAAAAAGTGGGCTGATTTGGTTAGACGGTCCACAATCACCCAAATCGTATTCATCCCTCGACGACTCGTCGGCAAGCTAGTGATAAAATCCATCGATATATCCTCCCATTTCCACTCAGAAATCAAGAACGGTTTCAGCATTCCTGCGGGTCGCTGATGCTCAATCTTAACCTACTGACAGGTTAAACATCTCGAAACGAACTCTACAACTTCACGTTTCATATTCCCCCCTAATAACATTGCTTCAAATCCTTACACATTTTGCTAGGTCCCGGGTGAATAGAGTACGGGGTAGCATGGGCCTCTCTCATGATGGAGTTCCTCAACTCTTCGTCTGCGGGTACACAAACTCGATTCCTGAAGCGTATCAATCTATCCTCATGGATCACAAATACAGGGGCTTTCCCTAGAGTTACTTCATCCCGAACTCGAGATAAGAATGGGTCCGTAACCTGCTTCGATCTAATTATATCATCAAGGGACGATGAAATCTCGAGTGTGCAAAACTGTCCTTGAACAGGCTGTAACCAGACATCAATTTCCGGCCTCACGAACTCCAACTGCAATTCTCACTGAACTGTCAAGCGGGCAAGCAACTGTTCCTGTATTGTCTTACGACTCAAGGCATCGGCAACCACATATGCTTTGCCCGAATGATAAAGGATCTCAATATCATAGTCTTTGATTAGTTCTAGCCACCTTCTCTGTCTCATGTTCAACTCCTTCTGAGTAAAAATGTACTTCAGGCTCTTGGGATCAGTAAAGATCTGACAGGTAACTCCATACAGATAGTGACGCCAGATTTTTAAAGCGAACACCATGAATGCTAGTTCCAAATCATGGGTCGGATAGTTAACTTCATAACGTCGCAATTGTCTCGATGCATTGGCAATCACTTTCCCTCCCTGCATCAGTACACATCCAAGGCCCTGTCTCGACGCGTCACTATACACCACAAATCCCTCCGTTCCTTTTGGTAGAACCAAAACAGGTGCTGAAATTAATCGACTCTTGAGTTCATCAAAACTTTGATGACATGCCTCTGATCACAAATACTTTTTATCCTTCATCAACAGGTTAGTCATCAGTTGCGCAATCTTGTAAAAACCTTCCACGAACCATCGGTAATAACCTGCTAGACTCAGGAATCTGCGTACTTACTTCACGTTCTTTGGAGGTAGCCAGTCTCGGATAGCTTCTGTCTTATATGAGTCTACTCTCACCCCTTCGGATGATATAACGTGCCCAAGAAAGATAATCGCAGGCATCTAGAATTCAGATTTAGAAAACTTCCCGTAAAGCTATTCCCGCCTCAACGCATCAAGAACTTGGTGGAGATAACGTTCATGCTCTTCATGGTCACGAGGGTAAATCAGAATGTCGTCAATAAAAAAGACTACAAAGCGATCCAGATAATTAATAAAAACCCGATTCATCAACTCCATGAATACAGCCTGTGCATTAGTCAGTCCAAAAGGGATTACTACGAACTCATAATGTCGATAGCGAGTACGAAAAGCGGTCTTCGAAATGTCAGACTCTCGAATCTTCAACTGATGATACCCGGACCTCAAGTCGATCTTAGAAAACACAGCAGATCCCTGGAGTTGATCTAATAAATCATCAATATGAGGAAACAAATATTTGTTCTTGATGGTTACCTTGTTTAGCTCACGGTAATCAATACACAAACGCAGAGATCCGTCTTTCTTTCGTATAAATAGCACTGTCGCTCCCCAAGGGGACGCACTAGGTCGAAAATAGGCTTTCTCAGTTAACTCCTCAAGCTGGTTCTTCAACTCCTGCATCTCGGCCGGAGACATACGATATGATGCTTTTGAAATCGGGGACGTACCTGGCTCTAACTCAATAGTAAACTCTACATCACAATGTGGGGGTAATCCCGACAACTCGTCTGGAAATACATCTGGGTAGTCCTGGACTACTGGAATATCAGCCAATTCAACTGGTCGATCCGTTGTTTTGGTCATGTAACACCAATAACCAATACACCCTTGATTAAGCAGTTTCACTGCTTTCATAGCACTGATGACTCTCCCGAAACAGCTGGGATTATCACCCTGAAAAATGCACTCAACACCATCGTCAAATGTGATGGTCACTATCCGCTTGCAGACGCTAAGTATGGCATCATGACGATCCATCCAATCGATACCCAAGATTACATCATCTTTAGGCAAATCGACCACAATTAAGTTTGACAACTACTCACGGTCGTTCATGCGAATCGGACAGTTCTGCACTTCATGATTCCCAACAATCCTTCTACCATCGGGTAGACCAATTACATAAGGTTCACAATTGGTAACATGATCTATTTGCAAACGACTCAAACAAGAAGCAGATAAAAAGGAGTGTGAAGCACCAGTATCAAAAAGCACACAGATGGGCTGAAATCGGATCTCGAGAGTACCTGAAATCATGCTGGCTTTGGGATGTCGGCCTTCTTCATTTTGTAAATCCTGAGTTTCGCAGCTCTGGCACCAGATGTACCAGTTTGTTTTCCACGGCCCATCCCTCTGTTTGCCCCGATAGTCTGATAAGAAGCGGACGGAGGCACACGGTCCTGGACAGAAGACTAAACTGGAGCATGAGATGCTACTGGATCACGTCCCAGTCCATTCCTGCAATAATGAGCACGATGCCCATTCTTCCCACAAGTATGGCATGCGACGGCTGGCTTCGGGCATTTGGAGCCGATGTGCCCCTGGTCCCCATAGTTATAGCACACAACAGATGAGTTGACCGGTCGAGTGTGCGATCTGACTGGCTTTGATGCCATGGGTGGTTGTTCAGAACGATTCGGCAATGACTGGGGCTTCCTGAATGTTCCCCGGTTACTGTCAGTCTGGTTCTGGTTCCTGGATCTCTTGTTGTTGGACTATGGTTGCTTCTTGGAAATCTCTTTGGTAAGTTCGTATTCTAGAGATTTCTCGATGAACTCCGGTAGGGTCATACAGTGGTGATTCAATAACTGCATTCTCATTCGGGGTTTAAGCCTCTTGCGAAAATATTTGATCTTATCAGCCTACGTTCGGACAATCGACGAGGAGAAAGGAATAAGTGCCTGAAATTTCTCGGCAAAAGATAGTACATCATCTTCTTCAGATGGGTCCGGGTTCAGCAATTTTGACAGCTTGGCCTCACGGAGAGGGCCTGGATAGTAATGGTCTAACATAAGGTTTTTAAATTCCTCCCAAGTATACACACCATCACGTGGCCTCAATGAAAGCCACCAGGTGTGGGCGCCCTTGCTAAGATAATAAGCTGCTACGAAGACGCGATTCTCTTCGGGGCAGTCCACCATCTCGAATAATTTCTCAAAATGTTCAATCCAATGTACAATGTCAGCAGGCTCAGAGGAGCCTTCAAAAGTTGGGGGTCGTTGGCGAGAGATGTCGCTGATGATCCGACTCACATGTCCGCTATGCACAGGAGGTGGAGGATGAGGCCCCTGTTGCTAGTCGGTAGTAGCTCTATGCATAGCTTCCATTAATTGACCCATCTGGGTCATATGAACCATCATGCCTTGTATAACAGCGTAAGAATCGACACGTGCATCCTCGTGTCCAGTGTGGTGAGATTGGTCCCTTGGAGGCGAATCACTGCATGCGGAACTATGCATCACATTCGCGCGCCTGTTGGCTCGTGGTATCGGGATTCGGCCCCTTTCGCGGCCTCGTCTCCCTCTACCACGGCCTCTCAGATTTCTTTCCATACTGAAAGAATCAAACCATAATGATAACCATAAGTACAATTCAAGATACCAATCAAAATTCAAGCTAAGTTAGTAGCAACAAGGAATTACATATTCAAGAAAACAGTTCGCAATGAATTATCGACACTACGAGTGTCACAGAAAATATCATATCGACGTTGAGTCGAACAATTTTAATCCAGAATTTACCTCGAATTATAATCAGATAAATCCTGCCACGGATCCTCAAAATAACAAGATCAACAAAGAGATCCATTCCGATATCAATATCATGCCAGTAATTAAATCATGGCTCGTAAAGTACATACCGTATTTGGCTCGTAGGGTCAGGCGCTTGCACAGGTCATACGTGACACGAAGGTCTCTTGATACTAGTTCATTCCACAATGACTCGTAAAGAGAAAATGACTCTCTGATACCATCTTCTGTAACACCCCTAAAGGCGGCTATTACAGTGTCGTGGACCCCATACTGGGACCCACCAGGCAATACCAAAATACAGATTAAACAAGTATTATCTTGTGATACCGAACACTACAAAAAAAATAGTTTTTACCGACGCCAAACGCCGTTGGTAAAACAGAAAATGGCGTCGGTAAAAAAAAATTACCGACGCCATTACCGACGGCAATCCGCCGTTGGAAAAATGCTCGACGGTAATTTTTTACTGATGCCATTACCGACGCCACCATTTACCGACGCCATTTTTGGCGTCGTTAAATTAAAAAAAATCTAAAAAGTCGTCGTGGCTCAGCGGGTCACGTCCGGGCTCAGGCGGCGCTCAGGCGAGTTAGGTCCGGGCTCAGGCGGGTCAGGTTCGGTCAGGTCCAGGTCCAGGCGGGTCGGGTCCGGGTCCGGACTGGTCAGGTTCGGGCTCCATTCAATTTCAAATGGTTGAGAAAGATTTTGATTTATAAACCAAAAGAAACACTACTGTTTTTTCGATGTGGGATAGCATAAAAAATTTACCGACGCCGAAATGGCGTCGGTAATGGCGTAAACGGAGTCGTTAAATTAAAAAAAATAAAAAAAAATAAAAAAAATTTACCAACACCAAAATGGCGTCGGTAAAGGCATCGGTAAATGGCGTCGGTAAACGGCGTTGTTATTTGTGAAAAAGGAAAAAACGATAATAAAAAATTTTTACCAACGCCAAAATGGCGTCGGTAATGACGTCGGTAAATAGCGTCGGAAATTGTGAAAAAAAAGAAAAAAAAATAAGTCTGCAAACCGGTCGTCGGCAATGGCGTCGATAAATCAATTAAATAACGGGCGTCGGTTATGGCGTCGGTAAATTATAAGTTTAACAACGGCGGGTACGGGCGTCGGTAAATGGCGTCGGTAAAAACTGTTTTTTTTGTAGTGGAACCACAGTAAATAGTCACTACTCTGATTAGGAGTTTATTAATGGTATGGCCAACGGCCTTATGATACACAGGATCCGAAATACAAGTATAAACCATGTGTATATGGAATATACTTCAACTATTAATACAACCGGACAATAGTTTAAATAAAGCGGAATTAAAGTAACATTACACGGTTTGAACATAACTGGACACAAAAGACTTGGGCCCCCCGAACTAGTATCCTTCGAACCCTTCGCCATCACCATGCTCTTCCCGTGCCTTGCCTTTTCCTCGACCTAAAATACAACACAAGTATTTCGCCCAAAACACGGGGTCAGATATACATGATAAATGATTCTTCCGACATTATACAATTCACATATATTAGATCTCAAGAAAACATCCTGACTATTGAACATACCCCTCGGGTGTAATACCCGGTTGTAATTCAGTCATTATCATTCAGTACTTATCATTCTGTAATTGTCACTCAGAAATTTTCACTCATTAATGATCATTCATCATTTATTCATTCATTGTATTCACCGTTCAAATGTAATTGTATCGTGTATCAATCGTCATTCATCATCAATCTAGTTGGAGAATTGTGCGATGTTTATCATCGTTGTCATTTTCATAGTGTGCTGTGTGTGAGGAGTAGCGCACGCTACGTACTACCTTTAGCGTGCGCTAATTGAGTACGGGTAGCGCACGCTACCTCTCAACACTAGCGCACGCTAGTGTAATCAAGCAGGCAGTCCAGAAGGCACTGGACTGCAGTTGGGTTGTAAGTAGCGCACGCTATGAATGGTAAGTAGCGTGCGTTAATAGGCTGGAGTAGCGCACGCTATGCAGTCAGTGTAGCGCGCGCTAAGATCGGATCAGGTTGAGTCCAGTAGGTACTGGACTGCATTGGATTAATTCATAGTGCACGCTATGGGTGGTTTTTAGCGTACGCAAACGGTGTAGTAGCGCACGCTAAATATTGATTGTAGCTAACGCTACCGCGATTAGATCAGAGGACAGAAGTTTCTGGACTCCAGTACTGGGCATCAGATAATTCGTTAGCGTACGCTAACATTTTGGGGTTAACGCACGCTAAGTGTACAGCCGTAGCGCACGCTACAAAAAGGTACGTAACGCACGCTACCGTTTTCGGACAGTGGGTACTGGACTACCCAAAACATCCGTTAGCGCACTCTAAGAACTAGGGCTAGCGCGCGCTAAACTGGGATTTCTATAAATAGGACAGTCCAGCCCTTACTTCGTCATTTTCATTTCTCACTTCGTTTTTGGGCGATTCCGGGAGATTTTGGACGATTTGGAGAGTGTTCTTAGAGCTGTTATCACCTATCATCATCTTCAAGTCTTTGAGTTGGATTAATCGTCACTTCACCATCTCCAATACATCAAATCAAAGGTAATGATTTATTGAATCTAGAATTTCGGATATTTGGGGTTTTCCTTCCGATTTCTTCGTATGAGCTTCGATTATTGTTGGAATATGTTAGATATAGATTATCTACCTTGGATAAATGTATTTCTACGGATTTAATGGCATATTTTGGATTTCATGAATTTTTTGGGGTTTGATTCAAGAACACTTTGGGGTTGACTTTGATATTTTTGGGGTTTTCGATTAGATGTTGTCGTTAACTCGAATTATGGATTCCTATGGGGTTATTGTTATCATTGAAAGTGTTTTGATGGTTTGAAATACTCATTTTGGAGTTGGTTTCGATATATTCGGGATTGGATATTATCAAAGGATTGTGTGGTTGCTACGTATTCGTTAGAATGCCCCGATGAGTTTGATTATTGTTGCATCGACTTTTGAGTTAGTCGTATTTCGTTGATTGATACGTGTATTGAACAGATTATTGGTAATTGTATTATTCAAGGTTGTTCGAGCGACCGACGTCTCATTTAGGACGTTGTTCGTGGACAGACATTCTTCATCGGTGTTGTGTAAGTTAATTCTTACTCGGTTAAAAGGATATTCATTCCTTTCGTTGTTGTTCATTCATAATCATAATTCATTCATAAAGTACTAACCATATTGAGAATTGTAATTGTCACTTAATCACTTCACTCACGAGGAACGATGGTTCCAATCATTTCATTGAGTTGTCAATCATTTCACTATCATTTCATCTTGGTGAGTCATTATTGATTTTCGATGTCACTTTTGTTATATCGTGGCATTCCAGGTCATACTGGCGTGCCGGTTGGTATGTGTAGGATTTTCATGTCGGGCACATATAAAGTCGTGTGTTGGTTGTTGGCCTCACATTGGACTGTGCTCACGAGACGATCACTTCGTGAGACTGATTAGGTACAAGAGCACACGTGTATTCGATCGATACTTGTTGGTGGCTTGTGCACGGAAACTTTTCCATCCCGGGCGTAGTGTGGCGCCATTCTTTGAGCCGTACTGTTAGTTGATTCATATAGCATGTTTGATTGCGTATGTTTTCAACAGGATTTTGATTATTCAACTCTTGAGGATTGTTGTTCTGTGTAACTGACCCCGTTGGGGGATATTGTTTTTCAGGTCATGGCAAGGCAAAAGCACGGGAGGAGCACGTTGACGGCGAGGAGTCCCAGTGATACTAGTTGGGGGCCCCAGTCTCTTCAGTCATTCTTGTTTTTCTTCATTTGTATTTCCGCTGCAGAATTCCATTTGGGATGTTTATTCATTCAGGGTGGTGTATTTTATCTTCATATAAAATATACTAGTATTCGGTATTGTCCTGGTGTATTGTACTTAAGCTCCTCATCGGAGTATTTGATAATATAATGTGGTTCGGTACTGCTATTATATTATTTAAATCATTAATTTTCATTCGCCTGGTGGGTCCCGGTTGGGGTTCCACGGCACTGTAATAGCCGCCTAGTTTGGGGTGTTACAGAGTTGGTATCGGAGAGTGGTTTTGAATACTACCGTCCGAGTCATGTCTCATTTGAAATCATCGTTCATCAGACTAGTATCATTGGACTTTCGCGTCACATGTGACCTGTGCAAGAGCCGAGCCCCTCAGACCAAAGAACAGTAAGATTTCTGACGCCATGGTATAATTTCTGGCAATAGAATCAGTCATTCATCATTCAACAGTCAACAATCCTCTTTCATCATTTTCATTTTTGATCAAGTCGATCATGTTAATTCATTAATCACTCAGTTCATTTGATTGTTCAGTTGTTGATCTTGAGGATCATATCATTAATCTTGTTAACTTGTTCAAGATATTCATTTCAAGAACTTTATCAGATAATCACGTCATTTCAGTTGATCATTCATGTAATCATTGTATTTGAGTGCGTATGCTCATTTTCATCATTTCATAATATAATCATAATGTGATTCTCATGCGAGAGATATAATTATCTCGTGACTTTCCTACTTCATTATGGAGAGAGGAAGCAGAGGACGCGGGGGACGAGGTCGCGGTGCGGGCCGAAACCCGAGAGCTCGTGTGAATACACGTGCGAATGCTAGGAATAATGCTAACTCATCGAGCAGTGATACTGCCACTCATTCACCTGGACGTAATCGTTCACTATCAGGGAGTCGTACCCGGGACACAGCTCAGTCAGAAGGTGTTCGGGTTGACCCACTCGCTTTTATGCAGGGCATGATGGCCCAAATGACTCAGATGGCACAATTAATGGAGACAATGCATAACTCAACAACTCAAAATCAACAGGCTCTTCCGCCGCCACCTCAGAGGCAAGAGAGGGGTGTGAGCAGTATCATTGGCGACATCTCTCGCCAGAGACCGCCTACCTTCGAGGGCTCATCTGAGCCGGCAGATACTGTTCATTGGCTTGAGCATTTTGAGAAGGTATTTGCTATGGTGGATTTCCCTGAAGGGCATAAAGTTTCAGTTGCGGCCTACTATCTTGGTAAGAGCGCTCATTCATGGTGGTTATCGTTGAAGCCCACCGACGGACCATGTACTTGGGATCAATTCAAAACTCTCATGATGGAGAGGTATTATCCGGCCCCACTCAGGGAGGCTAAGTTATCGGAATTACTCACTCCCGACCTCTCAATGGACGATGATGTTCTCGCCATTGCTGAAAAATTTCAGGAACTTCTTCCGTTCGCCTCATCTATCATTCACTCCGAGGCGGATAAGATTAAGTATTTCAGTAAGAGGTTGAAGCCTCGTATGCGGATGCAGTTACTTAATCATAATTGTACCACTCTGGCCGAATTCATTGAGAAAGCTCTTACTTATGAGCTTACTGCTAAGGAGATTGCTAAGCAACAACCTTCATCTGCTGGCAAGAAGTCTAAGAATTTTAATCAGTCTGACGGCAGTGAGGCCACTTTCAAGAAACCACGTGCGGGCTCTACTTTTTCTGAGCGACCTCCTATGGCGCCTAAACCCGCGGAATCTCAGTCACGAGCGGCCAGTTCAGCCATCACCTGCTTCAACTATGAAGAACAGGGTCATTTCAGCACCAAGTGTCCGAGGCAGACTGTCACGTGCCACAACTGTGGGATTGCTGGGCATAGGGCCCGTTTTTGCCAAAGGGACTCTAAACCTACGCTGGCGTCATCCCAGGCCCCAGGACATTCAGCGGTGCAGAATCAGGCCACTCAGTCAGCGTCGTTCAAAATGACAAGAGCTAATAAAGGCGGAGCCAAGAGCTATCAGACGGGAGCATTCGGTTCGGGGGCCAGCAAGCCCCGAATTTATGAGATGAAGAAGACCGACGATCCAGAGGCACGGATGATCTCAGGTACACTCGATATTTTATCTCAACCTGTGTGTACCCTTTTTGATACTGGTGCATCGCATTCATTCATTTCCGAGTCATGCTTGAGTAGACTACTTCTGGGTAATGCTACTAGTTGTGAGCCTTATGTCATCGGTCTACCTGATGGTAGAAGAATTATCGGGAATCATGAGATTGAGGATTTTCCGATTTGGCTTCATGGCCGTGATTGGTTAGCAGACTTAATCGTGGTGGATTTACCGAGAGACGACGTTATTCTGGGTATTGATTGGATGGATCGTCACGATGCCGTCATTAGTGTCCGTAAGCATATGGTCACTATCATTTCAGACGATGGGGTCGAATGTGTGTTTCAGGGAGGTAATCCCAGCTGTTCTGGAAGAGTTATTAATTTGATGAAAGCAGTGGGATTACTCAATCAGGGGTGTGTCGGTTATTGGTGCTATATGATCAAGACCGAGGAACCATCAGTAATGTTGACAGATATTCCTGTGGTGAGAGAATATGCTGATGTATTTCCAGACGAGTTACCTGGTTTGCCTCCACAGAGATATGTGGAATTCACGATTGAGTTGGAGCCCAGTACGTCCCCATTATCAAAGGCACCGTACCGGATGGCCCCAACCGAAATGCAGGAGTTGAAGAATCAATTAGAGGATTTGACCGAGAAGGGTTATATTCGACCGAGTGCGTCCCCGTGGGGAGCACCTGTGTTATTTGTCAAGAAGAAGGATGGTTCGTTCCGCTTGTGTATCGATTACCGGGAATTGAACCGGGTGACGATCAATAATAAATATCCTCTACTCCGTATCGATGATCTTTTGGATCAACTTCAGGGAGCTTTAGTATTTTCCAAGATCAACTTATGATCTGGATATCATCAGTTGCGAATTCGAGAGTCGGATATCGCAAGGACGGCGTTCCGAACATGCTATGCTCATTATGAGTTTGTGGTAATGCCGTTTGGGTTAACTAATGCACCTGTGGTATTCATGGAATTAATGAATCGGGTTTTCATCGACTATTTGGATCAGTTCGCGGTTGTCTTCATTGATGACATTTTGATTTATTCTCGTGACCGGGAGGAACACGAGTTTCACCTTCATCAGGTGCTCGACGTGTTGAGACGAGAGCAACTTTTTGGAAAGTTTTCCAAATGTGAGTTCTAGATGTCCGAAGTGACGTTTCTCGGATATGTAATTTCATCGGATGGAGTTCGTTTCGACCCTCAGAAGACGGAGGCTATCCGAGATTGGCTACCTCCGAAGAATGTTAAGGAAATCCAAAGTTTCCTCGGATTAGTGGGTTATTATCGACGATTTGTGGAGGGATTTTCTAAAATCGCTCAACCCATGACGAACCTTTTACAGAAGGATAAGAAATACACGTGGTCCGACGCGTGTCAACAGAGTTTTGAGGAACTCAAGAGCCGGTTAACTTCAGCACCTGTCCTTTCTTTACCGCAAGGGACGGAAGGATTTGTGGTTTATAGTGATGCGTCCGGACAGGGTCTCGGATGTGTACTCATGCAGAACGGGAAAGTTATTGCTTGTGCTTCATGGCAATTGAGACCTTACGAGGTTAATTATCCGACCCACCACCTGGAGCTAGCAGCCGTGGTGTTCGCATTGAAGATTTGGCGTCATTATCTTTATGGCGTTACCTGTCAGATATTCACTGATCATAAGAGTCTAAAGTATATATTTACTCAGAAGGAGTTAAATATGCGACAGAGACGGTGGTTGGAACTAATCAAAGATTATGATATCGAGATCCTTTACCACCCGGGCAAGGCGAACGTTGTCGCCGACTCCTTGAGTCGTAAGTCCGTTCAGGAGCAGATGCTTGCTCGATTAACAGTTCAAAAGGAACTTCGGCAGGAATTTCTGAGACCCGAGATCGAGGTCTGGTTACAGCGAGTACAAGGGCAAATTTGTACGTTGGAGATTTCATCGCCACTTGAGGAGGCGATCAGGGAGAATCAGGGTTCAGACCCATTTTTGTTACGCATTCGAGAGGATGTGACTCAGGGGAAAGCCCCCGGGTTTGTGGTCCGCGAGGATGGACTTTTGCGTTTTAAGAATCGGTTGTGCGTACCGGCGGATGACGAGTTGAAAAACTCGATTTTGAGAGAAGCTCATGCTACCCCTTATTCCGTTCATCCGGGGTCTAGAAAGATGTATAAAGACTTGAAACAAAATTACTGGTGGAGTAATATGAAGCGAGCAGTCGCTGAATTTGTTTCGAGATGCTTAACCTGTCAGCAAGTCAAGATAGAACATCAGCGACCGGCGGGTATGCTGAAACATCTCCTTATTCCAGAGTGGAAGTGGGAAGATATTTCTATGGACTTCATCACGAGTTTTCCAACGAGTCATCGTGGCATGAATACAATCTGGGTGATTGTAGACCGCTTAACTAAATCAGCTCATTTTCTTGAGATTAAGGATAAGTGGGGTCCCGAGAGACTTGCCCAGTTGTGTATCAAGGAGATAGTGAGATTGCATGGTACTCCTAAGAGTATCGTTTCCGATCGTGACGGACGATTCGTGTCTCATTTTTGGAAATCAGTTCATCATGCTATGGGAACTCAGCTTAATCTCAGTACATCTTTTCATCTTCAGTCCGACGGACAATCAGACAGGACTATTCAGACTTTGGAGGACATGTTGAGGGCATATGTTCTTGATTGGAAAGATGATTGGGAAGCCCAACTACCGTTGATCGAGTTCACGTATAATAATAGTTGGCATGCTTCAATTAAGATGGCACCTTATGAGGCCTTGTACGGTCGTCGTTGTCGATCTCTTTTATGTTGGGATGACTTATCAGAATCAATCGGCACCGAACCCGATATGCTTATAGCCGCTCGTGAGAAGGTAGCTTTGATCAGGAGTCATTTGTTGACCGCTCAGAGTCGGCAGAAATCTTATGCATATAATTGTCGTCAACCATTAGAGTTCGAGACAGGTGACCATGTTTTGGTCAAGGTATCCCCGAGTCGTGGTATCTTCCGTTTTGGGAAGAGGGGAAAGTTGAGTTCGAGATTCATTGGACCGTTTGAGATTTTGGATCGAGTAGGCGAGTTAGCTTATCGATTGGCCCTACCTCCGGCATTGAGCCGAATTCATAATGTGTTTCACGTATATCAGTTACAGAAGTATGTTGCCGACCCGAGCCATATACTTGAGTTTGACGAAATCGAGATCGCCGATGATCATTCATATGAGGAGCGTCCTATTCGAGTATTAGATCGGCGAATCAAACAGTTGAGGAACAAGACGATTCCTTTGGTAAAAGTTCAGTGGTCTAGACACGGAGTCGAAGAGGCTACTTGGGAAACCGAGGATAGCATGCGGGAGAGTTATCCCGAGTTGTTTGACCCTTAGTTTCGGGGACGAAACTCTTTTAAGGGGGGTGTATGTAATACCCGGTTGTAATTCAGTGATTATCATTCAGTACTTATCATTCTGTAATTGTCACTCAATAATTTTCACTCATTAATGGTCATTCATCATTCATATTCATTCATTGTATTCACCGTTCGAATGTAATTGTATCGTGTATCAATTGTCATTCATCATCAATCTAGTTGGAGAATCGTGCGGTGTTTATCATCGTTTTCATTCTCATAGTGTGCTGTGTGTGAGGAGTAGCGCACTCTACGTACTCTCTTTAGCGTGCGCTAATTGAGTACGGGTAGCGCATGCTACCTCTCAACACTAGCGCACGCTAGTGTAATCAAGCATGAAGCCCAGAAGGCACTGGACTGCAGTTGGGTTGTAAGTAGCGCACGCTATGAATGGTAAGTAGCGTGCGTTAGTAGGCCGGAGTAGCGCACGCTATGAAGTCGGTGTAGTGCGCGCTAAGGTCGGATCAGGTTGAGTCCAGTGGCTACTGAACTGTATTGGATTAATTCATAGCGCATGCTATGGGTGGTTTTTAGCGTACGCAAACGGTGTAGTAGTGCACGCTAAATATTGATTGTAGCGCACGCTACTGCGATCAGATCATAGGACAGAACACATCATGCAACGAACCCCAGAGGTCACGATGGACCGTACCCGGTTCCACACATTCACTGTTTGTACAGATCATGTAACGAACCCCAGAGGTCACGACGGACCGTTCCCAGTTCCACGCACTCTCACTTCACCACACATATCGATCATCTCAACACATTACCACAGACAAACACACATTATTACAAATATGTCCGACCATTCGACAATACACCACAATACATGTCCAAATGTATAATCAATCCGACACAATTATCATAATCATCACGACACCTCAATCATGAATAATCAAGCACAACACAAACACACGATTAACATAACCAACACGATCCCACAACATTAAACAAGCAAGGATATCATTAATACCATCAAATGTTCGAAATAATCAATTCATACGAATCATATACCCAAAGGTAAACCAAATCATCGTAGACCCAACACGTAATCTCTATTCACAAGACACAAATCGTACGAGTAAGATACTTGCCTCAACAATCGATACCAAAACTCCGACGAACACGACATAACTGGGAAAACCTCGAACACCTACACTCATCCGTCCAAAACAACGAAAATATGATTACTACGAGTATATCGACTGAGAACAATGAGAAACACACCAAAGAATCAAAGAAAAAATCCATCGAGTCATTTAATCGGACATTAAATGCTCAAGGCTCTCTTAGAACACAAAAATCACGGTTGGACTTAAACGAACTCGAGATATGGATATACAATCCATAGAACACGATTAATAATACCCGATAACACCATCCAACCCACTAAAACTGGATGAACATCGAAATCAAAAAGAAAATCCTGAAGTCAACCCTAAGAGATTTCAAGGAGTTACCTTCGATCCGGACGAACTTGAGTGTAGGATGATGATAAACACGGATAGGGCTCCCCAAAATGATGATCAACGATACCTCCAAGCACTACTCTCGAATTCTTTCCAAAATGCGAAGGAAGAAGGGGAAGGGGAAGAAATGGCAACTGACCCGTCGCCCTGCCATTAAATAGCTGAACACATTAGCTGAATACATTACGGCCGTAACATACAAGGCTTTACGGCCGTAACTCTCCTATATTACAGCCGTAACATACAAGGTTTTACAGCCGTAACCAGCTCTCGGGGTTTCTGCCCAAAATGCATAGGTTCATTGCGGCCGTAACAACAACCATTTTACGGCCGTAACATCACATGCCTTACGGCCGTAATGAAGAACTCTTACAGCCGTAACTACCACTGCTGAACACAGTAGTAATTCCCAATGACTACGACAGACAAGTTAGACATTCGTCAATGTTCTGGTGACTTAGATGCACCATCTATGATTCAAAACAATATCGAACACATTACAAAACATAACGTACCATACCGCAACACACATTCAATTGAAGAGGCGCACACGACAACAAGTCGCACTCGACGAACACTACAACACGGTACATCATACCTACGCAATGGAGAGAACATTCCAAGTAATCATCCACGGAACAAAATAACCGGCACAAAATATCTACAAATTCAAAATAACTGGAAATGAAAATCTCGGATATTACAATATTATCATGTGATAGTGCCAAAGTGATTTGGAAAATACTTGAGGTAACTTATGAAGGAACGTCATAGGTCAAGGAGACAAAGATCAATATGCTTCTTCACGACTATGAGCTATTTATGATGAAGAATGTGTTGGGATTCCGAAAATAAAACGAAATACGCAGCGGAAATAAATACGAATCCCAAACAGGATCGATCAAGTAACGTATATACGAAAAATAAATACGAAGAAAGGTAAAGATTCATACCCTTGAAGCCTTTGAAATAAATCTTCGTAAAGTGTAGACGATGATCACGATCCCGTCCCGAACACGAAATCCCTTCGTTCCAAGCACCGAAAATTCGAAGCCTCTACTTCACACGTCGGAAGTTGCCGGAAAAATCTACAACACTCCGTTCTTTGAAGAACACGGCTAGGAAGTATTTTAGGAATTTTTCTCTCTTAATTTTTCTTACTTCTTTTCACCTCAAAGATGAACAAAATGAAGAAGAAAAATTTTCTCTCTCCTCACTCAAAGAACTCACTGGCGGCATACATGAATGAGTATGAATTGTTTTTTTTTGTTATCTCATCTCATCTCATATATAATGTAATGATATATATATTATAAAGGAATAATTATTCCTTTACAACTATCATTCACAATTATGTGGGAATCTCAACTCTAAGTGAGTTCCCACACACATGCAAGATGATGCCATGCCATGAGGAGTGGGTGGCCACAAGGAAGTTTCTAGAAAAGCAGCCGAGCCACTCGGCTCGTGTGCGGACGTTCGTCAAACGACTCCGTTAAATACACTCCTTTTAATCATCAATGTATTTATATTAATTAATTAATCTAATTAATTAATTATATCAAATACAAATATATATTTCTCTAAGAAATATAATTTATGAATTAAATTAATTACCCTAACTTAATTTAAATTCATAAGACCGATATTTGATTTATCCAATAAATCATAATTAGATATCCAATATCTAATATTAATAGAGAGATAATAAATTCACATTTATCCGTCAACGCTCCGATGCGCGACTCAGTAGGTCCGTCTCGGCCGGCATTGGGAGGAACTAATGAGTGCGGGCGGCACTTAGCCACTAGCGGGCCGCATTGTAAACCCCGGCGAGAACGAATGAAGGGATCATTCCGAACCATTATGTCGTGAATACTATATACGTATAGACCCTTCATCGATGTCCGGTCAAGTCTTGGGTCACGGTAAAGTCAAACCCTACGTTGACTAAACTCTATACATGTGTTAATGCAAATCAAAACCATTGATTAATAGTGTATCTAATACGACTATATCGTAATGCTTTGGCCAAAGACTTATGATCTTATTTGCCATTAACCGTATAGGACATTCGCTGCTCACTAACAGAGATAGAATCCTTTCTTGGCGTCAAGAAGATCGCTACTGCCCGTATAGTCCGCACTTCGAGGTCGACTCAAGAATTAAGCAAATGAGTCTAACTACTCTAATGACAAACTAAACGTCACGGGCACATCTTCTCGAACCCTCAAGTCAAAGGTCCACGTATACTATCACAACCTTTCGATTCGTCATCGACTCTCCGAGAGTGAATACCGTGTGATCAATCGAGTATGAGTCGTGTTCGAGTATCTTGGTCCCACCAATATACTTATAACTATGCTATCAAGACGTGCACACGTCTAGCATCGATTATACAAGTCATATTAAAACTTAATGCCCATTTTAAGTTTATTGACTTGCGAACAATTTACGTAAATAAACTTTAAACACTTCGGACATTTTCTCTTATCCCATAACGAGAATGGAATGTTCGATTTATTTACATGGACTTCACTTCAATGTTTACCAAATCAAGAATGCATTTGAAATACAATAAGCAGTGAATGAATCGTATTGCCTTTTATTAATTATTCCATAATTACAAGTATAATGCCCTTACTCTCTCATCCCCTGAGTGGCATTCGAGGGCATATTCCTAACAATCTCCCACTTGCACTCAATGCCATACATCATGGTATCCAATACCCATGCTCTTCAGATGTCTTTCTAAGACGGCCTGAGATAATGGCTTAGTCAATGGTCGGAGACATTGTCTTCTGAGTCTACTCTTTCCAATGAAACATATCCTTTTTCCACCATCTCTCGAACGATGTGGTACTTTCTCTCTATATGCTTGGTGTTGTGGTGAGCCCTCGGCTCCTTGGCTTGGGCGACAGCTCCATCATTATCACAGAATAGTGATATAGGCAACTCCGCGTTAGGCACCACTTGAAGTTCTTGTATAAACTTCGCATCCAAAATGCTTCTTTGCTAGCCTCGAGGCGGCTTGATACTCGCTTGGCGAGTGGAATCTGCGGTAGCGGTTTGCTTGGAGCTTCTCCAAGATCTGCTCCTCCATTGAGAGTAAATAAATACCGGATGTCGACTTAGAGTCGTCATTGTCTCCTTGAAAATCGAATCGGTGAATCCAATCACCTTGATTCTCCACCACCATAAGTAAGAACTAAATCTCTAGTTCTTCTTAAGTACTTAAGAATGTTCTTTACGGCGAGTCAATGTTCCCTTCCCGGGTTTGCTTGAAATCGACTTACCATACTCACAGCGTAGGCTAAGTCTGGTCTCGTACACAACATAGCGTACATGAGGCTACCCATCGCCGAGGCATAGGGTACCTTACTCATCTCTCTCTTGTCTTCCTCACTTTGAGGACACATTTTCGTGGTGAGATGAATTCCATGTCGCATGGGAAGGAACCCTCTCTTAGATTCATCCATCTTGAATCTTCTCAGGATTTTATCGATATAAAGGGCTTGGGAAAGTCCTATCATTCTTCGCGGTCTATCTCTGTAAAGACGGATCCCTAGAATATAGGAAGCTTCTCCCAAGTCTTTCATGGAGAACGTTTTAGAAAGCCAAGCTTTCACAGTGCTGAGCATTGCTATGTTATTTCCTATAAGTAGAATATCATCTACATATAGTACTAAGAACGCAATGTTGCTCCCACTGATCTTTTTGTAAACACACGGTTCCTCCTCATTTCGCTCAAGTCAAAGTCCTTAATCGCTTCGTCAAATCGAAGGTTCCAACTCCGAGAAGCTTGCTTGCACCATAAATGGCTCGTTGCGGCTTACACACTTTATGAATATTAGCTTTGGACACAAAACCTTTAGTTGTTCCATATAGATTTCCTCCTCGAGGTATCCATTTAGAAAAGCTGTTTTGACATCCATTTGCCATATTTCATAATCATAATAGGCAGCAATGGCAAGCATCATGCGAATCGACTTTATCATAGCTACGGGCGAGAAGGTATCATGATAATCGATTCCTTCCCTTTGGGTATAACCCTTTGCCACAAGCCTGGCCTTATAGGCATCAACCTTGCCATCCCCATCAGTCTTTCTCTTATAGATCCATTTATTTCCAATAGTCCTCATGCCAGTTGGAAGATATACTAGAGTCCAGACCTGATTGGTATGCATCGAGTCTATCTCAGCTTCCATTGCTTCTTTCCATTTATCAGAGTCTACATCCACTATCGCTTGGTCATAGGTGACAGGGTCGTTTTCACTGCTATCAGGTGTGTCGTGGAGACCCAGTTCCTCGACATGTGTATAGCCATACCTCTCAGGTAAGTGAGATACCCTATCAGACCTTCGAAGTGGAGGTTGTGTTACAATAGGTTCGGTTCTTGATCCCTGATCAGATGTCTCCTTAGGAGTTTCATTATGCTCTTCCAAAGAGATATTTCTACCCGAGCCACCTTCCTGAATGAATTCATCCTCAAGGAAGTGCGCTTGTAATGCCACAACGACCACATGGTCTTGGCATGTAGAATAGATAACCCATCGAGTCCTCTGGTATCCTATGAAACGTCCTTTTATGGACCTCGCTTCGGTTGTCCACCTTAGCCTTTTTGACATAATTTGGACATCCCCAGATCCTTATGTGATTAAGGCTTGGTTTCTTACCCTTCCACATCTCATGCGGAGTGATAGGAGCAGATTTGGAAGGACATCTATTTAGGATATAGGCGGTTATTAAGGCATACCCGAACTGGTAAATAGGTAAATCAGTGTAATTTAACTTTGAGCGAACCATGTACAAAATAGTATGATTTCTGGTTTCTGAATCACCATTTAACTTTGGGTTTCCTGGTGGCGTGAATTGTGAAACTATTCCATGTTCCTTAAGGAACTCATCAAACTCGGTGCTCATATATTCGCCACCTCGGTCCGACCGAAGTGTTTTGATATGACATCCAGTTTGTTTTTCAACTAGGGCCTTAAATTCTTTGAATTTAGCAAAGGCTTGATTTATGTTTCATTAAGTACACAATCCCATACCTAGTATGATCATCTCGTGAACGTTATGAAATATTGATATCCGTCTCGGGCTACTTCTAAAGCACCACAAACATCGGTATGCACCAATCCAAGTTTATCGGCGACCCTTTCAAAAGTCCCCGTGAAGGGGAACTTAGTCATTTTGCCTCTAAGGCAAGATTCACAAGTTGGATAGGGTTCTACACCCAATGGACTTAAAAGTCCATCTTTCTCCATTTTCCGAACCTTGGTCCACCAACATGACCAAGTCTAAGGTGCCATTTAAGAGCTTGATTAGTATCTTGCCTACCACGTTTCCTAGTTATAGTGTTCACTCTTGTTTTATTTTGCATGTTCGATGATATAAACCATTCAACAATGTAGTTGCTCCAACCAATTTATTTCGAAAATAAATTTTACAACCGCCATTGCCAATGAAGAAACAAAATCCTTTCCGGTCCAAGATGGAATGGATACAATGTTTTTATGCCCCTTGGGCAAAACAAGTACTTCATCTAATGTCAAAATAAAACCGATTCTAAACCCGAAGGATTGATCCAATATCGGTTGCCTCGACACTTTGTCCGCTTCCAACAGGTGATCATTATTTCCCGACTTCAAGTTTTCTACTTGCTCCGGATCCCGATTCATAGTACAAATGTGAGAAGTGGCACCGAATCCGTAATCCATGAAGCGTAATATACTGAGCGGAACAATTAGTTTCAAAAACAAAAAGTTCCGCACTGATGCGCCATTAATATTGGGACAAGTCCTTCGCAAAGGGCCCACCACCGCATTCAAGGCATTTGTCCGTAGGTTTTGGACCGCCTACCTTTTGAACCTTTCGGCCTTGCCCTTTCCTTTTGCACCCTTTCTTGGGTTTGTACCGCTCGTAGGTCTTTTTCTTCTTGTTCTTGGACCTCTTAGGCCCGGAAGAAATCACAAGAGCAACTCTCTCGGTTTAGTCTTCATGTTAGATCGTGCCGTCACCGGTTTATTCATTAGCCCGGCTAATGTGCATGTAATTTCATTACAGTTGAAATTCATTACAAACTGCGTGAAAGAGTCGGGTAGAGATTGAAGGATGAGATCAATTTGAAGGGATAAATCCATATTAAAGTTGAGCACCTCGAGCCTCTCAATCATAGAGATCATCTTAAGGACGTGGTCTCCCACTTTCTCCCCTTCTTTCATCCTAGCACCGAACAACCGCTTTGATATCTCATATCTAGCGGTCCCACCGTGCTCTCCATAAAGTTCGGTCAAGTGTGCGAGAATCCGCCAGCGTAAGTCATTTTCTCGTGCGCTCTCGCAGCCTCATTAGTCATTGAGCCCATCATAAAACCACGAACTAGAACATCATCCTTGACCCATTTTTCATGGACGTCAATGTCTTCTGATTACCCTAGTCCGGATTGGAGTCGGTGGAATGTCCGCCTCCAAGACGTATCCCAGACTCCATACCGAGTACAATCATCGATTCCGCAACCACCAACAAAGTTAGGGCCGATTAGGAGATTCTTTTCAAGTAGTATTGCAAGTGGGTTTTTAGCCATTTTAGAGAGATTCAATTTTGTTTTCTAAAGATTTAGACAAGATTAAATTAGTGACTTGTTTAATTATGACCGAGTATAAAACTTAAGGGCTTGTATAATTCTTGTCTCGGCTCCCACTAATTTTATCGGAATTATACACTCCCATGTTATAATCCTAAATCATGGTTAGATCGACTTCTTAGTGGTGATCAAGTTCTTTACAAATTTTAATGACGCAACCTATCGTGTTTCTTGCCAATTAATTTTTGTAAAGTGGTGTCTAACACCAACCCGTCTGACGGATGATTTGATCTTCTTTTACCCCTAGTCTTCATGCCCTCAACCTATCAGGTTTCTTGGCAATCCAGACTATCTAAGTTGTTGACCATCAACGTCTATCAGTTTGACTATTGAATCTCACCCGCAACCTATCGTGTTTCTAGGGGCGAAATTTATCACCAACCGAAGGCATCTAATGCACTCAAGAATTTTTCAACCTCTACCAAATGTACTACCCCGATAACTCGAAGCATAGCACACCACTGGGTATCAATTTTCTACGAGTTTGATGGAGGGTAGGAAACCTCGTAACCTTTTTCAAACTTAGTCTGTTTGTAGTCGGGAGAATTTCGCGATTAATGTTACACTTTGCACATTAATTCAATTATACGCGCGTTTGTATGTTTGTCAATCATTCAAAATGAAAAACAGAAAATAGTAACCTAGTTACTACCAACATATAGTTCATGGACCTAATTCCTAAGTACTGGGCCAAGCGAATGACCCAATAAATAAAAAAAAATACAGTCTTCGATTCTTCGTCTTCTCGGTCGGTTGTCTTCGGTCTTCGTCATACCCAAAATAATACTTACATCATTGAAAAATGCATCCTATACAAATTTTCTAGTAAAAATAAATAGGCTCAAAACGGCCTTTACAACCCAATCGAATCGAACAAATCAAAAACTAAGTCCACGAGCTATATCACCATCACATAAGGATTCCATACAACATGTAATGGCAACGAAATTAAACAATTAATTTTAATATAAATTAATCTATTCAATTTCTACTATATTAATCCAATTAATATAAAGTGGCATTAAAATTAAATAATCAATTAATATATTAATCCAATCAATATAAAATTAATCTATTCAATTTTAATGATATTAATCAAATTAATACTAATAATCATCATTTTAATTGCTCAAGTAATCCGGCCAAAATAATATTCTCGTTTAATTTATTTCCCTTAACTCAAAAATATTCCAAATATTAATTTAGTCAAATTAAAATCCAATTTAAAATTCGGGAAATAATTACAACGAAATATAAACTTAAAACGGAGTCCCGGACAATCCGATTTTAGGCCCAGCCCGCGGCCCGATTCAAAATCGGGCCAAAAACCGAGGGCTGCCTGGCCGAGCCACTGCTCGGCAGACTGGCCGATCATGCTCGGCCCCCTGGCCGAGCACTCTCAGCTCCTGGCCGAGTCATGGCCGAGCACGCTCGGCAGCCTGGGCAGGCAGCCCAGGCAGTGCTGCCGGCACCACTGCCAGCAGCCCCGTTTCTTCGTTTTTTGGCCCGTTTCCAAAAACGTGATGCTACAACGAACAATTTAAAATCTAAAATTATTCCAAATATGATTCTAAATCATAATCATCATCCAAAAGCATTCAAAATGCACAAATAATCGTATATACGATATCATTGACCTCGCTCCGATACCACTGTTGGGATTCCGAAAATAAAACGAAATACGCAGCGGAAATAAATACGAATCCCAAACAGGATCGATCAAGTAACGTATATACGAAAAATAAATACGAAGAAAGGTAAAGATTCATACCCTTGAAGCCTTTGAAATAAATCTTCGTAAAGTGTAGACGATGATCACGATCCCGTCCCGAACACGAAATCCCTTCGTTCCAAGCACCGAAAATTCGAAGCCTCTACTTCACACGCGTCGGAAGTTGCCCGGAAAAATCTACAACACTCCGTTCTATGAAGAACACGGCTAGGAAGTATTTTAGGAATTTTTTCTCTCTTAATTTTTCTTACTTCTTTTCACCTCAAAGATGAACAAAATGAAGAAGAAAAATTTTTCTCTCTCCTCACTCAAAGAACTCACGGTGGCAAAGATACATGAATGAGTATGAATTGTTTTTTTTTGTTATCTCATCTCATCTCATATATAATGTAATGATATATATATTATAAAGGAATAATTATTCCTTTACAACTATCATTCACAATTATGTGGGAATCTCAACTCTAAGTGAGTTCCCACACACATGCAAGATGATGCCATGCCATGAGGAGTGGGTGGCCACAAGGAAGTTTCCTAGAAAACGAGCCGAGCCACTCGGCTCGTGTATGCGGACGTTAAATCAAACGACTCCGTTAAATACACTCCTTTTAATCATCAATGTATTTATATTAATTAATTAATCTAATTAATTAATTATATCAAATACAAATATATATTTCTCTAAGAAATATAATTTATGAATTAAATTAATTACCCAGAACTTAATTTAAATTCATAAGACCGATATTTGATTTATCGATAAATCATAATTAGATATCCAATATCTAATATTAATAGAGAGATAATAAATTCACATTTATCCGTCAACGCTCCCGATGCGCGACTCAGTAGGTCCGTCTCGGTAGGCATTGGGAGGAACCAATGAGTGCGGCGGCAAGACTTAGCCACTAGCGGGCCGCATTGTAAACCCCGATCGAGAACGAATGAAGGGATCATTCCGTAACCATTATGTCGTGAATACTATATACGTATAGACCCTTCATCGATGTCCCGGTCAAGTCTTGGTCACGGTAAAGTCAAACCCTCATTGACTAAACTCTATACATGTGTTAATGCAAATCAAAACCGACCGATTAATAGTGTATCTAATACGACTATATCGTAATGCTTTGGCCAAAGACTTATGATCTTATTTGCCATTAACCGTATAGGACATTCGCCGCTCACTAACAGAGATAGAATCCTTTCTTGGCGTAAGAAGATCGCTACCCGCCCGTATAGTCCGCACTTCGAGGTCGACTCGGCAATTAAGCAAATGAGTCTAACTACTCTAATGACAAACTAAACGTCACAGCACATCTTCTACCGAACCCTCAAGTCAAAGGTCCACGTATACTATCACAACCTTTCGATTCGTCATCGACTCTCCGAGAGTGAATACCGTGTGATCGAATCGAGTATGAGTCGTGTTCGAGTATACTGGTCCCACCAATATACTTATAACTATGCTATCAAGACGTGCACACGTCCTAGCATCAGTTATACAAGTCATATTAAAACTTAATGCCCATTTTAAGTTTATTGACTTGCGAACAATTTACGTAAATAAACTTTAAACACTTCCAGTACATTTTCTCTTATCCCATAACGAGAATGGAATGTTCGATTTATTTACATGGACTTCACTTCAATGTTTACCAAGTCAAGAATGCAATTGAAATACAATAAACAGTGAATGAATCGTATTGCCTTTTTATTAATTATTCCATAATTACAAGTATAATGCCCTTACTCTCTCATCCCCTGAGTGGCATTCGAGGGCATATTCCTAACAGAATGACGAGTCCATAACGAACATGCTCGACCGATTTTCGGTCATTACAAATGGACTAGCTTGTTTTGGGGAACCATTAACAAGTAGTGAAAAAGTGAAGAAAATCTTAAGATCACTACTTATTGAATGGGACGGAACGATTACGGCTATAATGGAGTCGAAAGATCTCAACACTCTCGATTTTAGCGCCCTCTCGGTTCGCTAATAAACTATGAGATTGTTTTAAAATCTCGAAATGCCAAGTCAAAACCCAAAGAGAAAACAATAGCTTTGAGAGCTAAGATGTCACGGAAAGAAGAAAGCATCCCGGTAGATGGAGACGATAAATAATCGGCATATTATGCCAAGAACATAAATAAGTTTCAAAACATATTAAACTGGAGAAGAAAAGACATCCAGTCGCATGCCCCGAATGATTCGAAAAGATCCGACAATATCTGTCGAAATTGTGGCAAACCCGGACATTTTGCAAAAAATTGTTATAGCTCAAATCCTAAGAAAGAAGTTCTTATAGCCACGTGGAGTGACGAAGAGGAAGATGACGAATTTATTCAAAATAACCTCGCACTCATGGCAAGAAGCTCATTTGAAGAAAGTGACGACGAAAGCCAGGTAAGTACCTCGTCTCACGACGAACTTTTGGAAGCTTTCGAACTTTTGCATACGGAATGCTTTAATTGATAGCAATTCCCTCAAAACGAATTGGAAATCAAAATTTCCAAAATGAAAGTAAAAGGGGAAGTTTTTGAAAATAATCATTCTCCATGTCTTGAAAAAGAGAATATTTTGAAAAATGATTTGTTGAAAGTTCAAAACGAACTTAAAATTTAACCAACAAATTTTCCTGTGGAAATGACAAATTTGAAAAATTATTGTCGATTCAAATGTTTTCATTAAACAAATAGGGTTTAGCATTCAAACCGAGTTTTAAAAATGAATCCTTAAATTTAAAACTACCACGATGTGGTAAATGTATAAAAATTGGGCACCATATTTCGAATTGTAAAAGCCCAATACGGACGATCAAAATTAAAAAAGTTTGGATTCCTAAAGGAACCACAATACTGAATATCTTCTATGCATCAAATAAAAAACCAACTCTCGGTTGGATCCCCAAAAATCAAAATTAATATTTCATTAATTGATATTTTTTTAAGTGGTATCTTAATAATTGATGCTTTCATAATTGGTACTTAACTCAGGGGGAGTTATAATTTTTTAAATGGGAAGATATATTTTTCAGGGGGAGTTTTATCCATTGTTATATTTAATATCATCGATTTTATGATTTTACGCACTTTTTGATTATGACAAAAAGGAGGAGAATAGGAAAATATGAGTCATGAAAGAATGACGAGAAAAATGAAAATTAAATACCGATCAAGAAAGGGGGAGAAAAGACGAAGGAGAAGAAAGTTGAGAAAATAAAAGAAGTTGAAAAAGAAAAAAAAATGAGAAGAAGTTGAAAAGAAGAAAAGAAAAGATGGGGAGAAGAAATCTAACGAAATGACAAAGCCGAAAACTTTGATCTGTATTATTTTATATTTTTGCAGGTATAAAATCCCATCGAAGGATTGTGGTTTTGTCATCATCAAAAAGGGGGAGATAGTTGGAATATTCTATTCCACATAATTATAAAATGGTTTTGATGATGAGTTGATGATGAGTGTCGCTCAAAGAAAACAACAATAGAACAAAGCAAAAACAACAATAAATCAAGGAGTCGAAGTTGCACAAGTTGGGAAGAAAAATAGATAACGCATGCTAAGAAACAAACTAGCACACACTAAATGAAGGACCTAACGTACGCTATGAATATCGTACAACGTACATAATATAAAGTCAGCTGAAGACTCACCTGATGAATAACGCAAGCTATGTGCATAGTTAACGCATGCTAAGGATGATGATTAACGTACGTAATGGACACAAGTTAACATAAGCTATGAGAGTTGAAATACGAATTCAAACGACGCAACCGTTGGAAGATTCGGAGCAAAAGTCAAAAAGGCATGCAATGGTCTTATGACTTTAAGATGTTAACGTACACTACAAAGACAAATTAACGTATGCAACACAATGTACTTAACGTACGTAATGGAGAAAGCTAACGTACTTAAAGGTTGGACATAAGGTACTAGACTGAATCGACAAGAAGATAACGTACGCTATATGGAAGGATTAACGTACGCTAAAGGCTTAACATACGCTATGCATGAGGCATAACACACCGCTAAAGAGAGGCAACAGCTAACAGCTAGTTGAGGACTTATGCCTATAAATACCAAGTCATTTGGTATCATTCTACACAACAACTCTAAGCAAAGCATATATACTTCAGATATTGTTATACTTATCTTTTGTTGTTGTAATCGAGTTATATTATTATGAGTTTGAGTGTTCATACACTAAACCATACACAAGAGGAAAGAGAGGTTTGTAGATTGATTCGGTGTTATTAGGATTGTTGATCTGGCATTATTAGTTACATATCTAAATCTAAGTGAGGTTTGTCTAGTACCAATCGAAAGCTAGATAGGTTGATTCCTTGAAAAGGAAAACAGTTTAGCTTGGAACGAC
Organism: Orobanche coerulescens; assembly: GCA_033398695.1. Taxonomy (NCBI): domain Eukaryota; kingdom Viridiplantae; phylum Streptophyta; class Magnoliopsida; order Lamiales; family Orobanchaceae; genus Orobanche; species Orobanche coerulescens. The sequence continues at coordinate 59,042,752 of CM065809.1, read as the reverse complement.
AAAAAGACAAGAGCATAATGGTTTATCTTAGACTGATTAAAGACAATATTGTAACGGTATCCCTCGGACCGATAGAAGACGAGGTGTAGAGGTTTATCTTAAGCCTAAGAAAAAATGATACGAAGAGAGGACGTAGGCATATTTGGCTGAACCTCTATGATTCTTGTGTCATTTATCCTCCGCAATTTAGTTACGCTTCTGCAAACATAAAAGATATTGAAAACTCTACTCCGCCATATTATCCACCATTCTAAGTGGGGTACCAATTCCCAACAAGTTCAACAATTTCTACTAAATGAATCAGCTAGCAATGAGCACCTTTAAGACGTAAAAAATGGAAATTAAACAAATTCCTTCTATAGTACTGGAAAATCTATTAAAAGATTTCAAACCAAGATGCACATCCGGATTTGTTAATGTGCTTTCAGACATCCGATTTTCCCAATCAAAATCAAAAGAAACTAAAAAAACATATCTCCCATATTAAGAATCAATCAAATTACAAAATTTTGTTGTCATCTAAAAGCAAAATATAAATCAGAAGTAAAACTGGACGGGTAATTAAGAACGAAAAAGAAAATTACAAAAAATTACTTGTAAGGGTACATCAGGAGAAAACGCAGCAGGAACACCAAAATATAAAGGGGGAGAGTCCTAAAATTGAACGCAGCAGAAGAGTTTGAGACCAAGAAGAAGAAAGAAGAAGAAGAGCCATGACCAGAAAAAGAACCATGAAGAGCCGTGAGCAGAAGAAAGAAAGAGAAGAGGCGTCTTCAGAAGAAGAACCATGAAGAGCCGTGAGCAGAAGAAAGAAAGAAAAGAGGGTCTTGAATAGGAATCCTAGACATTCCTAGGTGACAGCACATTCATAGGTGACAGATTGCAACTCTTCCATTCTTTAGTAAAAATAATAATAATCTATAATGTTAATTATTTAAAGGCATGGGGGTGAAATATTGAGTGGAGGTTTAAATACTAAGTGGTTGGATTAGAAAAATAGGAATAGAAAATTGAGAATTTTCCACATAGGCGCATGAATGAATGTGGTGACTCCAATCCGAAATGTTATTATATATATAAATGGTTAAGTAGGCTTATGAGACAGTATTTGTGTAATATCCGGGGGTAATTTTTTTTTTTTCGTGTTACTGTTGAGTTGTACGTATTCATTTGGAATTGTACAAGTGTTGTTATTTGGACCGATACAATTTATATTGTATTAAAATATTTCGGGATCGAAATATTTTTATTGGTCGTCGGTTTGATTTCGTCGTTTGGTTGTTGTTTGGCGAGATTGGAATTTTGGCTAAGTTTATAGCCATAGCGTACGCTACCTGTGTAGCATTACGTACGCTAATTTGTTGCGATTACGTACGTTACGCCCTGAGGTTACGTACGTAATGCGTGGTAGGTGGTGGGAACCTTCCTCATGGTCAACTTTCGGGGCGAAGGTATCTTTGGGGTATCATTTATATATATATATATATATATATATATATATATATATATCACCTTGCCAACTTGAGATTCCCCTCACGTTCCCTCACCTTCCCTCCCTCACATTATATATCATATATATATATATTATGTAATATCATCATCATCATCTCTCTCTCTCAATTGTCCTCACTGTCTCGTCCCCTCCCTCATTTTTTTTGCCATTTCTCTCTCTCTCCGCCATCTCTCCCTCTCGTTCCCTCTCTTCTCTCCATCTCTTCCATTACATTTTTTTTTCTGGCGAGATGGAGCTTGAGGACGGACGGGCCGGTTCTCCATTTTTTCCGGCGAGGTAGAGTTCGGCGACGGCAGGCAGCTCTCGACTGGAGCTCGGCGGCGGCCTGGTCGGAATTTCCGAACCGGAAGGCTGCAAACCCGGTCGACGTGTTCCGGCATTTTTTCTTCTTTTTCCGGCGAGACGGAGCAGGCACCAGCTTCTCCATTTTTCCGGCGACCGGAGGTAGGGCCGACGACTCTGGCGGCGACTGGAGCTCGGCGGCGGCCGATCGGAATTTCCGAACCGGAAGGCATTATAAATCCGGTCGATCTGAACTGTTCCGGCATTTTTCTTCCGGCGAGGCGGAGCTCGGGCGTCCGGCGTCTTCATGGTTTCCGGCCATGGATGCGGTTCCGTTGATTCCGGCGACCGGAGGTGGTTTTTGTCCGGAACGGACGGCGGAACGGAGGTTTGACATTCTTCCGGCGAAGAGTTACAAACGGAGGTGGTGAAAACCGGCCATATACGAGAACGGACCGGAGTTGGACGAATTCCGGCGGGTCAATTTTCCGGCGGCCGATTTCCGGCATGTGAGTTTTTCTTTTGGACCTGGCCGATCGGCTCCTTCCTCTGGTAAGGTTTTTGTTTTTTCAGCTATATATATGAGCAGTGTGTGTGTTGTGTGTTTTATGTATATATATATATATATATATATATATATATATATATGAGCAGTGTGTGTGTGTTGTGTGTTTTATGTATTTATATATATATGAGTTGTATATATATGTAATATATATTATATATATACGTATGTATACGGATTAATACGAGTATAGTATGTGTTCGTGTTGGAATCGGAATTATCTATTGTGTTGTTTTCGGTCGATATCGTGTTATCGAATGAATTGTATTTCATTCAAGGTTGTTCGAGTGCTTGTGATTGACGGAGGACGTGTTGATTGATTCGTGGTAGGACGTTGATCGTGGAAGGACTTTCTCGCCTTCGGTTTGAGGCAAGTTTTATACTTGTACTGGTCAATGAGATTAATGTTATCATGTATGTGTATGAATGTGTGTATCATTTCGAGACTTGGTCTCTTTGTGATTTTGTTGATATCGGGGATTGTTTGATACGATACCCTTGACAAATTATGCCAAATATTATTGTTGTTCGTAAATGGCGATTTAAGGCATTACGATACTTGTTGGTAATATTGTTGTCGATAGCCGGTTCGCGGTATCGACATATCGATTGTTATTGTTGATTGACGTTCCTTTGAGATATTGTTGTTGATAGCCGGTTTGCGGCATCGACGTATCGATTGTTGTTATTGATTGATGTTCCATCAAGATATTTTTTTTGTGAATCGTCGTTATTGATATCAGTGTTTTTCTATTGATGTCGTTTTGGCCGATTGTAGGCATCGACGTATTCGATTTTCATCTTCGTTATCGGTAACCGATTAAAGGTGCCGAGACATCCGTTGTACAATTGTTATCGGTTAACCGTTCTGAAGGTTATCGATATATATATTGAATTGGGATTATCAAAGATAATTCCCATCCGTTGTATAATTATTATCGATTGTCCGCTCTAACGGTAATCGATATATTGAATTGGGATTATCAAATATAATTTCCACCCGTTGTCAAAAAGATAATTCCCATCCATTGTATAATTGTTATCGATTGGCCATTCTACGGTAATCGAAGTATTGAATTGGGATTATCAACGATAATTCCCATCCGTTGAATTATTATTGTCGTGTTGACCGATTCAAGGCAGCACACTATTATTCTTGTGAACTCGGTAATTTTGTGATCGTTGAAGGTTGAGGATTTCCCGAACTGTTGTGTTGTGATCGTTGCTCGTGTTAATCGGTCCTTAAGGATTTTGATCCCAGGATGGTTGTTTTGAATATTGTTGGTCGTGTCGATCTTTCATTATTCGTGTCATCGTTCACTTGGTGAGTCGTACGATTTGTTTTGGATGTCTTATCCTTTGAGTTTCGTTGTCATGTTGTATCGTGACATATCCGAATCATATCTGCGTTCGATTGGTTATTGTGTAGGATTTTTAGCCAGGCACATATAGTCATCGGCGGATATTATTCCGCGTTGGCTGTGCACACGGGACGTAGTTTCGTGAGGCTAATTAGGTACATTGTCCTACGTATATTCTGGATTCCATATACGGGGCGGACATGTGCACGGACACATTTCCGGATCGGGCGTACTGTGATGTCCATCTTGTGAGCCATAAACTTTGATCGTCCATAGTATTGGATGAGTTTGATGTTTTGTGATTGAGCGTTCATGCGCTGAGGGGTATGTTCGATACCATGTTTGTTTCTTTGAGATCTCAGATTATGATGATTTACTGACTTCTGTTTCGGCTTTCGAGCCATCGTGATATTTTGGCGGCTTTTCGGCATTCGGCTTCGAGCCATCGTGATATTTTGGCAGCTTCGGCTGAGGGCTTTTAGGCCATTGTGATGTATCGGTATTTCCGTTTGAGCCTTCGGGCATTGTGATCCTTATTTATTTCAGCGTTGGATTGATTTACCTTCGGGTAATGTATTGTTGTGTTCTATATTGATGATTCGCCATTGGGCACATATGTTCTAACCTATTGAGCAGGTATTGATCGTATGCCGTGGGCATAGTGTTCCACGAATGCTCGATTCTTACTTTGGTTTGTGAGCATCTCGTACTTCCATTGTTGTACTGTTTATTCTGCCTTTGGATGCATATCATGTTGTGCATGTACTTGATATTCATTATACTGGATGGCTGACCCCATGGGGGCGGAACATGTTTTCATGTTTTAGGTACTTGCGAGGAGAGAGTTGAGACATAGGGGCATGACGAAGGCGACGAGGCATTCGAGCGATACTAGTCCGAGATATTTTGGTGTTCATGTTGGTCAGACAGTTGGAGTACTCCATTTTTGTTCAGTCGTTGTCGTTTTGTATTATCTGAGCAAGGCTCGTGTATGTTGTTGTATTTTATTTTGGCCATGTAGGCCCATCCTTGTCGTTGAAATTCCATATCGGAATAGTATGTCAGACATCATAGTAGGGTCTGTGATTTCCTATTTTGGACAGGCTGTTGTATTTTAGTAGTGTTCGCCTGGTGGATCACCTGGTGTGGGGTCCACGGCACTGTAATAACCCAATGGGATTTGGGGGTGTTACAATTTGTATATTTAATATAAAACTATTGTGATTGAAATTAGTGGTGTGTCCTTGATATGTTTAAATACTGAGTATTAATAAAAATAAATATAATTTAAATGTAAGTTTGTGTGACCTTTTGAAAAGTGAGGTAACATGATAAATAAATTATATTTATTTAAGGTATGTAATCTTTAAATATGGATGGATATTTATGACAAATGTAACCTTTAAAAGTAGACGAATGGAGTATATACGAACCACTCTTTGTTTGTCTTAGGGGTTTCTTATATTTTTTTCCTGAATGGTCTGATCCATCTGACTGAACTAATCTAGTTTAATTTGTCTGAATGATAGAGCAGGATTGTTTTTTTTTATTGAATCAATGAGTTGAACAACAAAACTAATTATTTTATCCCTCAATAAAACAAACTCTGATTTCGTAACAATCAATAAATCCTAATTTCATAATAAACAACAAACTAATATTATATCACTTCTTAAATATATAATATAACTTAAATTTCACTACTACAAAATACCCATTTAACAGTGGACAATTAACAGCGGTTATGCCAAAACAGCTGTTAAATTTTTTTGCGGTTGCATGGTTCGTAAATATTATGAAAAATTAACGGTGGTTAATAAAGAAACCACTGTTAAATTGGGACACTTAACGGCGGTTTCCTAACAACCGCTGTTAAATTCGGAAAATTAACGGTGGTTGCTTAATAACCGCTGTTAAATTTGGTAAATTTACGGCGGTTGCGTGAAAACCGCCGTTGTTTTTCCTCTGTTAATAGCAGTTGTCAATAACCGCTGTTAATATTCTATTTAATTCCTTCCCGATCTTCTTTCTTTCTTTCTTCCTTTCTTCTTTTTTTCCTTTCTTTCCTCCTATGCTTCTGACTCCCCAACTTTTCACAGTCGACCCGCGACCTCCGGCGACCTCGCGACCCCCGCAACCTCCCCGACGTTTCGCAATCGACCGCAGATTATTTGGTAATTATTCCGAACTCTCTTCTTTGTTCCTATTTTGTAATTTTATCTAGTCTTTTAAGGATTGTTGTGTGCTGTTTAATATGTGTGTGTTGTGTGTGTATGTGCATGTATAGGTCTGGCAGTGTGTGTGCGTGCATTGTGTGTATGTGTATTGTGTGTGAGGCTGTATTATGTTGTGTGTGTTGTGTGTGTGTGTGGCAGTGTGTGTGTGTGTGTGTATTGTGTGTGGCAGTATGTGTTGTGTGTATTGTTTGTGTGTGGACTTTTAATTATACCTGGATTGTTTTGGAGAATAATGTTAAAACCTCAATAAAACCACAATAATCACAAACGTAGTATTCGGGTGCACATAACGGACAAAAGGTGTATGTGCGTGTGCACTATGTGTATGTGAGTGTGCAATATAGTTTTACGTGTTATTTTCTTCTTGTTTGTCGTATAATTTAATCGATTTAGTTGAGTGTGTGTGTTGAATTATGTGTGTTGCTTTTGACAACACTATTTTGTGAAACACGAATTATTTTGGGATAGATTTGGTTAACTTCTTAAGGATCTTCTTCCTTTGGGATAGATGTTAACTTTCGTCCTATGGATCTTCTCCCAACAGTTCGTGCAGATAGAGTTAGCAATCTTGACAAAGCCATAAGTTGACATAGTATACAGTTAATTCTATTTTGACAACCGTTGTTCGTGTTTCTATTTTAAGCAACAGTTATAGGACAACCATACCTTTGTCATTCTCTCTGTCAAAACAATTTTCAAAAAGTTAGTAATCATATAGAAATGAAATTCTTCCCCTTATACAAAACAATAGAAAATTGAATTTCATAGTACGTGTAACATAAAAGAAGAAATGGATCGAAGTTGGATGAATGCAAGTCGTGCGAGTGCGGAGTATGACAATGGAATTGAGCAATTTCTTAAATTTGCTCGAAAACATTGCTCGGAACCCGATGAACGATACTTTTGCCCTTGTGTGAAGTGTATGAATGGGAGACGACACGAGGTTAACACAATTCGTGAACATCTTGTTTGTGAGGGGATAAACACCAACTATACGGTGTGGATATGGCATGGCGAAATAGTAGATGTTCTAACTGGAAACACTCATGTAGATATAGATGGTGATCAATTTGAAGAAAAGATTTGTGATGTCGGACAAGAATCATTTCAAAGAGCTCATGTTTATGATGCGTTGAAAAGTGATTCAGAGACTCCATTGTATCTGGGGTGTGAAAATTTCACACGACTATCTGCCGTGTTGAAGCTGGTTAATTTGATGGCAATAAATGGGTGGAGTGACAAAAGTTTCACTGAATTGCTCCAGTTGATGAATGAGATGCTACCAAAAGGCAATACATTGCCTAAGCGTACCTATGAAGGTTTTGTGTCCGATGGGTAAAGAGTATAAAAAATACACGCTTGTCCCAATGATTGCATACTGTACAGAAAAGAGTTTGAAGAATTGCATAAGTATCCTAGGTGTGGGGTATCACGATACAAAGTGAAGAATGATGGAGAGAACACACAACAAGGACCTCCCCCGAAGGTTTTATGGTATCTTCCGATTGTTCCAAGGTTCAAGCGATTGTTTGCTAATAGAGATGATGCAAATAATCTCACATGGCACGCAAATGAGAGAAAATGCGACGGGCTAATTCGTCATCCAGCTGATGCTGCACAATGGAAGAAAATATATCATTTATTTCCAGATTTCGGGAGTGACGCAAGAAACCTTAGGCTTGGACTTTCCACAGATGGAATGAATCTGTTCGGTAACTTAAGCACCAAGCATAGCTCTTGGCCTGTTTTACTTATGATATATAATCTACCTTATTGCTTATGTATGAAACGGAAGTACGTTATGTTGTCAATGATGATTTCAGGACCAAAACAACCAGGAAATGACATAGATGTTTATCTAAGTCCGTTGATTGATGACTTGAGAATGATGTGGGATCAAGAGCTTTACGTGTTTAATGGTTACCGCCAGCAAAGTTTCAAGTTACGTGTAATGTTATTTTGTACGATTAATGACTTTCCTGCATATAGAAACTTGAGTGGATATAGTGTGAAGGAACATCATGCATGTCCTATATGTGAAGAAAACACAAGCTACATCCAGTTGAAACATGGAAATAAAACAGTTTACACTCAACATAGGAGGTTTCTTAGTCGCCATCACCCATATCATAGATTGCGAAAAGCTTTTAATGGATTCCCAGAAAATGGACTTGCGTCGATGCCCTTAACAGGTGAGCAAGTGTACGATCGTGTGAAGAACACAAATACTATATTTGGAAAAACTAAAAAGAAGGCTGCTACGACAAACATTTGGAATAAGAGGTCAATATTTTCTGATCTTCCTTACTGGAGACATCTAGATGTTAGACATTTCATAGGTGTTATGCATGTCGAAAAAATATATGCGATAGTGTGATCGGCTCACTTCTCAATGTTAAACACAAAACAAGGATGGGTATACGTCCTCAGTTCCATCCGCAAGTAGTCGGTAAGCGAACTTATCTTCCCCCGGCATGTTATACTTTATCCAAAAGAGAGAAAATCAGCTTTTGTAATTGTTTACAAGGCATTAAAGTGCCACAAGGTTATTCGTCGAATATTAAGAGTCTGGTATCGATGCAAAATCTGACATTGGTCGGCTTAAAGTCTCATGACTGTCATGTCTTGATGCAACAACTTCTAGCTGTGGCTATGTAACACCCCAAACTAGGTGACTATTACAGTGCCGTGGACCCCCAACTGGGACCCACCAGGTGAATGAAAATTAATGACTTAAATAATATAATTGTAGTACCGAACCATATTATATCATGAGTTACTCTGATGAGGAGTTTCAAGTACAACACACCCAATACAGAATATATGTATATTTTATATGAAGATAAAATATACAATACTGAATGAAAATGAGTATCCAACGGAAAGCTGCAGCGGAAATAAAATGAAGAAAACGTGAATGACTGAAAGGACTGGGGCCCCCTACTAGTATCACTGGGACTCCTCGCCGTCAACGTTCTCTTCCCGTGCTTTAGCCTTGCCATGACCTGAAAACAACATTCCCCAACGGGGTCAGTTACACAGAACAACAATCCTCAAGAGTTGAATAAACACAATCATGATATATCTTAATTATGAAATTAAGCAGAAGAGGAGCATAATAGTACGCCCGTAATGGTATGTGCAAGTGCACAAGACGAGTGTCCGGACACACCCGTCCTTGTACCTAATTAGTCGCACGGAGGTACGTTACCGTGTGCACAGTCCATTGTGTCGGTGAACCCGAACACATGACCATCATGTGCCCGACTAAAAATTCCACACATCCCCGTCCGGCCACGCAATACGAACCCATAAGGTCATATGAACAAGAATGACCATGAAGAATATTAATGAATAACAATCCCACAAGGTCAAGAATGACTCACTGAGATGAAATAATAGTGAAGTGAATGATAGCTCAATGAAATGATTGAAACCGTCGTTCCTTGTGAATGAAGTGATTATTCGACAATTACAAGTCTCAATACGGTTAATACATTATGAATGCGTTATGATTATGAATGAACAACAACGAAAGGAATGAACATCCTTTTAACCGAGTAAGAATTAACTTACACAACACTGGTGAAGAATGTTCTTCCTCGAACAAACGTCCTACACTGAGATGTCGGTCGATCGAACAACCTTGAATAACATGAATACCAACAAACGCTCAATATACGTTTCAAGCACGAATCACGACCAACTCAAAAGTCGATACAACAATATCCAACTCATAGAGGCATTCTAACGAATACGTTGTAAACATTCATCCATGATTATAACCAATCCCAAATATAATTAAACCCATCTCCAAAATGAGTAGTTCAAACCAACAAAATGTCTTCAATGATATCAATAATACCATAGGGATCCATGACTCGAGTTAATGACAACATCTAATCGAAAACCCCCAAAATATCAAAGTCAACCCTAAGGTGTTCTTGAATCAAACCCCAACATTCATGAAATCCGAAACATACTCCAATAAATCCGTAGGAATACATGTATATAAGGTAGATAATCCATATCTAACATATCCCAACATAATAGCAAGCTTACACGAAGAGATCGGAAGGAAAATACTCAAAATCCGAAATTCTAGATCCAAGAATTATTACCTTGATTTGATGTGTTAGAGAGAATAAAATGATGATTAATCTAGATGATAAGCTTGAAGATAATGATAGATGGATTTAGCATGAAGAAATCTCTCCAAAACGTCCGAAATCGCCCAAACCGCCCAAGAAAACGAAATGATATGCGAGAAATGACGAACCCTGGGCTGACTGTCTTATTTATACTATTCCAGTTTAGCGCACGCTAAGCCCTGATATTTAGCGTGCGCCAGCGAGTTAACCGGACAGTACAGTGCCTACTGACTGCCTCGTTAGCGTGCGTTAACCCCAAAATGTTAGCGTGTGCTAACAGAATATCTGATGCCCAGTAACTGAAGTCCAGAACCTCCTGTTCTCTGATCTGATCGTGATAGCGTGCGCTACACCCAAAACTCAGCGTGCGCTACTACATCATTAGCGTACATTAAAATCTTATCATAGGATGCGCTATGAATTATTCCAGATCAGTCCAGTATCCACTGGACTCTGCCTGATCGACCTTAGCACGCGCTCCACTGACAGCATAACGTGCGCTACCCAAACTTACTAGCGCGCGCTACTTACCATTCGTAGCGTGCGCTACTACAACTTAACTGCAGTCCAGTGCCCACTGGACTGTCTGCCTGAACCACGCTTGCGTGCGTTAATTGCTGAGAGGTAGCGTGCGCTACCCGTATTAAATTAGCGCGTGCTAAAGAGAGTACGTAGCGTGCGCTACTCCTCACACACAGCCCACTATGAAGATGACAATGATGATAAACACGGCTCGATCCTCCAACCAGGTAGAAAGATGAATAATAACTGATACACGATACAAATACTCTGAACGGTGAATACAATGGTTGAATATGAATGATGAATGATTATTAATAAGTGAAAATTACTGAGTGATAATTACTAAATGATAATGACTGAATTACAACCGTGTATTACAGGCTATACGTGATGTCTTGCATGAAAAAGTGAGAAATGCCATAAATTGCTTGTGTTTTTTCTTCAATTCTATATGTAGCAAAGTGATTGATCCTTTGGTTTTGGATGAGTGAAAAAATGAGGCTGTTGTTATCTTGTGCCAATTGGAGATGTATTTTCCTCCTTTTTTTAATATTATGGTTCATTTACTTGTCCATGTAGTTAGAGAGATTGAAGAGTGTGGCCCCGTTTATTTGCGATGGATGTTTCCGATTGAGCGATACATGAAGATTTTTAAAGGGTATAGTAAAAACCCATTTGGTCCAGAAGCATCTATTGTTGAGATGTATATTGCAGAAGAAGCAATCGAGTTTTGCACAAATTACATGTGACAAACACCATCTGCAGGGCTTTTGAAGTCTCGACATGATGGGAAACTTAATGGAAAGGGTACACGGGGTGTTAAAATATTAACCAAGAATCGTGATGAGGTTCTTCAAGCACATTTGTACATTTTGAATAACACTGATGAGGTTCTTCCATACTTGTCTGCTCACAAGAATATTTTGAAGACAAAGAATCCCCGAATGAGCGAGAAATGGTTGTTGATTGAACATAATAAGACTTTTTTGAGGTGGTTTAAGGTACAAATCTCCGAAAGTGATGGCACATCTGAAATGTTAAAATGGCTAGCTTACGGGCTGAAGTCCGATGTCGTAACTTGGAATGGATATGATATCAATAAGTACTCATTATATACAAAGTCACAAGATGACAAAAGTTCGGTTCAAAATAGTAGAGTTACTCTTCAAGCCGAGTCCATGCACTTTTCAAGCTCGAAAGATAAAAATCCAGTTATGGCATCGACAAGTTACTATAGAGTTATTGAAGATATATGGGATCTTGATTATGTTAAGTTTAGAGTGCTTATTTTTAATTGTAAGTGGGTTGATATTAACACGGGTGTGGTAATCGATGAGCTGGGCTTTACATTGGTAGATCTTCATAAGATAGCTTACACTGACGAGCCTTTTATCATGGCATATCAAGCTAAACAGGTGTTTTATGTCAAGGACCCATGCAATGAAATATTGTCAGTGGTCATTCCAGGTAGAAGTGTGGATATTAATGAATCTGAAGAGTCAAGTTTTGACATTTGTGAGTTTATTCCTTTATCAACACGGATGCCCACTATCGTTGAAGAAAATGTAGCAGACGACATACAAGCCATTCGAGATGATCATGATGAAGGCATATGGGAAAACATTGTTATCTAGAGTCAAGTTAGATAGTTGATGATGAAGGCACAGTCTATTATGTTGAATTGTAGTATTAATATTCAATTTTGTGACATTGTTAATGATAAAGATGGTTTTGTTGAATTTTAGTATTAATGTTGAACGTTCTATTATGAAGAATCAAGTTTTTATATTTTAGTATTTAAGATTATTTCATTATTTGTTATTAAAAAAAAATGTGTGTGTGTATGTGTATATCCAGTGTGTGTAGTGTGTATAGCAATGTTTTAAAAAACGATTAGTTCGTACGAGTCGACTCGCGAGTCGTACAATAAAACTTACATAAAGCCTCATAAGATAACTGATGACAATCTAGAAATGGTCAAAAAGCAGTGTTTTCATTCATTCTTTCTCATATAAATTGAGCCTTTTTCATTCATTCTTTCTCATATAAGCAGTGTTTTAAATATGCAAAAATATTAATAAAATGAAACTTACAAAATTGTTGTAGAAAACTGAAAATGACTCTTAAAAACTGAAATCGAACTCAGGTCCATAATATAAATTGGTTTATAGTGTGTGTGTGTGTGAGTGCAGTGTGTGTAGTGTGTGTGTGTGTGCAGTATGCGTGATTGTGTGCTATGTGTGCGAGAGTGCAGTGTGTGTGTGTGTGTGATAGAGAGAGTGCAGAGTGCAGTGTGTGTGTGTGAGAGAGAGAGAGAGAGTGCAGTGTATGTAGTATGTGTGTGTGTGTGCAGTGTGTGTGAGTGTGTGCAGTCTGTGTGTGAGAGTGCAGAGTGCAGTAAGTGTAGTGTGTGAGTGTGTGCAGTGTGTGTGTGTGTGCAGTGTGTGTGTTTTATGTGTGCAGTGTGTGTGTGTTTTATGTGTGCAGTGTATATTGTGGTTGGTGATTAAATTTATTTGTTAATGCAGGCACATGGCGTCTCCTTCTCGTTCCCCTCACACTCCTCCTGCTTGTTCTCCTCATTCCTCCCTGTCTCCCGATGCTCATACACGTAGTACTTCTACATCGAGAAATCCCATGCGATGTAGAAGTATGTCGAAATGACGTGTTGACGAAAAAAATTACCTCTTAACATTGATCCAGTACGGGGAAAGATCAAATACGAACACAAATTGAAGTTAAGTACGTACTTGGGAAAACTTGCCAAAGATCATGTCTCGATACTATACAAGAGTTGGAAGCAAGTACCTGACAAGTCGGATAAAGAAATGTTGTGGCAGGATATATTGGTACATAACTCTCTTTTTGTATTAAGAACTGTGTGTGTACTGTGTGTTTTTTTTGTGCTGTGTGTGTGTGTGTGTGTGTGTTTGTGTGATGTGTGTGTGTTTGTGTGTGTGGCAGTGTGTGTGTGTACTGTGTGTGTGTGTTTTTGTGCTGTGTGTGTGTGTGTTTGTTTGTAAGCTGTGTGTGTGTTTTTTTGTGTGTGTGGCAGTGTGTGTGTTTGTTTGTATGTTGTATGTGTGTGTTTGTGTGTGTGTGTGTGTGTTTTTATGCTGTGTATGTGTGTGTGTGTGTGTGTGTGTTTGTGTACTGTGTGTGTTTTTATGCTGTGTGTGTGTGCTGTGTGTGTCTGTGTGTGTGTGTGTGTGATGTGTTTTTTTTTTTTGTGTGTGGCAGTGTGTGTGTTTGTTTGTTTGTATGCTGTGTGTGTACTTTTTTTGTGTGTGTGGCAGTGTGTGTGTGTGTTTTTGTGTGTGTATTTTACACTCTACTATATGAAATAGGATATTCAGCGACCAAGGAAGCAGGCTCGTCACAATGACGGGTCGAGGACCAAAGATGACATCATGAAAGACTTACTTACTGCTGCATTGAGTCTTTACAATAATCCGTTATCAGTGCCGTGGGATGCAGCTATCTTTGGCTGTGGTGGTGATGATGTTCCATTGTACATCACTCCCACTGATATTTTAGAGAGCGTTCAAGGAAACGAGTGGCTTAGTTTATCAGTTTTACAGCTTTGGACTATGTGAGTAATTTCCTTTATGGAATTTTTCTACATTCGTAGTATGTATGTGTGTATAGTGTGTGTGTGTGTGTGTGTGTGTGTGTCGCAGTGTGTGTGTGTGTGTGTGTGTGTGTGCAGTGTGTGTGTGTGCAGTGTGTGTGTGTGTGTTTGACTGTGTGGCAGTGTGTGTTTTTTTTACTGCGTGCACTATGTGCAGTGTGTGTGTGTGTATGTGTAGTGTGTGTGTGCAATGTTTGTGTGCAGTGTGTGTGTGTGTTTTTTTTGTGTGGCAGTGTGTGTATGTGCAGTGTGTGTGTCTGTATTTTTAATTTATGGCAATGTGTGTGTGTGTGTGTTCGTGTGCAGTGTGTGGAGTGTTTTTTTTATATTAATATTTTGCTTAACAA